>CM030898.1:20917917-21517917 GCA_018136845.1 Heterotis niloticus | reverse complement strand
AGACATGTCTGTACCTCACCATGTTTTATCCTCGGTCTCTTAAATGTTTAACCAGCTATAGAAGGAGCCGTTATAAGTCACAGGTTAACAAACAAGCAGAGCGGCTGGGACAGGTAAACATCATCATTATTATTATTAATAACATCATTTTTATTACTGCTAGCGTGACAGGTTATAGTTCATAATCCAGAAGTGGCGGCAGAACTTCCTCTCCACCGGGAGCCTCGCGACTTCCACCCTCACACTCACAGTTACACACTGCCCTCCACACACCTTCACACACACACACACACACAGGCGGAGAGAGAGAGTCGGGACGGTACCGAGGGTCCGGCGGGCGTGGGGCCGCTCGCGGCGCTCCTCTTGGAGACGGACGGCGTCTTGCTGAGCTCTTTTCTCTTCCTGGAGAACATGTCGAACCCCGCGCTCGCTCCCGCTACTCACTCTCTCTCTCCTTTAAAGCGCGCCCCCGTGCCCGATCTCGTGCCCGTTTTCAGGCGCGCAGCCCCATCGAGGCTCCTCGGGTGTCGCGACCGTGCCCGTGCCCGTCTCAGGAGTTCCTGCCCACGCGCATCGGGGACGCGCAGCGCGGCCACTCGCCAGTCGCACGCGCGCACTGCAACATCCGCTGCCGACGGGTTTCACGTTCAGCCCCACGAACTGGGCGTTTCACTGCGTTTTTACTCAGCTCTTACCTTGGCGTTCCAGCCGCGCTCTAGTAATTTAATTCGTTTTTCCTGTTTCACGTAATTTTACTGTGTTTTACTGAGCAGTACAACGGGATTTTAAAACGCAACTCTGCAGCCAACATTTTCATCGATTACCGTTTAACCACCCCCGGAGTATCTGTGCTGTGAAGTAAAAATGAGCTTAAACAGAGTAAAAACTCGAAAATTAATGGCAATACAGTAAAAATAAAAACGTGTAACACTTAAGGGCGTAATAATAGAAATGAGTACCAGTGACCAAGTATATAGCTGTAACTCTGTGTGTGTGTGTGTGTGTAATAGTGACTGTATGCAATACACCGAGTTGCCAGTTTATTAGGTACTCCTGTCAAGTACTGTGTTGTGCCTTCTTTGGCTTTCAGAACAGCGTGAATTTGTCCAGATTCTGCAACGCACTGGATGTGTTGTGCAGGAATGTGGCAGCAGGTGGAAATGACTGTGTGTGTAGTCGCTGCAAGCTGAAACCCCTTTCAGCTCATCCCAAAAGTTGAGACCCAGGGACTGTGCAGGCCACTGAAGCACTGAAAAGTCACGGTCATGTTCCTGGAACCATTCGGTGAGGATACAGGCCGTGTGACGCGGTTCATCGTCAAGCTGGAAGAGCCCGTCTTAGTAGATCAACTGCAGCTAAGAAGGACGAGCTCGGTCAACAGTGATGTCCAGATACGCCGTGCCATCCAGATGTTCTTCAGTTGGTATCGGGAGCTCTAATGTGTACCAGGAAAACATTCCTCACACCATCACACTGCCACCTCCGGCCTCTGCTGTTGACACCAAACACAATGAATCCATGGACTCGTGTTGCTTCAGCTAAATTCTGATCCTTCCGTCAGCATGATGCAAAGGAACCTGGATTCATCCAACCAGGCGACTTAATTCCACCCCTCAACACTCCAGTTTTGATGCTCCTGTGCCCACTGGAGATGCACTTTCTTGTTCTTCACTAACAGCAGACAGAGTCTTCAGCTTTTCTAGGCCACTGGAGACAAAGTTCAGCAAGTGGTGAGTTCTGAGACAACATTCTGCACACCAGTGTGGAATTCAGATGTGATTTGCCTGGTTGAGACTCATCTGTTTGCTGCAAGATTCTAACCTTTGTCTCCTCTGATCCACAAGCTGTTTTCATCCACATGACTGCAGATCATTGGTACATTTTTGGTTTTTCTTTCACCTTAGTAAACCTTTGAAATGGCTGCGTACGAATAGTCCAGGATAGCACCCATTCGGGAGATGCTGGAACCAAGACACCAAGTGTTAACTATCATGCTATGTTCAAAGTTGCTGAGGTCACTTGAACAACAGCACTAAAAAAGTGCAATTATTTTTTATTATAAAAATGACAATCAATGAGGAAATATTTTCAGTATAACTTTGTACTGGTAAACAGGACAATTCTACTACAGTATGTCCTACATATAAACAGATGCATTACTTTATCACAATAATAAGAAAAAACATGTCATGGCTCCAGATCTTGCAAAAACAAACTATGATATCAACAACAACAACAACATTTATTTGTATATCATGTTTTCATACATGAATCTGTAGCTCAAAGTACTTTACAAGGTGAAAGAAACAACAAATAATAAAAGAAACAGTATACAGGAATAATGAATGAAGTCAGACAAAATATGAATGTGTACAGATGAAACATAGGGTTGAAAGGCTGGGAGGACAGAAAAAACAAAAAAAAAAAACTCCAGGTGGACTGGAGGGAAAAAAAAAAAAAACAAAAAACAAAATCTGCAGGGGTTCCAAGGCCAAAAGACCACTTAGCTCCCACTGGGCATTCTATCTAACAGAGGGATTTCTAAAAATAATCTTTTGTGGTTGTTCTTCCGTGCACATTGAAGAGGGTGCCATGGAGATCAGGGACATCTGCCTTCATACCATCAATTGAGGGGGCTTCTTGTTGCTTAGATTGGGTAGTGGTGGTGTAGTACGCCACCACAGATGAACCAGAAAGAGAGACAGCAGAGATTAGCAAAGATTAGCATGGGTCCCTGAACAAATCTGACAGTAACAAGTCCATGCAAAGTAATTAGGCAAGCATTATAATAGAGGTAGAGCAAAGGCCATATTAAAAAAATGGGTTTTTAACAGTTTCTTAAAGTGTGCCATAGTACTAGTCTGACGGATCTCAATGGGTAGATTGTTCCAAAGCTTAGGCGCATAACAGCAAAAAGCTGCCTCCCCACTTCTTCTAAGCCTAGCTCTTGGAATTTTCAGCAGACTTCCATTTGAGGATCTTAGGTTACGACACGGGTTGTAAGGGGATAGGCAGTCCACTATACATGATGGGGCAAGATTATTTAAGGCCTTATAAATAATTAGAAGTATTTTGAAGTCAATTCTAAAAGGTACGGGTAGCCAGTGTAAAGATTCTAACACCGGTGAGATGTGTTTCGATTTTCTTGTCCTAGTTAAAATCCTAGCTGCAGCATTTTGCACTAGTTGCAGAAAATTTATTTATTTTTTGGGCAGTCCAGTTAGGAGAGCATTACAATAATCCAGTCTACTAAACACAAAGGCATGAACTAATTTTTCATCATCTTTAGAAGTTATGATTGGCCTAACCTTTGCTATGTTTCTTAGATGAAAAAAAGCAGTCCTTGTTATCTGGGCAATTTGTGATTTAAAAATAAGTGTAGAGTCAATGATGACCCCTAAATTTTTTACCTCTGTCTTTATTTTAAAACCTAAGGGATCAAGTTTGCTTGCAACAGCTTCGCTACACCCCTGTTTACCGATCACTTCGATATAGGTTTTTTTCTTATTTAATTTCAGATAATCATCACACATCCAGTCTGAAATACCACCAAGGGACTGAATCAGAGAGTCAAGTGTGTCTGGGTCATCAGGGGCTATAGATAGGTAGAGCTGTGTATCATCTGCATAACTGTGGTAGCTCACATTATATTTTGAGATATCTTGACCTAAGGGGAGCATATAGATTGAAAAAAGCAGTGAACCAAGAATGGATCCTTCTGGAACACCATACTCAATGTCATGAACATCTGAGTTGTAATCACCACAGCACATAAAGAATTTTGTATTTGTTAGGTAAGACTGTAACCACTTTAAGACACTACTGGGGAAGCCCACCCACTGTCCAAGGGTATTAATAAGAATACCATGATCTACTGTATCAAAGGCTGCACTAAGATCTAATAGGAAAAGTACAGAAATAAAACCTCTGTCTATATTCACCCACAGATCATTTATCACTTTAACCAGTGCAGTCACTGTACTATGGTTTATTCTGAAACCTGATGGAAATTGGTCTAAAAGAGAATGTCGAGTGAGGAAATCATTAAGTTGGATGATTACTGCCTTTTCAATAATTTTGCTCAAGAAAGGGAGGTTTGATATTGGTCTAAAATTACTGAGGACTGAGGAGTCGAGATTCTTTTTCTTGAGTAGGGGCTTCGCAACTGCAGTTTTTAGACAGGCAGCGAAAACCCCCAGTTCTAGTGATGAGTTCACTATTTTGAGAATACTGTGAATAAGAGCATCATAAACTGTTTTAAAAAAATTTGTTGGGATTGGGTCGAGGTGACAGGTGGTGGGTTTCAGCTGTGAAACTATTCAACATAGTTCTTGTTGATCTATTTTATAGAATGAATTTAACTCGCTTGCAGGTACATGCTGTGTATCTAATTTTTTAATTTGGGGGAGTGCACAATATTGCTACGAATATCAATGATTTTGTTTTTGAAGAAGAAGGTTTCTCTGGTAATTTTTGGGAGACGTTCCATTGAGTGAACTGGGTTTAAATGTTGGTTTATGGTTGAAAATAGAACTATCACGTTACCCACATTGTCATTTATAATTTTAGAGGATGTTTACTGTTGCCTTTCACGTCACATTGTGTTATTATATTCAGAGATTTTCTCCTTTAGAATTTCATGGTGGACTGTTAGGTTAGTTCTTCATTTCTGCTCTGCTCTCCGGCATGCTCTCTTTAGTTCAGCTGTTCTATTTGTCTTCCCTGGTATATTAGAGCCAGAGGATTTTTAACTACTTTTTCCGGTGCTACTGAATCTGCTGTGGCCCTTATCTTAGTGATAAAATGTTCGACTTTTCTGTTTATGGCATCTACATCATTTGGGTTCATCAGGATATTAGGTCACTAAGATGTACACTATAGTCTGGCTGGTTGTTGACAATATCGACAAACCTGGAAGCTGCAGTAGCATCAAAAAAAGCGCTTTTTGATAAAGTACTTTTCATTAGGTATGGTTAACATAGTTTCAACAGTAAAGATTATGCAGTAATGGTCTGAAATATTTATGTCAATAACCTGTTCCACATCAACTTTTAGTCCTTTGGAGATGACTACATCCAGCGTGTGTCCTCCTTTATGAGTGGGCTGGTTAACGTGCTGGATGAGCTCAAATGAATTGAGTAAGTTTTAGGAATTCTCTTGGTTTTTGGTTGCATTTGTTATCTATATGGAAATTAAAATCACCTGCGATTATAAACCTGTCACAGTTGGTTAGTAATACTGATAGGAAGTCTGAGAACTCTTCGATAAAAGAGGCACTGTATTTAGGGGGTCTATAGACAGTCAGTATAAGAAAAGGAGAGACTCCTTAAATGGTAAGAGCAATATATTCAAAAGAAACGTAAGCACAAAAACCAGCATTCTTAATATTTAACCAGCTAGAATAAATACATGCTAGGCCACCGCTTTTTTTTCCCTGGTGAAATGAATGAATGAAACTGTAATTTGGGGGAGCTGGTTCTATTAGTACAGCCGCACTGTCCGAGCTGAGCCATGTCTCAGTTAGTAAGAGACATTCTATTTTGCTATTACTAATAAGGTCATTGACAGAGAACGTCTTGCTGGTTAATGCTCCGATATTTAGTAGAGCCATGGTTAAAGTTTCAGAAACACAATGCTGGTTTGGGGTTTCACGATTGATTTCAATGTAGATTAAGTTGTTTGATGTTTTATGCCCCTTTGTGCAGATTTTTCTTTAACCTATGATTAGTTGTTGTGGTTTTGATACAGTAATAAAAAATGGGTTGAATGATTAAAGAATTTTCAATTTTACCGCTAGGTCTGGGTTTTCTAGTCAAATTTTGATTTGTTGAATCAGTGCTAGGACAGTGCTCACCTAGAGATAAACTCCCTTCAGAATTTCAGCATCTTGACATGGAGTTAACATAAGGGCAATGATCACCTAGTCAGGGAAGACAGATTACCTTAGAAAAGTTGTCGGAGAAGAGCCGGGCGCCAAGTCTGTTTGGGTGCAGGCCATCATGACTGAAGAACCGTGGTCTTTCCCAGAAAAGATCCTAGTTGTCCACAAACGCAATGTTTTTCCTCCTTCAGAAGCCTCTCAGCCAGCTGTTTAGGGACAGCAGTCGACTATAGGCTTCATCCGACCTTCTATTTAGTAGCAGAGGACCAGAAATGATGATTTTAGTAGCCGGTGACTTCTTTTTCATCGTCTGGACTAAAGCAGTAAAGTCCGTCTTTAGGACCTCCGACTGCCGATATCTCATGTCATTTACTCCCGCATGCAGTACGATAGTTCCCACAGCCTTATCCTTGTATTTGTCAAGGACTTTTGGAGCTCTTCTCGTAAGGTCCTGAACCCGTGCATCAGGGAAACTCGATACCAAAGATCTCTTTTGGGAGCATGAAACATTTAGGTTACGCACAATCGAGTCTCCGTTAATGAGAATATTTCCAGAGTGAACATGGAATATGAACATTTTTTCCCCTCAAGTATTTGATTGTACATCAATTGTGTTACTGAGCCTAAAGGACTGTAAACATTAGTTGCTGTTATACTGGTCAAATAGGGTCACACTGGTCACCTTCCTGGAGAGTTTGTGGAAGGTTGGCATCCAGTTGAAACACCTATGGAATTCTTCAGAGTGGATATGCACCTGTGGTCTGCCTGGCCAATGAGATGACTGATGGCTGCTCAAGCACAGCTGCCCATCCACCCCCACTCAGCCAGTGAAAGCACAAAGCGGCCGACAAGCACAGAACTTCTGTTTTCTCCCCACCAGATGGAGCCACTGCACTTTGTCTGACATTTCAAACAGCTTCTGCCAAAATGATTTGGCTTCTTCAGGTAATTTTTAAAAAAATTTTCAATCATTTTAAAATTTATTTTAACTGAAAGTTAAACATGTAAAAAGTCTTACAAGGTCATTTTTATTTCATACATCATAACGATTTCTGTGACATAGAACCTAATCTAGGAGTACAGTGAGAGATACTGTATGTTGCATAAAGATACCTGTATAATAAACCAGTGGGGGGCACCCCACCCCTCACACCTTGTGCAACATAAAGAATCCCTGTCAGCATCCACACTCACCTCAGGGAAGGACACAGCTCCCAGCATCCATTGCACAGACAAGAGTGTTCCTCCAGGCCTGTAACCGGCTCGCCTCCATCACCTTGTAGAGGAGCACCTGCCTGCTTCACATGAGGAATTTGTCTTGCCCTCACACACACACACACACACACACACACATTCTCTGCGAGCTCCTTACCCAGAGAGCCCATGTTATACATTTCCTCCTTCTTGTTCTTCATGACAAGCTCCCGAAAGATGTCCATGAAGAACCGGACAAGGGCGCCTCGGTCCGGAATCCAGATCCCAGAGAGGCTATAACCTGAGGGGAGGCAGGAGGAAAGAATAACATCATTTCACCAGGAGCCCTGAGGTTCGTCACTGGACGTAAGGGCGACATCCCCTCATCCCTCCCAGCATGATGAAAACTCCACAACTTTCATTTTCTTATTCGCCGGAATGAGGAAAATACTGCCTCTTAATTATGTCCATATGTGATTGATTGAGCACTTTAACAGCCCTTGGATAATATTTGCAAACTGCATCTTAATTGAGTTCTGATTCATTGTAATTACTATTTTATTACAAATTGCCTCATTTAAGGGACATCTTTTCTCTGCAATCTAAAGCAGTGTACTAACAGGTCTGTAAAAGGAGTTATACTCAAAGCTCCACCCATTCCAGTTATATTCATCTGCCACAGCTGTGACATCTGGGATTGGTCCAGAGCAGGAATGGGTGGGGCTTCACTGCCACGTCCACCGACCTGTTCAGTGGTACTGAAAGTGCCAACATCCACAGAGACCCTTGAAAGTGGTTATTATTGTTATTATTATTTATTATTATTATTTATTATTATTATTATTATTATTATTATTATTATTATTATTATTATTATAGTAGTAGTAGTAGTTGTTAAGAAGAGTGAAGGTTATAAAAACCATTGCCATATCACTTACCACATTAATACTATGAATACTTTGAATCCCTCAGCTTGTTGAGCCACTTTCTCACTCAGTTCCCTGGCTGTGAGGTTCATGTCAGACACATGACAGCAGCTGTAAGGAGAAGTAGAGGAAAGAGGAGAAAAGAGGCTCATCTGGCTGAATCCATCTGCCGTCTTATCTTAGTTTCCACGTGGATGTGAGCGCGTGAGGATGTGTGTGGAGGAGGGCAGACATTGGACGTCTCTATCACCCTTGGAGTCTTCACAAAGGATCCTGTGTTTTATTTTGTAGGGTACTGTGGGTGGAGGAACTGCAAAATGCAGGAGCAGAAACACAGCGACGTGGTAGAGCAGATTAGCTGCTTACCTCCACAGTCTAGGATAAGCCTTTCAGCTAGAGATGGAGAGAACAGGAGCTGCAAAAAACATAGCACTGTGTGCTGTCAAGCACAGAATGGCAGAGCAGTAAATGTCATCTGATAAGTGAAGAGAAATTGGAATTTGGGTTGGGTTAAGTAATCTGGGTGAAACAATCTCTTAAATGTGGGGCATAATTAAATGACACAGATGACTGATTTTTTTTTTTTCATTTTTAACAGATTTAGTTAAGGATAAGAAATTTAACTTGGATAATTTAAACAAACTTCACTTTTGTTTCATTTTCTCATTTTACAGAACACTTGTAGCTTAAATACACTTGACTTGCTTTTAAATGAGCAAATTAAAAATAAAAACAAAACAACAATCGTATAGTAACTGAGAAATAATTAACCTACATTTCCATACAACCTACTTGGTTGGACATGATATCAACTGCTGAGCCGCTGCCCTTTGCTGTGCTGTGGCCCATGGACTTTGACAGCAGATCTGAGCTCCAGGTGACACAGCACTGGTGACATCAGGGTCATTTCTCAATCGGTTGGACTTTCCGGCTCTTTCTTTTTCTCCTCATTCAACACTGAGCAGAGGAGCAGATCCAGCCCACAGCCCGAAACTCCCCTTACTCATTTAATCAACACCCACTGTGTGTTTGGGTCTCATCCCTGTTCTGCTTCTTTTCTGGACCTTTAGCTTTTGTTCAAACCACATTGCTTTCTGACTCCTTTCTCCTGTCTTTGCTGAAGATGAATTTACCGCAGGAAATATGTGTCTTCCTCTTCTCCATGTTGGCCCTCGGTGTTCTTTACATCATGAACAATGTACCGGCTTTCCAAGAGTAAGTATGTCCGTTTTTTTTCCTCTCAACATACAGAGAAAGTTTAATAACTGCTCATGATTTTCCATACTTTGTTTTATTTTAAAATATGACAGAATGATCTCACGTTGATTTGGTGATCAGTTAAGCGGATCTGGGTCAGAAATGCAGTGTACATGAGGCAATTCACTTGTTCCTGCCCCCAGGAGTGTACAGTGGGCAGCCTGCACAGTGAAGATGTGTATTTATTAACTTGTAAATGGCTGTGGAGTCATTTTTATTGCCCTCATCGCCATGCGCACCATCTAGCCCAGTCCTCCATCTTCATGAGAATATGAGGATTTGTTCTCAGTGTTTCTGTTACAAGGGACAAAGAATAGATGAATGCAAAGACATGGTCTGTGCTGAACTGCGACCAAGGCGTATGGACCGTGTGACTGACAGCTGTGTGGTTTGGGGAGAAGCCTGTCGGGTGCTCCAGGGCTCCAAACCCTTTACTGGAGCTAATAGGCTAGGGGGTCTCAGAGCATCGGGCAGCACAAAGTGCTGATCGTTGTGGCTGCAGATGTGTAAACTGTGTAAATTTTCACTTCTGCAGAGTCAGGCTGACACTTTCTGGTCATTTACCTTACAAGTGGCATGGTTGATGCTGTGTGAGTATGAGTTGGTTTTACTTTGGTGGACAAGGACAGAGAAATGGAGGTGAAAGTGTGCCGTTGGTCCTCTGTGAAATACAGCCCAGAGGAGAGGAGATAACTGGTCACTGTCTGCTGTGTTCTGTTGGTGAAAGAGCATATGAGGTTGACCTGTGCTTTGCAGTCCAATCTGGTTTACATTGGTGATCCTTCTTGCAGGCCTCTTACCATGCTGGTTGTTGGGGCAGCGCTGTCCATGACCATTGTTCTCCTGGCCTTCCTCGCAGTCCGACACCAACCGCCTAAAGACCTTCTCTTCTACTGTAAGTTGAGGGTGCAGCTGTGACCTGGTGACACACACTGTTCCATATGTCCGCCTGGTCCTGTGGTCCCCCCAGTGCGAGTGTTTCAGCCCCTGATATCCCATCTGTGACTTTATCTGTCCCTGCAAAGAAACACAGATCAATGATGGCCCTGAACTATGGTTTTCTGCATTTTAAGAAATAGACATGTGCATGCGTGCGCGCGCGCGCGCACACATACACACACAAAATCATGGTGTGTGTGTGTGTTTATGTGCACATTGGAGTGGATGCACTAAGTTTCCTGCTATCATCTGCAGTGTGTGTTGAATTCTCCTTCACCTCCATCATGAAGCTGACCAATGCAGTGGAGCAAGATGGCTTCACTTCAGGATTCACAGAGTTCTACGAGAGGATGGTCAGTGTCTCTCTCACAAACACACACACAAACACACACACATACACACACACAGAGCATTTCCCCAGCGTGCTGAGGCCTGGTGTTTTCCTTGCAGGGGGAGCCCTACATAGTGACTGCCTATGCCATCATGATGTGTTACTGGGATGGGGTTGTACACTTCCTCCTCTACCTCCTCCTGCTGCAGTGCATGTCCCACACGTAGGTTGTGCTGTCTCTGTCTGAAAGATCCCCACATCCAGTGGATCTGAAATTGGTGTTTGGATTCTGGGCGCACCAGAAATACCAGGTTGGTGTGTCAGTGTAATTGCCAGGAACAACACACACTTCCTGTTTCCTGTCCCACAGGAAGCCGTACAGAAGTGTAGGGCTCTTCTGGGTGGGCTCCTGCTTTGCCAATATGGTCGTCTTCATCCCTGGGGTGGTCATTGGTGAGACCCTGTCCTGCTGCTCCAATTTTCAGTTGATCCAACCCAGTACTGCAGTGGGTTAAAAACAGAAACCCTCCTGGTCACTGCAGCCCCACAGGCACACCCCTGACAGAGGCTTTTCTTCCAGTTACTGACAATGTGTTTTATCAGTTCACAATGTTGTTCATCAGCCCATTTTGAGGGAAACAGACTCCTTCGTGGCTGAAATTAGCTCCTCTCTCCCATAGGTAAATACAGCTCCAGCACCTATCCGGTGTTCTGGCTCAATTTTCGTTTCCTGCTGGGGGCTGTGTGGGCAGGGCTGTCACTGCTGCGCAGACCACGGGAGCCAATGCTCGTCGCAGTGGATGTGGTGAGCATGGTGGTACAGATCTGGCCATCAGCTCACTATCCACTTTTGTTTTTGAGTGTCGTGTTACTATTTTCCAGATGGAGTGCGAGCAGCAGAAGGGTGTGCTGTCACGGCCCACTGACCTGCTCCTGATGCTCCTCCTGCTGGCATCCATGGCCTTCAGTGCCTTCAGGGGGCTTGTGAGCACCTGCCTGTGGTTTGACTGACTGCTGTTTTCTGTTTGCACAAGTGCCCCCTGTTGTTACCCACATCGACTTATCCTCTGCTCTCCTCTGTGCAGGTGGTACTTGACTGTCCGTTGGATTCCTGTTTCACCTACATTTACCAGTATGAGCCGTACCTGAAGGACCCAGTTGGCTTCCCCAGGGTCATGGTGGGTCTCAGATCGTTCAACTCTCTGCTGCACAATACACAACAATGGAGGGGTTAACTATGCTAACGGTGCTAACTATGGTAACTATTGTAACTGTGGTATTCTATGCTAATTTCTCTGAAAACGCATCTGACCCTTCATAACAGCCATGACAACAGAGGATATGTTACTACTGCTATGGTAAAAATTACCCAGCTGCATAAATGGGTAAATCAATGTAAGATGATTTGGAGAACAGTGTCATCAATGCAAAAGTCCAGAGCTACATCAGTGTAAAATATTTGGAGTGAGACATAGCAACAGTGAAATGCGCCTGTCCTGTGTTTGTGTGACAGCATGTTTCTTCATGTCCTTTTGCCTTTGTCATTTGTTTGGACCTGGTCAATAGCTAATCAGGAGCCCCCAAAGGGGGTCAGTTGACCCACAGAGGCTCCACTCAGGCCTGATAAGATAATCCCTCGATTACCCTGACAGGCGAACAGCGATGGATGCTCAGGCATGTCTGCGGGCACAAGTGGGGCTAGCGGGGTGTGTTAGCAGTGTGTGTCATTCACATTGTTGTGCCCATAGATGCTGCTTTTCCTGTTCTATGGCCTGCCACTCATGGCTGCGTTCACCTATGGCCTGTTGACACCTGGATGCACCTGGATGCTTGACTGGACCGTGCTGTTTGCAGGGGCTGTTGCTCAGGTAACACTACCATTCCTGCACAGCCAGGTATCACTCAGCACACCTGTAATTTCTGGTACCGTTTGGACTAGCTGCTGCAGTGTGACGTGATCCATGCTGAGACACTAGGAGTACATTTCAGAATCAGTAGTGGTGACCAGATGGTTCAAATGTGCAGGAGAGGGTTTGACCTGAGCTCTACCCCCTGGTGTTCCAGGCCCAGTGGTGCCACATGGGTGCCTCCCTGCACCCACGGACCCCCTACACCTACCGCATCCCAGAGGAGACATGGTGGCCCGTCGTCCTATGCAACCTGCTTTACATAGCAACAGCCCTGTTGCTGGCATACCGCTGCATCCGCCGCCCTGCCTTCTTCATGAAGTGCACCCCCCAGGGACAGACCATGCAGACAAAGAAGAACGACTGACTCTGCAGCATGCATGTGCAGACATGCAAACAGACACACACACACACACAGACACAGAGAAACACACACACCCTCTGTGGGTCCCAGTAACTCCACACTACAAGTTTGACATCAGTTGTGTGTGCTGTGAAATGTAGTTTATGAGACTGAGCCCCTTCTACGCCCCCCTTCACCTGGGTCTGTGTTGACAGGCCTCAGCACCACCCACTGTGGACTACTGGACTTTCATGTGCACAAAGAAAGACCTTAACAGCATTAACAGCACTTTCATAAGTGCTGCTTATCTCCAATGACTGACTCAAAGGTGTGTGAGACTCAGATACACGGCTGCGCAACACACCCCTGCTGTTTGGCCATGTGCTCTGGACTCTGACGTTGGCAAGTCTGCTCTTATGAGGGCAACTGGAAGCAAAGATGTTCACAGATCAGACCAGGAACCTTCACCACATCAACCATGACAGCTGGAGTCAGAGTTCAGATGTGCATACGGAACTAACCCTGGTGTGTGTACGGCATGTAATGCGAATAGCCTTCATGCACTGTAAGGAGCCGCTGAAGAATGTGAAGATGTTCCATCTTTACCCCTCTGGCAAGTGACTGTACATCAGGACACCATTAAGCTTGACTTAATGACTCAGTCAGATTCAGAGGTTTTTACTCAGCCAACTTAGAGAAGAATTTATCTGCAAAAAAGATCTAACTTCAAATACTCCCAACAAGCACTATTTGTTTGCGTATAAACAAACTACTGAATTCTGGCTGGTATTCATGAGTCTGATGAACAGGTTTTGTACTTTTAAAATTTAACTGGGACTTATCAAATAAGCTGTGTTTAAAAACTATTAAATTTGGGTGGTTGCAAAAAAGTAGGCCAACAATTATCATTATAATTGAACAGCAGGAATTGTGGAAAATTCCTGATTCTGTTTAAGCAGAACATTTTTTGACTCATATATGACTGAACAACATGTATAACTGCATGAATGAGTCCATGAAATAGAGTATACACACACACACACACACACACACACACACACACACACACACACACAGTCATCTGCAGCTCACTGTCTTGTCATTGGGGGTCGCTATTATGCTTTCTCATTTTAAGCCCCACTGATGTACTGTATAACGGTTATCCAAAAATACTGTTAATTCTTTGTTCTGTCACATTTTGTTCTCATTTTAAGTTGTATTTTTGGTAAATGTGCTGCTAATCAGACGAAATGGCAGCATCTTGCCATCAATTCAATTTATTTTTATACAAGAGGCTCACAGTGACACAGAGCGCTGAGCCGCACCAGGTGTAAGAGATGCACAGTGGGTCTGTAGGTGTGGAGCTGTAGTTATAATGGCTGTAAGAACTAAACTGGCTGGAAAAGCTATAAAGTAAGACAGCTGCCAACTGAGAAGAGGAAAACAAAGAACTCCTAACCGGAAGGTGAGGGAGAGAAATAAACCACTGAGGGTCCAACTGCCAGTGGCTGCCCACTCCTCCTGGCATTCTGGGTAGAAAATAGCACCAGTAATACAACTGAAAGAAGAGACTTTACAACTGTTTATAACATTACTGTAGCTACTAGAAGCTTTTAACTCAACATTCATGTCTACAAATAAAACATATGTTATCTATCCTGGCCCTGTTAAACACTGTAAATAATGTATAAATATAAAAATAATATTTCTGTGCTGCAAGCAAATCTTGATGAAAAACTAACTTCCCTGCGATATTTAGAAGAAT
The DNA here is from genome assembly GCA_018136845.1 of Heterotis niloticus. Classification (NCBI taxonomy): domain Eukaryota; kingdom Metazoa; phylum Chordata; class Actinopteri; order Osteoglossiformes; family Osteoglossidae; genus Heterotis; species Heterotis niloticus. The sequence continues at coordinate 21,503,374 of CM030898.1, read as the reverse complement.
AAACAGCCATTGTGTTTATTGAAAAACTGCTGCAGCTCCACTTCAGCTCAAATACAGTCAGCAAAGGATGATGAAAGTTTAATGCTGCAGCTCTTACAGAGCTTTGTGAACTAAATTACTGTGCAGTATTGATCATTTAATAATTATTATTAATTTTAAATATGAAACCCCTGTAAAAGAAGGCTGTATGTTGAGGAAAGAAAGAATTCTGTTTCCAGACTGCTTGTCCCAATAAGGTCATGGTGCACATTTCTGCTCTCCTTACATATACAGTAATTTAATGTGTTATGCATCAATTCAACAATTTGTCCTTAATGCAGTTTATATCAATGGAGCATTCATGTAGGTTTGCCAGTTACATACAGTAACATGCTGGCATGTTACTGTCAGTCATCTCTGCGCACAGAGAGGGGGATGGAGAAGAGCTCAACTCCCAAGAGGACGGCAGTTAAACAAATGAAAGAAAATGGTACAGAACGCGATCATCTGTTCTGCATCGGCAGCAATGAGATCGATGCCGCTGGGATGGGTTCTTATCCCCAAACCCAGAGAACCAGACCTGCCAGAACTGCCTCTGCGCTCCTGGCTCCTCCCACACAAGATAACAACATAAATCCGAACAAAGCCCAGACACAACACTTTACCTTGTTCCACTGCCCAATTTAATACTTCCTCTGAAGTATTTAAACCGCCCACAGAGATACAGACAAACAGACCAGCTTCATGCAGAGGAAGGAGGACTGCGTACAACAGGGAGCCATGGTTGCACTTGGCTGCACTCTTCTCATTGGCTTCATTGTGAACCTTTTTTATTGTGGCATAACTTTGTTTTCTAGTATAAGAAGATTACTTTTCTAGGCCCTTCCTGGGATGATCTCACGTTGGACATTTCAGTGTCAAATCCTAGAAACGGCAGTGCCTGGTGCTCTTAAACTGACAAACGAAAGCAAACACAAGGTGAAAAACAGACATTAAAGCCAGCAGGGAGACGAGTCAGCAGTCCCCAGAAGGACTTCTGTTTCCATTTATTAGGATACTCAGATTTGATTGTAGGTCTCAACTGAGCCGGAGACCAGTCCCCCAGCCATCCAAGTTAGGAGAAATACATGCAGATGCTGCAGTAGGATCCCCTCCAGACTGGGGAACCAGTATCAGGGGCTCAGATCGCAGCCTGTGATCAGAAACAGCTTTCATAGGCTGCAGTCGCACTCAACATGGCCCTCCCTTTCATCTACATCCTTTTATCAACTGCCGCTAAGAAGCTAAACAAATGCTGGTGAGAGGACGGGTTAGAAACAGACCTCAGGAAGGAGACATTCAAACCCAGGGTTGAGGAACAGGTGCATGATGCAATGATGCTGATGGTGAGGATTTGCTGGCAAAATGGATAAAAAGTTTCTGTATCCATTTACTTCATATCCAGAATGAACAGCAGAACTACCTTCACACTTACAGGTCTTTCTTCTTATTCACTAGAAGCTGAAGCTAAACCCTGATTCACTGTGGGGAACCTAAAATCTGCAATTTTCCCACTGAAAAATATCAACTTTTCACACACAAACTGGCAGCAGCAACAGAAACAGGCAATCGATATGTCTTGAGGTGGAAGATGATGGTTCATTCCTGGAGTTTCTCACATAGCTGCAGATGTGCATCTGTCTACTGTAAACATTCAATGTGCTCACTGTGTATTGTACCATGCAGATGATCTGTGTCACATTTCAAACTGCTGAGGGCACTGTCCTCCAGTACCAAACACAAAGGGCCTCACTGCTGCTGTCAAGCTTGGAGTTCCTCCCAGCACATGATAGTGCTATAGTTCCCTCCTCAGCCCATGTTCACCAAACACACAGGGCAGCTTTTGAATGGAGATCAACAAATGCAAGAGTCATGCGTCATTGTCCCAACAGAACACAAGTGACCATGTCATTTCCATGGCAACCTGCTGACTGGAACCAAGCATCCTTCAAAAAGAAGCATTCAAGGTGTTCCAGGACTGGCAGGCTAGTGCATCTTGCAGAAGGTTCTGCTCCTGCTTGTGATCAACACTGTAGCGTCATGGACAGCTATCTGTCCACACCATGCAAGCTGGACCAGCAGCCTCTACACACTTGACATGTAAGCAGTGACATCTATCCAACTGGAGCACCTTCTCCAATAGGAAAGGGGGTGAAATCATTATGGTGCAGTACTCACAGCTCAGTTGTCATGATGCAGTCATCAATATTCAGTCATAGAGGACAGCCAACGTAGATGGAGCCCCCACAACACAGACCCTCAGCACGCTCAGAACCCCGGTGAAACAGGACCAACACGGGAGCATTAAATTATCCAATCAGAAAGTTTATTGAGTCAATTGTTCATTTCTATAAAGAATATGGCAGAATAAACAGTAGGTGAATTAACAAGAAGGCCAAAATAGGTGAGCTTGTACACCGGAGTTAAGGATCCCAAACACACAGGATGCTCACATGGCTCCCTGTGGCTGGTGGGTGTCAGGTTGCTGCTTCTGTACAAACGCTGTTTCTAGATGGAGATGGGTTGTTGGGGCTCGAGGAACCTATATGACCTGTTAGTTTTTCTCTATTTTGTTTTGCACAAAACCAATTTGTTAAAAAGCTTATGTTAAAAAGCATAAATGAAGATGGACATCGTGTGGGTAATGGATCACTGATATTGGATTAAGTTTTCATACAAACAACTTCATGGACCAAACATCAAATGTCTGTTCTATATGAACAGTGCTGAGATCAGTGTCGCCCCCATCTGTCGACTGAAGAACATGCATGCACGCGTGCACTCTCTCTCTCTCTCTCTCTCTCTCTCACACACACACACACACACACACACACACACACACACACACAGTGAGGCCGATGATGAAGCTGTTCCAAAGGGGAGAAGGAGACGAGAGAAACTGCTCTTTCCCGCAAGTAAGAACACAGAGTCTCTTCTAAATATTCCTGATTCTAAATATTACTAATTACAAATATGAAGAATCAATTTAAATACCACCATTTTAAAATTAGCATAACAGTTTCCCAGTGGTGGCATCTCCTGCAGCCCGAGTCTCAGAGGCTACTGTAGGGAGATGCAGTGCCACTTCTTTGCAACCCCTGGGGAGTCTGTCTCCAAGGTTGATGAGGGGTGAGGGCTAAGGGGACGGCTCACATGGACACTCCGCCCTTGCTAGGCCCCCATGGAGAGATGCACTCCCTCCCTTGAATGGCTGCCAGGTGGCACTGCATCACACAACAGGTGAGTTATGGTTTTTTTTGCAAGCAGGCTTATTGTATCGTGGTTGTGGATGAACTGCCAGGTTGCCTAGCAACACTGTTGTCAGGATGTCGGTGTGTAAATTCTGACAGCTCGGAAATGCCCCCCAAGAGAATCATCCACCAAGTTCGCCTCCGCTCAGCAAACAAATGTGTGTCATGGACTTCAAACTCCAGGTAGCGGCGTGATGATGCTCTCAATCCAGGTGTAACGTTGGTGTGCAGGGGGGCGTTCAGGGGGTCAAAACAAATGGTTTTCATCCTGCCTCAGCACAGCCTCCAAATGGGACAATGAGTCAACAAGAGGACAGATGGAGAACAAGGAGTAAACAAACAACATGTAGCAAAAGTGTATTCCACCCCCACACACACACACACACACACACACACACACACACACACACACACACACACACACACAGGCACACACACACACAGGCACACAAGGAATAAATGCTCAGGTACATGAAAATGAAAAGTTAATAAGATGTGGTGATCCTCATTAATGCAGAACTTCACACCACCTTGAGACGACCCTTACAGTGTGAGGTAACCATCTTGGCGCTGATACTTGGGACTCAGGTCCCACCATGGACAGAAACACTGACTGAGCAGAACATGAGAGGAAAGAACAAAGGACATCAAGATGATGAAGATCATAGTCTCAGTGAGGCCTGCCAGAGGAAAGGGGTTTGGAAAGTGGTTCACAGGTGGGTGTGGTTATGGGCGTGGCCACCGTGGGTTCCTCCCCGGTGCTTCCGATGCTTTCGGCGCTCACGGTGGTTTTTGTGGTGGTGGCGGCGGTGCCGGTGGGACCTGCGTCCTGGTGGGGGATAGGAAGGTTCTTTACACACAGAGAAACTAAACATACAGGCATGATAGTTTGTCCATTGTTAGCTACAGACACACACACACACACACACACACACACTCAGACAGCTTGAAAAACACAGCTGCTCATCTCCAAGTGGATTAGTGAACATTGTTCAGTGTGTTGAGCCTCAAAGCAGCAGCAGCAATTGGCCTCCTACGTGAAGCCCACGCGAGCTTGCCGGCACTCTCTGCTGTCAGCCGGGATCACAGCGCTGCCAATTGTTTACTCATACAGAGACGAAATGCAGGACACGGTGCTGTCGAGGTTATCAAGCTGCAGCACATTTCACTCACACACACACACACACACACACACACACACACACACACACACACACACACACACACACACACACACTACACTTCCCATCTCAATTACACTCTCGATTCGCAGCACTGAACACAAATACTAGATTATCTGGGCTCCTTGCAGCGAACTGAGTCTGGAGAGGAACCCTTGGGGGGTACCGGACCTCACCTTTGGTGCACACAATTCTGGGCCTGTCCCACCTTCCGTTGGCGCGACACTTGGCCGTGGGGACATGGCGCTGCAGGAAGCCGTCAGCACACTGGTAGCGGACCACTGAGTGGATGTCGTAAGTCTCCCGTTTGCGGCCAATCAGGACGGTGTTCTCCACCGAGGGGGGTGGTCCACACAGCACTGATGCATGGGGACAAGGACAAGCAATTTTCACAGCTGACAGCTTCCCTTAAGTTACACGACTGCATGTCACACAGTCACGCCTCATCCCCTGACCATCCCCGTGATGCTCACCTGTGCCCTTCTTGCAGATGTAGGGCAGGTTGTAGTTGCAGGGCACGTCGTTCCACCTGCCGTCCTCATGGGCGACCATCACCACACAGTCCTCGCCTCCGGCAAAGAAGTTGTCTGGCTGGTTCTCCCGCCAATTCTCATACTCCTGCAGGCGCCGATAGGACACAGAGTACACAACCGCGTAAATGTTACCATAAGCTGAAGGCTTCTGCTCCACCACAGTGTGCATGATGGACACCTGGGAGCCTTACCAGCTCCATGTTGTCTGTCCACTGAAAGTCCTCCTCAACGGTGCGGTCGTTCAGGCCGATCCAGGTGTTCTCATGACTCAAACCTGCAGGAGTGAAACATTACACATTACACACCTCATTCTGATTTCATACACCCCACACAGCCTTTATATACCGCATCCTGCATTTGTAGACTCCACACAAGATCTATAAACCCTACACTGCATTTATACAGCTAACAAAGTGGCAATAAACCTCAGGCAGCATAAATACACCTCATACTGCGTTTATAGACCCATATTATATTCATACACATCATAGCATGTTTGTGCATTTCACAGAGAGTTTATATATCTCATGCAGTGTTAATGTAACCCATACTGTGTTCGTACATCTCATAGTGTGTTTATACACCATGACCACCAGTTTCTGTCCACTTGCACTGTACAGTGTTTATTGACCGTGAAAGGATGTCTATTTGTGAGCTGCTCTGTGCCTCATCGTGCATTAAAGTGCCCTCCAAAGCACGGCAGTGAGAGACTTTGTGAGCCGTGCCGCCCGCCCATCTGTTTTAGCCGCACCGTTAATGTCTGTCCCTTGGGGGTCCTTAGGATACAGCAGGAAGCGACTCAGTGCAGTTTGCCGCCTCTATCACGGCCTGGTGCTCACGGTGTCACTAAAGCTAATGTGTTAACAAAGGGCAAGTAGACAATCAGCACGGAGCACTAATGACACTTTGTCTCTTCAGCGTGATGGAATTCCAATAATCACATTAGTGACAAATGCCAGGATGGAGGGAATTAATCTCTTTGTGCTGGACTTAAGACTCCTGTATGCGAGGCAGTTAAAGCTGATCCTCCCTTTGCCTTAGTTGCAATCCCACTCCTGAGCAGCAGGGGGAGCACTGCCACCACCCACCTGCAAGAAAGTCTTGCTCAGCTGTGGAGTGCACGCTGGCCAGGTGTGCGCCATGCTCTCTGCAGTCCTTCTCCGCGTTCTCCCAGGTGTGCCGCCGGGGGAAGTACCTGTAGCAGTGGCCGTGGAATTTCTTCCAGCCGTGCTCACAGCCCTCAGTGTCTGTGGACAGGCAGAGGGAAGTTACTGACCAGGAACACCGTCTCCCAGCATCCCATATGCCTCCATTCCCAGCCTGGGCAGGGGAGCTACAGGAACAGGGGGTTTTAAATGTAACACAGACAGAAAGAGATACGAAAATTGGAACACACAGATTGAGCTGCTGGGGGCTACAGGGGACGGGGGAGTGAGGGAAAATGAAAAGGAAGATGTGTGGAAGGAGAGAAGATGACATTCGAGGTGGGCAGATAGTGGAGGAAAATGGACAACATCTCTATGGAGATGAGGAAGCCATTCCACAGAGCCAATATTCCAGCCATAATGACAGATTGATGGTGTCGATGGAGAGTCGCAACATCTCTACCAGCAGGGGCCCTTTTCCTGTTAAGGCCACAGCGGCAGTGTTTGACACTCTTCTGCCTGATGACTCTGTGCTCCCCCACCCCCTGGGGCACAAGTAGCTCTGCTTTCAACGGGTTCCAATGAGGCTCCATCACATGACCAGCAGGGTGCCGATTGCTCCCAGCTTCCTCCCAGCACACGAGACTGCCAAGAAACACGCTGCCATTTCATGCGTTGTTTTACTCCACCATGGCCTTCTTCTATGTCTTTAGCCCTTGCTGCTGTTTTCCTCAAAACTGTCTAGAAGCAACGAAGCTCAGCAAAGCTCCCGGAGGAACCATCAGTTGGAGAGGGAAGCTGTGGCTGCTCGTCTATCACCTCCCACTAGTTAAACCCAGTGACCTGCTCCGCTCACAGCTGGGAGAGGCTCTCAGGCAATCTGAGAAGTCCCATCTTTCTGCTCATTTCTGAGAGGAGTGATCTGGCTTTTATTAGACATCTGATTAGGGCGAAGATGTGATGTGTTTTTCTCCAGAGTCGGTCTAACTGCATGGAGCTCATCATGTCGATGGACCAGCAAATCAAAGCAGACATGTCTAGTCAGCACAAGCATCCTCTTCCTCCACAGTAGCCCTTGTGGGGGGTATGTCTGCATGTGGCTGATTTAGCATGGTAATGCATGGGGGGCAGGGTCATTTCCCAGGCAAGGGCTGGGTATCTATTCTGGCACCACCAAAGCACGGTTCTGGAACAAGAGCCTCAACTGCAGCCTGTTCGGACTGCCAGACCTTGCTGTGGTCCGTGCAAATGGGGCGTTCTCATGTTTGAGAATCATCCTCCAGAGGACAGATGACTGTTTTCTTTGAAGTTCACTTCACCTGTCTCAGAGGATAATTTTCATGCTCGTGGTCACCTGTCCTCTGGAGCAGCAGCTGAGGAGACGGAGCCTGGTCTTTGATAATGACCCATGGAAGTTGGGAAGACGAAAACTGACCTGGAATATGGCATGACAGGAGGGGGTACTGTGTTTAGATCTGGGGTGACAGGGGCAAAGAGACATGTCAGCTGGAGATGCATCAGTGAGGACCATCTGATTGGACACCCAAGGATAAGGTGAGGAGAACTTGCTGCCACACAGCTGAGCAAACATCTTCATCACATTTTCAGCTGACTGCTTCCATGAGTTTAGCATAATGTGCGCACCATGCTGAGCTTGGGGAAGCGTGCAGCACTCTTGACAACATGGTGCTGGGGCTGCATGGTGGCTGCAGTGGGATCCGTCCGCTGATGGGCTTCTCACGCTTCAGCTCAACTGCACTGATCTGACAACTTTTAGCGGAGGATCCCAGACACTGTGGTGATGCTTGCTGTATAAACCAGCAGATCCACAAGAAAGCAGCAAGGCATGAAGGTAGCTTAGACGACACAATATATAAAAATAAGCGTGGCTTATTCTCTTCAGTTCACTTCTTTTTCGTGTCACTGACATGTTGTTCATTTTTCAGTTGTCAGCTTTAAAAATCCCTCAAAGTTTCATTCTGCTGGAGCTATGGCTGCCAGAGGTAACCAGGATGTAATGAGGAGCTTAAAATCTCCCAGTATCACGAGGGACTCTGCTACTACATGCTGCAGCACACCGTTAAATTGGGGCATACATTGTTCAAAATAAACACAAATGTCATATAAGCAACATGAAATTACACAGCTTGTTCACACTTGTGAAGTATTAAAAAAGGAGAGAATTATTTTAGTTGTTTTTATTTGTTTAGTTCACACTTTTCTTTAAAGTAACTTGGAGCGCATATTTACCCATTTATACAGCAAAGTCATTGTATCTTGGTCAAGGGTACTACAGTATGGGGGGAGTTCAGACCTGGGACCTCCTATGTGCAAGGTGATGGTTGCAACCAACACAACAGCCCCAGTTACTGTATGTACTGAAGGTTTTAAGACCACATAACGCGACTGGACTTTGGGGGTCAGGGTCAGGGACAAATTAGGCTCACTCCTGTCTTGGCCCTTTTCTCTGATTATTCCCAAATATTTTTCTCTTTGGGAGACCAAGACCAGCAAGGAACACATCAGTCACCGGGTCACCTCCCATGACCTCTCAGACATCAGGAACAGTAGAGCAGGTGGAGAGCTGTATTAGCAGGACAGGTGACAATCCAGCACCAAACCAAAGGCAGTGACACATGCCTTCACTTGGGGTGCTGTGTGTGTCTGGAGTGCCAAACCCTTTATCCCCAAAGGGGCAACACTAATGCTGGAATTACTGTCCATCAGCTGGACGACAGCCTGTTTGTTTACTGCTGATTAGAGGAGGGGGAATCGTGTGGGTCAGAGACGTGGAACAGACAGGTGGGACAAACAGACAGGGGTACCACCCTGAGACAGGTGTGAAAATTGAGACACACAAGCTGGACAGGAAGCTGACACAGGTGGGACAGGTGGGACTTGCTCCCGTTTACCTTTCTCGCACGTCTCTCCCCCATAACTCGGCAGACAGAGGCAGACAAAGGAGTCCACCTTGTCGATGCATGTGGCTCCATTCTGACATGGCTTCGACTGGCAGTTATCGACATCTGCAGGAACACAGAGACATGACAGCAGAGTCGACACTCAGGTCCAAACCACTTGCATGTTGGCCTGTCTAATTACAAATGAGCGTGTGTGATGCTAAAGGGTTTCAAAAGTGGAGAAGAGCGAGTCTTTAATTTGCACAGAACATCTCAACAGCTTCAGATGATCCTCCTGCGCAGTCCAGCAGATCAGTGGCACATTGTGCTGCAACATGGTAAACTGGACCTCTGGTGAGGGTGTGCTAATGAAACATGACAGTTCAGTAAAAAACCTTGCGGTAAAACAAGTTCAGCAGTAAACCTGTATCTCCAACAATCTATAAATCCCTTTGCATGAAAGTAACTCACCTGCAATGCAGTTTTGTGATAAGGAGAAACTGCATGGAGGAACCAGAACTGACAAAGGCAGTTTATGCACCAAGCTTGAGTCCTGGGGCATCAATCAATTATTTATTTATTTATTTATTTATTTATTTACTGGATGAGGTTTACCGCTCAGGGGGAGAGGTAACTACCGTTCCATGCAGAATTTGCCTGCATTTGCACATGACAGCATTTGGCCAGCTCAGCTATTACTAATGTTTTGTTGCACTCTTCAGGAAATCAATTCCCTGATATAACCAAGAGGGGCTTGTGAAAGGGAACAGATTTCAAGATTGTTTCTCCAATAGTACGTGTTTGAGATAGCGGAATATATGCGCACTGTGGTACATAAAAACCCACAAGCAAACCGGTACAAATGGACAGTGGAAGAGTAACACCATCTGCCATCCTCACAGGGAACAGTTTAATCCCCCCCCCCATAAGGGCAGCGTGGGCTCCCACAGGACCCTGTCCCTCTATGAGGACATCTGGAGAATTGACAACTTGAAGAATCAATTGATTACATTTAATGCTGCCTAATCTTGCTGAGCCTCAGAACGTGGAGCTCTGTGCTCTGTGGTCTCTGTGATCACTGATCAATAGACACAGTACTTGGAGGTTTGTGCTTCTTCGAGTATGACATGAAGCTGTTTCCCATACTGCCTTCTCATGGCATGACAGTTGGACACTGTAGGTAATGTTGCCTGAGCATCCCCTCAGCAATGCTCTGGATCACACTGGATGCACAGTGACCCAATGAACACCCAGTTACACAGGTCTCTCGTATTGAATCCATGCCTCTCAATGTCACTGTCATCCTCAAAGGAAGAGTTTCACTCCCACCACCACCGTCATTGCTGCCTCCCATCAGTTTTGCCTGAGTGATATCCTGTCTGTCACACTAAAGCTCTGTTAAGTAGAACTGACAGGAGGAAATCTGAGAAGAGGACTAACCGTGGCAACCCTTCAACCCTGGAAGTCCTCACTATCCATCTAGCCATGGGAGCCTCACATGAAACAATGGCTGCGCAGTCTGTCCAAAGCAACACTAAACTAAAGGGGACAGGACAGGAGGACAGCCAGAGAACAGCTCTGTCCCCTCCTTGTCTTGAAGGGTTGTGGATGTTCAAACTGCCGATCAAATTTTTTAACAGCTTTTTGCACCAATCTACATCCACTACACAGAGTAACAAATAAAGAAGAGTGACTTATAAATTAGGAAACATAAAAAAGGAAAAAAGAAAACTTGTGTACTTTGCAGCCACAATTCTGACGAATGAAAACATTAAGAGTTTTTCCTTTTTAGGTTAAGGTTTAAACTGACTAAGTGAGGTTGTTCCCAGTCCTGCTTGTCTGGCAGTGCTCTCAGGGGACCTCTAGGGCCAGAGACTGGGGGGCCAACACAACCTCAGACCTTGTGGGGCAGTAACAGGGAGCTGTAGCCTCCTATCTTAGGAAAGTCCAAGATGAAAAGCGGAGATGAGAATTAATTCATATAAAAAATTGCTAAATTAATTTGATATCATAAATATTTATCATTATGCAGCAGTTATCAATCACAGATGCTGCATGGATTACAAACCAACTCAGTGGTTTGTAAATTTAGGAAATGCAGTTAGTGCGTTTCTGTTGAGGGTCTTGGAGACTAAAGGCTACTGGATGGACTCATTCACAGAATCTATTATGACAATAAGAAAAACCAAATAAACTATTCTGCTTTCATCACAAGTAGTGATACAGGAGATATATTTACATTCCTTTATTTATCTGACACTTTTCTTAAAAGCGACAAGTTAAGTCACTTATGCTGATTTATCTATTTATGTAGCAAGGTAATTTTTACTGTATCAATTCAGGGAAAGTACCTTCAAGAGAACTATAGGAGATGGTGGGATTCAACCCCATTCTGTGCCAGGTGGCAGCTCTAGCTGCTACATTACCTGCTGTCTCAAATGCAAAGGAATACAACAAATCTTACTTTCTGACAGACACCTTCTGTACCTTGTTAAGAAGCACTTTGCAGGACTTTATAACTCTGAGTGGGAAACTGCACAGGGGCATTAAATTTAGAACAGCAACAAGTGAAGCGACCCAGTTCAAGAGGCACTCAGTGGAAACGAAACCTGCATCCAGCACAGAGACCTGCAGGACACCTCCCAGGGCTCCATGCTGTCTCTTACATCTCTCTGTACCCATCCGGCTAAAGGAAGCCCTGCCTCCCAGATGCCACAGCTACTGTGAGCAGCAGCATGTGTTTTTCCTGAACCCTCTGGAGATGTTAGCACCCCCACTTGGGGGACGAACATACGTGCTGGCACCGCTCCCTCATCCTGGATCCATCCATTGCTCGGGGGGCAACAAGGTGGCACAAGGGGGGCACTTTGATGCTCAAAAGCTACCTCTGGTTAAAGACACTTGGCTCTCCAGCCACTGTGCTGAGGTGAGAGGGGCCCTGTGGGGAGCCCAGAAGCCCCTTTCCAATGACAGATGGAGCCAGCAGTAGGGGGTGCGTGAAATGTCAACACCTCCCCGTTCCTGAACTGGGACAGATGCTGTAGTCCCCCCGTGCTCTGTCGTGGGCTCCACCCTCTCCATGCACTGGGAGGCAGGGCTAACACCTGTCCTCAGCAGCCCCTAAGCGCATCATGTCCCAAACTGACATCATCCAGGTGGCCTGTCCAGTGTGACACAACTAGACACAAAGAGATCTTTTACTGAACCACCTGATAAAATGAGAACAGCATTTCCTCTTCTGCAAAATTACCTGGAAACCATATGTTATGTGTCCAGGCCCTTAACTGCTGCACCACCTGCTGTTTTCCAGTTCAGTAGAGCATCTTCTCCCTGGGAGAATCCTGAGATTGTAAAGAATCCAAACTGGCGCTGAATGAGTTGCTTCAGTAAGAAAACCAAGTTCACAACAGTTACATCTACATAAAAGCTTATCATTAGCAGATTCAAAAAAGCATCTGGATTTACTTAATTGGTTCATTTAGCAGCGGTCCTATTTAAGCACCAGGGGAAGCTGCGCAGCCAGGCGATGTGTTTGCTCGCGACCTGTCCGAGTCCCACCAACATCACCGTTTCTTTGTGTCTTCTGAATTACGGTCAGCTCCATATTCCATTTCCCTTTCAGCCAGTATGGGCCTGGAGAGGAGACTGTAATTATAGCTGCTGCTGACACAAATGGCAAAATAAACCCAGCGGGGCAACAGAAGACATCCACAGTGCTAAATGTCGCTGCGTAATAACACTTCACAGAAACACTGAAGGAGGAACGTGGTGCGACATGTTGGCTGAGCCACACCAGCAGAACAGAAATAAATAAAACATGTTGAAATGTCTCATTATTTCACAACAATGCTATTATAAAATCTCCGGAATAACTTCCTTAATTCAGCTGTGACTGCAAAACCAGTTGCCATTACACTTCTGACTGCATTTTAAAGAAAATGTTTTACTACTGTCATACACTTTGAGAACCTAAATGTTCCAATCCAGACGAATGTCAAATGCCACTAAATGCAAAAGCTTTTTTGCAGGCTGTCAGACTGACTGGTTATCTGTCAAGTGACCACATTTTATCTTTAGCTATTGAATAATCACATATCTGTCTCTTGATCAATTATTTGCTATTTTTCCTGCACAGTGACTTCTAGGTTCAAGGTTCAGTTTATTGTCATTCAGCCTTATACAGATTCACAAGAGAAAATGAAATGGCCTGACTGAGGTCTGAGGAATGCTGGGAAATTTGCCTCTGAGAGAGAGAATCCACCTATGTATTCCCTTCCTCATTATTTATTCTTCTCTGGCACTGTCATGCATCTTTGCACTTGTTGTATGTATGTATGTTGTGTTTGGCTACTGTACACCGTGAGCCATTGGGAACAAAAGGCAAATTCCCTGTACGTGTGTGCATACTTGGCCAAACAAATCTGATTCTGATATGGAAGCAGAACTGCAGATGTATGGGAAAAGCAAAGAGTGTGAAAAGCAGCAGTCATGTTCCGCTGCGGCTACAGACACATCAGGTGCCAGGTTCAGGCAATGTCAGAGACGTTCACCTTGCAGAGCTCAGCTAACAGCACCAACAGATAAGACCCTGTACACACACACACACACGCACACACACAGAGCGGGTAGAGACCTACCAGGAAAGAGCTGTGTGCTGTTGGCCTGCTGGAGCTCCAAGCCAAAAGAGATCACTGTTCCATGTTCGATAGTTTGCTGTGAAGGAACAGGCTGGGTCTGAGGGGTCTGGGAAGGTTGTGGGGTTAGAGGGCTTCCCCTCTCAGAGGGTCCCCTGTTGCGAGTGTTAGAGAAGGATTCCTCAGGCCCTGTGGAGTGCAGCTCAGCTTCCCTGAAATGGGACCTGTGGATGTTGTCGTTGTCCTCGGCACCAGGTCTATCTGCTGTGTCAGGGGAGGTTGGAGAGACGGAAGATGAGTCCATTATGGAGACAGTTGTAGTGGTGCCCCCAGGCTCAGTCATGGCATCCGCAGTCTTGTGGGAATACATGATTTGACCCCTGACTTCTGCGGTGGTATCATCCTTCCATGCCCCCCCTGGAGATCCAGCCAGCAGCATAGCAGCCTGGTCTAGGCCACTGCCATCAGATTCCTTCTGTGACTGTGCTGCTAGACTGGACTCCTGCTCACGGTCTTCCCCGGAGAAGCCCTCGGGGGTGTCCGTGGTTGTGGCCTCAGGCAGTTCTGAGGTAGCTGTTGCCAGGGGGTTGGTACCCAGGGAGATTGTTTTACGTACATGCTCAGGACCCAGTGGTCTTGTGTGCTTTTGGTCTGACTCAGGGGTCCACTGCATTTCACCTCTGGTCCCGGAGGAAATGGGTGATGGACGCTCAACTGGACCTGGAGCGGGGAAAGCAGATCCTTGATTGGCAGTTTGCTGTAATTCATTGCAAACCTATGCAAGATTCTGGATTATAAAATGTCCTTGTTTGTACAGATTTCCTTCATTTGCTTTTGTCGAACACTATGTGTCTAACTGTGGTGCATTTACTTTTACCGTGAATAACAGCAGTGTATTTGCATGTTAATATATTCACATGTTAATGTATTCAAGCTTTAATGTATTCTCATTTTTATCCACTCCCCATCTCACTTCTCACGTTATGTTCATTAAGATGTATTCAACATTTTGTGTCTGCGTGAATATAATAAAAAAACATTAAAAAAAACATAAATAGCTGACGTATTTACGTTTAACAGCTCTGTGCCCTGTGACATCAGTGACCCAAGCCTGGTTGTGTTACATCTTGTTACCGATAGTTATTCCTAGTTACCACTAGTTATGCCAAATTACCACCTGTATCTGCTAACTAGTGCGGTCTTTGGTGTTTACTGTTTATGAGAAAAGGCTGTAGTGTGAAAAGGAGTAAACGGGTGTGACGGAAGCACACACGAAAACTGAATATGAAACTTCTGTTTATTTATTTATGATGGTGCTGCGCTGCTTCTGTCCTAGGGGAGCTCTTCCCACGTATCATTTACCCTGAGACCGCACCCACTGGCAATATGGCAGACATGGCAACCACCTGGGATGTCTGCAGAGCACCTCGTGTTCTATGCGGAAACATAAAACAGTTCGTTCCGATTTGGTCCCAGGCTTTTTCTTCATCGCCCCCATCACCTCCTGCCACTTGTGAGTCTGAGTAGCCGCAGCAGCGAGAGGCTGGACCCCTGCCTGCCACGTTCTGTCCTCATTTACACATGGAGGTGTGCTTCAGTGTGGTCCTCCTGCCCCCCAGAATGCAATTAATGCTTTGTGCCTGCAACAGTGGCTGATAAGCCTTTTACTACACTTGTTTGAAGCAGCCTGTGGTGCAAAAAGGGGGCTCTGTGGACATGACTCAAACAGCCACATTCACTGGTGGGAACAGAGCAAAACAATGAGTGAAACAAAGAATAAAAAGATGAGTCTGCTCCATAGTATGGACCTATCCATACATGCCACTACTATAGAATGCCCAGGAGCGGTGGTTGGCCACTGTTTCTTGAACCCCAGAGGTTTTTTTTCTCCCCTTCTTTTCTCCCTTTTAGAAGTGTTTTTGTTAGCAGTTGTTAGCAGACTTACTTGAACAGTTAAATCTCCACATCCATAAGTAGATATAAATAGGTTATCAATGTCAAATAATTTTGACCTTTTCTGTTCGGTGCTCTGTCACTTGCTGAGAAGAGTGCTCTTCAAAACTAAATTTAACTGAATACTAGGAACATCTTACAGGGTGCAGATGCCATACTAAAAGTAGCATTTATATTTATTTATTTAACAGATATTTTCCTCTAAAGTGATGTACATTATTAACTAGTATTTAGCCAACACCTTTATCCAAGGTGAATAACAGCGTTATAGTCATTCACAGAATTACATAGCAGAACAGTGTAACACACACACACACACACACACACACACACACACACACACACACACAGTAATTTAGAGTGTCCAATCCCACAAAGCACGTGTTTAGACTATGAGAGGAAACCCATACACAGGGAGAACATGCCAACTCTATGGAGAATGAGTGGGATTCAAGCCCATGTCCAAACAGTGGAAGAGCTATGAGATCCCAACATGATTTTGCAGTATCTTTGATGTAATCGTACCAAAACCGCACAACAACATTCAGCAAATTTAAAAACATCAATTGATTTTCCAATATGAAGGAGCCCCATCTACCTGCATTGTGAACTGTATCACCTGTAGAACTGCTCAGGGGGGTGTCTAATGGCCAGTGGGATCCTTCTGCTGGGTTTGCCTCACTAGCTGTCACCTTGGGCTCTGCAGTACCTCCTGCTCCTTCATCCTCCTGAGTAACTATGCCAGGTGGTGTCGCCATGTCTTTCTGTACAGCTGTGCCAAGGGGCACTGTGCTGTCCTCTGCCCAGCCCTTCCCAGGTACGACAATGGCACCGAGGGGGTCGGGGAGGGCACGGTCACCATTTAGGGCCTCAGGGGTGGGGGAAGGGATGGAGAACTGCCCCCTGTGCCCTTTGTCTTTCTCATCTTCTGTTGTATCCACCTTTCCAGACATCAGCTGGTGGTTCCCAGGATTTCCCAGACCTGCTGATCCTGGATGAAAGGTGGGCCCTGGATCATTGCCCTCTAGCGGACCCTCAGAGTCCACATGACCCACACGGTTACTCCAGCGTGGTCTGGACTGGCTGCCCACACCCGGTGGTGATGCTCTGTCTGTGGTGGGATGAGGTCCTTCCTGCTCGTGGTTAGCCCGGTCAGTCTGTTTCGGTAGTTGTGGGTCAAATGGGTTTGAGGAGCTGGGAGGTGAAGTCACACTGGCCTCATTGTGACTGGCTGGAAGGCGACTCCTGGTGTGCAGAAATTGCCTGCTGGCTTCTTGTTCTGCAACAAAGTCATTTGCAAGACAATTATCATATAAATTATTGTGTTTACATTAACACAATGCTTTTGTAATATTAATGCCTCTTTTGGAGGGTGCAGTGAACACGGCATCGCCAGCAGGCAAACACGTCTGCCTTGTTTGTTTCCTGCTCCTTTGATCGCAGGATTATAGAACTCCTCTTACACGGTCACTTTTAAATGTTCCACACATTACAGTTCCTTTATTATATTTATATTTTTGTCAACAAAGACTTTAAAACCCTTTATATAAGTCTTAGTGATCGTGAAGCTAGTAGCTGCCCCAAGTGAGCGTCACTGCAGAGCAGCCATGCTTGTACCCCGGTAGCAGTAGGCGTCGAAGAGAGCGGATGATGCAGGGACCCCTGTGAGGTCAGCATTGTGGTACAGGGTGCGGATCCCCGGGTTTACACCCCCACACTCGGCTCTTGGCTGCACGATGGGGTATCGCACGCTGCCATCAGCCAGCCATCCAGGGTTGCATTGGTCAAGACCCGCCCTCCAGGCCAGGTGGAGTTGGCCAGCAGTGGCCAGATGAGCCCCCAGGGCACGGCAGTGAGCGGCTGCCCTCACCAGGCTCAGCTTCCCCGGAACGGTGGAATGGAACACCTCACCTTGGAGGAATGGAGGGCAGAATCAAAGTGGCAAACTCTGAATTCACAGCAACTAGTACTGATAAAGGACCAAATAAAAAAAATGTAAAAGCTTGAAGCTAAATAGTCTCTGGAGATGTTTGAACAGAAATCCTCTAAGATGAAGAACGTGGTCTGGGAACAACAAACTGCAGCTTATGAATTAAATATTGCCCCTTGGGAGAGCCTCTGCTGTTGGCCTTCTGTGTGAAGAGCTTCTCACTGGTTTTGACACGCCCCTTACGGGACACAATGCATGCGCCGTGACTCCCAGGTCCATTTGGTCATGTGACCAGGCACACCTGCATCTGATGCCATACCTTGCAACTCCTCTATGTAGCAGTAGACGTCATACAGCTCATTAGGGTCTCTGTAGCCCAGGCTCCTCACTCCAGGTGAGCGGTCCCCGTCGCTGTGGCAACCAGGTCTTGGAAACTGGATGGACACACTGTGAAGGGAATACAACGGAATCAATAGGAATGTTTTTCTGCACTCAAGACGGTTGCATACACCTGGACACCTTCACTGGTTGCTGGGAGCTGGATGGAGGGAGTTATATGTTCTAAATGCCAGAGACTGCAGCTGTACAGAGAGTCGGAGATGTGGAAGGTTCTTAGACTCAATGGCCTGTTCAAAAAACATCCTGTTAAAAAATGCAACATTTGGCTCACTGATTTAAAACCTCATATATTGTATGAAATGCCATTTTAAAACAAAAATAAGAAATCTGCTTTTCCCCTTTCTATAGATAACCAGGACAACCCACAGGATAAAAGAGAGGTTATGCCAGACAACATCGCTCTACTCCCAGTCACCTGACAGTGCGGTCCGAGAGCCACCCGGCGTCACAACTCTCGTAACCGTCCCAGAAGGCAGCCAGAAGCTGGGCAGGTGTGGCTACTTGGGCTGAGTTCTCCAGGCAAGCCTGCTGAGCCTGGGAGAAGGACAGGCCAACATGGGCGCTGGGCATTCGGTAGTGGAAAACTGCACCTGAGGGGGAGTCAGCAACACACCAGTAACACACCAGCAGCATCCCACAACTCACTCAGCACTGTTACTTAAACTACCACTCCTTTGGCTCCTTATATTATGCAGTCATATTACAAATTTTCAAAGGTATGAACATTTTCCAGTTGAACTGTATTTAACTCAGTATTTCCTACAGTATCAGTCTGTAGCAGAGCAATTATAGCCCGTGTTTACCCTTGCAAGCTGATGTATGGTGGTAAAGGACATCTAAAGGGTATGCAAGGAACAGCATTGTTTAACAGTTAAATACAGTAAGACACAGTAAGGGCTAAAGTTCAAAGGCATTTTGAAGGAAGCAAGGGTTAGGAATGGTTCACCAGGGGAGTCTCCAGCCAAAAGTGGCCTAAACATCATACCTGTGCCTGCGTATTGTTAGAGCGAGGTGGAGTTGTGTAGAGGGGGGTGTACATTACACAGCCTCTATCTGCAAATACAGTGAGACATGGACATGCTCCACTGTCTTGAGCAACCAGTACAGCTTCCTGGCTTCCCAACAGGGTGAAAAAAAACAACAAACAGGCAGCTGCTGTAGCTGTCTAACCAATTACCACCCTGCCATACAGGTCAGAGCCACAGGGGGGTGTTCTCAGGTGACCAATGTTTCTGCTCATGCCTGAGACACATGGAAAAGCCATCTCAGTTCTGAAGGAGGAACCCTGTCACAGCGTATCCCGCGGTATCTATACCACTTAATAAAGTTAACAGGCAAATAGAAAATTAGCATGGGGGCGGTGCAGGAACAAGCATTCCCTAATTCCAAATTGGCGTAAAGCCCTCAAGATCACTTGTTTAAAAATGGGATTTCTTTCTTTCTTTGTGATGTTAAGACATGCTAATCAATTTCCTGTGCAGGGAGATAGCGTTCAGGGTGCAAACCTGGGGACTGAACTCCCTCACGCAGTGAAAACCCCAGGTTTAACTGGAGGAGCCGCAGTCACATGTGATTCCAGACATGCAGTCATTGTTACCTTGAGTCATCATTACACAGCAAAGAAACAAAGACACCTATAGCTGAGCAACTAGGGCCGGATGATGCAGTACTCACCAGTGACCACTAGGGGCACTGTGTGCTGTTCGCAGTCAACCCCCAAAGTGATTTCACAGCGGTAAATCCCCGAGTCACTGGATCGCAGGCCTGTCAGGGTCAGGGAGGCATCACAGTGGTTGTAGGCATAGCTCAGCATCTCAGCGCGGTCCTGGAAGCCTTCCCCCCAGTGGATGGTACCGTCCACAGCTTCCAGAACCAGCTGCTCTACTGCATTGCTTTGGCTTGGGACCCTGGTCCAGCGGACGCTTGAGGCCCTTCCGAGGGAGGGAGCAGGCAACTGGCTGAGAAGGCAGGGCAGGGTGACATTGGATGCCAGACACTCCCGTATCTTTGGGGAAAACTCCAGATCGTCTTTCCCACAGGCACCTGTCACACAGGGGAACTGTTAGTGCTATTGCGGAGTCCAGCTGCCACCCCTTGGATGTCCTGCCAACCACTGCCAGTGGCTGGGCTGGATAAATAAAACTGATATTGAAGGTAACGAGTAATCATATTTTCATCACACGTACATGGTGTTCAGTGTAAGAAATACGCCATGTTTCTCCCCAAGAACAGGGTAGCTGCGTCTCTGAATTCTGTCATTTGGAAAACATTCTTAGCTACTTTGGATGACCCTAAGATAACAGGTCTCTACAGACCCAAGAGCATTATGGACTCCCACACCCACACACAAAGACTCATCAACAAGTGTGAGGATGCTGCAGAGGTGCAGAATGGGCTCCAGGAGACCATACAGCCCAGCAGTGAACTCATTTTCACCTGTCTGGCCAGTGAGAACCAGTGATTGGTACCTGAACGCTGGGCGAGGAGCCCTAGCAACAGTGGCTCCGCCCACCTCCGGACACAGAGCCACCCATGGTACAGCGTGAGCAAGACCCCGAGAGGGATGGAAACAAAAAATGGACTGAAATCACAGCACTTTTTGTGTGGGAAGTGTGAAATGTGATTTAAAAAGCAGCCATGAAAAACTGGCTATGCCAGAGGATCCAGCTGATGGTTCTGACATTTGGCGCATTAGTGAGATGATTCATTTACATTTAATACATTTATCTTTAGTATGTACCATTCTGCCTAAGGCCTGGTGGAGTAGTGCGGTGTAACTGGGTGGTGCAGTCAGGTGGTGCAGTAGGTGGCGTGGTAGGGTGTTGTAGTGTCCCCGTTGCCATAGCAACTGTAGAGCAAGTTCCCTAATTGACTGATTCATCACGATTCATCAGGGAGTGAAGAGTGCGATGATTTCAGCAGATAAAGTGCTCTGTTGCACTCTGTGTGACACCAGGGTAAAATATTAATGTAATTAACTTCCTCCACTTCTGAACCATCTGACTTGTCTGTCTCATGAGGCTGATCTGCAGTCACAGTGCCAGGGTAAGGGGTGTTACAGAAGGTCCACGCTTCCAAAGTAAAAACAGGGTATAACACACTACCTTTACAAAAACAACCATAGTGACGTACAGTAGGGAGATAGCATTCAGTCTCTGATTTGCCTCTAATATTGACTTTGACCATCTCCATCCCATCTCCACCTCTTCTACACATGTTCACTACATCTCAGTCTCATCTTTACCCATATTATCCACAGTTCCACCTCATCTCCTCCACATGTTCTCCATATCTCAACCCCACACCTTCCTTTAATTTTCCTCTGATCTTCAGTCATGTTGTTGCCATCTCCACCCCATCTTCACCTCGTATTCTGCACACCTTCCCTACATCTCCACCCTACCTTCTGTCTCTATATCACCTTCATTTAATTTTTGTCTCCCTCTCTTTTCCAACTTATCTCCACTCATCTCCAAACAATCTCTCCCTCACATTTTTTCCAATTTCTTGTTTACAGCATCCTTCTGCTGGGGTTAACAGCAGATTGAACCCCTCTCTGAGCATCAGAACCTGCCCCAGAGTCCTTCTACAGCCTCTGCCCAGCCCACCCTCCCCAGGCTACGGCACGTTGTCAGGAAAATTCTGTCTACCCAACCGCTGGGTAATTAATGTTGGCAGTAGTGTCAGTGCTCGCAGCAGAACACACAGGCAAACACAATTTCGGTAATCCCCACCGACTGTGGCGTGGCGCTCAAACGCACTGTGAATTAGGCAGGACCCAACTGATGGGGCCCCTCTTCCCGTGGTCGACTTGGCTGAACTGCACTGCGTGTTTGCCTTACGTCCCCTGTTGTATTCATTTTCGCCTGTATCCAATTTGCAACGCTAAATCCAAGCTAATCAATTGCATACGCTTTTATTTCACGAGCAAATTACTGCTTAAAGGAAACTGCTTTATTCCCACACAGCGGAATAATGAAGGCAGGCGGGCGGGCCTCGCGGAAACAGCAAATCTGCATTTAGATGGAAATGTTTTTACAAGCAGAACCTCTCCAGACTTCTGCTTTGTTTCCGAATCGGCGTCGTCCCTTTTCCCTGCAACGTGACGCAGCCAAGAACAGTCTTGGAGGAACAAGGAGCAGCAGTGGGACGGCGTGCGACAGAGAGAGGATGGCCAGACCTGACTGTGTGTGTCTGTCAGAAACACTTCTCTTCTCTATCAACTCTTTTTATCTACTCACTCCACTTGCCTTTACATACCGGATTTATCCAGTCAAAGTCGAGATAAGAAAACCGGTTAATAAATCAGGAGCCTCATTCAGGAGCCAACCAGACAAGAGCTTTCATTTAGATTACGTTTTTTATTCATCTTTATTTATCTCACACTTTTCTGCACATAAACATATAATGTGAGGTTACTTGCACTGATTTACCCATTTATACAGGAGGATAATATTTACTGTTGCAAATACAGGTAAGTGCCTAGATCAGGGGTGCAATAGCAGCAGATAAGACATGAACTTGCAACCTGAATTCTACAGTAGCAGTCCAAACCACTGTATCCCCTGCTTCCAGGTCTCATATCTCCCTGTGGGTCTCACCAAAGATGACTCACAAGGTCCCATTATACAGGCATGTTTCCTCAATAACACTGGTGTAGAGTAATGAGGACAGATGAGGAGGCGATAAGGAAAGAAGGACATATGGGCCGTGTTCGTGTGATGCTTTAAACAGAAACACACCCTACACACGCATGTCAGCACCAGGTGCAGCCAGTAAAAGGGTCAGCATCTCAGCACTGGTGGACAGTGCTGTGGCTAACTGGGACAGGGAGCTGAGCGAATGCCCTGTTTATCTGCCATAAACACCCCCCTTCTCCCCCCAAAGCCAAATGATTACCATGGAAACAGCAGCATAAATGCGAGGAAGATGTCTCAGTGAGCAGCGCTTGCATTAGATCTGCTTGTCAGTAACAGACGGACACAGATTTGCTCTAGAGAGGTGTTCATTTAGCGGCCTGTTCACAGGTGGCGACTGTTGCTTTGAGCTTCAGGGCCGTCGCCTGTAACAAAAAGGCTGCTTCCTCTTCCAGCACACATTAGAGGTGGTGTGTTCTGTTTGTGAAATAAATTGTGGCACAAGGTCTAAGGTGAGGATGGTGGACCACTTGGCTTTAATTTCCTGCTCTGCGCCCGTAGTGCCCACTACAGTTCATTTGCCTCATAGAGAACCACCTCTGTGCTCAGCAGTATGCCAGTCAGGGTCTGTGTTTTAAAAACCATCAAAGAAAAGGGGATGGCCTCTGAAATGGTCATACCCTGTGGCTACATGGGCATCAGGCCTTCAGAAGCCCCATAGTGTATTGCTGTATGGTTTAAGGTCACTGAAAGAAGAGCCAGCAAATCACTCACCTTGTCCTGTTGACTGGAGCAGGAGGAGAACAAGGAGAAGGAATACAGCAGACCCAGGGGCTGCTGTCGCCATCATGGACCTGAGGAGGGACATAGAGGGATGTTTACCAACAGGAAACCTGTGTTTGTACAGAACAAGGTCTCCCCGTCATGATTCTCATTGGAGAGAGAGAGAGAGAGAAAGTGTGGGTGAACTTGAGTGTCACGCAGCTGGTGGGTCACCAGGGAAACCAGGGATTGAAAGCCATCGTCCATCATAGGAATCAAACTAATTCAGTGCATCAGAACACAAGTAGTTCTACAACCTTCTCTCACACAGCCTCTGGGCTCTGGAATGAGAACCTGTTATTTATTTATTTGTGCTCAGGAAAATGTGCCCACTGGAGTGTTGGAGATAATCTCTGTTGCTAAATGCACCACACAGATTTATTTACTGACTCACTGAGTTAAAGTCTGTTGGAAATCAGAACTCTGCTGTGTGTGTGTATGCAGGAACAACAATGGGGGAAGTAGAAAGAGATGTGAGCTCTGGGGTGGAAAAGGGAAAAGGCAGCTGACACTTTAATTGTGAGGCAAAGCAGGGCCAATAGAGGCTGCAGTCACACAGAGGACTGTGTTACAGCAACCACTCCTTTCATAAGGCTGCTCTCTGCTTCCATCCTCTTTTATTGTGTTTAATGTGTCAGAATGTGACCGAGACGCTGATGCTAACACCTCTCCCAGACAACACACACAGGCAAAGCAGTTTGATGGACTCCAGCTCCATTACTGTTCGGGAAGAAAAATGCAGCAGAGGTGGGAACAGGGACATCCATCTGTGCTGCCAAATGTCACAGGACTCTGGTTTGGCTCACTTTAATTTGAATTATTAGCCACAAGGGCGGCAGCTGCCTTCTGCAAACACTCTTTAAAATAACCCACACCTCATAGTCTGAAGGCAACAGATTCTGAACATCAGGTGATGCTGAGACACTGCAGTCACTACTGTCCCTCAAAAAGCCCTGCCCAAAGAGGCAGAGGTCGGCTTTATCAGAGGGTGTCAGGGTCCTCAGACTGGTATATTTTGGGCCGGTCCCTAGCACATGGCACCACTACCTCTGTGACACTGCTGCCACTTTTTACCGCTTCCAATGTGCTTTACAAGTGACAGTTTTATCATCCCTGTGATGACTTTTTCAGAAAGGTCACACACCAGATTATCAAAAGCATTCATTCATTCAGTCATTCATTCCTATAATAGAAGACTCCTAAAGGCTTAACCTAGAGGGATGAAGTACCCAAACACCTCTATTCCATCTGTCTTGTTTACTTTAATTAAAACAAGAAAGAGGAACAATAAACTCTAAAATGTGATCCTGGGAAAGCTGTGAAATGTGAGATCTCACATCTGCATGGCATATTAGCTGGGAAATTAGCGATCTGTGAAGTCACTGCAGAGAAAACCAAAAAACCGGATTCGGGAAGAAGGGGCAAAGGATTGCAGGGGTGATTGGGGAGGGGTGATGGTGCGATAAGCCCCAGAGCACCATGCGCACACTCCGCTGAGGGAAGAACAGCAAGATTATGACAGACCAATAAGCACAGAGAGGTGCTCACAATAGGCGAGTCTTCAACAGAGCGAACCAAGGTCAGGACAGAATGAAGGGATTATCACCATGTCAGGGGGAGCTGCTTCGGGGCAAACACAAACCGCTCTTGCTTTATTACAGTGACTTAACCTTGCATAAATTTTAAATGGAGTGATACCATGGTTTGTTTGTTTTAAGGGCATTTTAATTGAACGTTGCATTGTACTGACTTCAAATGAACAGACACCTTGCTGTGCTCAGTTTAAACAACCTCATATCTTACTCACTTTCCTTTATTATAATATAAATGTCTCAGAAACAAAGCACAAGCCTAAAAACATCACTTGGTGTCTCATGGATAAAGGCACGAGACAGCTGGGACTAAGCAGGGTCATATCAACACACACATACAAGCCACTGTCACTATAACCAATATGCTCCTTCTCACCTTCACCATTCAGTTATATAAAGTTCTGTTCTGGAGCATTAAACTGTATAAACCTTTGGATCTCGAAATTCAGGATGTGTTAATGTATCGTTGATGGTTTCATGTGCGAGTCAGGGATCCTGAACGAAGCCCTGAGATAGCAGGTTTTACGCCCTGTGGTTCTACAGATTCTGTTAATCTCCCTTATTTCACTCTTCAGCTTTTCCCTGCAGCTCCTCCGTAACCAGCATGACACGAAGCAGCAGCAACCCGAGTGAGACCCAAGAGGAGCCGAAAGCCCTAGCAGACGAGGGATTTACTCTCCCGATGGTTCAGTCCTGGAGAAGCTGGTCCTCAGCTCACCTCACCTCCACTGTCTGCGTGCTCCAGCCCACGGTAACCAGATAATTACATTCAAATGGATCATTCACATAACACGCTAAATCAATTAGCAGCAGAGTCTCGGATTCAGTGCCACCAAAATCCATCACTGTCAGCAAAAGGCGGAGGGGGTTCCAAAATGTGACTAATGAAGGAGGAGAGTTTGTTGGTTTGACTCGATTCCATCTGTGGCCTCATGGGAGCAACATGAACCACACGCATTTGCTTCATAACCTGCTTCTTTCCAGGCTGAAGATGGCTTGTGTGACTGGATTATCATCTAATTAAATAAAAATTAAAATAAATATTAAAAAATTACTCAATCACACTTACATGGGATTGCCACCATGTTACTACTAGCACTGCCAATACTGCCACCTGTACCAGCACCTAGAATGTTCCTGCTGTGGCTACAGATACAAACCCTCATAGCAGCCCCAGCAGCAGCATGAAAGAAGAAACCCACAAAGTGTTTTCATACCAGCAGCTCCGTGGTTCCACCGCTCCTGCGATGGCTCTAATAGAATGTTTGTTGTCTGGAGTCTAAAGTCAAAATTAACTTTATCTCTTAGTGCTGTTTGCACACGGACAGTTTAGAGTGAAGATTTATATGAAATCGCGCACTTGGTGCTCTGCCTTCACTTGGAGACACAGAAAAAGCACTTTATGACAAATGTAAGGCTTTCCTATCAGCTGCCAACAGCAGAGCTGTACAAATTATACCCGAATTCTAGCCTATCAGCCGGAACCCAGTCAAACGGGATTGGAAACGTCAGCCTCTCCGACCTAGGAATGCTCATACACGTAAGACAGAATGACCTCCTACACCTTGCTGACACACTCAGGCCACAGCACAGGGAGCTTAAACTATTTCAGCTGTTTGTGGTTGTAATCCAATCTGGTAAATTGTCACTGCAGCCATCTAAGTCACGACCACAACCTACTATCAGAACCCAGTGAAGCCTTTGCGCAGGAGAACAGCCATGGAGAGGTGGTAGTAAAGCTGGTTAAAGTCCTGGGCAAAAAGGTGTGGGGTCAGAGGTTTGCAGTCCCAGGACTGGGCGACCTGGAGGTGTCATTATTTGTGTCTTTGACACAGTCAGTAACATGACTCAAGTCTGAGCCACAGGCCCAAAGCTGACTGAGTGGCGGTCAAAATTGGCAGAGAATAATTCCCACTTCTGTTTGGAGGCGTGGGGAGAATCTCATTATGGGCCACAGGGGGTGTAGACATCTGACCCATGATAAAATGGGGAAACCGAGAGACCACGGTATCTGCGCTCTCTCTCTCTCTCTTTCTTTCTCTCTCTCTCTTTCTTTCTCTCTCTCTCTCTCTCTCTCTCTCTCTCTCTCTGGGATGAAATAGCAATGAAAAGCTAGAGAGTGTGACCCAAAGAGGGATCAGCAGGGGGTCAGTGAAGACACCAATGCAGCTTGGCTGGGAGTCCTTGACAGACAGACAAAAGGACATAGTGGTACAAAAAGAATGTCCCTCAAACAACCCTTGGGGGAACCCTGTGCTACTGACCCATACCTCTTGACTGGTAATGGGAGGGAGAGTGGCATGTTGCAATGTCAGTGGTGTCAATCCTTCTTTAGCTTTCAGAGACAAACTGATATAACAAGTAGTTCCTGAAATAAAGGGCTTGTGTGGGAGTTGCCCCATGAATAATGGTGAAGCACCAAATGGTTTTGGAATAAAGGCAAAGGTGGATGATCACTGAGGGCCATCGAGCAATAATGTGCAGTATAGGAGAGAAGCTCCACTTCTCTGTTGAGTTGAAGAAGGATTAATGACACACCATGCAGGCCCTCACTTTTGGCTCTCGTGGAAACCAAAGAGATTTCCCTTCTTAATAAGACTGAGGAGCGCAAATTGGCACCAGAGCCAGATTTGCAGCATGGAACTCAAGAGACAGCCAGGGGGTGCCCTACAGTGGGTTTGAATCACACACAGCTGGGGTGTATGTGATTGGGACAGCAGTTGTGAGCACATTTGGTTGCTCACAGTGCTCCCTCAACTGTGTCTTGCAAATACACCAGTACATCCCACACACCTGTACCTGTCCGCACCACACACACACACCTGTAGACACACTGGAGCAAAGGGAACTGGAAGAATAACATGGAATTGGAACACGCCATTGAGTCATGTCCAACTCGTAGGCAACTACTGGTGAGCTTTTCAAAGCAAGGAGGAACGAAAGTGGTTTCCTGTGGCCTTCTTCTGCCGTATTTTTTCGTTAGAGCGGTGCAAACATGGAGGAGAACATACAAACTCCACACACAACCCTGAGTACTACTTGAACCCCACTTCAAGCAAGCAGTCCAGAAGCTGTCAGGCACCAGCTTACCCTGCTGCACCACCATATCTCCATAAGAATAATATAATAAAATGATATCCTTATTAAATTTAAAAGTGGCATCAAATGAGAGCAGTAATATTAAAAAAAACAGCGGCCACTGAATGGCTACAGGAAAGATGTCTACGTGCAAAATGACAACAGAAACATGACTTAGATTTGGTTCACAAATTATTCTGCTGAGTTCCACCTGACAGGCAGGAATGAATTAAACTCCTAACGGAGTGGCAAAGAACAAACATGGGAAAGCGTGGTAAACGGCCGGCCTGTCCCAACTCACAGAGCAGTCCCTCAAAACGTTTCATGGAGCAATTATCACTACAAAATCAATGATCCAATTTGGGCAGATGCAAATGAAAATGCTTGAAACGATGCCACAAAACCCTCCGTCTAGAAATAGCGCCTTTCAGCTGCACCGCTCCACTGCATTTCGAGTATGCCTTTCTGCGTTTCCATGATAAGCTTTTCACAAAATAACGCAAGCGCAACACAATGCATACTAAAAAAAATCTATGCAGTGTGTTTTCATAATGCAATGGCAAAGATCCAAGGCTCTGACCGCCTCATGCATCGCATTTACACGCACGTTGTGGCCCCGAGTTGCAGGAGCTGTCCAGTGCTGAATAGTGTCCCTAGCTGACCTCAAACTGAGGACGTACACACCAAAAACCCTAGACGTGAGCTAATTGTCATGCTCTTTAATCTAAACCTCCCTCTGGAGTTCAAAGGCAGATACACACAGCACACACGGTGTTGCCGGAGCGAGCAGCACAGCACAGGCTGAATGTGGTCCTGAGAGCATCGCTGAAGCTAAATCCAGGCTCGGGATCAGCAGCTCAACCTGCACCAGAGTCCCTCCATTGAACCACAGAGAGAAACACAAGGACGTAGCTCAGGTGTCTGTGTAGGTCTTTCAAAGGTCACACCCACCATGTGTCCCGAGCCAACCAGGTCCCTCAAAGCAGCCCCACTCCACCCTGCTGTGGGATGCTCAGGGAGCTAAAAACAGAACGATGTCCTTGGGGGGCGTTGCTTGCCGAAGATGGGAACATTCATCTCCACCATCATTAGCTACAAACTGAAGCCTGCAATTGGCTGTGGGAGGAAAGATAGGTTTAACCAAATCTTCCTTAAGGCAGCTTTCTAGCTGGATCATGTTGGTCAGTGACATGTCCACAGCGACAGCAGTGCCGAAGTCCCTCAGTCCGTGGACCCCCAGCAGTGCCCCTTCCAAGGGCTATGACCATGATACAGCTCCCAGGCTGCCAGAGACCCAGCTGTGAACTTGCACAAACTCAGACAAGAATTAAATATGCATGCAGAGAGCTGAGCCAACCCTCCCCATCCAGTTGGGAAAGCCAGTGCTCGATGGTACCCACATCCCATGCACAATACAGAGGCAGTGCTCCGGTCAGAGCGGTCAGCGATGCCGCCAGGCCACTCCTTTATCAAGGTGTCTGTACTCATCCCTCAGCTGCTCAATGCAGATGGACGGTGGTGAAGGGGTTGCACCTTCATCAGCACTAACATCTGAGCAGGTGGGAGTCCAACATTCCTGGAGGGGTCAACAGCAAACCCACAACAAGAGGTCTGGATGCAGAAGGACTCAGTAAATCTGTGGATGGAGCTATGGCCCAGCGTAAGGTCTGTGTGAAAACACACAGCCATTAAGGTGTGAAGGAGCAGGAAACCTTCAACCCAGCACACCTGGAACTGCTCTGCTTAGAGCCGCCGTCTCACTGACTGCCCCGATTAGCAGAGCGGAGCCAGCGCTGCACGATGCTCCCCCAGGGGGGTCCTTCTTCCTTGAAACATGTCACTCGTCTCCCTCTGAGCTTCTGATGTGAGACGAGATACCTGAAGACACGCGTCTGAGCGTTCAGCTCTAGCCAGATATCAAAGCTTGTCGGGATCAAACACCGCTCGCCTCCACGTACGCTTTCATCATCGGTGCACACGGCACTACTGCGACTGACACGCGAGAATGTGGGATGCGCACCTGGGGTCGCTATTTGTCGTCACCTGTGTGAAACCTTGCAGGGGTCAGCGGGGCCAGTCAGCTTGACCTCAGCTGTGCTCCCCAAATGATGACCGTTGAAAATATGGAGCTGTTACACACATATTCTGAAAGCCACTGCACACACTCACGCATTCACACATACAAATCCATACACACATCATACTTTGTATAATACAATTAATCAGCGGACACATTAATGCACAGGTAGACAATAAACATTCATACATATTTATATGAATATCATATGCATGCATGTATTCATTTATACATTGTACACAGTCACAATACTGCACTCTCTCTCGCACACACACACACACACACACACACACACACTCGAGTACAGGTGTCCGTTATTACAGAGCCAGTGGGGGTCCCGGACGCCCCCTACTACAGGTATCGTTAACAAACGTTCAGTTTCACTCCCGAATTCTGGGTGATGGGACTGAAGCAGCGAGGGTCACGTGACACACGCACCTTAAGGGGCGCGACCGTTACCTGTTACCGGTATGAGGTCACCCTGGAGGAATTCGAAGCTCGCGGGGCGACCGTGGGCATTGTTCAGAAATCAGAAGTCGAGGACACATAAAACACACATGAAAAAATTGTGACAGAACGCACAGGAAACAGTCGCAGCGCGCGCCAGCATCAATACACAGATTTGGCGAACAGGAAACACCGACGAAGATGAAAGAGGTGCAGCGGAACGCGGTCACATGAGACTGTAACAGCTTCACGACATAACGGTACGACAGTGTAAAAATGTACCAGCATAACAGTGCAACAGTGTAACGGTGAGGGTGAATTCATTGGTTCGGCGTGAGATCACCTTTCGCGCCGGAGGCTCGCCGTGGTCTCACGATCTGCCCGCTCGCGGCGCCGTTTCGCGCTTCCTCTCTCGGAATGTGTCGGCGATGCGGGGGGTCTCGTCTCCGCCGCTCCGTGGATGCGCTCAGCGGGAGTGGACGCGGGGCGACAGAGCCGTGCTCTCCAGCGGAAGCGGCCGTGACGGACGGACACGCGCGCGCGCGCACACACACCGACGGTTCTGCGTGGGCTCGAGTGGGTGAGCGAGGGGGGGCAGGGGTGCAGAGACAGCGACAGTTAATACAAGTATCAGTACTTTAGACTGCTATTAGCTGTTTAGTTCCCTTTAGTTCTTTTTAAATGTAGCGTCTATGTTAATTTTCGTTACTGAACACTGCCGTGGTAACTCAAGTGTACACAACTGGTCGTGGCAGTGAAGCAGACTCAGGTGAAACTGGATTAAAACTGAGAGTTGCCCCATGTTGGCCCCCCTGGGTGTGATGGAGATACTCACTGACCCCCAGGTAGGAGCTGGACACTGAATGTCGTGCTAAAGAGGGCTCCACCCACAGAGCCTGTAGTCCTGTTGGGTAACAATCCTGTTGAGGACCCGGATGGGGGCAACTCAAGAGGAAGGCTCACCTAATTTGATCAGAGTCCATTTTTTGGGGGAAGGTTACTGTAGCAGTGAGGCAAGGGTGTGGAGGTGGATGAGATTCATCCAGGAATGCTGAAAGCACTGAATGCTGTTGGGGATTCTTGGCTAACATGTCTTCTCACTTTTCCGTGGATGTCTTTGACAATACTTTGGAACTGGCAAACAGGTTTGGTGGTTTTTAGCTTTAAAAACCGAGACAGGAGGATGTGCTTAATCTATCAAAGGATCCTGCTTCTCCGCTTTCCTGGGAAGGTCCTAAAATGAAAGAGATGAGCATCCCATTAGGAACAGTGTTGACAGTGGAGGGGTTAAGAAACTTACTCTTGCAAAGTCCCTGGAGGGTGGTGAGTGTTTGCGAAGCCAGTGTAGTTGACTTTTGGTAACTTGAAGAAGGCCTACAATGGGGTGGGTGCCAGAGACTCTCCTGTATGCTACTTTAGTTATCTCTCCCAGTGTAGATGTTGGATTCTCCCACAGGTATGTCCTGTCTCCTCTTCAGTGTGTGGTTTTCATGCACAGGATATCAAGGCACACCTGGGGTCTAGAAGGGGAGAAGTTGACCCAGGTAGAGGATTTTAAGTATTTTGGAGTCCTTTTTCATGAGTGACACCAGGGAAAATCATAAGATTGGCCAGTGGTTTGGTGCAGGCACTGCAAAGTTTGGAATTTTCCACTTGGCTCATAGCCTCATCCTTGGTTATGGTCGTGATCTTTGGGTGATGACTGAAACAGCAAAAAAAATACAGACACAGGATCCTCTGCAAGGTGGTAGGACTCAAACTCTGTGGCAGGATGAGGAGCTTAGTGATCCCAGAGGTTTCCTGGGTAAAGAGTTGGTTAGAATGTCTCCTAGGCACTTCCCCCCAAGCATGTCCCAATGGAAGGATACCTCAGGTAGACCCAGGACAAGCTGGAAAGAAGTTTAAAAAAACAAATGGTTGAATGGATGGAATATACCACTCTACCTAGAAACTACTGACTCTTGATGTTGACTTTAGAATGCATTATTGTTGATTTATTACTGGTTAATAAATGCCCTTTTCCTTTCTTCAAATAGAGTCAAAGTGTGCGTTTGCCTTGTTTAATGTACTGTATTCTTGTACTCATATTCAGTAGGGAGAATGTCGGGGAAGGATGCATAAGCACGACCTCCATGAACCCTTGTGCTTGAGGGAAAGAGCTGTCAGAAGCACTAGTGTCTTGGGTCTCCTAGCAACAGTGTTCCCATTTCCATGTCAAGTCATTCAAGAGGGCAGGTATCAGAGATCAATACTGTGTTGTGCAGCATGGTGATCTGCTGCAGGTGTCTGCATATTCATGGCTGAGTAAACACTGAAGATGAAATCAGAAGCTTGGGTTCAAGGGTAACCTGAAAGGATGGGACCCAAACCAAGCATGAGTGATGGTAAGGTGGAAAGTTGGGTGCTCACTACTCACTACTGTATCAGCAGAGCAGTTAGCAGTGACAGTCTTATTGCTTATCAGAATAACATGGGATTCGCTAAAAAGAGTACTGGTTTAAAACAGAGACCAAAAGGACACCAGTTCAAGTCCCATAGTGAGCCAGGTTATTGTCTTTTTGAGCCCCGAATGTTGAGTAAAATACCTAGTTGTTTAAATGGATAAAAAGTAAGACGGTGCCCGGCCAAAAAAAAAGTCACACACTCTAATATTTCATTGGGCTGCCTTTAGCTTTGATTACAGCATTCATTCGCTGTGGCATCATTTTGATAAGCTTATGCAACGTCACAACATTTATTTCCATTCAGAGCTGCATTCATTTTTCCCCAAGATCTTGTATTGATAACAGGAAAGTTCGACCACTGTGTAAAGTCTTCTCCAGCACATCCCAAAAATTAATGGGTTAAGGTCTGGACTCTGTGGTGGCCAATCCATGTGTGAAAATGATGTCTCTCTCATGCTCCCTGAAGCACTCTTTCACAATTTGAGCCCCATGAATCCTGGCATTGTCATCTTGGAATATGAAGAAAAAATCCGTTGATGGAAAAACCTAGTCATTCAGTATATTTGGGTAGTCAGCTGACCTCATTTTTTGGGTACATAACGTTGCTCAACCTAGACCTGACCAACTGAAGCAACCCCAGATCATAACACCAGGTTAAATCCAGGTGGTGACTTTTTTTGGTCTGGGCAGTGTATATAAGCTGTTTTTGAGGGAAAAAAAGATTCCGCTTAACAACTGCAGTAAATAGTGAAACCTCTGACTTCCAGTACACGGTACTGTGATTGAAATGCAACAAGTATGATTGTGGCCACATTGCATGTAACAGCATGTAGAATTACACCAAACAGTGGAGCAGCTTTAATGGGCACATTGTCCACCAGATAATTATATTTTGAGGGTTTTCATCAGATTCATTTTCTGTGAATTATTTCACTTGCTGTGCTCAGACTGCACCTGACACAGGTTTACTATGGTGGATCTACAGGCACTGTGATGCAGGGTAGTATTAAACCACACAGGGAAGAGCAGGCCCTGCCTGTTCTCTGATCCACCTGCTGGGAAGCTGGTTTTTCAAAGGCACTGAAGCCGACTGGAGCCACTCACCCTAATGATCACCTGTACGAATGTGTCCCACTTGATGCTGTGTCGATGTGATCCAGGCTCATGTTTTCTCTTTCAGCCCTGAGATGCTTCGCTCTGGCAGCACCTCGCACCGTGCTGTGAAACCAGCCTCAACTGCAACCCCTGTTCCATCATATCAACGTGACAAGCTCATAATGAATACAAATGGGAGGCAGATAGAGAAAGCATGTTCTCCTTAACCAGGCTGACAGAAGAAGAAAAGAGCTACTTTTGCAATGCCTTTGAAAATTGTAAGAAAAGCAAATCTGGTTAAACAGTTTGTGGTCTAATTGACCGTGCACTGTCATGGCTCTGGAGGACCTGAAAGAGTGTGTGAGACGGCACATCAAAGAGTAACACCTCAACTTTGTTATTAAAGAGTTCCTCTGGACACTCAATGGTCAGAAAGGACTTTGAAGCATCTTTACTGACTTACTGAATAAATCATGAACTTGGAGATGAATCACTGACAGCAGATTATATTTTTGATTTGAATCTGAAGTAAATTGTATGTAATTTTTCAACAACTCTGATTCTGTCCCTTCTGCTGAACTATAGCGTCAAGTGAATGTGAATGCACCACATAGCTTTGACCTTCACAAAGA
Source organism: Heterotis niloticus (assembly GCA_018136845.1). NCBI lineage: Eukaryota > Metazoa > Chordata > Actinopteri > Osteoglossiformes > Osteoglossidae > Heterotis > Heterotis niloticus. The sequence continues at coordinate 21,468,606 of CM030898.1, read as the reverse complement.
ACGAGTCACACAGGTTTCTGAATCCCACCTTTGGGAACTGGCCCATACGGAATGAGGCAGCCAGTTGAGCTGAGACAAGCAGCACAAACCGTTGCAGCCCATCAACAAGCCAACCCAATTGCCTTCCGTCAAAACCCGAATGGCACGCAGCTTTTACCGAGTTAGGTGAGAATGAGGGGAGTTAAAAAGCAAATGGGAGGGTTGATGGAAACCTGCAATTCAATAAGTCCCAGTGTGACCCATGACAGTGACCCATTTAGGTGGGCAGGTGACCAAACTGCATGTATACTAAAGATTTAAACAAAAACGAGTACTGCAACTACTCATGCATCAGACACATAGACCTCCAAATGATCCCCCTAAAATCTTATAGAGTATTTAATTTAAAAATAGATACAATAATCTATGTAATTACTGAAGCTGATTCGCCCATGCAGAACAATTGAGTCAATTAAACAACTGGACATTGACTATAAACAGAATTAAACTGCCAAATACAGCTCCGCTGGGGCAAAAACTCAACAAGTAAATGGGATTTCCAAGGCCATTACATGCTGAAATAGCACAACCAATGCATGCGCAAAAGGGGACTAAAACTGATTTGATGGTGACTGTTTTTCACGTTGTAACTGATCCGTGGTGAAAACCACGCACATACACTGTACTATGGTGCATAAGGAACTGTGCCCCAATGGGTAATGGACTGGAACTGGGATTCACTGCGTTACTGAAGTGGAACATCAGAGGAACAGTGTATGATAAACACCCAGTGTACAGTGTGGAAGAGGAGCTCAGCATTGCCAGCAAATGCTTCCTCTCGCGATCACAAGGAATCAGCGGCAGCTGCTGCCTGCCAACATCCTGACTCTTTCTGGTAGGAGCTAGAAGCTTTCCTGTCTGTTTCATACAACACAGCAACACACACTTTGATACCCTGTACCAAGAGTGAGGTGCGTCAGTGCACACCTAAAGGCGATGGAGTGCTCATGTGCTCACGACAGAGTGTACAAAGTGTGCACTTGAGGACCACTGTGGGCTCAGTTTGGTAAGTAAGGGAATATGGCTCACAGGGAAATTAGAAGGATGCAGCTGTCTCCTGAAACTCCCATAATGTCTCTGAAAGATCATCTACCCACTTCAACAGATGACCTTTGAAAAGGGTTATGAGACCCCCCTTCACACGCAGACACTTTTACTCCGTGTTGAAAACATATTTTGTATATTACTTTTGATTAATATGCTACTGTAAAGAGAACAACTACATTTATAGTACCATTTTTAAAGCTCTTTCTGTCTCTTCAGATAAGCAATAAAAGAGTCATAAACTGGAAGAAGCGATAGCAGTGTGAATCATAATAAATAAGCCACAATAATCCATACACTGTTTTCACCAAACCGCTGTAAAGCTGCCTGGATTTTCATCACCGTGGTCTCAACATTGTAAAAATGTATATGTAATTCAGTGTTCGTTGTTTCAAAAGTGAGTCTATTAAACCACTAAGAGCTTGCAGGTCCTGGCAGTTGGTCCCTCCAGTCCCTGGGGAATTATGGGGCTTGGTTTTTGTTTTTAAATGTTCTGATGTGTCACACAAAAGTCTAAAAAAAGTTTACAAAGTTGGTCTTATTTCTCATTGTTTTCCTGAATTCCCATCCTGGAAACTGTACATTTGGTTCAGAACTACCCTGTGATCCACAGAGATTTGCAAATGCATAAACTGAGGATTTCCTCCTTGCCTGTGACTGGAGTAGATACATGTTTTGGGGGTCCAACACATAGACCTTCCTCCTGGGTCATGTGATGACCAAGCACCCGACCCAGTTTGCCTCACGAATGATCGGAGAAGCATGTGGTAGGAATCCACCTTACGATGGCGATGTTGAGCTTGAAGGAGCGTGATGACACACAACACAACTGTAGAGAGACGCAGCCTGAGTGCACAAACACAGTACGTGCTGCTCAGCTCGAGTCCTTTTGTGCTCTAGAGTGCTGCCGAGCTGAGACCTACAAAAAATGCAGAGTCCACTTTGTTAGTGCCGGATAAAAGTGGAGCTTGACCTTGTCCCCAGGCCTTTGCTGTGTGTCTGATTCACAGGTCCTGTGTCTAATTGAGGTCATCTCCATAATTGGTCCTCAGTCCCCAGAGATGAGACTGTTTGTGTTTAGTGGAAGATCACAGTACCGTGTACTGGACAGCAATCCAGCAAGGGGAAGGGGGGTGTAGCTAGCAGCTCCCCAAGATCAGTCAAAGGGATGTCAGAAAGCGACACAGATAAGGAGCAAGTATGATCACCGGCCTAATAACCTCACCATTCAACATTTGTTGCAAAGTATACAAAACAATATTTTTAGTTTTCTGGTCATAATTGTGTTAAAGTTTGAAAAGTGATTTCTTAATGGAGTTAAAGCTTTCTGCTCCTGTTGCAGTGGTATTTAGACCGCATGTGGGGCAGCCGCTGGAAGTGTTAGCACCCACTGCGAGATGGTACCTTGCTTCGACCTTGACTGATGGCCATGGTGACGTTTCTGTGCCAAAATAATGTCAACGCATATTTACAAATCTGGCCCCAGGGACTCAATAAAGCAAACAGAAGAGTGGAGGCGGTAAGTAAATCCCCATCCCAAACTCCACTGTTTTCAAAAAATGGCCAGAAAGGAGGAGGTGGAAATGCCCTAAAAGCTTGAATCCAAATCAAAATCAAAACAATAAGCAGATAAAGGATGTGTGATGAAAGGGGGTCCGTGGGAGATGAATGAGCAGGACAACTGAGCCAGACTGCCACTAAGCATTGCACAGGACCTGGTGTCAGCATTCGGCAGAAAGTCAGTTTGCAACTCACTTCTCCCTCCATACCCCCAGCTGCACGTTGCCTTAGATACAGCTGCACTAATGGAGTCCAGCTTATGAAACCACACTCCCACACCCCCTGCCACTTGTGGAGGGCTGCCTCATCTTGCGTCTTCCTACCAAAAGCCTTCATAGAACTGCCCCTTAGGGAAACATGTCAGACAGATACATGTACAGTCTCACCTTCTTATGTCAACCATATCAGTCTAATGTTTTTTTTTTTTTTTTGCGAAAAGTGAAGTTAGCGGCTTAATGGGGGCATGCCAGGATGGTGTGAGCCACACGATCCAAAACCTGTGCAGCACTATGTATTGATCAGCAAGGTTGGGAGGTGCTCGTACAGGAAGACATTAGCGTACATCAGATGGTTCGTGTGGCATCAGAGGTCACTGTTGGCTGCAAGTGGTTCCAAGGGAGGATGGAATTACACAAGTGGTTACACATCCCAAGCATGGCGAGAACAAGAGGTGAGGTTGGTGGCTTTTCAGGGGAAATACAATGGCAGGAAATCTGCTGAGCCTCAAGATGCAAGGTTGACAACATATTGAGGTGAGATAACAGGTTAACACTGTATTTACACTTTATCGATCTACCTGTAATATTTACAAGACAAAGTAAAAAATTTTCTGCAACTCGTTGCAGCCAACAGACTCAAAAACTGCAGATAATTTTGGCTTTCCCCCGCATGTACACACACACACACACACACACACACGCGTGAAGAAAATTGGGTGCCTGAGTCATTCTCTGAGCTGCTTAGCTGCAGTGACTTTTCCAAATGTCAGGTGTCCCACCCCCTCCCTTGTCACTGCTCACTGCGGGTCCTTGGGAAGGAGGAGTCACTAAAGATGTCCATTACAAATGGAAGGAACAAGCAGGTGTTATGGACACATGGTGACAGCAGAGAAAGGACAAGATGGCAGCTGTCCTCTCAAATGCAGAGCAAGGTATGTGCAAAACCACGGACAGTTCCCACTTCTCCATCTTGATGGAGATCAGAATGCAATGGACCATCTTATTACCTTGAGCACTGATGAAGAATGAGTGAGACAGTCACCAAAAGACATGAAGAAGTGGCACCTCACCTGAGTGCTGTCCCCTGAACAGTAGCCAGGGGAAAACCTCACCTCTTGCCAGACAGGGATTATGTCTGTGAGCCACAGCACCAAGTAGACAGAACTACTTGTCCATAAATCAGTGTGGGCCTGGCAGCAAACAAGAGCAGACCGGAGCTACAATGCTGGGGGGGCACCTGTGTTGCGGGGGGGCACTGAATGCTCACAGCATGAGTCCCAGCTGTCCCATGTACTGCAGTGCTCTCCATCCTGAAACAAACACAAAATGGGTGTCCCCAAATAAATACATAACTGAGTACTCAGGCATATTACACATTTGTTCATAATTACTACAGATTTGTCACAAATATGTAAAATGATCGTTATATACATAATTATAATTGAAGGCTGCGTTTATAAATACACGGTGCGCACCATCGGTCAGTTTTCAGGTGCTTGTATAGTTACGTAAACTTTTTATGTGTGACTTTCTCCGTTTTGGGACCCTCTCAGATCATCAGCATCATGATCTGTGACACTGTGATGCTGGAATGAACCAGCAAGGACTGGGATCACTGCCCAGGCCACACGGCGGCACACATACTGCTGCAACACACGCAGGACGCACACTGTTGCAGAGTGTATGAAACTGGAGTGTGACCTCTACCGGGAAGTAAACCTGAACAGGAGAGTCTGTGTGCCTGTAGGGTGCTTTACCAGGGTGCGTAACCATCAACTGGGTGCTCTATCATTACCAGGATTATTGTTATTGTTACTGGAAAGGTCAGAATTGCAAAGGTGTGTTAGTATTACTGGGGCATTATCGTTGGTGTTACTGTGCCAACAGGTTGTGTTTTCATTATTGGAGTGTGTTAAAGTTACCAGGGTGCTTTACAAGTTCCAGGCACTGCTGGGCCACAACTGCAGCACAGTGAACCAGCCTTGTGGCAACAGCATCTCCCATTTCACTGCATTGCATCAGCTGATCCTTCCCTTCCTCTCGTGACCAAATAGGCGCCCGTGTGCAGCTGGACCTTTCCCGCAGCTCTTGCGTGTCTGATCCCACGCAGTGGCACCTTCATACGCCAGCAACGCCCTCGAGGGGTGCGGCTCCTATGACCTCCTGCACAGCTGCCGCCTCGCAAGCTCATTCCACTGTCTCTTCCTGTTCCCATTTTTCCAGGCACTGCTCGAGCCCACGGTCACACGTCAGCGGCTTCACTGGGGCCTAAATACTTGAAAGCCGCCCACAACCACGGATTAATTGATGCCGGGATAAATCATTGAGGACGTTACCTAAGTGATCAGATGTGGGATTAGTGCGGTGCAGAGACACACAGGGAGGATGTGCCACCTGTAATGCTGCTGTAAGGCTTGTGGTGAGACAGTCAAAGCACCCGAGTAAAACCCTTGTGCTTCCATGCCACCCATACTGCACGGGTTCAAGTCTGATGATCTGAATTGAGCTAAACTCTTGCATGCATCATGTGGAGGAACATGTGGCACTCAACAAGAACTCAGCTTGAACAGCTTGTCACTCACGCTGCCTGCCTTAGCTGCCCAGTGCTTCTGTCCTGCTCCAGTTACACTGGAGACGTGCCAGATATGTTAAAAAGTATATGTAAATGCTTTTGTTCTTGTGGGAATTTCTGCAGAGTTAATTAGGCTTTCTGGCACATAAAAATGAGAATATTCACCGGCATGTGGATATAAAGTGAGAGCATTTTTATGGCCCGTAGGAATCTGCTGTTTCTGTGTTTTGCAGTCTGACACAGAGCTTGTCGGTTAAGACACCTCCTTCACTGCCGTTTTGTTTTCATCTTTCTTCTGTATGTGAATATGAAAACCATAATTACAGTTGAACTGCGCTGCACAGTTGAAGATTTTGTGAGGCAGGGGTGGTGTTTGACAACTGGGACAATGTCTGCTTTGAAGAGAATGCACTGAGCACTTGTGGTGAATTAGGCTGAGAATAAACATAGTTCGGGCATTTTTAGAAAAAAGCAAACATATACTGCATGATATGAAGCAAAGACTACAAGAAGTTCTTATATATCTTTGCAGAGTACAGGAAGGAAGTGCAGCCCAGAGTACAGGAAATAACTACTGTACAGGGCACAGGAAGGAAGTAGAAAACTCACAAGTTAAACTCAGTTTTGTTCTTTGGTTGAATGTTGACAGTCTCCTGACAGTCAGGGGAAGATTTCTAAACTTTGTTACAACGAATACTGCAGCTTGTACAAATTTAAGTTTAATGACAGTGATATGGCAGCCTTCTCTAAATATCTCATTTGGGTGCATTCCATTAGTCGGGATGAAAAACTAATGCGTGATTCACCAGTTTTACTGTAGAAGAAATTATAGATGCAATTAAAGGTCTTAAAAATAATAAGTCATCGGGGAATGATGGGGTCACTGCTGAATTTTACAAGCCTTTTTCTGAATTAGTTGCACCTTTCCAGCTTGGAAGTTTTTTTAGAGAGCAATACTTGATGTGCACTTCCCACCAGGATGACGCAAGCGTTTATCTGTTTAATACTCAAGTCGAGAAAAGCTTCTCATTGATAATTGAAGACCTCTCAGTTTACTGAACAATGATTATAAACTGTTTGCTATTGTATTCGCAAGAAGATTTTGGCAAGTTTTAGACTGAGTTATTGAGGAGAATCAATTGGGATTAATAACAGATACTTTTCCACAACACTAGACTGGGTCTTATTGATTATTCTGACCTTATCTTGGACAACAGCTTTATACTCATTGTAAACTTTTATAAGGCATTTGGTACCACCAAGCATCCCAATATTTTTTATTGTTTAGAAAATTTCAGATTTGGAGGTTATTTTTGCAGTCCAGTGAAAACCTACTATGTAAATGGAAACAACTCAGTGAAGTTGCCACTCACAAGGTTCTGTTTATAATAATAGCAATAATAATAAATAATAAGAGTGCTATTTGCACTCTGTTTCAGAATGCGGTTGGCTCTTTATCTTCTGTTACTGTTTACTGGAAAAACTGTGCTAATAATATGTTTTGGGAGAAAATATAGCTGCACCTCAAATACTCATTAACAAAAAAAGGTTATGGAAAACCTTCTTAAAGGTCATACATAAAATTTACCTTGCAGGACATTCTCACTAAATTGAAGGAAGGTGTAGTCCTAAACAGCTGTTTTCTGTGCAGCCAGGAGACAGTTCCCCACCTTTTCTGGCACTGTCCTCAAACCCTCATTAAAAACAATGGCAAGAACTCTCCAAGTTCATTGCTAACAAAGAGATGTTGCTTTGTTCTGTGACCAAGTGCTGCGTGGATTTTTTACATTAGAACACAGACAAGGGGAAATACGCTTATATTATTAACTTCACTTGAGATAACAAAAAAGTCTAGACAGTAAGATGCTGTAATATGTTCAGTATTTTTTCTAACAAGGTCATTGGGAACTCTTCAGATGTCCTTTCTTCTAATTCATATGTATATCTCTTTTCCACTTTTTTTTATACATGCTACCCCCTGGGTGTGTTTGACTGGTGTTCTGCTACTGTTCTTGTTCTGTGGTTAAATTATTTATTCAGTTTAAAAAAGAAACTCCATGGCCCTTGTTGTTTAGCTTTTTTAAAGCTGTTTACGAGCCCCAACAATTAGGGGGCATGCTCAGGGATACAGCAGCCTGTGCCAACGTGATATACTGTGCCTCTTAACAAACACACACACACCCTACCAGGTATGAGCAGCCGTGCAGGTGCAGGGATGCTGTCAGAGTGTGTATTAGTCTTTACTAATGAGAATTAATTCCCATAATTACTGGTGCTACTTTGCACTAATTGCTGTAAACAGAATTTGCAGGGTTAAGCCGAGCGCCCCAGAGGCAGGAAGCTGACAGTGAGGAAGGGGGGCAAGAGCACAGAGGCTGTGAGGAGACCTCTGCAGCATCACCTTTCATGTGTGACCTTTTGTGCACAGTAGCAGGATTAGATTGGGGAGGTGAACAGCATCGTGCTCCAAGCACCACTAACTGCTTTTTGCCAGTTTCCCCACTGCACAAACTCCCTCTCACTGGCAAATATATCAAAGTCCGCTTTGAAATTTTAATAATTAAACGCTTGGTTTTATGACTTGTATTATCTTTTTACAAGCGGGATATATTTCAAAACTACCTGGCTCCTAAAGGATTTAAGAGGTATATTAAATGCTCACACTAGACATCAAGGGCATATTTTATTCTCTTTGTGTCCATGCGTTTTAATCACCAGCGTATGAAAAATGCTACCACTGATTTTTTGCCCATGGACTTCATTATCATTCAGCCCCAGAACGTTCTCCAGGACAGTCTACTACCCATCAATCCTGAAGGGTGTTCGTCTATGTAGCCCTTGTTTAGAATTTCTGAATTCTGCCTCATCTCTTTTATTTTTAAATTATTATGCAGACTTGCCTATAAATCCATCTGCATTAAAAAATTCCAGTCTTGAAATAGCCCATTTGTACTTACTTCTCAATGGCCTTGAGTACAACATGGGTTTTTTCTGAGTTAATGCAACAAAGCTCCAGGACAAACTGGGTGCATAATTGACATCAGGACCCATACTCACAGGGTCGAAGGTCATGCCAATGTCTACCTCAGTCTCCTTTGCTTTGGACCTTGTCTAACCACTTCCTCCCGATCAGTGGAAGAACAGCACCTAATTGCTGTGCCTTTGATCCGCAGCCCTTGGAGTCCTTGAGAAACAGGATGCAGAACCTATTGAATCAGAGCACATTTCTCTACATGGTATACTCAGTAACCATGTACGTGACAAATAAACTCTTTTGACTTGACTTGACAACAACTGGTGGTTAAAATCTTGGCTGCAGCACCTGCTGCTGGAGTCTCAACAACGAACATAACCTGCGCTGCATCACTAAAGTGCCAGTGATATGAATAGGTGCACGTGTAAATTGTCAGCAGTGCTGGACAGAAGTGTCTCCCAAGCAAATAAATTAAGCAATAAATAAAATAATTATGAATAATTCAAACTGCTGGCTAAGTGGATCTGCTTGCCGGCTTAAGAATCTGTTCTCTCTGCGGAAAACGCATCTGGTGAGTGGGAGCTCAGGCAACCCTGTGTGAACTTCAAACTTATTATCATAAAGTATGGTCATTTTTTACCGTCTTTCCCTCATGAGGATTTTGCTTCAGTCTGGTTTTCACTTGGATTCTGCTCAGAATGTCCACTTGCTAATACAGTCACAGTCCTCCATAGTTCAGAGCTACAGCACAGTACTGTGTGTTTGAGTGATGGACCTGCATGTTTGGGGGAAAACTGACATCTAAGGTGGTACACGAAAACACCACACAGTCTGTTCCACTTTAAATGAGACTTAATCTGAAAACTAAAATTACAAAAGAGGATTTCTCACCCAGCAGATAAAGCATCAGTGAAACATATTTGTAATTCAGGCATATGCATGCTTCATAAATATTTCTCAACCAATTAATTAAAATGATCATTAAAGCTGATATCAGAAGGTTCTGAGATGACTGTGGTCAACACACTGCTCACCCTTGCTGGGACTCAGCTCATGAAAGGGCACGCTGAGGAAATGTTTAGATCTACAGACTGCCCTCCTGTTTGAGAATGGACTGCAATGTTCTCCCCATCTTCATTTTTTACAGCCCTGAGAGGATGCTGACCTGGAGAGTACTTATAAATATTCAGTCCACAAAGGAAAGTGTTATCAATGAAAAGCACAAACTCCTAAGCTGTTTGCAAGCTGGAGGGTCTCCTGAGAAGAGAGGGCTGAGTTTTACCACACATTAGAGCAGCCAACAATCTGTTTCTCAGAGATCACCTGCATGGAGCCTCTATGTGTTGAATCCTCAGAAGACACAAAACTGTGTGGGGAAAGTCTGCAACTGGATTTGTGTGTGTGTGTGTGTGTGTGTGTGTGTATGTGTATGTTTCTTTGTTTGATACTTCTCTGGTTGCTATACATGCTGAACTTTTGATCCCTGCAGTCAAATCCAACAGTTTCATCAGATGTGACCCCCTTGCATGACCGTTCCCACTCTGCAGACCCACAGCCACGTCTGCTCCTTCCTGAGGCAACAATCATATGAGTACCTTCCCATTGGAGGTCGTAATTCAGGTTTATTGATCATCCTTGCAGCATTCCCATGATGCAGCTGGGGCCTCAGCCAGGCCTGCAGGCAGACTGGGCACCTCAGCTCTGCTGGCTCACCTCTAAAAAACGGAAGAGATTTGTCTGAGATTCACTGCAGATTGTTACCCAACCACACAGGAAATACTATAAAGTCAGATAAATCACCTGGTGGAGTTGCAAAAAACGTAGCCTTTTAGGTACTTAAAACTTTACAGAAATTAAAGGACAAGCAAAAGAACTGATTTTTAATGGTGCTTATAATCATTTCTGCACAACAGAGTTGAAATTCCACCACACAAGGGTCTGCATATTCATTTATCTGAGCCTTTTCTCAAAAGGCACTTAATGTTAATGGATACATTGCTGTGACCAGTTTTTGTTCCAAGTTACAATTCTTAATTTATTCCACTATCTCACGTACATTTTTAGAGCTGAAGTTGGCATGAGATGAGTCCCACAGTAAGTTCAGTGACAGTAAAGCACAACAATCCTAGATTTGAATATCTTTTTTAGTCGTCTATGCCAATTTATTCTCGTCTAAAGGATTAACTCCTGTACCACACTACCACCTACTGGACATTTTTGCCTCCTACTTTTACTTAAAGAGTCACAAAAAAGTCTTAGTAACTAAATAAACGAACCTGTTCAGTACTGGTACTTTTGTTTCAGTTTGTCGTTGCTTCATGTTAACAGTCCAGCTGTTTATGGCCGCTACCTGCAGTTAGGGCGAAGAAACGAGCGGGCTAAACATTTCTGAGGGAAACACATTGAGTTCGTATTGAGCCACTTACACCGAAGGATACAGCTATATTCTCCACACTGTCACTTTCATTATTCCATACACTAGAGTTTCCGACGGAATAAGAAACATTTTTCCACAATTTATGTGATTTTGCAGGTCCCACGCATCGAGCCGCATAGTGGAACCCTTGTGTGGCTGAGTTTCCAGCCGGACACATTTTCCTGGAGCTTTTCGGGCCGCTTCCAGTTCCGTGTCTGAATCCGTTATGTTGTGTTTCGATTTGTGTCCTGTTCCGTTCTCGCCATGGAAGATCAGGAGATGCAGCTCAAAGTGAAGCGAGGTAACCCTTACTTTATGTTTGTTTTGCTTGTCATTATATATATGTATATATATATATAATGACAAGCAAAATATAAATATATAAATATATTTATTTATTTATATTTAATTTTTCCCTAGTTTCGTGACTAAATACATTTATTGAGTTCGTTGACTTCCTCTGCCCGTGTTGTTTGATTTCGCAGTGACAGATAAGTTCACGGAAAGCATGTACGTTCTAGCCAACGAACCGTCCGTGGCGCTCTATCGGCTGCAGGAGCATGTGCGCCGGTCACTTCCGGAACTCGTGCAACACAAAGTGAGTGTGTGTGTGTGTGTGTGTGTGTGGGGGGGTGGAGAGTGAGAGGGCCACAGTGTGGTGTACAACAGGGTGTCGTCACTGATGTAACTCTGCACTCCTCCACACAGTCCGACATGCAGAGCTGGGAGGAGCAGAGCCAGGGGGCCATTTATACGGTGGAGTATGCATGCAGGTAGTCCTGTTCACCTTGCACTGAGAGCATGGTAAAATCACTGTGAAACTGCATTGCTGCATGATATCCAGGTCCAGAGATCCCTGAAAATCACTATCTGTGCAACAGTGTAGTGACACCTGAATTACAGTGACATCACACTAAACCAAATGTCTGAAAGTGATACATTACTGTATATTCTTTACTATAATTAGTCAGATACATTGAAATATTACAGTCACACTGTGATTACATTGAAATCTCATCATCATAAAGTCAGTAACCACTGAAATTATGATAAAATTCAAATTAAATTACAATAAGACCCTGGTGTGTATATACACACACACAAAGACAGTTGCATAATAACAATTGTCCTGCATGGTTCTGTACTCCTCATTCACTCAGTGCTGTGAAAAGCATGGCCAACAGCAGCTTCTACTTCAAGAACATTGAGGGTCTCCTGCATCAAGCTATTAGCATGAAGGAGCAGATCAGTGGAGGCCCAGGCCGCAGGTAGGTCCTGCAGAGAGCACTAGGGTGCACTGCCACCTCCTTAATGGGCACAGTGAGAGTCACACAGAGTGCAGCTTCTCAGCCATCAGTTGGTGTTTCACCCGAGTTCAGCTTGCAGAACTAAGTGACAGTGTGGTGTTTCTTGTTAAAATTGCTCCCGGTTCCCATACTGTGCACAGTTGCACACCTGTGTGTAGTTACCAGCTGTACCTGTGTGTGTGTAAGAGACATGAGTTACTGCTCACTGTCACCTTGCAGGTGCCTATTTAATGGAAAAGGCTGCTTCTTCGCTGCCCTTTGTTGCTTTTCTTTATTAGCTCATTCTGTTGTTTTCATTTTGCCATCAAAACCCTTTTTGAGTTATAAATTCATGTTTTTTTTATGTGAAAAATATCCCATTAGCTAATTTTTGTAGCATTTTTAGAGGGACAGTGCCATTTTTTTACATCTATAAGTATGATACAGGTTGAGTGTATAGTGTAGCTAATGGGATATTATTCTCTATATTCATTTGTGTTCCATTTTTGTGTTTTTTGAAACATGCATGCTGCTCTAGTGATGTCACTTCCTCTCCCAGTCCCCTTGCCACTCCACCCAAGCCCTCCTCCACCACCTCCAGCACTTCCTGAGCCCTGGAAAGCAGGCCCAGGTTAGTCAGAGTGTAGGTTGCACACCCAAAAGCATCACCAGCTTGCTTTCATGTACAGGATTTCTTCTTTTTCTTACCTGAATCCAAGTTGGAAATCTTTGGTCATGTGTAACTTTGTACGTTCTCTCTTCAGAAAGCGAGTCACAGATGCTGGCCGTCTGAAGGACGATGGTGAACGGCAGAGTTCCGGGGTGTGAAACCACAGTAGAAATACTCAGCAGGAACTGTGCAGGGGTTGTTTCCTCCACATTCCAGGGTGCGAATGGGACGGGACATAGCATCACACAAATTACCTTCAGTTCTTCTCAACAGAGTGCAGATTACAACTCTGAGATGTTTTTTCTTTGCTGTTTGAGAAGAACAGTTATTAGATGTTTGTTTGGTTAATGCACGGCATGAGGCTTAAGCTCGGCTTTGATGTAGGTGCAGATAAATAACATGAACCCTATTTTTGTAGTTCGTACGTTTGCTTTTTATGAATGAAGTATGACTGTGGTGGGCGCATGAGGCCATGGTCATAATGCTAGTATTTGTTTCATTAATTCTTTCAGGGTTGAGCGTAACTTTTCACTGTTGCACTGGTATGTAACTGTTGCATTAAATATATGCAGTTAATCTTGGATGTGGTCTCATCCATATGCAGTGGAGTTAATCTTGTTCTTACCTGTCTAATGGCATTACATTTACACTATGGATTGAGTCTTGAAGAATCAGAGTAAACAGAAGTGCATCGAAAAAAGATGAAGAACTTTAGACAAGTACTGCTGGCTGTGAAGTGGTGGCCTTGCTATGTTCTCTGACCCACAGGTTGTTGGTGGTGATTGCCTGTGAGGCTCTTGCAGACTTCTGGGTCATTTGCTGGCTCTGCTGCAGCATGTCACAGGCACAGACCTGTATAAGCGTGTTTCACAGGCAACCAGATGGCCTATTTCAAACCTCGCCATCCTCACCACATGCATCGAAATGACAACCCCCAGCAGCATCAAAAAGCAGAAGTGTGCCGTTTCGGGAGCTCGGAATGCATTTTGAACATACAAAGGCCTCCTGGATTCCCATGACCCAGAGGCACACTCAACTTACTCCAGGGGGTCTCTAACACACTGATGTTCACTGTCCCTGAGTTGGTATGCACTGCAAAATAATACAGAAATCAAGATGAAAATGTACAGCCAGGGGGTCTACTTTGGACACATTGAACAGGCAAGGAAACCCTGGTTCCAGTCTCCACATTGGGAGTGAACTGCAGGGGAAAAAGCAAGGGGGGGTGTGGTGCAGAACTCAAACCCACATGGATCTTCCTGCCCTCGACTCCATTCTATTGTTGGTCCACCAAAGGGGAACTAGGTTCACTCAGTCATGGACTTATTTTAGCAGCAACTATTTAACGGTCCCCATGGCACACAGACAACAGCAGTTATTTTCATACCCACTCAGTTGTGTCAGTGAATATTTGATAGTTATTGGAGATTCATTGTTTTTATTATGAAGGGAATAAATTTCTTCATTCGAAGTATTACTTGGGTTGATGTGTGTGGTAGTAAAGTTGTGTGAGTGAATTAATAAACATTAATTTTGGAAGAGACACCCTGACTTCTGGAGGCTCACAGCCCTGACAGCAGGGTCACCCTGGGGTCACGCAGGGGATGACATGGCCATGAGGATGGTTACTCATCTCCGTCCAACCCTGCACTACCAGCGCATCTCCCGGAAAAACACTGCGCTTTCCACAGCAATGTGTAGACAAACGGTTAGTCGTTTGACAGAAAGTGCCTCACAGGGTGGAGGGGGGGCGAGCTGTGTGTTCACACTGGTTTGTGCAAAATACACCGCAGACCTCGGACATGAGGTTACACTAAAAATACCACGGTAAACTGCCTCTCGGCTACATGACACTGACAAGACAGCCTCGTCGTTTTTGCTTCACTTTAGCGTCATAAAAGCCGCCTTTTTCATAGGATTATTAATTTTGCATTTTTATTAACTTTATATTTCAGACACAGCGCCATTGCTTTTGAACAAATACTGCATGTGAAAAAAGTCGTATAAAAGAATAAAATGTAGTGTACTTAATAAGATAATGTGGCTTATAAAATTGTTGCAAAATGAAAAAAATGCGTGAACTTCAGACTGAGACTGTGGAGGTGAGAAGTACTCTGTGTGTGTGTGTGTGTGTGTGTGTGTGTGTGTGTGTGTGTGTGTAAATATCAGTATCTGGGGGCCACTCAGCATGCATCACCCGCTGCCCGCGAAGCCTGACATCATAATGTGGGCAGCATCCTCCTCGCGAGCTGTAAAACCCCCAGCGGAGCGGCACTCGTCTCCTCGTTGAACGCCGCAAGCGCAGCAAACAAAATCCCGCTGGGGACACAGCAGGGGAGCAGGTCCGGCCGAGATTAGGCTTAGTTTGAGTTAGTTAGGGTTTGTGAGCGTTCACTCTGACGTCAGCGTGTAGTGGAAGGTGCGGGGGCAGGGAAGCAGTGCCAGCGCGGAGCCGTCGCTAGGAGCAGCCTGGCACGCGCACAGGTGAGTTAACTATAATTTTGCTTGTAATGAATTAATAATAAATCGATGTCCAAGCAACCCTCGCGGAGCGCATAGCTGGACTGACGCTGCAGCTGATGATCTGGATTTAAACTTTCAAATGTGAAACTTTGGCGCTTCAGCTGTCGAGTTCTGCCTGCTTGCATGAGAAACAGGAATACCTACGTATTTATAGATTTGCAGAAGCAGTTCTCTGCGTGTGTTAGAGTGTGAGAGATAGGTGATACTATGAAAACAATAGAGCTGAATACATATCTGTCTTCCACAGACTATATTTCAGAGCATCATTATTAATTGACTTTGCAGCGTTCATCAGGGTAAAAAAGACTTTAACTATCGTGCTAAATGGAGCCCCCTTTTCCAGGTAACCTTTGGATTATTTTCCCTCACAAGGGACAGGAGACTGTGGATACCTTCACACAGCCAGCAGGTGGGCCATACAGTCAGCCTCATACCACAGCACCAGGTAGGCATTGGGACACTTTCAACACATCCAGATCAACTGAAGGGAGCCAGTAGGATAGCTGTTTACCTTGGATAAAACATTTACCGCCATACATATCCTCCTAAACCCCACAGTTACTGGCTGAGGTTTAGGAAATGTTGTTAAAAATGTTCGTTGTAACCAGAATGAATGTGTTCTGTTCATGAGAACACATTTCCACAGTCTGTCCATGAAGCCAAAATCTCCAGATGTCTTTTACACCATTTTCACCAACGTCGAAAGAGACATTATGCTTGATCAGTGTTGATGCTTATAATGAGAATGAGATTAAAACTGACACTGACTTTAAACTAAATATAGTTTATGGTGACTGATATTGACGTTGAATTTGTAAGGATACTGATATTGACACTAATGTTGGATTTGACCTTGACATTGGCTTGACCTTTACGGAGACAGTGATGATTTGAGCTTCAGTGGTGACATCAGCACTGACAGTGACGTTGAACTTGACCTTGAATTCAGTCCTAGCATTGATGCTGTTAAAGTTTTTTCCGGCACAAACATCGACATTGACATCTGTTTCTTGTGTACAAGGCCTGACCCTCTTCTCTTGCAGCTCCAAGTTTCAGGGGTACAGATGTTAGCCACTGCACTATCCTGGCTGCTTCTCAAGTTTTTGTATCACTTCTCTGGTTTCTTATTTCACACTTTTTGTGCAGTGTGTATTTATTAGTGTGTCCTGTGAAAAGTGGCTGAAGGAAACACAAAATAAATTAAATTTTACAGAATAACAAATTTGTCTTCTGTGTCAGCATGGAAAACTCAGACATCAGCATCTCAAAAATAAGATGCTGTAGTGTTGATCACTACAACATAATATGTAATAATAATAATAATAATAATAATAATGATGGTGATGATGAGTGACTGCTGTGTGTCCACATTGACAGAGTAGCCAGGAGTAGGCAGTCAGCAATGGGGAGGAAGAAGATACGGATCTCCCAGATCCTGGACCAGCGCAACCGGCAGGTAAACAGAAAGATGGTTCTGCAGCCGCATGTGTCAAGCTGCAAGCTCAGACCCATCTTTTCCGGTATATTCCTGACCTCATACAGCTCAGCTGAGCCCTGCAATGGTGTTTCTCCAACAGGTAACATTCACAAAGCGCAAGTTTGGCCTCATGAAGAAGGCCTATGAGCTGAGCGTGCTGTGCGACTGCGAGATTGCACTCATCATCTTCAGCAGCTCCAACCGCCTCTTCCAGTATGCCAGCACAGACATGGACCGCGTCCTGCTCAAGTACACTGAGTACAGCGAGCCACACGAGAGCCGCACCAACTCCGACATCCTGCAGGTCCAAGAGTCACATCCTGGGAACTGCTGGTGTAACACATGTATTTTTAGACGGCTGTGTGACCGTATAAATGGACTGTAACTGTAAACTGTTTACCAGTTCAGATGAGCAAACACATAAATAACAAGTCTGAGGGGTATGTAGATGCATGGGTATGCTTCAGGGTCAAAGGTCAGGAACCACCACTCAGCTTGTTGTCTTGCTGTCTGTTACTGCAGACCCTGCGCAGGAAGGGCGTGGATAAACCAGGTGGTGAGGGAGAAGAAGAGCTGCAGATGGCCAACAGGTCATACCTGCAACTTGGTGCTAATGTGGACACCTACAGTGGCCGCCAGCAGAGCCAGGTAACCATCCCTTGTAGACCCATGCCATGATGTTCTTGCCCCTTCCATTTGTAGCTGAAGCTCTGTGGTTGAGCGGCTAAAAGAAGAACCACAATTTTGTTCCTCCTTTCAACCAGATCCTAACACCTCATGTCTCTGGAGATATCAGGGGCAATACACATGGGCCAAAAAAAGACATGCAAATGAGACGTGTCCACTTTCACAATCGGGGGGTCTGATTGTACATCATGGGGGAACCTGACATGTTTGGGCCCTTCTGTCTTCCGTGATACAGGTTGAAGCCCAGTACACTGACCGAGTGCTTCACATGGGGGCAGTGTCCAAGCCAGACCCAGGGTTTGAGAGAAGTTCACCCATCAAACAGTTCGGTCCCAAGGGGTCCCTCATAAGGGAGCACTCAGGTGAACTTTGGGCTACAAAGTGGTCAGGCAGCAAGGACAGGGGCTACAAGTGAAGACTAATCACCAGTTTTTACAGTTAAACAAGGATGTTTTATCCAAATTAAAATCATTAATGTCAGTTTTTTAAGGCATAAATTTTCTCCCAGCAGAGATTTAAAAAGGGATTTTATCATCCATCGGTTCCAAGAGATTCAACAACAGAAGCAGAATTTGAAGACTTCCTCTTTTTCTCCCTCTTTTACATTTTGCTGTTTCTCTAAAGGAGTCGGCTACCTGAGGTTCCCACAATACACCCTGAACAGAGCGGTTGAGCTAGAGAGAGACCCCCCTGAAGGCCTCAACACTGCGGTGAGGTTACTCTGGTTAAAAGCAACACTTGCTGACTGATGCACCTGCCAGGGCTCACCAAAGTGTGTCTTCGTGGCATCAGTCTTACAGTTTCACTTTAAACTGTTTCCACCAGATGGTAGATAGCTGCTCTTAGTCACATTTATATTTACATATATTTATTTATATTTCTTCATTCAGCTTTTTAAACAACCCAATGTAATCATTTATGCATTTTGCAGGTAGTTGTACCCACAATACCGTAACCATGGTTACAGTTATACCTGTGATTGACTGTATGTATTTACATTTCACATCTATTTATTTAGCAGATGTAAATCTATGTAACTTACATGTTAAAGGCACAGAAACAGGGTGAACCTGAGAATTTTTTTGCAAATGTGCTCCTGGTGGACCAACATCACACCAGGCCCTTTTTCCAGCAGATGGTGCTGTACCCAGGCTTGCCCACAGGGACACACATGCAGGATCAGACAAAGGCAGGCCTGCTGGGACACGGCCTCAGACCCATGAGTCCGCAAGGTGACCCCTGACTCTGAAACAGCTGCATGTCTTCAGTTACTGTGTTCTACCTCATTTACACTGGTCAGATTCAGCCATCATTGAATGTTTCTAAGCTTCTTTCTTCTGCACACACCTATTGTTAACATTACACTGCGAATAGTCACTGTGATCAGTGCATCTTCCTCTCTGCCCTCATGATGGCATAAGCTCTGATGTGTGAAATTCAAAAAGATGCAGTAAATTATCACACATTCCCAATCTGTTGTTACACCGCAAACACCCCTTTATTTTTTATTTTAAATCCTGTCTCCATATTAAATAAGTGATTCATTTCCTGTTTCTGTTGCCACAGATGACATCCATCCAGGCTCTACCTCCTGGCAGCCATCACATGACCCCCAGCTTGCACCTCCCAGCAGCCTAGCAGGGTAAGGAAGGGTAAGGCAACTCTGTTGCCAGGGTTTTGGTCCCTGGTTTTAGATGGCAGCATTTCTCTATGTTGCATCATGTGTCAAAGGCAACAGCACTTGGAAACGATGCCATTTGTTATATTTACTCCACTTGGTGAAGTAAAAATAGGGTCACTGCCAGCCATGGTTTTGCTTTGCAAGTTCCTTATCTGGCTGCATTTAGCAACACATGAGTAACCGCCGTCTACAAGCTGTTCTTGTCAACGCAGGGAGATGGGAACCCTCAGTCTACAGTATCAGTGTCTTATTTCCATAACTCCTTGTTAGGGCAGCAGGTGACAGAGTGGTTAGCGCTCCTATTAGGTTTGAATCCTGCCTCCTGGTTTAGTATTGTTCATCATGGATAGTATTTACCGGAGATGATAAAGTAAACATCATCCTGCTATGTAAATGGGTAAATCAATCTAAGTAGCCTAACACTATTAGTTACCTTGCAGAATAGTGTCAGAAAAAAATGTAAATGTTCAGGCTGGGGAAATGAAGGTAGGTATGTTTTTAGATAAGCCAAAATGGATCTTCAGTCCAACGTCATGTTACAATCTTGGACTGTGGTATAAGTTGTAGGACCTGAGTGTTAGTACTGAGCTCTGGACCTGACAACACTGTAGGTTCTGTCTGCAAGTCTGAGAGTATGACAGTTGATACTTTGCTTGCAGCATGTCCACTGGAGGGTGCCCTTTCTCCACAATGACCAGCACACTGGCACCGCCGCCCTACTCTCTCCTGAACCTCAGCATCAAATCGGAGCGGCTCTCCCCCGACCTCAGCCACTCCCCAGTCAAACCTCACATGCGCCATGCTGTCTGGGTTCCATCTGCTGGCAGTCCTGATATGACACCCTTCACCTCCCTGGAGGCGTCATGTCCCCGGAGAGGAGCTTTCGGTCCTCCATCCAGCCTTGCCAAGGTCTCAGCTGGGGGCAATGGATGGGTCCCCTAACAGTCAGCATTAGAAGTGGTCTGGGTAGCAGAAATCCCCTGCAGGGCAGGCCCTGCGGTTCCCTAGTAGATCTCTGCCTCTCTCATACACCATATATTTATTAATCTCTGAAACATGTCCGTAGGAAACTTTTCTGTAAAATTTGGAAACGCTAACATGGTATAAAGAGTACAGAAGGTTTTTTGTATTAATAAACTCAGAGCTTCTTTTGCAGCTTTTTCCCATTGATGTTGTAAAATGTGTACTTTTTCTGCCCAATGTTCCCCCTTTTCTGAAACCATCATCCCTCAACACACCAGACCACAAGAGAGCACCTTTCTCCATGTTAGGATTCAGCTGCTAATATTCACAGCTCATGTTAATTTTCTCTTATGAATAAGTCCCTTGTTGTGCGTCTCAGACGAAAGACGTCAAGAATTGGCTGGAAAGTTGGGAGCACCATGTGGTGTGGGTCTCTATGTGGCCAAAGCAACATGGTGGTAGGACAACAAACCAAACACATCGGGCAGAGCACTGTGGTTTAAATCAAACATTTTGTTTGCATAATATAAATTTAAACAGTACATAGAAGATGCAGTACCTAAACCCCACAGGGTGCCATGATGGTATGATATGGTACTGAGGTCCTACACTGTGTCTGACTAGGCATTATAGACAGGTTCAGTTGGACAGATAGTGGGACATGTGACATCACTAAAAATGAACAATGTGCCATATTCATACATATTTATCTTTACAAAGTGCAAAATTCTATAACTATTCCTATCACACATTTATACACAGTCTCACCCCAAAACCAAAGAAAACTGGCTGAGGGATCCAGTCCCCTTCACATAGGGTAGCAGAGGGGGTCCCTCCACCCCCCGAGTCCCCATGGCAACAGCCAGGGCAGCCGCCAGAGCAGACGCACTTAATTAATGTAATTATATAGATACAGGGGCCATGTCACCTTGTGGTTCATGAAGCCAGACGCCCTTCCAGACGTATAGGGATCTTCTGTGTCCCGTGGAGCTCTGCTGTGTCCACCTGGGGGGAGGGGAGAGCATGCAACCCGAGCAGATGCTCAGCCTTTTGTGGAACCCCGCAACGTCTCAGTCGGCTTGCATGCTAATCACTGCGGTTCCCACCATTAAACATCATGTCTCTGACATGTTGTTTGTAGGATGAGACCCCCCCCACCACCACCCAAGTCTGCTCTTTTTGTGTTCAGCCGTCTTACTGGATGGTACTTTGTGACCCTTCGTCTGCGGTAATGCAGCCTTGGTGCTCAGGGCTCTCATCCTTATTTAGATACAAGCAGCAATATGGGGGTAATCTTGACCACAGTTCCCAGCACACACTGGACACAATGTCTGCTATGCCCCTTTTAGGTTCATTCCTTAATTAGTGTCCAAAAGTCTGTCTGACCCAAGCTATGAGGTGTCTGATCCAGAGCCCTTTCAGCTAAAGGTAGGACATCATCCTGACCAAGACCTCTGACCTAGAGGTGTTTCATGATACTATGGAACCCAGTAACATCTCAAAGACACTAAACGTGGAGTTCAGGAGTCCATCAATAACCCCAGTCACCGTACCACCCTGACCTCCAGGGTCAAGAGGTCAGTGGCAGGAGTGTTGCTCACTTCTAGTGAAAGCCTTTGGGTTCCATCAGGGTCTGCATTTCCCTCACAGGACCACAGAGAATGACCAGGTGTAAATCGTGTATGTTGCGTACTCTGACTAAGCACCACTAACAGGACCCAATTCACCTTCAACTGGTAGATGACAGCAGAATGTTCTGGCAATTTGGACATCAGAGAAATTGTGTTAAACTCTGACCAATTTCATGACTGCTCAAGCAGTAAAAATGTTTTATTGTAACGTTCTGCAGCCAGACAGAAGGCAGACAGGCCCCCTCCTCCACATGTCTGCAGGGGGTCAGGTGGCCACAGCCCAAACAGACATCACTATATTTACGCAAACCAGTCGGTGAACTGTAAATATAACCCCCTCCTCACGTCTCATTTAGAACTCAGACCTCAAAATTCCATCTAATCTCAATTTCTCCTTTTTTAATAAAAGTTAACATAAAACAAAAATAATAATAATAATAATAATTATTATTATTATTATTATTATTATTATTATTAAGCATGTGATGTGAGAAAATCTGAGACAGATCTGTACTTCACTACCCTACAATTTTAACAACAACAAGCATCCACTTTAATAAGAAAATAAACAATTAAAGTCCTGTTATATGGGGGTAAGAGGTGAGACACCTGAACTCTGACTGTCCAGTGGTCAACAGGGACAGGATGTCTGCAGGGGGTCCAAGAGTCTGTGCTTGAAGTGAAATTAGAGAAAAATCAACATGGAATCTGGATGGGGGGGGGGGGGGGTAATTCTTGCACATGACCAAAACTTTTAAAATGCTCATTGTTATCAGTTTATCAAAACGGGGTCAAACACACATCTTTGGGAAAATGTTAACCCAGACCATAAATTTAGTTTAAATTAACTATTCATCACCAACACAAATAAACCTGAGTTTATTTTAAACTGACTCATCGGCAATTTTTTTGTGCATAATAAATATTTATATTTAGTGTGTAAAGTGAGGTGGAAAAAAAAATCATTAGCATGTTCTGATAATGAGTATTTATCTCAAAGTTCTCAATGTTTAATACACATTTGATTTAATTTATGGCAAATAAATTTAAGTGTTATAACTTGAGGATTTTTTTTCTTTTTTTAATTCGACCGTTCTTTTATCTATTTTATCGTGGGCGGCTGAAAGATGACTCACTTTGACCTGCACTTATATAAGTGTCCTTGAGTTGCCAGGCTTTGTCTGAAACCACAAACCACAATTAAATCTTCACATTTTTACACAATTCACACTTATTCCACCCATCGGAACAGAGGCTGGACAGCTCAGGGATGCAGTCATAAAGATGCCTCTTGATCTCCACTCACAAACACAGGAATATCATCTAACCACTTGCGATTCCACCTTAAGATATTCTGCTCCACAGGAAAGAACTGAGCACAGCAGGGTTCTCCTCACCCCAAGCAGGGGTCTTGGTAGGGGCCCACGCACTGTGCACTGCAACCCACTGGCCAGAGCTCAGTTTTGCATGAGGTACTGGTGGAAGTAGATGCCAAAGAGACTGCTGATAACCTGACAGGCTGCCACCCACCAGGTGAGGAAGGCAAAGAGGCCGCGGTAGAAGACGGGCGTGAAGACAGAACGCAGCGCTGACAGGGCTTCCATTACATGTCCCACTGTTGCCTGGATGTCTTCATCCATTTCATCTGCATCATCCTCCTCTCCCAGTCCCAGGATGACAGGGGGAGCAGCAGTAGGAGGGGGAGTGGCTGGTGTAGTGCTGGGGCTTCCAGGGATGAGACCCCATGAGAAATCACCTGACAGACCAACCACAGGGAAGGATTAGTGTCAGAGAGTCAGAGAGATGGCTCTAAACCATGGTCAATCCTATTCCACCAGTGCCTCACCAAGAGATTTAAGGGCAAGTGTAGAGAAGAGCACGAGCAGGATGGGGGCCAGGTACTGTAGAGTGACCACAGTCAGGTAGCAGAACACTCTTGTAACCTGCAGAGGGGATACTCAAACCCAGACACAAAAAAAAAAAAAAAAAACAGCTGACGACTACAGGACCATGGTGGGGGCCCCACACACTGCACTGCAACCCAATGGCCAGAGCTCAGTTCTGCATGACGTACTGGTGGAAGTAGATGTGACTCACCTTCCTTTGGATGTCAACAGCAGCGATGCGGCCCACCTCCTTCTTCATCTGGTTCACCCATTTCTGTGACAGATTGAGGTAAGCTTGCAGGTGGTAGCGGGTTAATGCCAGGCGCAGCACACAGAGGATCACAATAATCCACAGACGGATGGAGCTGAAGGTAGAGCTGGACATGCTGGGAACATCAGATTAAAAACACACAAGCACACACAATTAGCTGCTGTGAAAAGTGAGTGGCTGCAATTTTTCCAACCTCCCAAGAAGACCAAGAGTGGGACTGTATTGGAGACAGGGAGGCAATCAGACTCACAGGGTGATAGTGGTCTTTCCCACTGGGGCATTTCCCAGAAAGTCCCGAGCAATGGGCTTCACCCACAACATCAGCACAAGCACTGGGGACAGGAAGCTAGTGTGCAGCAAGATCCTAGTGAAGAAAAACCAGAGGAGGGTCCATTTGTCCTGTGGAGGGTGCTGCAGGACATAGAGGTCCAGTTATCCTACTGCTGCCTTACTGCACGAACGGTCGGTCAGCATTCATCTGAACAGCATCCAGGTGAGTCTGAGCCAGACGGAGTCCAGGGAAGACCAGCAGGGCGCCAATGAATGCGCAGGCTGCTGCCAAGCACAGCTTCAAGGTGAGCTTTGTGACAGGTACCCTGAGGAAAACGTTTAAAAATAAATAACTAAATAAATAAACAAACAAAAACAAACACCACAGGACACCATTACATCACACACAGCAATATGTAATCCATAGGGATCACAAACATATCCAAGCAACCCGGCAGATACTCACGACCACTCGTAGCCTCTCTGCTTGGCAAAAATCTCAAGGTTCTCAAAGAGATCAGCAAAGGCTGTGAAATAGAGTGGAAGGAAGTGCATGAGCTCCCTACAGGGAAGGTCCAGTGTGGCTTCAATTAACAAAATGATGGTACATTTACTGCATGAGCCTCAGCTAATTTTCACCAACAGGCACCAAAGCTGCTCTCATACCCGGCTCCAAGCCAAACTCCAGATAGTCCTCCCGCACGACCAGGACAAGCATGGCCACCAGCAGGGAGAGGAACCCAAAGGCCAGGCACACAGAGCGCTCACCACCCTCCTCAGACATGAAGTAATGGGTCATTAGCATGTGCAGGGTCTTCCTGTTGCCTGAGGTCAAGGGTCACACAGGATATGCAGGACTGAGCCGAAAGTTGTCCACACCTGGAAGACATGAGCATCACACCCTTGCCATCCCAACTTACTGTCCCAGCAGACACCCAGTATGGATCTCAACAGAGGGAGTTTTCATACAAAACTCCCTTTGTAATAGAGGACAAGAATAATAAC
Organism: Heterotis niloticus; assembly: GCA_018136845.1. NCBI lineage: Eukaryota > Metazoa > Chordata > Actinopteri > Osteoglossiformes > Osteoglossidae > Heterotis > Heterotis niloticus. The sequence goes on along the minus strand of CM030898.1, from coordinate 21,443,433 downwards.
TGGCACAGCAGCATTTTGAATTAGTTGATGCCGTGCATCTGGTGGAAGGATACAGGCAGAAGAGAATGGTGAGGACACACCAAATTGCACCGATGTTGACCTCTTTGCTGGCATCCACAATACAGTAATACCCCTCTGTGAAGAGGTACACACCCAGGGCGTACACACCAAAGTCAATCAGCCACTGGTACTCAACGAAAAAACGCAGAACTGCAGAGAGGAAAACAGTGTCAGCTGCATGAACAGGAATTTCACTGTTTCAGTGGCAGTTAAACACATCTGTCAAAAACATAACTGTTACAACAGCTTAGTGTTGTTCATGATTTTTAACAACCATACAGCTAGTGCAACTCATTTAGCTTTGCACAACATTCCCTCCTTCTGGTATTCAAACTGGCAGCCTTATATGGCCCAAATCACTGTCACCCGTTGCTGCTTGAACAATCTTGCACTTACCGAGGGCATCCACAACGTTAACTGGGGTCGTCTCCAGCTGCAGATTGATATCTTTTGGCACAGTCAGCGGCTTGCTCTCCCCAGCTCCATTCTGTCGCCTGTCAAACAGGGCAGATTCACTATGAGCCCCAGCTCTTCATTGTGAGCTTTGACCCCTAATCAAGTTGAGTCCAACTCTTCCTCACCCTACATACCTGTCCCTCCTGCTGTTCTTTGGCATCTGCTTCCCAGCCAAGGCACAGAGCTCCACTTCTGATGGGTGTTTAAAGCGGAAGAGACTGCAAGAGAAGAGGAGTTAGACCCGAACACCTTGGTAATAGTACATAAGGGGTCCCACACTTACCTGCCATTACAGAGCAGCCAGCGTGCAAAGGAGCAGTGGGGGGCCATCCTCTGCATGATGCTTGCTGCCAGGAGGCTCACCACCAGCTGTACTCCCATGAGAGCCTATAGGAACAATCATGGCACACCAGGCACAACCTGTTCATCACTACTGGAGACAGCCTCTCATTCCTGTGTACCACAGATGGAGCTACACAGTACCTGCAAACACATGTGACAGCACCTTTGTGTGGTTACAACCACAGCAGTAACTCCACATCCTGCCTTTGGATGACCCTTGCGCAGTTCCCCATCTCTCCTTCTGCCATCAGTAGGACACTCAGTGCCTTCACACCCATCAAATCCCTTACATCTCAGACTGACCAGGCCAGAGTTAGGATATACCCCAGTAAAGTCCAGCATTATTACCACTACCTCGTTCTGCTGCCCTCCTTACAACTTAATACAACTAAAGTTATTACAGAATAAAGCAATAATAAAAATCACGAGTTGCCTATACAAAAGACAACCAGACAATCCAAAATTTAACTTTTTGAATGGCACTATTTGGCATGCGAATAGCCCCATTCGCTGTCAGGAAAGGGGGGGGGAGACATTTCCACGCCAGCATAATTTCTCACCATTCTGCAACAACTCTATCCGACTGCTATCCCGACGATGAGGTTAATTCTCCGGTGTATAACTTCAATGGTTCCACTCCTTTTGTACTCCTGGTGCCCACGCGTGGAGCTCCGCTGAGCCCTTCAAACACCACAACTGTGTTTCAACATGACCCCCGTAAGCCCACCCCTTTCCCTCGTTCATTGGTTAAGAGTTTCAAAATGACCTTTTATGGCGACCCATGTCTCTGCTCTCATTTGTTAATTTTTTTCAATCGCTGCTATGATTGGACTATTTTCTCTGCATATCAACAGTAGAGGGGTCATCGACCGTGCTGACAAAACCACCGCGTACCTAATAGGATTATGGGAAATGAAGTAAATGACAAACAGTTGGCGAGTTACAAGATTTCAAACGTAGTATAATTGAAAACGCGGACACTAACTAAATTTAATCTATATACACCGATTGTTAGGTCCACTTTATTATGTATCAGTTCGCACAGATCCACACCTGAGTTTGGTCTGGAAGCCAGAATAGTTTGTGGTATCCTTTTTTTAACTCTGCTGCACCTGTCTTCCGTGTAACGTGAACCCACCCCCATCCCAGTTTGAATGACATGACCACCTGTATTGAACCACGACCGGTTAAAGATCATTGTGTTAAGACTGATCTTAAAATTATTCTACAAAGTATAAGTTAAACATTTTGAAGAGAGTTTAAATATTGTTGTGACAGTAAACTAAAGCAAATGTTTTAACTTAAAGCTGACGTTGCTGTGATGTTGAGAGCGCTGCACCTGAACTGAATCTGATTCATACGCACTGACCAATAAGAAGGAACTCGCTCACTCACGTTCCTTTACTCCTGGTCAGGTCGCCGAGGTTACGAGTTTCCCCCCTGAATCTCTGAGCACCGGGCTAACAGGAGGATTGCAGTCTATGTCAGGGAATAACAACGGTAAAATTGTCGTTTTAGTACAGTAAATTGGCATGGTGCATGGTATAACCAGGTGTACAGCATGACTAGGTGTACGGTTTGACTAGGTATACAGTAAACAGGTATACAGTGCGACCAGGTTTATTATATAACCAGTTTTATAGTAAGACCAGATTATGGAATGACTAGGTCGATGGTATATGGTACTGTATGACCAGGTGTACAGTATGACAATGATGATGATGATGTCCACAAGCATCTGTGAGATCTGATGAACCTGGTGAACCTGACCGAGTCGATCCCCGCCTCTCCCCACAGTTTGTCACTGGTGATGTCACACCCTCCTGTCATTACACTGAGCCCCGTTTTCTAGTAAGAACAGTGCGGGGGGTGCAAGACATGTGCGCGTGACGGTTGCTGCAGCTCCTTCTTTCAAGACAGGAACTTTACACCAAGCTCAACGCAAAACGGATTCGACTGGTAAGTTGCAGTTAAAGCAGCGCTATGGTGGTGATGCTAATTCACAGGTGGGTCGGAGTTTGATCATAACGAACCAAAAAACAAACTGAGTGAGGTGGGGAGTGATCCGAGGACAGAGAACTTACTGTGTTTTATCTTATTTTTACAATCGGTCAATATCCGACACAGTGTCCGTTTGTCTTCACTGCCTCTTCAGCATCATTTCCACCTTTACGTACTCATGCAATCTGTTATTCATTCATTCTCAGGTACTCATAATCTTTCTTGGAGAATTTAATTTCCCTGAAGTGGAAACCTGATCGAGTTTCAGATTCTCTGTAACAACACCCTTTGTAGCATACAGTAATTCAATAATTTTACTCTTTTATAAACAGCATAAATTACTGGTCGTTAAATTCGACACAGTTTATTTGATATTTTCCTATATATGTAAGGGAGTACATTCCTTGTATAAGTTTTTATTCAGTTAATTTTTGTGAGAATTTTGTATTGGAAGTGTATCCTCTGAAATAATCATATATGAAGCTATTTTTTCCAGAAATGGACTCGAACGGAACTGTTTCTTTTGCATGTAAAAAACGATTGAATTTGTTTCCGTTAACTGTTTTTAGCTACGACTTATTTATTTTTGTTTATTTGTGCAACGTTTTTCATGCGCGAGTTAAAAGCTGTATAATCAAAAATAAATGTTCACAAATATACTATATTTTTTTCACATAGTGTTTCATCGATGACGTGGAAAAATTTTTCCACATGAGGTCTATAAAGAGGTCTATAAATCCATCGTATTTTGAGGGGAAAAATACAGGTTTCGAGTACTGAATTTCAGAATTCCTCATATATTATGTTTTGATGTAAAAATGTAAAACCTATTTCCTGAGAATCAGTTCAGGTGAAACCACGTCAATTCCAACTGACGTCACTCTTTAACACCCAACGTCAATAAACATTCAGATTGAAAAAGAAAGGTAAAGATGTGGAAATAAAATCAGGAACTCTGTTTAAAGATATATTTTATTGTGACATGTGAAACATTTCGATCATCTCCGAAAACGGTTAGCGTAAATTAAGTCGGTTTGCACGTGTTTCAGAAAACCAGCAACTGTGAATGTTAAATGTTGAACGGTGATAAACCTGTTCAGATGTTGGTAGATCTTCATGGCTGTGTTTTTACTCTCTTCTATTCTTTTAGTTTTAATACTACAAGAGAAATTCATCTTTAATGCGCTGTTTCATATAATCTAATACTTGTTTTAGTCAAAAGTTTGAACACGTTCTGCTGAGGTAAAACAGAAGGTGATTTTGGTTTAAAATCGATATTGGGATCTAAAGCCATGGGATATATATTGAATATTGGGGTGTTGGGTGTGTGTTATGTGTTAACTGCTTGTTGAAATTCATCCGACATTTTTTGTGAAATGTACCTTCTTAAACGTATTTAAACATATAAACGGGTTTTTCTTTCATGCAGAAACGGTATTGGTGATCGAGGAAACTTTTGTGTACGACTTAATCACGACTGGTTAGTGATTCCTAGCTGGTCAGTGGCGTAATACCTGTGCGAACCTGTCGCACACCTCCCGTACTCGGGTAGTTCCTATTCAGTCGCCTCCTTCTCCATCTTTCCTGTGGGTGGCGCTGTTGCCGCGCTCAGTTCTTTCTCTGTCGTTGGTTCCCACGTTTGATGCCATTTTTTATTTTAACGTCAGATTAACTGCGCATTTGGTTGGTGCTCAGCTTTTTTTTTTTTTTTTTAATAATTTTACACTGTAAGGATGTTTTTCATCTGATGTCCTGTGGGGTTTGTACGTTGTTGTTGACCGTGTGAGTTAGAAAAGATTTTCTCCTCAAATCCATGTCTGACTGTAAAAGCTAAAATGGTTGGATCACTACTTTCTGTTGATGATAACTGAATAATTTTATCCAAGCTTAATATCACGTTAATGATCTTTTAAAAAAATTTTATAGACCAGTTGCACTCAGGAGACAGTATTTTTTTTCTAATTTTCTAAATTTTAATAGTATTCTTGTAACAATATAGCACATAAGAAAACAAAAAAGATTAATATAGGAATAAATGGTACCATTATCTAAATTATTATTATTATTACTTTGTTGCTGTGGTTATTTATACATTTTAAATGGTGTCAGTAATTATATATTTTGTTAGCTAAGCCTGACAGTGCATGAAACTGGAAAGACGGATGTTATTTGTTTCTTGTTTCTTTCAGGAATAAATGTCAAGTCTTGAACGAGATGCGAAGAGTGCAAAATTGATAAAATAACGGTGTAAAATTACGTACATTCCTGATATTAGACTGTATACCTGCGTCGGGGAGACACACTGTACACACACTGTGAGCTGCACTTGAACACACACACTGCACCACGCACTGTAACACACGCACGGAATAGCCAACATTTTATTCCTCCTTTTCAACAGCAAAAAAAAAAAAAAAAAAATTATGCAACCAGTATTGCTATGAAGATGAATATGAGCACGACTTAAGACCATAATTAAATAAAATTAAAGAACGTATTAGAAACAAGCGTGAACCACAAAGACGAATCTTGTTAAAAAAAAATTAAAAAAAATACGCTTAAATCATTTTCTTTCACCTTTTGCTTGTAATACCGCTTCACCAAAGACAATCTTTCAATTTTAGGCATTTTTGTCTAAACAGCTCAACATTTCTTTATTATAAACAGGGCCTGTGAAGTTCTATAATGAAAAATGCGGCCTGACTGGTGATAATGTCCTCATCTTTATAAAAATCTCTATTGTAGTCTTTGTAAGAGACTGAATAATTGTATTATTGTGTAATTAAGCAATTTCCCACATTGCTTATTTTTTGCCAATTATACGTTTTTTATACTTCTTGTGTAGTTATGAAATGCAAAGTTCTGTAATTCCTACTTTCACCCCTGCCTGTTCAGCAAAAATCTGCGTTTAAACAAACGGTAACAGTTTCGCTGCAGAAACTGCCGAGTGGCCGAATGACCCACTCCGGTCTGTGCGGTGGTCCCCCCCCCCCTCGCTTGACGTCAGGACGCAGTGATGACGTGTAAGATCCTGACAGCCCCCTCCCCTTAGAGCAACATCCACAGGAGGGAGCTCCACGGCCACGGCCACGTCCACGCTGGGAACGAGCGGCTGTGAGGACGGAGTCGCAGTCCACTTCGTAGGGGCATTAAAAGAGACCGAAGCGGCCGAAGCGGTCCAGGACCCCACTGCGGAGACACGACGTACCGTGGTTAAAAACCCGGCGCGAGACGACCACCCCCTCGCATCCTGCATCCCGCATCCCTTACCCGCCTTGGCGTCAGCTTCAGATGTGGCGCACGTGCACGCCGTTCTGGTGCTCGGGGGTCCCCGCAGCCTCGTGGACGGATGGACTTCGGGTCTCTGTGCGTTTTCACCGTGGATCCGTGGATTAAGAAGGCGCTGGAGCGCACCGAGCCCGAATTTGTAGACCCAGTCCACCCCAGCGATACCCACCCCCCTCTCCCCGCATCCTAGGGAGTCCTCCAGCGCACGAGGAGCTTAAGGCAGTGCTTTAAGGTAACTTCCGCCTGATTTCAGCGAAGCATTATTATTTTGTGTGTGTTTGGATCTTCATTCATTTCTTATTTTAAAGCTTCTTTTTTTCCTCCCCCGTTTAGACAAATCTGAACTGTCACTCCTGTGTCCATCACTGCGGTCCTTGAGCTGCGTGTCGAGGACGTTCACGTGGACAGTTTAGAGTTGACAGAGGACAGTGCTGAACCTACTGCGGAAACACGGCGTGCGACGCCACAGTCTCCAGACTTTGTCTCCAGCGTGTGACACGTGTGTGTGTGTGTGTGTGTGTGTGTGTGTGTCTTTAACACGGACCGAGCTCTGGACATCGACTGAAATGCAGTAAAGTGGTTTTCCCCCAATTGGATTTATAATTTTTTTAAAGACCACTTAAGGATTTTTCTATTCTCAACTTCTTGCTTTTTCTCGGCGACTAAAATCAAAAAAGGATTTGAATTGGGCCCGTTTTGGCTGGAATGTCACCGAAGACGGAACGTAAGTACATAAGTCTATTATTATTAGTATTATTTGTACTATTATTATTGTTATTAATTATAATATTTTGGGGGGGACTTTCTGCATGTGAAAGATTGGTTTTCAACTCTTTTTACTGGGCAAAATTGTCAGGTGATGTGCCGGAAGCGTGATGCTCATTGTTTAATGCTCTTATTTTGATCGCTTGAAGTGAGATTTGTTTTGTTGCATTTAATGTGCTAATACCCGCGGCTGAGTGTGCGGTGTTCATTCCTTCCGTTCCACTGACCATAGAGGAGGGACGGGCGCGCGGCCGCTGTCTCGAGCCCTGGGAATGCGACAAGGCCCCCCTGGGTCGGGGTTGGAGTCCGGGGCTGGGGGGGGGTCGCGTGTGGCCAGACGTCATTGTCATGATGATCATTGTGATGCTGATGAGCGCGGCGCTGGTGAACTTGGTGTTGATGTTGGACGCGGTAAAGTCAGTGGCGTAATAAACTTGATAAACTTTATGTTATCAAGAAATGAGCGGGGAAGACTTTCACACGTGTGTGTGTGCGCGCGCTTTTAATTAACTAGAACATCTTTTACTGGACCTTTCCATAATATTTTCATTCTTACCCTTTAAGGATTTCAGAATTAATATTTTAAACCATTGCAGGTTCTGTGAGTTTGTAGATATCCACTGCTTTCTATTTCTTTTCACTTTCTAAACATTTTTGAATAACAAAAAATATTATAATTTTTGAACATTTCATAATTTTTAATTTTATTTGTTTCAGTTTGTTAACGATAAAACATCTTTGTTTTTTACGTTTTGTGAACAGTAAAAAAAATCCAGATTATGAGGCAATTCAGTGAAATGTTTCGTTGTAAGAATAGATTTAATTTTAATAAAATTTTTCTAACTGAACGCAGTAATTTTTCTGCACTGTACAAAAAAGGGCTTTATTGAAATATTCTATCTTTCTGCACTAGAAGGGTCATTGTGTAAAACCATTAAAGCATTATGTAAAATGGGCCTGAAATTCCACATTTCAGTGTTATTAAAAATAAAATGGTGTTAAACATTCAACTTTATTACAAAGTTAGAGAAAAACTGCTGATAAACGCGTTCAGAATGACGAATGACGAAGTCAGATTTTATATGAAAACATGACTTTTGCGCAGCTGAAACGTACAAATAAAACCGTTGCGTTTTGTAACGAGAATGAAGTTCTTTTTTTCCTCTTTTGCTCTCATGGTTTCACTTGTCAGGCTGTTTTTGTGTTTATATTTGTGTGTAAAATGGAGGGTTTAAAACAAATGGCGCAATGACTTCCGAGAAAATTGCTGCCAAATAAATGCACCGTTTATACAGTGTTTATATGTGCAAGTCCGATTTTACAAAGAAAATTTAAAAAAAAAAAAATTAATTTTAAGGGAAATGAGACAAGTATGAAAGTGCAGGTGTGTTGCAGCAAGTGTCCGGGGGGGGGGGGGGGGGTTACCGCGCGTGGGTTTGGAACAAACATTGAAATAGTGCATCGATTAAATAGACAGCGAAGGAGCAAAACAGTGGAGTAGTGAAGCAGCCAAATAATGAAATATACTGAAATGGCAAAACAGTGAAACTGTATAATAGTGAAATAAAGAGAAACAGCAACGCAGTGAAATAGTAAATGAATTAAATAGTGGAAGAATAAAAACAGTGAATCAGTACAACTGTGAAATAGTGAAATAAATAGTAACGCTATGAAATAGTGCAGAGTGAAATAAACCATGAGACAATAAAGCAGTAATGAAATAATGAAAACGATAGAGTGTGACTGGAAAGGTTAAATAGTGAAACTGTGGTTTAAAGCATATTTTGCTTTTAAATTAATTTTTGGTTCCTTTTTGCGAAAAGTCACGGGTTTAAAATTCTGTTTATCCCTGTTTCATGTCTGTTTCTCTGCTTCCTGTACATACGGTCAGCAACAATCACAATTATTGGTGAATTGTGGGGCAATATACAGTATACTGTGGACCACTGTGTTCCTGGGATGTTTCCCAGGAAATAAGATTTTGTGTATGTATGTGTGTGGGGGGGGGGGTGTTTTAGATGCTACTACGGTTTCTCGGAGCTTCTCAATCTTGGCGCATCATCTGTGAGTCCGACTGAGACCCACGAGGGATCCGCTCACTTGCATCGCAGCGCCTCCTATCAGTGGCGCCATCGCTTTTATTCACAACACACACATCGTGCATTTTTTTATAACAACACTGATGTTTTGCACTTGGAGAATTGTAATTCAGCACCGCGGAGAGCGTTCCGACACCCATGACCAACACACTTAAACACAAAGCAAAACTAAACAGCACAGCAACACTCAAGCATTCCCAGAAACACACACTCCCAAACACACAGCAACGCACCCCAACATCCCCAAAAGTCATCCGTAAATCCTTGCGGGGAAGAATACTTCTGGACACTAACAAATGTGTAATGTATGCGTTTATGCAGATGAGTCAGTGTCTTTATGTTTGTTTATTTACACTCCAGCAGTTATTATATCATTACGTGTACTATTTTTCTCACACAACTAACCTAGTTTTTTTGCAGTTTGTTGCATGTATTTCTCAGTACAGGTATTACACAAAGAGTGCAATATGCTTCTGAAAATCGCCATAACTTGAAATATTGCAAGTCAAAGACATAATTAACATTAATTTCAATGGGAAAACTCAAGCTTTTCTATCCCCACAAAGTCACCACCTTGTTTGTTCAAGTAAGACCAGAATACAAAAAAGAAATTGAGATAAACATTTATATTACAAAAACTTTCTTTCATCAATAATATAGAGGAATATTATGATAATAATAATAATTAATAATCGATAGATGTGCAAAAAATTAAAGGTGTGGAGATAGTGACTGCAGACAAGATTGGGTATTGGTGCCACCAGCAAACACTGCGGTTGTTGTCTCCTTGTACGTCACTCACATCAAATAATAAAAAGAGTATGAATAATAAAAATATCTTCAGTCAGGACCAAATTATGTTTGTATCAACCAATCAAAATATGTACACAACAATGCTATTCCACCCTGTGTTCTGCATTTGGCCACACTTTCTCATCCACATCACACCTCCTGTCCCCTCTTTCAATACACTTGGGAAAAAGAATCTCTTGACATCTCTGGAAATCTCCTGCAGATATGTTCAAGCATCCATCATTCACTGCATCCAGGTGGGCCATCAAGCCATGAGGATGGAGGTCATGAACCTTTTACCTCCCTGTAGAAAAGAATTCCTCTATGGGGTTGAAGACTGGAAAGTAAGATGTGAAGAAAAGTAACACCACCTTGGGATGGGTTGTACACTTCCCTAGGACTGCAAGGCAGTGGTGAAATGTCACATTGTTCTTTGAAATTGCAAATATTTCACTTCCTCACTTGTCCTCTTTGCTCACCTAGTACAAGCCACTGCATGTCTTGGCCAAATTGAAAGCAACATTTTTCAGACACTGCTATTTTACAATGTACAATCCTAATTGGTTCTAGAAAAGACCACAATGTGTGAAAACATATGAATCAAGATGCTATTTTCATTATTTCTTATGGGGAAATTTATAATGTATTACATCAAAATCAAAAGTCCCCTAAAAAAATGATCAAATTTCACTAGAAAACCTAAAACAAGCTCATACAAGTAACAAACAATGTTTTGTGTTCAATGTAGTATTTAAAAGGATTCACCACTATGACTAAAGTGAAATAAACAAAGCAGTGACATTAACAAGCAGGCCTACATACAGCTTTCTTGCACAAAGGAAACCCTTAGAAGTCTGTTCTCTCCATCAGTGACAACTTTGTCCATACTGTATTTACCTAGGTAGAACAGCACTAAATATTACCGTAATCACCTATGTAGCAAAGCATTAATATTATTGCATTCACCTCTGTAGCAGAATATTAAATATACATTGGTACATATACCAGGCCAAAATAGATTTTTATCTTTTTTGGCCAGTTTTTTTTAAGCCGGAGTGCATTGTGTATCAAGAAGATTATCATGTTAGAGGAGAAATAGTATTAAAAATAGAATTCTAACAAAAGTGCAAGGGTGCATAAATGAGGGATGACTGTACTGTATATGACTGAGTATGAATATGACTTGATGCTTTTTCATGATATCAGCAATAGTCATCATGCCTACACTTTGAATATTTCCAAAAGCAGAGTTGTCTCCCAGCACTGTCATGAATTGTTCTAAGTCTTAAGGCATTGTTGGTGACACCATATCAACGACTGCAGAGTCCTGCTCAGCAGTGAGTCCTACCGCTTCACCCTGTGGGAGGTAACTGTTGAGTCTTAAAGCAGAAATGCAAAAATGATCCCACACAAGTGGTTCTGGGGGCTTTGCTCAGTTGACTGTACTACTGCAAGGAGCAGTTCAGCCAGAAGCTCTTGAAGAATGCACATCTCACCTGTTGGTTTGCTGGAAAATTCTTTCAGTTGCTTCCCTCTTACACCAGCCTCTCATTGATATACCATGATCTATGATACGATTCATGACAGTGGTCCTGCTGTCATCTAAGACCACAGCTCTAAATTTTCCTCTCTGTTGTCTCTTGTGTTGTATCTGACCGGGTCCATCTTTACATATAATCAGTCCAAAGTTGTCCTCTTTTGTAGGGATGGTGATGAAAACAAAAACAAAGCACATAGTTAGGTCTTCAGCTATAGTGGGAATCAGTTGGGGTTGTTTTTTTTATTTATATTTCGAATATATTTACATAAAAATAGTTTTACTGTAGAAATGTACCAGATTGCTTTCTAATTCCACTTTGTGTTATGTTAAGTTTTCAATTTACATTTAACAGTTTTGAAAAGACCGTGTCATCATGGGTGAAATGAGCTGTAGATGCGTCGAGTTTTGCTGATGGTTGAGTGAGAAAGGAATTTATACATTTTCAAATAAAAAAAAATTGAACGGATTTTGTGACAAAGTAACGAAAATGTTCCACTGTTTGTTCCACAGACTGCTGTCGTGCTGCATGCAGAGGTTTTAAAATGTGAACACAAAACAAAAAAATGCACGTAACTATTTGTGTAAGAAAACTAATGTTTGTTCCCCATTGCAGTAATTTAGAGTAATCCTGTGTAAATGGAATGGTGTTATTTTCACCGCCGTTTATTCACATGTGCTCATTTCCACCGGTACCCTTGACGTCACTGATAAAAAGATTAATTGATCTGTCACAATTTAATGATGACACTGAATTATATAAAATCAGTATCGACCAAAGTTTGCAATTAAAAAAATAAAATCTTCAAAATGGTAATATCACTAATAAGAGGAGGAGAATCTGGACATTCCTTTCCCAATTGGAAATGACTGTTTAAATATGATGACGTCATGCGCCGCCTAACGTTTCGTATGAAGCGCTAAATACATTGAGAAGGCAGTAGGGTGAAGGGAAGCCGTACCTATCCGTTTAAAACGTTAGATGATTAAGGAACGGAATTCTGCCTAAAGGCTGAATCATCACGAAGTTGTGCGATTTTGTTTAATCAGAAATGAAACTGTAAATATACGAAAACTACCTCCCAAGATGATGATGATAATAATAATAATAATAATAATAATAATAATAATAATAATAATAATAATAATAATAACTGAAGATTAGGTAATGGGTCTTGTTAAGGATAATGGCTGATGCTGTTTGGGCTATAGAACTGCAGGTCAGCAGGTCAGGAGGTCAGCAGGACAGGTTGACCTCAGACCGGTGTCAGAGACAACTGGTCAGTCTTTCTGAGAGAAACTGGACGGGTCTACCGGGTGGACACCTTACAGAATGACTGCGTGGGGGCCGGGGACTATGTGTGTGTGTGTGTGTGTGTGTGTGTGTGTGTGTGTGTGCGGACAGCTGCTTGTTGGACATGCGGAGGTGTCACAGCCACACACCAAAAAGTCAGCAATGCCAGACGCGCGCGAACACACACGCACGCACACACACATAAAATCGTTTCATTCAGAAACAAAATACTGTGCAGGCATCTAGGTGCTCGCACACAGATCCGCACGGAACCAGAGCCACTGCGTGTGCGTGTTTTTCCGGCGTTTGTTCCAGCTTTTTCGAGTCCACGCCAGTTGTGTGCCTGCGGACTCGCGCCGGAGCCGCGGCGGCTCCACGTGACCGCACGTGGGTGCGTCGTGCGGCGCGCGGCGGCCCCTTTAAGAGACGTGGGTTAGTTTTTCTCTTTGGTTATCTAGCTGTATGAGTTTATGTGATATCATAAAGCTAGAGAACCGAATGTATAAACTAATTCCGAGGACTCCGGGAGCCGCCGAGGCAGCGTGCGCAGACCGGCCCCTCCCCTCCTGTCCACCACCACCACCACCCGGGGCGCGAGGATGCGGGAGCCGCGCGACGGTGCGTGTCCGTGCGCGGTTGTGCGTTCGGTCAATCGGCGTGGACCCGTCCACAGAGCTCTCGGGCAGTGGCGATGTTTTCCCGATGCCCATCGTGCGAGCAGTAATGTCGGACATCTGGAACCCGAGGCCTGAGGACAGTGACGCTATGCTCATAGAGACGCTGGGGTGCAGAGCGTGGGACGGCGCGTTTTACTGTGGTATAACTGTGGTAACGACGGCTGCAGCGATGACTGCATGATTAGCGATGACTGATGGCGCTGGGGCGCGCGTTGCGGTGACTGTCTGTCGCGGTTAATTATCATATTTAAAGGGCCAAGCAGCGCTGAGCTCGTGGTCCCAGGTGAACATCACTTGCTTGGGTGTCTCTCCCCTCCCTGGGGTGTCTCCACGGCAACCCTGTAGGGCTACTAAATTTGACACATGGACGGTTCATGGCAGAAGATGACAGCGCTCCGTCAAAGGATTACGACTGGTCACCCAGCGTCGGGGTGTGTGTACCTGTTCCACTGCCATGGCCGCGAGTACACGCTGAGGCCTTTACTTCCAGGGTCCTGAGGACAGGTGGACACCTGCTCAGCTTCCTGTTTGGACGCGTTGTTCCCAATCCACGCACATTGTCCCTCTAAACCGTGTGGCTCTTGTTCGTATGTGTGCCCTTGTGTATTAGTTACCCTCTATTTACGAATGAATCCGGCATTTAAAACCTTGTTCATTGCATCACACGAATCAGAAAAATAACGCTGAAACGCTTTCTGTCGAATCCTGGGAATGATCGAGTGTAAAGAAATCAATTTAATCCAGTTTTTCTTGCGTCATTTTCCCCCGCATAGTAAGTTATGTATAATGAGTTGAGAAATGAACAAGAACTTATTGTTCTAGTGTCCTGAAAGAAGAATACAGTATTTCTAAAATGTTGTGCGGATTTCCGCGTGTGCTGCGGTCAAACAGATGGTCACCAAGCGCACAGCTGCATTACTGAAGACTTAACAGCTGCATCCGCGCGGTGTGGCGCCGTAACAACTGTCAGGATCACGCGTGATGGAGTCGAGGGGCGACAGGCGTCGTTTCCACAGCGCGCTCCTGGTTTCCGTCTATATATATATAAAAAAATAATAAACAAACACACACATATATATATGTGCGTGTGTGTTTATTATTATTATTATTTTTTGCATTATTTGCATTATTCACGCTGTTTTTAACCGGGAGTCTTTCAAAACATCCTTTGGGTCTGTGGCCTAAAGCAAACGGTAGCTACTGTGTATAAGCAATAGCAATGATAGTGATGATGATGATGATGATGATGACGACGAATGTGGCTTTTTTTGCTGTTAATTAGACAACAAAACAACAAAACAACAACCCCCCCCCCAGCCCACCCACTGTGAAAAACACACAGTCCTGCTCCCCCGCTATTCAACTATACACAGGGGGCATATTTGCCAAGTGTGTTGCTGTGTATCTTAGCAACAGCGTGCTGACGAGAGAACCGGGGGGTCGGGTTTGAGCGGCTCCAGGTACGCGCGCGGCTCAAGGTGCCAAAGCACCTGTACTGATGACCACCGAGGAGGAGCAGTGTCACGGCCACAAGAGAAAACGGAGGACAAAGAAGCAGCGATGAAGATGCATGTCATGGTTTTTATTCTTAACTGAGATTTAGCGGTGCCGGCGTTGTTCTTCTGATTTTGGTACAAAATTTAAAAAGATAATTGCAGAACTATGGCCTTTAAAAAGGGCAGAAAAGGAGGATGAATTTCCAGTAGAAACCATCATGCCGCCTCCTCCAATATGAAAATATAATGGGAAATAATGCAGAGTTCCTATAATGCAACGTCGTTCTGTTTAATTGCAATGAATGGTTTGGGTTAGAGGAATATGAAAGGATGTGGAGGAAAACACACGACGGCTCACGGCTTCATATGTCACCGTCATAACTGTTCTTCAGAACTAAAATTAAAATAAAATTCTCTACCGAGAAAGATTCTATCGCTAAATTCTGTGTCTAAACTGTGAAATCCAGTCATATTTTCTCAATGTACATCGACTCTTCACTTCAAACTGCAGCTTTGTTCACGTTTATTTATTATTTTGTATCGATGGTGTATAGTTCAGAAAGTAAAGAAACTTTTAAGAAATGCCATTACTATTACAAACTGGCCATTAAATTTTTATTAAATGCTGATATTTTCATGTTCATCTTTCTAAATTAAAAGAGCTCCAAAAATATTTCTCATTTTGACACAATTTCATAAATAGCAAAATAATGACAAAAAGAAGAAAAGGCCCTGTTCTTTTCCTTTTATTTGTCTAAATAATTTGTTTAAAAAAAGCACTACGCATTATTATTATTATTTTACGTTATGTATGGCAAGTGGGGATTCAATGGATGTTTGATCTCTATAGTCTTATTTCCTTTTCATATGTAAAAGTTCATTAAAATCAATACGCAGACGCGTTGAAAATACTTTTAAAATATTATTTGTTATAGCATAGTGGATAGTATTCTACAATACGACAAGAAAACGTGAACGTGATTTTTTTCATATTTTCCATACTTTAATTGCTACTGAATTTAAATAAGATCTGCGGAGCAAAAATTCTGTAATTGTCGGGAATAATGACAATAATGGCTGACTTTTTATTTCAGTTTTTGTTCCTATATTATCTCAAAATCAATCCAATTGTTGACATTTTTTACAATATTTACTCCAGCTGTGCGTCGCATTTTGTCCTTAAATGTTATGACTTTGTTTCAATACTGTGCATAAATATGAAACATAAATTCTTTTAAATCATTGCAAGCACATAAAATATTGATGAAATGTCAACGTCACCGACATATAGAACAGAATCGTTGCCTTTTAGCAAGAATTTGAAATGTAATTTTAATATATCTGTTTGTAGGAATTAATTATTAATCTTGAAGTACCGGGCAGTAAAACCGATCGGATTTATAAGTGGGAGTTTATGAGGAATCAGCGTCACAGGTGTCAGAACAGAATTTAACACAACGCCTAAACACACACACACACACACATACACACACACACACAAAGGAAGCAGCTGAACACAGTGGGGAAAAATGTAATCTTTTAAAAACACCAGAGGAATATGATTTTTTGTTCCCATGGTAACATGAGAAAGCTGTTTAGTCAGGTGATGTGTGGTGTGTAAACATCATCATAGTCATGCTGTCAGATGGACTCTGTGTGTGTCTGTTGTTTGACAGAAGTGTATCTGCCAAGGTCTCAAAATCATCTCACTTTGGCCAAAAATATAGAAAAAGATCAAAAGGTTCTTACAGCATATTCCCTCGTTCCATGTGTTGGCACTCTGGTCCTCTGAAATGAGCAGTTTTATTTGATTTTTCCTCAAAATAACAAAACAGTTTTATGAAAATTGCAATAAGAAACTCTCAATTTCTGCTCCCTTTTGTCTGCTTAGTGTGGTAGGGACCAGCAAAGCAGGTGGCCACCCTTGGCACCACCCTGGGACACCATAGGCTGGGGAGATGCATGGAGGTATCCACCTGATGAGTAGATGCTGGGATGAGGGGAAGTTGCTTCTTCAGTACATCAGTCGTCCATCTCATGGTGCATCATTGTGCCATTTTGGGAAGGTGCCCTGCAAACAGATGCTCCACAGAGGTCCAGTGTAGGTGGTCTGGGGAGGGGAACCAATGCAAGATAATGACAGGCAGCTCCACATCTCCTCAACCCAGCTGTGGTAAAGACTCACAGGTGTCCAGGGGTATTTGACCTGATGACTTTTAAAAGCACCCTGTCCAGGGCCAGGGTTCCTCCTGCTGAAGCTGTGTCCTTGGTTCAAGCCTCCAGACTCCACAGTAACTGCATGCTCATCTCCTGCTCAGCACATACTCAGCTCACGGGGCACTGGCGGCAAATACAGATAACAATAATGTTCAAACAGCTGTAACACTCTAACTTTGGTTTGGATCTAAGAGGTGACACTTTGGATCTAAAAGGTGACTCTGCAGGGTTTTGGCACCTGGTGTCTCCTGGCAGCGGGGAACAGAGCAGTGGGCTGTCACGATCAATACCGGCCTCCGGACATCGGTTTATGAAAGTGAAATGATAAATATTTTGAATGCCATGGTTTCTGTGTGTGTGTGTGTGTGTGTGTGTGTGTGTGTGTGTGTGTGTGTGTTGTGTGAGAGTGTGTGTGTGCGTGTGCGTGCGCATTGGACTCTGTGACTGCTGGGTGGTGAACAGCTAACTTGTCTCCAGGTTCATCTAAGGGCATGGATTCCTACTCATGGAAGCATCTTCTGGCTTTTTTGTCTCAGTAGTTCAGTATAAAAATATAATAATATTTTAGAAATACTTTAAAACAGGTTGTGACACAATAATTAGGAACCGCACAGTATAATTTCCTGTATGTGGTTGAGAAGATTTACTCAGTGGCAACACAGCTTTACTGCCACTCCCCCCCTGCACACACACGAAGAAGAGAAGCTGTATGTTGTGTTGTGTCTATATTTGACCTCCTCTGTCCTGATCCCTCTGCTTCGGCCTCTGTGTGTGACTGGTGTGCTCATGTGGAAAGGCTGCCAGGGTGGTGCCGTCCTTCACCTCTAATACCCCCTGCAGACTGCACCCCTCCCCCTGCTTGACCCTCCCCCCCAGGACACTGATCAGTGTGGTCTCCTACATGGAGACACTTCAGACACCGTGATACTGCAACATAAATGTGCAGCAACACGGTTTAAAGTGTGGCTGCCTCACTGCTGCTGGGCTGCAATGATGGAAGTGGGTTTGACTCCAAGCTCATTCTGTGAAGTTTGCTTGTTCTCTCCATGTCTCTGTTGCTTTCTATGCTCTGGTTTCCTCCCACAAACCAAACACATGTTTAACATGAACTAGTAACAAAATTGTTGTTGCGTCTGTTTGATTACCCTGTGATGGACTGGTGTCCTCTTAAGGGTGTAGCCTGCTTTGCACCCTATGCTACCTGGACAGACTCTGAATCACCAAGACCCTGTGGTAGACATGCAGGTGCAGAAAGAGGATGGAAAACATTTTAAAAGTAATAATTATTATGCGTGACATCAGGATGTATGTGCGTCCACAGGCCTCATTCTGATTCTGTGTAAGCAAACACATCAGCTCATCCCTCCACTGGAGCTCACTGAGTGTTTAACTGTGGCAGAAAGGGCACCGACCCTTCAGCCATCCCCAGGCTGAACCTGCTCCTGCATGGAAAATGTCCTGCCTTACACGCCTTGATGGAAACAAATGCGGTAAATAGAGTGTGCATGGGGGAGGTGGGTGCTGTGGGGTACCCTGATGGGTGAGTTTGACTGAAGCGCATCATGGGGAGTGTGTGCAGCATGGAGCAGATGGCTGCATTTCCCCACTGAACGGCCCGGTCAGTGCACCCCGGGCCTCTGATGCGTTTTTATGCAAAGCAGTGGCTGACTAATGAGATGTATTTATGAAAGTGGGAGGCGGCGGCCAGGGGCAGCTCTATGAAAAGCCATGGGCTCAATGGGTGTGAGAAAGGGGGGCAGTCTGCGCAGGGGGGACAGGGGGTCCCATGCAACCGACAGGGCAGCTGTGAAAAAGGGTCTCCTCTTTTTCCCACGGTCGCCGTTCAGCCAGCCAGGGTCACGTCACACCACCAGTGTACACACAGAGCCTGTGCAACAATAGAGGAGCAAGTCTCGCTTGCACTGCGTACACACGTGTGTGTGTGTGTGTGTGTGTGTGTGTGTGTGTGTGTGTGTGTGTGTGTGTGTGTGTGTGTGTGTGTGTGTGTGTGTGTGTTTGCACACATACAGAATGTAGGGATAACACAGGACATTTTCATGAGCAATTTTTTGGCCATTGCATCATCAGACACAGTATAGAATTTTCAGTTTTTTTTGCCAGTATCTGTGCTACTGTGATTTCCAAACAGCATCTAAAACAAATGAATTAACTTTTGGGGAGAAAAACAAATTAAAGACCAATATGGACATAAAGGCTGAAAATAACTTGATAATTGAAAGTCAGCGGTAATTTTGTGGGTTAACTTGTCAGTCCATTGCTGTAAATGTTATTTATCAATATTTATATATTTCTTTTTTATTTTTTTATATTTTCAAGGCAATTTATATGTTACATTTTTATCTGCTTGCACTGATTTTATGTTTTAAGCACTGATCAAAGACACTCCAGCAGGATGAAAAACCCTAGGCTGCTGAGTGCAAAGCAACAGCTTTAACCAATGCACCCCCTGCTGCCTATATTAAAACAAGTATTTGAAGTTGTTACCGTCATAGTTTCTGCTACAGGAGGCAGAACTGTTCTGAAGAAACATTTCCTGTCATGCTTCTGCCCCTCCGAGCCAAATTGTCTTTTTTGAATGCACACACACACACACACACACACACACACACACACACACACACACACACACACACATACATACTATCTGGTTGCTCTCAGGAGAGTGGAGTTACACCTGGTGCTGCTAAGCTCCACAGGTCATGTAATGACCTCCTGAGAGGAGTGACTGAGTCAGAAGGTAGAGAGACAATGGAGAAAAGAGATCTCAGTTTCACCTGTTGGCTTTGTTCACCTATGCAGCTGCCAGTCCATTTAGGCCCCTCATCTTTACCTGTGTGTCTCACCCTTTGACTTGTACCACACAGGACTTCTCCTGGCCTTTCACTGCTGCTCATCTCCCAGTCTGCCCACCAGCACCAGAAAAGCCTACTTCTTCTCCTATGAGGGAGTTAAATAGAGGTGCACAGGTGTGTGTATGTGTGTGTGCATATGGGTGAGTGTTCGTACCTGTGGTCAAATGGGGACAGTTCTCAGGTGTGCAGAGGGTCTGCTGTATATCCACTGCATGAGGTCAAACAGAAGAAGGAGGCTCACTTCACTAAGGAGCATGAATATCCTCCTCAATGGCAGCATCAAAATGAGGGGTTGCTATGGTAACAAATAATGAGCTTTAACCTATGAGAAAACCAACACAGTGTTGTAGGTAAAGGTAGGGTGTGTGCAGTGAGTTGTGTGTTGTTTTACCAGAGATCACCAGTTGTAGTTCAACTGTCTGCTGAACAGGAAGTTTGTGTGTTGCCCTTTTTCTGGCTGCTTATTGGTGGAGTGGGGAGATTGGCAGGTCAACCCCCTCAGCCCCCCTTTACCCCTCTTTAACTCGGTCTGGCTCTTGAACGCTTTATTAATATTTATAACAGCTCTCCTTGTCTGATTATTCTCAAGTCAAATGTGGATCTCTTTCCCAGGCCTTGCTCCTCCCCCTCCGGCGCCCCCTGTCACCAGGGCCGTCTCACTGCCACGGTGAACCCCCATTGTCCCTCATGCCTGGGCCCCTCTGAAAAGCAGCATTGTGTTATAGATGTACACCCCTCCTGCTTTCACTCTAGACCCCCAAGTGTGCTCTTACAGGATACACACACACACAGACACACACAGATACACACACACCACACAGACCTCAGTCTTCAAAATGTCTCCCATTACATCTTCCAAACTCTTTAATTTTTGAGAGTTAATAGTTTGTGCTGTATGTGTGTGTGCGCGTGCATGCGTGTGTTTGTTTTTTGAGATTGTCCAGAGGGTCTTTCACTATGTCGAAACACAATGGCTTTGCTTCTCCGTAAAGGAATTCTGTGGACATTATTAACATGACAACAGAATCCTGAGCAGTTTCCCATAACACACAACACACTCAAACAAAAAGCCTGTGTGCTCCTTAAAACAACACATTGTGTCACATATTCTGGAAATAGATTATGAAAGGAACCTCATATGGAAAAAATATATCAACTCCTCATCTTAACAACATGGTTGGGACCGAAAGAGCATTTATAAATAAGTTTTTTTGAGATATTGCAAGCTGAGATAATGACATATTCCTCATTTTATTGGTTGGATAAGTTCTGTAAAAATTTAAGATATAGCTATAATAAATAAGTTTATACTTTAATATTTTATTAGATTAAAATAAAACTGCTTAATATGGCTGAGAATGGACAAGTAAAGCAGACAAGGGGAATGCAATAAAATTAACTGGAAAATATTTATTTGTAACTTGTCTGCTTGCTTATTTGTAACCTGAAGAGTCAGTGTGTTAGGATATGCAATATAGTAAAAAATAACCAGTTATGCTTCTGCCTTCTAATTACATCTCTATGGTGGTCCAGCTGTGCGCATCTTTGTTTTTGTACTTACACCTGAATGTTGGACTTGCGTTAGACTGTAAGCCAAGGCGGAATTGACTTTCACTGGCCCTCTTCCAAGGGCTTGACTAGGACTTGATTCAGTGCTTCAGGCTTTGACAATGGCCCTGTGTGTGGTGTGTGGTGTGATGGTGACCTCTGGCCTCCATGCTGACATTAGAAATTGTTGCGCAAT
The DNA here is from genome assembly GCA_018136845.1 of Heterotis niloticus. Lineage (NCBI taxonomy): Eukaryota > Metazoa > Chordata > Actinopteri > Osteoglossiformes > Osteoglossidae > Heterotis > Heterotis niloticus. The sequence goes on along the minus strand of CM030898.1, from coordinate 21,421,792 downwards.
CCAGTCCCAGGCAATCATGAGCTCAAGGTTTTGCCTCTGTTTCCCTCTCTACTCTTGTTGCCCAGATGCAGATGCAGATGCAGTAGTGGGAACAAAGCTGATAGCATCTGAAAGTAGCTGTGCACCTGCAACGACCCCCTACACTGATCGCCCTGCTTGATCCCAGGCCCAGAAGCCCTTGTCTGAACCGCAGGAAGTCACCTTCTTCTCTCACTGGCAAGTTGACCATTGGCCATCCCTCCAGGAGGGGTCCCTATAGAGGGATGGAATCATGGAGCAGTTTGTCCAGCAGAGTACCCCCTGTAGTTGGCACGTAGCACAGGGTAAGGCTACAGCCACTACATTAGAAACAGTTTATTTCTTTGGTGTGTTTTTCCACAGACCACCTTCACTGGCACCATTGGTGCAGTGACCAATTGCTCAATGCTTTTTCTTTATCCTGTACTTTGGGGTCTTGATAACAGCCACTGGCCCTTTGATCAAAAGTGGTGCCAAGGGGAGAGGCTTTATGAGCTGTGCTGAAGAAGGTTGGACGCTGCTCTATGGGGAGCATACTGAAGACGACACCAGCACTTGCAGAAGCTCACAGACAACCAGGTGAGCCCAGATGTCCATCTGTGATTCAATGGATGTGGACTGGGGAGGTGGTGGGATGATGTGAGGAGGCAGCTGTTCCTGCACAGGACACATGTGAAGAGTTGGGTTCCCATCAAGTGCAGCCATAGACAGTGCTTTGTTTGGCCTGTCCCAGTGTGTGTGTGTGTGTGTGTGTGTGTGTGTGTATGTGTGTGTGTGTGTGTGTGTGTCCTCTTGAGTGCCCATGTGAAGTGCCAAGGGGCATCGCTGCCCAAGGAGTGACCTACACCAATGCTGCCTGTATGCCATTAAATATGTAGACTAGGCACAGCTACACACATTTACTTCACTTTGGTTTAATTGGCTGTCAAACAGCCCAGGATTTGGGCCCCACACACACACACACATACACACACACACACACACACACACACACACACACACACACACACACACACACACACACACACACAAGCCTAGAGGCATGCTCGGACACACATGGGGATGGAGAGAATGCAAATAACTGCGCATGCTCAGAGCACTCCTGGTATGGGGGGTCCTTACTCTGCCGCTTCATATTTGCTGATGAGTGAATGGGTCATACGCCAGACAGACACAAGGCCTTCATGTCTCTGATGAAAAGCATTATGGGGCAGTAGAAGAATGATCTGCTCTTGCCAGGTGGTATTACTCTGTGTTAAGGGTATAAAAACACAGGCTGTCAGGGTGGCGCATGCTGATGATGTCACTAAGTCCCTCAGGGAGACAGTGAGCTCTCAAGAGTCCCCAAAAGTCCCTGATTTGATATTTCCAAGGCACCCAGACTGGCATCAGGGCTACAAATATTTGTATGTTTTCCTATCATTTCTCTGTATGTTAATGAAAATCCATATAAACTGTGAGTTACATTTACATTTATTCATTTGTCTATTGCTTTTCTCTAAAGGGACACAGTACTAAGCTGCTTACACTGATTTCCCCATTTAAACAGTTGAGTCATTTTTACTGTATCAGGTAATTAAAGTTTGGTCTGAGTGTCTTTTAGCTGAGAATCTTTTAGAAGATGTGCTTTGAATACGCAACAAGATTAAGGGAGGGGTTAAGTAATGATTCTCAAGTGGTCCGAGTTCAGTCGCTTTAATGCACTAAGGCCAACCCCAGAAGATCTCCTCTCCATTTAGCTCTACCTTCTTCTATTCGTGTTTTGCATTTTAAAGACTTATTATTGCTGATATTATCACACAAATGGTGGCGCAGTGCCATCTGGTCCCAGCTGTAGGTGTCTTACTGTTACTGGGAGGAGCCTCCGATGTGCGGCTGTGTTTAGGAGCCACGATGGAAGGGCAGCCCACGTGAGGAGGTCCTCCACCCTGACAGACCATAATAATCTCCCCCGTCGCAGTGGCTGTGAACTCACGGCGTGTGCCTCTGACATTGTGCTACACAGCAAGCCAGTGGTATCCCTTTTAGAGGCGGGACTATGGCTTGGTGGTGGTGAGTAGTGATTGGATGGAGCTGGTGAACCGTGCTGCGTCTGCCCTCCTGTAGATCCCATTATTCCTGACGGTTTAAGGTTCATTAGCTCAGCTGAAAGGCCCCCCCTCACCACAATGGCTGTGTCTGCTCCCCCTGCCACAAACCCCACAACCCAGAATGGGGGGAACCCTCTTGTGTTGGCCTGCTTGCCCCACATGTTTTAGCCTCTTCTTCTCCACTCCAGTTCCCGCATCCTGGGGTTGTACCCCTCCACACATCTCTCCCCATGCAAGCCATCCTTCTCCCCCTCCCTCCATCCAGGACTGCCCCACTGTGGATGATGCCGGCTTGTTGGCCCTGCACTATCACTACCGCCCCCATCAGGGCAATGTGGCTCAGTGTCACCCTGCTGTGAGAAGAGGAACAGTTGACTTGCGCTTTGATGATATGTCTGAAGCTGGGGGAGCTTCTACTGTTGTCCCTCAGACCCCCTTCACTTATAATGGTGGTGAAGTCAGCAGCTGAAACGTGAGAAAATGAATTTACTTTCATTTATTTATCTGTCTCTTTTCACCAAAGCAACTTACAATGCATTACATTTCTACACTAACCGATTTACAATGAATTACCCCTTTATACCCCAAGTTAATGTTTACTGTTCCAATTCAGGGTAAGTACCTTCATCAAGGGTGCAACAGTAGGAGAAGGGTTTTACACCTTGATTATGAACATGAGGCAGCAGTCCTAACCACTATGCCACCTGCTGCCCCAGCAGGTACAGTAATTAAATTTCAGTGTTTTTAAATCACCCCACACCTCCAATTGTTCTTCATCTGTCCCATGGTGTCTCGTCTATGTGTCTCCTGTTGAACCTGTGATTGAGGGGAGTCTAAGTGGGACAATCTAGGCCTTTGAGGCATAGCTAATTTCACAGCGCCACCACAAAGCCCCCAGTTTCTCACACAGGACCCCATTCATGTCTGGACGGGGAAGTCATTAGTATGCAATAGACGCCTCCTTATGGACAGTGAAATAAGTCCTCGGTGGTGTCCAAGCAAGGATGTCCCCCCAACCCCCTGCAGAACCTTAATGACCCATCACATACAGACTGTCTGAATGAAGCTAGGATCACCCCCCCATTTGACTCCAGACAGTCCCCCACCCCCCGCCCCAAGCCAAATCAGTCCCTGGGCATTCAGTCAGCATATTGCGTCTCGTCACCCAAGGGGGGCCAACAGGACACGGCACCCCTCACCCCATCAGACCCAGACACATACCCCCGACACCTCATGTCATAAAGCATGGGGTCTCACCTTGGTGTCACAAACTGTATTCTTGTCCTCTGTCTTCACTGCCACCTTGAGTGTACAAAAACCATGTACACAGGGACATCTCAACCTCTCGGACCACACCTTCACCTGGGTGTCTGTGCTAACTGCAGTGGTTCAGGTTCCAGTCTGAGTACGTGGGTCATGGTCCAGTAGTGGGTTAGGGGAAGGGGCAGCATATCTGTTTGTGAACCTCTGCAGTGCCCCTCCCCTGGCCTAGACAGGCTCTGTAGTGACCTGTGTCTGTCAGCTGAGTCAGGGTCACTATAATGGGTGGTAAGGACTATGTAGCATCCGCACTGCAAAAAAAAGCTCCAGACATGAGGTCACTAAGCCCCACCTCCTCTGGTCCTCTACTTTAATACTCCCTGTGTTTATTTCATTTTATTCATTGTCTAATCAGCTTCCCCTCCAGCCCTGTGGTAAATAAATAACAACTACCTGAGTTGCTCGAGGCAAAAAGATGTAGTGGTGGAAAGGTAAATAGTAGACATACTTATATTTATAATTAAAATGGCTGTATCTAATACATAAGTATTATTTATGCTGTTGGACAGGTGAATGGAATAGAGAGTGGTACACCGGTCGTGGTCAAGTGGAAAGGAAAAAAATAAACTATACATCTCCAAACTCTAACCCCTTACATCATGAATGTGTACAATAGCTACTGGGTCCTGTTTTTGAACATCACAGTGACACTGATAGCAACTGACACACACAGTAATGACAAATTATACACCACCAAACTTTATTATCTTCCATTTTGTGTGCATGCATTTGTAGCACATGTGAGGTGGCTGTGTACACAGTATGTGTGTGAGAAAGTGCATCTGTGTGTATTTGAACAGCGAAAATTCACTGTCTTGTACATCAATTTGTAATGTCACTACTCCCGCTTGTCCAAGTCCTGCCAAAAAATGAATGTTAAATTATCAAAACAGTAGCCTTCCTGAAGATTAATAAACTTGACTGAACAAAAATCTCAGTTAGAGGGAGAAGTATCTGTGTGTGAGATTTTATGAACTATCATCTGAACAACAAGGCTGTGTATAAAGAACAAATAAATGAACAAAAAGTGAGCTTTATAGAACAGCTGCATTTTTTTGCTTATTTTGTGCTCCCATTAAATGCTTCGCTTAGCGGTAAAAGAGCAGGACTGTTTCCAGGATCACATCTTTCACCACCATGCCACCTACTGGCCAGTGGAGCAGCAGCATCTTAAACACCTAATTGTATCTTTTTTCTGTTCTTCACTGATTCTGCAGCAGGGTTGAAGGGGGCGCCAGACCAGCAGGGGGAGTGACTGGAGTCACCTGTCCTGATACTGGCGGGGGGCAGCCCCCCAAGAGGAGTTGGAACAAATCAAGTGAGCAGCACTGTTTAGTGGGTTCCTCAGGTGACAAAATGACCCAGTCTGGCTCCCTGGACCGATCTGGCGCCTCCTACTGGTGCATGAAGTCCAGCACACCTCTCAGGACAGGTGAGTGTCAAGAGGTGAGGAGCTCTGCCCACAATCATTAATTGTAATGTATGGACATGTGGACATGCGCACTGTGAACATAGCAATTTTTATGTATAATCTGTTTGCTTGCTGCGGTGAGAACCTTACTTTCTTCACTGTCCTGCAATATTGCACATAAAAGGTCTTTTTTGAAGCATGTGCTTCATAAAATTTTGAATATTTTCAATAAACCTTGGATCTAAAAACACTTGTTCTTGCCTTTTTCACCAATCTAAGTAAAAAAAAAAGGGGACCAGTTTCTGTCTACATGACTGTACTGTACAGAACAAAGACTAAAATCACTGCAATTCATCATTTTCTTTTGTTATTTATTGCCTATTTATTTTTAACCTTTTTTGTCTCCTGTGTTTAAGCAGCCATCACTCTGGCTGTTTCTCTATTTACATTCGTTTGTCACAACATCCCAAATGGACTCAGTGTTTTTAGTGGCAGTCTGTCCATTTTACACACAAACATGTAGATTTGCTGCACAACCCCCCCCCCCCCCAGGAGGAACTGTGTTGGGGGACGGCTGCAGGGCCTGGTCACTCTCACTATCATCCTCGCCACTGCTATTGAGAACTATGCCATTGAACACAGAGGGAGCAGCAGGTTCACAGGACCCCTGCTTTTGTCATGCTAACTCCACAATGCCCACCCCAGAAAAAATACATACATGTGCAGGGGGCAAACGGGAAGGCAGCTGGGGGCGAGAGAGAGAGAGAGAGAGAGAGAGAGAGATGTTATCCTTAGAGACCATTGAGATGCACGTCATGCCTCTGCTGGGGGTGACAAACAAACCCCATGGTGAGAGGGTTGGGTAAGCTGCTGGGTGTGGGGGCTTTTCTGAAGCCTTGAAGTTGTACAGTTGGACAAGCAGAACCCGGGACTTGGATACGTTGGGGCAGTTGGATATGTTTGCCTTCACACTGAGATGTGTTAGCATCCTCATGGTTGCTCAGTTAGGGACCAGCATGTGGCTGGCACTGGTTACAGCTACAAGTTCCCGACTGCAATCCCACAACCTGCTGTAGCTCCCTTGATCACATTACTGACCCTGGATTGATGTAGTAAAAATGAGACGGATAGGTAAATCAGTGTAAGCAACACAGTGTACAAACCTCAGACTGTAAGATAATAATAATAAAATTATGATTATTACTATTATGGCCACAGAGAGGCCATTGAATTCACCCTGTGAAGGTGGCAGCCATATTGTTCTCACAGTGGTACACTACAAGACCCCCACCATGGTAGTTCTCTGGACCCTCAGCCATCACAGCTAGTGAACCCAGACTGGATGGAGGGGGTCCATCGACCTTGACAGATTTCCCCCAAAAGCCCCTGGTCCCTCCCCCCTTGCTGCTACACTCCCATTGGCTTCCCGGGCAGCTGTCGAATGTGGGAATGAGCACCATCACAGTCTAAATTATTCATGCTTTATTTGAATATATGCAAGTAGACTTTGCTCTCTGTTGGATGGTTGAGGTCCCCATGGCAACTGGGCAACTGCCTCACCAGGGGACTCTTCCTACCAAAAGCCCACCCAAGCCCCTCAGCATCTCCCCCAATGTTATGGGTCTTTCACCACTTACTGGAAAAACTAATTTTGTCACAAAAAGTATGATAATGTCTTCCCAAACGTTACGTTTCTGCTTCAATTTTAAATAATAAATCAGTGATCAACAAACGTAAAATAAGAATGTCAACAAACCTGTGCCGCCTGTCGAAAACCTCCAATGGATTAAAAACCCACACAATGAGCTGTTGTCCCGCGTGCTCATGCTGCCCCCTGGCGGCCATGTTTAGCCGCTACCTGGTTCGTTTAAAACGCGTTTTTCCCCTCAAATAAGAAAAAAGAAACAGAAGCAGTGTGTGATTAACACTTTTATTATACATTCTCTTGGCACATAAAATGTACACAAAAGTCTGCTGAATTGTGTAACAGAAAAATTAAAGAAAAGTCAGTCAGATCAGCCAAAATACACTGTCTTACCATGTTCAACCTTGGTAATACTACTGCAGTATTGCACAGCTTCTTAACCTCACATCGCGGTCCTGCCCTTGGCCGACACCCCCCACGAAGACTGCATGGGGGGGGTCATCACATTTTGCACAGGACACACAGTTCGTATTTTCACGCAAAACACACAGAAGCATCAACACACACACACACACACACACACACACACACACACACACACACACAGAGCGTGAGTTAAGTGTGAGTGGATTCTAAACCGACCGCAGATGGATGTTACTGTCCAGCAGCAGCAACTGGGCACTTAAAGGCAGTGAAACACCCTCGCCATAAAACACTTCTAATGCATAAAACACACACACACTCCGAGGCACATAAGAATCAGCAGCGACTACAATCGGCTTCTGACAAGCGTGAGGGGCGGTCACGCGCAGCAGCAACAGCAGGAACGTGAGTGCAAGGTACATTCACATAGGCCGTCGTACCGTAACACACACAAACACTCACACACACACACACACACACACACACACACACAGACTTTGTTCAAGGCTGTCTCTCCAACATTGGCTCTGTGCAAACTGTTAACCAGCTTTTTAATGCTATCATCTTAGTGTTGCTCCTTGAATAAAGATCAGCATGTTTAAAAGATCATAATTATATTCATAGCTCTGAATACAAAGGTGAGGCTGACAGTGAGCACTGACCTTAAGGTCGGCTACATCTCAATAAGCGTAGCCTTAGTAGCATCTAGTGTAACAGTCAAACAGTCAAACTGAGCAAGAAATAGGTCAGTTAGGTGAGCTCTGACCTCCCAGTGTAGGTGACAACCAAGCGGACGACATGACACACATGCAGCCCAGGGCTGCTTTAACAGTTTCGCAAACTAATACTGAGGCAACCAAGACGAAGTGTGTGTGTGTGTGTGTGTGTGTGTGTGTTAGAGAGAGAGAGAGAGAGAGAGAGAGAGAGAGAGAGAGAGAGAGAGAGAGAAGGTCCCTGTACTTCACACCAAAACTGTCTGAAACACTCATTCCTCCTCATTGCAACTTTCATCCAGCAGATGTCCACATTTCCCTTCCATCCCATATTCCTCTGCCACAGCTCCTGCAGTGCTTCTGCCACCCTCTGCTAGTTACCGGGGGAAGTAGCCAAGCTGCTGCAATTTGCGCAGCAGAATCTGTGTAAGGTCGAACGTAGTGAAACTGATTCCCACGGCGATGGGACCCTTGACCCAGTTCATACTGAGACCCTTGTAGAGGCCGCGCACCACACCCTCCTCAGACATGATCTCCCGCATGGTTCCCACGATGGTGCTGTAGCTGTGACCTGTAACCCCCGCCGTCTGCATGCGCCGCCGCACCACGTCCAGAGGGTAGGATGCCGACTGGCCAATGAGCCCGGCACATGCGCCGAATGCCAGCCGCTCGTATGAATATGGCTGCGACCGCCCACTCCTGTCTAGTGGTTGAGGGTAGAGAGACTGTGTTAGCAATTAACAGAGCTGGGGGGGCGTGATAGTAAGTGTACTCCGGTAATGATATACTACCCATACCTGCATGCAGCTTCTTAAGTGTCTCGTAGGTGAAGAAGCTAAGGCCAGCATATGGCACCACACCCAGCATGGTGGGGGTGAAACCACGGTATAATGTCTTCATTCCCTCTTCCCGTGAGATGCGAACAAACACATGCATGATGTTGCTGTACCTGCAGAGCAGAACATGACACCTCTAAGACAATGAATGAAGACACAGAATTACAAACGCTGAGGTACAGTAAAACTGCACCATAATGCAGTAGCTATAGGGCAAAAAAAAAAATTCAGCACCTTCTGTAAAATGCGGGCTCACCTCATTGTAAGGTTAAAACATTTAAGTTCATGTTTCATTTACAGTGTAAAAAGGATAATTATTTTCATTTATTTCACATGTAGGATTGGTCATTATAAACTAAGCATGAATATGACAAATGCAATGGATTAAATCTCGCTTTGTCCATGCTGTTAGCAACGTTATGACAGGAGAGTTCGGGAGGCTGGACTGTGGGAGCAAAGCTTTATTTCTTTGTAGAGTATTTAAACACCGGCACTCATGGAACACAACAACACACCCACCTTATAAAAAAAAATCCCCTTATGACCCCGTAACACTTAGACACAAACGTGTAGCAGCAGTGCATTACAGCTCTCCTTGCAGCTGCTGTAACTTGTACTAACACTGCTAACAGCATAATAGCATGAAAAATAATCTTCTACTCAGTTATTTTCTAAAGATCACAAAAACTCAAAAAGCATAAAACTAAAGACAGTGAAACACACTGTACACAGCTAACCAGACACTGAGTGACAGGAGGGCAGGAGCCAGTTGCATTAGAGCCAATGTTTTTTTTTTTGTTGCAGGGCATATTAATGAAGCATTTTGCCATATTTAAACCGTACTGCTTTTATTAAAATCCACATATACTTTGAAAAAAGCCTCAAAATAAAAGCTCCTTGCTTTAAAAATCTTTGCAGATACATTTTCCAGGTTATTTGCACTTTTAATCATTTATCCAATTTTAAAACTTTCTCTTTATAGTGCGACACATTTTCACCCAGTGAACTGACAGCACCCAGTTAGTCACCTCAACTCAGTTCCCCAGTGTTTACAATTTGAATCAGGTGCTCCTGTGTGTCCATAGTAAATAGTGAGATTAGAAAAAATACATATTTGTAGAATGATTTAAGTACCATGAAATTAATAAAAACATTACAGCAAAATAACAGTTGTAGTAAAAGTGCCAAAAATACAGACCTCTAGATAAACTTGTTTTTGTATTTCAAAAGCTTTATTATTACAGCAATAAAAGTGGTATTAATAAAGGAGCTTACATTTCCTTGGGTGTGACAGCCATTCTGGCTCGCACCATGTCCAGGGGGTAGGTGAGCATTGCGGCCGTGGTGCCAGCCAGTGACCCAGCAAGCAGGCGGGGGACTGGAGGCAGCGCCCTGAAACAAATGCCGGTGGTCATTCAATAAATGAATTAATGAAAGAAAGAAAAAGGGTGAAGAAGTACAGGCAGTGAAGGGGGTGGGGTCTTACTTCCCCTGGAAGCCATAGTGCTTCCCCAGCAGGCACTTGTACTGCTCATGGGCACAGAACTGGATGGCAGCGTAGGGCACGACCCGCACCATTGTAGCTGAGTTGCCCCTCCACAGGCTGAGGAAGCCCTCTTTCAGGTACGTGTGGTAGATGAGCTTGTAGGCTTCCTGTGGAGAAGGAGCCTCATGCTGAGCTGCTTACCCACAATGCATCCGGCCCTGTCAACAGTTAACTCTGGCGAGATGCCACCGGTGTGGTCACTCTACTACACTCACCTTGGCAGAGAACCTCTTCGATGACACTGAGAGCAGAAGGAGGAGAAACAGTGAGTTGCTTGGCCATCATCACGAATGCCGTGTGTGTGTGTGTATAAGAGGACCAGGACAGGAAACTGGACAATGCAGGGGATACATGTCCTACCTTGGAACATGATCTTGGTTCGGTCCAAGGGAGCTACAGCAGTTTTGGCCACAGCACCAGCAAAGGCTCCAGATAGCAGCGACTTAAGCACAGAGCGGCCCTGTTTGTAGCCCTGAGGACACACACACAAAAACACACACCTCAGCACTATGAGTAAGACATATTTAAGATAAGATGGTGTTCCCACTCCCACAGCATGCAGGAAAGGAGATAGAGTGCAAACTGAAGTGTATGTGGAGGGAGGGACTGAGAGTCAGATAAAGTGTGGAGCTGGGTTGTTGGGGAGACAACTGGGGAATTCATCATCCATCCTCCTGCTCTGTGCACTGCATCCCAGAGGAAGAGCCCCTCTCTCTAAGTGATCAAACGGTCATATGAGGTGTGAAGTGTTGGGGTCATGGGTCGCCGTGACGCCCATATAGCTTGTTCACCTCTGATTGGCCAGTAGATGGGAGGGGCAGCGCCCCCTGGCGTTCCTGCATGCCGTTTCCCATCCTTGCCACTGGAGTACCAGGATCATGCGACCTGGCAATCCGGGAGTGCGCTAGAGACAGGTGCAGAAAGACACACAAACACAAGAGAACACATTCTTAGTAAAAGATAGCAGATACTGGGGGATTCTGTAAGGCAACTTTTAAGTTTAAAAGGTTGCAGTATCTGGATTCATTGTGATCTCACTTCCTGTCTTCTGCTCATTTGACACATTGCTAACAGCCATGGTAGTTATATTTAGTGGGTTTCTACAAGTCAGTGTCCAGTTGTATCAAGTGTCAGTGGTGGTGGCAGCACCACAGCAACCCCCCTGTTGCTGTTGGAGTAAAATACCTGAGTAAACATTACCTTTACCCCAGTGCCCCAGAACCTAGAGCCATGGTGCACTGTGGCTGGAGTTCATCTGCTTGACCACGTCGCGCTTTCTGATGCCATACCATGGATTTTGGACCAAGCATGTTCATGGGACAGACGGGGCTGTAAACACCTCTGATCAAAGAAGTCACAGGTGCAACTAAAGGAGGTTTTTCAACTTCTCATCCACCTCAGTTTCTGTGACCTGTGTTTAAAGGCCTAGGTGCTGCTTTTTCAGGACTGGAACCCACAGCCAACACCTATAGGAAGAGGATGGCGTGAGGACCAGATGCTGGACGCCTGGGGGGGGGGGTAAAAATAAACAGCCAGGGAGCCTGGCGGGTGGAGCTTCTGACCTTGGTGCAAGCAGCCCAGTAGGGGTTATGCTGCAGCCATCTCTCTCTCTCAGATCTGGCAGATTCTCTAAACAGAATCTCATACATGAGAAGTCTCAGCTCACAGCAGCATCACAAACACGCGCGCCTCGGATTGCCACAGGAAACAGGAAGCAGTTGGCTCACTTCTTGCTGTTCACATGACCAGCATGTATGAACGCAACATATTTCCAGGGGTGGCTCTGGGTATCAGTATTAAGCTCCACTGTTCCTTTGAGTATCACAGTTTACCACATCCAATCCTAAAGTCCCTCTGATGACATCCAAACCAAAGAATGTCCACAGGTTCCAAGGAGATCTTGAGAACGGGACCTAGAATCAAAATCAAGACGTGAAGCACAAACGATGATCACACTCTAGGAGAGTCTCTCTTGCTATACCACTGCTGTACCACGGTATTTGCTGGAAGAGCTGACCAGTGCAAACAGTAGTTAGTAACTCACAGTTACACCTGGTGACCCCTGTCCAGAGTTGAGTGGCTGACCATGTCATCTCACCTCCCACCATGAAGCCCAAACAACACAGTACATTAATGTGTACACAGAGCTGCCCACTGGCTACGTGACAAAAGGTGGGCGGAGAACATCAACTGGCCCCCTGGACAATGAAGTATCAATCATTGCCAGGTCCTCTGCAATTATTAACACAGTAGGCAAGGCTCATATGTTCACTGGAATAACCTGCAGACTGAAGCCAAAAAAAGACGTTTAAAACACACAGCGTTGCCGTGACAATTTAACCACAATTACCCGACTTTCAATATAATCTAATTTTTAAAAATGTATCTAAAGTCCCCGGATGTCCAGCGAGCAGAACGTGTCACATCAACTACGAGACCGCCCGACTACATTTCACAAAAAAGAAAAGTCTGCTTGTAAACACGGGGATTTTGTACGTAAACCGAGTTTCCTGGTTTCAAACCTTGGTGCGCCGCATGCCAGCGACACCCTCCACTTCACTGAACACTCAAAATGTGCTTCAATCCCACCCCCCGAGTAGGAAGGGGAGCGGGACAGTGAACTCAATGTCAGCGTGCGCGGTCCCCCACCTGTTTCCTGCAGCGCCCCCGGGGTGGTAGGCCGTCCTGGGGGTGTCTCTCCTTCGTGGTGGAGCTTCAAACGTTCGGACGGAGGCTCTTCTGCACACGGACGAGGCGCACAGCCTCTCACTGCGACCTTAGGCACGACAACGTGCCCTGCGAGTTCACGACACGGACTCCCAACTGCGCTGCCACCGTGGATTCCTCGAGCACGCTGCTGTCAGCTGTGGTCCCGCGTGGACTGAGGAGCCACCCGTGTCGCCACAACACAACACGAAACTCGGGAACTGCCCTGCACGGCACAACGCTGTCACACCAGATTCACCAGGGGGACGTTGACGAAGGTATTGTGGGAAATGTAGGCACATGGTGCGCAGGCTACGATAGGTTATTTCGGGGGGCGAGGGAACCCTTCGACAGGGTTGTGGGAAATGTAGTCACAGGGTAAGGCAGCCTGCGATAGGATTGTAAAGTGAGAATTCAACAGTTCTTACAACTAAGTTTGGCGTGGTTGTTTAATTTTTACAACCATAATTATACTACAAGACTGGCTACTTTTGCGTAATTTCAGATCATTTCCACACCAATCCAAACCCTCAAGAAAACATGAGCTGTGACAAATAAAATTCCATACAAACAGTATAACATTCAGGACATTTTATTTTAAAATATTAAAAAAGGACTGCTATCCTTCACAAAACAGCAAAAGGGCAAAATCTGACAGAAGCCCGAAGCCACACAGCAATAATACAAAACAATCCTGCAAAGTACACCTAAACAGTTCATCATTCACATAACTGGTACACAGAGGTTCTATAGGCACTGCACACTTGCATTACAAAGTACACTGGGTCCTTATGTTAGAAACAGTCAACTTAGAAATGTTCAGATGATGATTAAAAACATGATTTCTTTGTATTTCCATTACATATACTTTCAAAAAAATCTGTCAACAGCATAGTGAAGGCAACCTGTATATACCTTCTAAGCCAAGCACCAAAATAGGAGTATTGGACAAGTGCAACTCACTCCCACCATGTCTGCTGTGTTAGTGATTAGTAAAAAGATGTAGGACACTGCATATTTTTAGGGGATGAAGTTGTTGGCATTAAAAGAGTTTGTGAAGACTTTTAAGTCTATTTTGTTTTATTTTTTTAAGTAGCCTGAAAATGATTTTAAATGAAAAAGTATTTGTATACATTACAGGACAGTAACTATTATTCCCTAGAAGGAAAGTCAAACACACAACATGTAACAACAAGGCGCACATAACAGAGTAATGCACTGATAAACAAAATTACTAGATATTTAAATAAGTGCAATGATACCAAGATCTCAAGGCATTTCCTTTTTATATGTTTAGGAGCTAGCAGGCCCTTGAATAACAAGATGGATGCAGATGTGTTGTCAAAAAAAAAAACCCAAAAGTACTTCTTAGTACAACACAGCTGAACAATCCAGTGGTTAAAAAAATTCATGGTGTTCACTTCCTGTCCATGATAGATAATAGGATAATAGTTCCTTATTATAGCCACTTCTGATACTTTTATACTTTGTCAATTAATACATTGAAGGATGTCTGTATAATTAACCCTTTACTCATTCAGATGTTGAGCTTACCGGTATATCAATTTATGAACAGACTTCACACAAAAAAATTGCTTTTGCCAGCTGAGAAGCCAGTGTATAATTAAGTTAAAAATTATACACAACACTGTAGGCAAACATGTAATTAGGAAAGCACTGCAGTTTCATTATATTGCAAATGTACAGTATATATAAAGGCATGCAAACATTTAACTATACAAGCTAAAAGTAACAGCAATTCAGTGTAACCCCCATTTAGCATCCGAATGTGTGGAAGCAGTTTCATTGATCTTAGTCACAGTAATAATGTATGGGGGTGGAAGGGTTTCACAGGCCTCACTTCTTAGGCTGCCCCATGATTGGCAGGGTCATGGGTGGGTACAGGGCCTCACAGGTCCTATTTGTGACACTGCCAGTGAGCAGACTGGTGGGTGGGATCTAAACAGGCCACAGTTCGTTGGGATACCCAATAAGCACACCACTGATGTGTGAGGGCACAGTTTCACATTCCTCAGTTGGTCAGGCTGCCCTTCTTGCCTGTCCAGAGCTCTCGCAGCTCCACCTTGCAGCCCAGGTCACGCAGTGCTGCCCGTGCTATATCACCACAATCACGGTGCCTTGCTAGTGCCTGAGCAATCAGGGCCTCTGCTCCCATTTCCAGGATGGGCTGACTGAAATTCTGTGCCCGGGACACCAGGTTGCGCAGCAACATGCAGGACTGTTTCTGTGCATGTGATGGAGGTGTGAACAAATGTTGGAAAGGGCTCTTTACAAAGCAGTAACAAGCAGTAGAAAGTGGGTTTCTAAAAAAAAAAAAAAAAAAAAAACTACAAGCAATAATAAAGATGCTAAAAATATAAATTGAGAAAGCAAGACAGCAAAGTACTTATATTATAATTTGTGAATAAGTTTCACCTTCAATTCCCTCAAGATTCCTACCTGCACATTAACCTCTCCTGGATGATTCTTCATGGCCTGCAAGGCAGCCAGTGCCCCACCACAATCCATGATTGCCTTGCAGTTGTTGGGTTTGCGCAGAGCAAGGACACACATGGCAGCACATCCTTGTTCACATACCTGTGGGAGAGCAGCAATCAATAAAATACACCTATGAAGTTGAGCCAGTCTGCACTCAACTTGAAAAAGGGTTCAACTGAGGACCAGCATGTTAAACCTGTGGATTTCCCATGTGTCTGTTCATGGCTAGGACAATAAGCTGAGGTCCTCCTGCATTCACAATGGCATCTTTGACATCATCATTTCCTGCTATGGCCCGCAGAGCACTGAGAACTTGCTTCACCAGGTCCTGCGGGAATATTTTTGAAGGCAGCTCAATACTTGCAGTCCGATAGTAGTCTAGATAGACTCTCCAGTTAGCAGGTGCTCAACTTACCTGGTGATCCAGATTGTTTGCCAGGAGAGTAAGCATAAACTTCAGCCCCCCCAGATCAACAATGTCCTGGCAAAACTCATTTCTCACTGCCAAGCGGGAGAGGGTTCCACACAGTTCACTCAGCACACTTGGGTTCTCAGAATGAGCTAAATGGGAATGAAAAATGACATTGCATTTTCCGTAAAACACTTTCTTTTTTATCTAAAACATCCAATAAATTACACATCCTTCATACAGAATAAAACAGTTACATGCTGCTATTACCTTTGGCTGCCTCAACAATTACTTTCAGCCCATTGTTTTCCAGTACAATTAATTTTGCATGTTCATGGGCGTGGCCAAACGGAACCCTGACATCATCATCGAATGTCATGACTCGCAGTGTGGCACAGCACTCCTTCACCAGTTCTGCATGATGGGCGTGCTGGACAATGGCTCCCATCAGTGATGCCAGCACTCCGGCTTTCACCAGGTCCTGCCGATTCTGCTCATGCTTCATGCAGCAGTGGCGCACGGCACGCACAACTATACAGGTCACCGTGGGGTCAGACCCGCTTTCCTTGAGCACACTCACAAGGAAGTCCTGCCCCTCTGCATCCAGGAGGTCTGGCTGTCCATCAGTCAAAGCTGACAGGGCAGAGATGGCTGCCAACAGGGTACCCTGGTCCTTTGGCATCTTCTTGCAGCAGGCAAGGATTATGGGATATGCACCCTTTTGAGCTGCAAGGTGACGCTGTGCAAAGCCAAGTTTGCACTGTTCAGCAAAGCACTTCAGATCACCACTCATGTCTTCAGCATGTGATGCACTAGCACCAATCTGAAGGGACTCAAGAGCCTGAGACAAAGAAAACAATGCTGTTTTACCATCATCTTTAATATATTTTACTAGATCCTCTGTCTTCCATAATGTACAGAAGAGTTATTCAATCACTCACACCTTCAGGACATTGTGTGTTTGGTCTTGTTTTGCCTCATCTGATTTCGCAGTTGGAATTGCTTTCACGATGTTGCTGAGGTCCACACCTGAAGACCAACACCATTTTTACTATAGTTCACCTTAGACTTCAGAGACCAGGGAGGAATTTTTACTGAAAGCATTAAGTCATCCACAGAATGATTAGTTTAACACCACAGATTCGGGCAGATGATCCTCACTTACCCTAGTGCATCAAAATTCCAATTGATTTACTTGTTTGGTTTTAACAAACTGATTGAAATCAACTCATTTTAGAGATTACAAATAATTTTTGATTTGTGCATATTGCTGATCATTTTAAACTTGTACTTTTAGCCAACCAACTGTACATTTACTGGAAGGACAGGTAGGGAAGACTCTTAAGTCTAATCGAGTAGCAAAGCAGTATCACTGCAGCTGCTTCTGCTCCATTTTTGCTGCTGCTCAGGTTGTGGCAGCTCGATACTGCTCACCGAAGCCACGACGGACAATTCTCAACAAGAGCTGGAACATGTGGCCTTCAGTATATGATCCCTGGTCACTGTACTATGTTTTTTCAGGGTGCCACTTTGCCAGGAACATCTTCAGTGCAGTGTGCACTGTACGCAGTGTAGAAAATGTTGTCTGTTGTTGTAGTGTTGGTGTTTTTGTTATGATGATAACAGAATGTTATTATCGTAATATCACTGAATAGTTATGGTTATTAAGCTCAGAATTTATCAATACACTGTGCAGTGAACTGATAAGTACTGAGTAAGAGTGAGTACAGAGCGTAGCCCCGATTAGCTTGTTTGGTGTTTGCAATTAAAAGTGAAGTTATCGCAAATAAAAAAAAAACACACTTAAAGATGGGAGAAATTATTACATAAGAAAGGGTGATTACATTGGTGATGCTCGATGACACTGAGGCTGACACACTGACGATGAGCTCTCTCACACTCACCCTGCGACTCGAACTGCTGAACCGCCTCCCTGAGCGCCTCCTCTGGCTCCATGTCAAACTCATCCATATTCTCCTTCACCACGGAATCGAAGGTGTCCTGGGTGATCCTGCGCTTGGCCATGTCCGCGTACGAGAGCCTCTGCGTGGTCAGGTGAACAAAGAGCGGACACTCATTAGTAAAACGTTCAATATCTGAGGAAACAGTGGTCATAAAAATCTACCTCACACTACAGAGAAGAACAGTTGTTTCTCCGGTTTAGCATGAGCACAGACAATACACCCATCATTCATCAAACTCACCACCGCCCAACCACCGCTCACTACACTCCTGATAACGGCAACCGGCCGCAGTGACAAACCCTACGCAGTTGACGTTACGGAGCAGCCTACTATGTGTTTACGTAACTTCTATAGCGCTGTTTTTACGAGAATACACTGAACGAGCAGAGTCCGCTTCATTATTCGTCCCTGGAACAGCAAAATAAGTACAATTATAGTTCCGGTGTCTTCAATCGCATTTGAGTCTCAGGTTTCAAGTTGTTCTTTTGTAAGGTTTTGTGTGACTCTTAATTACATAAAAATAAATTTACATCGGTATGAAAGTATTTTTTTTAAACCTAACCAGATCGAACCTAAATATTTTATGCGATGGACGATGAGAGGCAGGAGCACAGTAACTAGATTATGCTGAAAAGACTTTGATTTAGAGTGAAAAAGAATAAAAATAGATAAAGGATCTCTCTACAGTAGACACTACATATAATTGCAAGCATGAGTACTGACAGCAGTGTATCGATCACAATTTCAACTGTACCGTTCAAATGCAAACACTCCTCGCTGGTAACACTCAGTTTTGTACCGCATTTCCCAGCAAGCCCCAAGACTGAAGCGTTGCAATGTTCTCGTTTGGTCGCTGAACTCTTGCGAGATTTGTGCAGCGGCAAGCAGCAGTACTTGTTGTTGTTGTCGTCGTCGTCAAAATGGCGTCTGGCGGCGAGGCCCCGGAATCGTGGTACCTGGCCTTGCTGGGTTTCGCCGAGCACTTCCGCACCTCGAGCCCACCCAAGATTCGCCTTTGCGTCCATTGCTTGCAAGCCGTCTTTCAGTTCAAGCCGCCGCCGAGGGTGGAGGCCCGGACTCACCTGCAGCTGGGCTCAGTGCTGTACCACCACACGAAGAACAGCGAGCTCGCCCGAAGCCACCTCCAGGAGGCGGTACGTGCGACAAGGCGAGCCCGGGGAAGCGGCGGAGGGGCGGGGAGGGAATAGGCCGCAGCTGAGGGGAGAACTCCGTGAGTGGAGCTTCTCAACGGAGCCCAAGAGCCGAGGTTTTCTGGGTGTTAAACACAGAGGACGTCGTTGTCACATCTGATTATAATAGAAATAACACAACAAAACAGTATGTTTGGGCCACGAATCCCCTCTTTGTCACTAAACACACCAGTGATAGACTCCAGTTTGTCTGACACCACTGACACAAACTAACAAAATAACCACTCAGCTGCACTACAACTGTATTTCAGCAATCTTCAGGCTGTCAGGGTAGCAGCTACTATGTTCAGTTTCAGGTTATTTTGCTGTGTATGTGTAAAGTACATTAAATGAATAAATGACTGAGATTGGCCCTTGTAAGACTTGTTTCTAATCCCATACTTGTATTTCTGTTTTCAGTGGATTATATCTCAGCAAATATCCTTTTCATGACACTTGTGCTGTATATTTGCATTTATATATCTGTTTATCTGTGTCTTTTCTCCAAAGGGACTTTGCAATGTCAAGAATCACTAATTTACCCTTTTACGCAGCTGGGTCATTTTTACTTTGTCAGTTCAGCATAAGTAATGTGACAGTGGGGAGTAGAACAGGAGGTGGGACTTGAACCCAACACCTTTGAGTGTAAAGTGGCAGCTCTAACCACTACATCCTTTTGTTTTTGTCATTTATTTATTGTTATGTCTTATATTATGCATCCTCTGTATCCAGCTGCTGTACAGCAATTTCCTCTGCAGGGATCAATAAAGTTCTATGCTGTCCTAACTCTCTTATTACTTAATGGTCAGTTTTCCATGTTTTTCATTCTGCACTAGGTTTGAAAACAATTTTGTATCGCCATGTCAAGTACAGCACTCTGATACAAGATGATAGAAGGATCCGCTATACCTACAAGGCCTGGTCACTCTCTATACTCCAGAAAGAGAGCTGTGGCCCTTCATCGCTTAATGCTTTATGTTCCCACTCACAGAGGGTCCGATATCAAAAATTTGTAGATTCTGTGTTTTGTTTCTATCAGAGTGGAGTGAGCTCCCGCTTGTCCCTTAGAGTTTCTGAATTTGTCCCACCATTGTAGAAGAGAGTCAAGTCCATTTCTTTCACAGCCATTTGACTCTTGATCTTCTGGCAGCTACATAAATGAGTCTAACATCTGCCATGATTATTTATTTGCTGTTTGAATCTCACTTCTATAGGCAGATACTTGAGGAATATAAACCAGCAACATGGTGGCATCAGACAAACAAGCTGTGCTTTGATCATCCTGTGTCTGTCTCTAAAGTGTTTCATCTGTTGTTGATGCATCTCTTTTTACTATCACTTTGGGAAAATGAATAAATGAAAAACTTTTGAGAAAAAAAAATTCAGATTTATTTACACACATTAAAAATAAATCAGTTTAGGCTTTGATGAGTGCAAGTTTTTTTTTTTTTTTTTGTTATCCTTATTTGTGTTTTATGGTCTATCAAGTAATTTCCTTAATTGAAGAATTAAGTCCCTCAGTTTGAAGATGTTAAATTTGAAGCTGCGAGTCTTCTTTCAGAACTCTACTGCCAACAGGTCAGTATTTACTTGTGTGTTACCTTTTTTTGGGTCACTGATGGCATTTACTTTATCAATGCCTATGGTTTCATGTTCCTTTGGAGTTTTAAATGGAATTACTGTTTTATTTTAAGTGAACTGAAAACCACTTCAGATTATCAGATTAGTTCTGTACATGCTTTTGAATGTGTGTTCTTTATGTGACTAAACAACTAGAGCTATTTGTCTGTGTGTGCTTTTTGCTTTTAAAGAATTTGGTGGACTCTGCAAAGCCGCTCTTACGAAAGGCTATCCAGATCTCTCAGCAGACACCCTACTGGCACTGTCGGCTGCTCTTTCAGCTGGCAGTAAGAGAGCAGTTGCTCATTAATCTGATTTGTCTGATATGAGATTGGTGTTTAACAATCAACTTACTGAAGGGGATCTGCTCTGCATTTGTTCCTTTCAGCAACTTCACACTCTTGAGAAGGACCTAGTATCAGCCTGTGACCTCCTGGGTGTGGGGGCTGAGTATGCCAGGGTTGTGGGCTCTGAGTATACAAGGTATTCTATTTCAGCCCCTGTGACTCATCACTCGTCTTGTTTACAGTGTTATGAGCAGTGCTTGCCATTATTAGGAGTGTTGTTTTTTTACAGTTATTTAGAATAACATATAATTCAAAGCAATTTGCCTGCATTATATTGTCAACCTTCAACATTGTATTTTACTGAAGACCTTCCACTTAATTATCTATTGATAGCCATTTGCACAAACTATTACAAAACATGCTCCCTGTATGTTTTTGTTGTGTAGATAAAAATGTCATAGTGAAAAAAGGTTGCTCACTTTATTTTTGTTAACAAATATAATATAGTGATTCTCTTATTGCAGAGCACTGTTTCTTTTGAGTAAAGGAATGGTAAGTTATACCTTATTTAATTCAAAATTTGTGGTCTCATAGTAAGCCGTGTGTTGGTTTAGGTGCTTAGCTAAAAGGTCAGATTTTAGGTCTGACTATAAAACATGAAGCTGGGCACAGTGTTTTAAGGGCAGTTACTTTATTACTATAATGATGACAATGCGGTTGTCACACTGATGTGCACAGCTGCTGCTGATGGAGCGCAAGTTGCAAGAAGTGCACCCGCTGCTCACACTGTGTGGGCAGATTGTGGAGAACTGGCAAGGAAACCCTATCCAGAAGGAGTCTCTCAGGGTGTTCTTCCTGGTGCTGCAGGTGACACACTACCTGGATGCAGGACAGGTGAGTCACTCCTGGTGCTCATTTTTTCCTTTCATACCGTGGTCTGTAGCTCAAAAGTGCTTTATAAGGCCAAGAAACACTCAGTTTAACTGACGGTTAATGAACAAAGTCACAAAGGTGCAAAGTGTTTTTATTTTTACGTTGGTCCACATAGGTGAAGAGTGTCAAGCCGTGTTTGAAGCAGTTACAGCAATGCATCCAGACCATTTCCACGCTCCATGATGACGAGATCCTGCCCAGCAACCCTGCAGACCTATTCCACTGGCTGCCCAAGGAACATATGTGTGTGCTGGTCTACCTGGTAAGCTCTGCTTTTGTACATAAATGGCCTTTCTTCAATTACACTTGATAGACAGAGTCATTAGGCAGAGAGCTGTACAATCCATTAGATTGTATCCAGATTTTTTTCATATATGTCACTCCAGAGTATTAAGTCACTCTAGCCTCCAAAGTGGGGGGGGGAAATCATATAATTTGGAAAATGCATTTCCAACAGCACCTCTTGCCAGAAATTTATGTTGAGTGAGTGTAGGCAACATAAAGTAAATATATGCATACAGTCTTTCCCTAGCAAGTGATGTGCACAGCTGACAGCCATCTCTTCTCTGTTTTATGTCCTACAGGTGACAGTCATGCACTCCATGCAAGCTGGTTACCTGGAGAAGGCTCAGAAGTACACAGACAAAGCACTGATGCAATTGGAGAAGCTCAAGAGTGAGTGGGCTGTTGTGTGATGGAGCTCTTTTCTGCTTTTCTGCCTTCTCCAAATTTACCTGGTTGTGTTTGACTGTCTTGCAGTGCTGGACTGCAGTCCCATCCTCTCCTCATTCCAGGTCATTCTGCTGGAGCACATCATTATGTGCCGACTAGTCACAGGCCACAAAGCAACAGCGTTGCAGGAGGTTTGCTACACATTTTTTCTGATATACACACAGCCTTATGGTCCATCTCAAGGCTCTACAGCAAATGTGAATTAGGAAGTGGCAGTGTATTACGCTCATCCATCACTGGTATTTTTATATTTGGGGACCCCTTCTGCTGTCGTCACATCATATCCTGGATACAGACTTTGCAGCCAGTGGGGTATTTGGATTTCTCAGTAAGACCTTTTGTTGACAGACACTTGTTCCTTTTAGATCTCTCAAGTGTGCCAGCTGTGCCAGCAATCTCCCCGGCTCTTCTCCAGTCATGCTGCTCAGCTCCATACTCTGCTAGTGAGTGTTTCATTTTATTTGCTCAGCAGATTGTTTATTACCTGAACTTCCTTCCTACTGACCAGGTGAGGTTAAACACCTTGATCAGGAGGCAGAGTAGCATGTTTCTGTCAATACTTATATTCTTGTCTCCTCACCAGGGTTTGTACTGCATCTCTGTAAACTGCATGGACAACGCAGAGGCACAGTTCACTACGGCCCTGCGGGTGAGTTTGACATTCGTCATGTCCTTTGGAGAAAATTTAGCATGGCTCCAGTGTCAGTCACTCATTGTATGGCCATTAACCTGGATGTTCCACGTACCCCCAGCTGACCACACACCAAGAGCTGTGGACCTTCATTGTGACCAATCTGGCCAGTGTCTACATCAGGGAAGGGAACCGTCACCAGGAGGTGTGTGTCTGCGTCTCTGTATATATTCTGTTACAGCTAAATATTGTTGTAATTCCCTGTCTTTGTCTGTTTAGCTTTACAGCCTTTTGGAGAGAATCAACCCAGACTGCAGTTTTCCTGTCAGGTGAGTAAAACTCCTTCCCTTGTGTATGGATATTTACATGTCTCTGTATGCCATACTTTGTGTCTCTCTCTTTCTCTAGCTCCCACTGCCTGCGGGCTGCTGCCTTCTACATCCGCGGACTCCTCTCCTTCTTCCAAGGACGTTACAGCGAGGCCAAGTGAGTTTGAAAGATCCCATCACTGTGTCTCTGTCTTACTTTGCTGTCTCTGTAGGCCCAGTGTTAAATATACTTTCCCCTTTGGTCATTTCAGGCGCTTCTTGCGGGAGACTCTGAAGATGTCCAATGCTGAGGATCTGAATCGTTTAACAGCCTGCTCCCTTGTCCTTCTGGGACACATATTCTATGTTCTGGGGAATCATAGGGTGAGCATGGCCCTCTCTTTGGCTGGAGTTTTGACACTTCCTGCTATTTCTATTGTATCAATTATATTTGCATATAATAATTTGTATATGAATATATATTTGGGTTCAGTTACAGTGTTTCTGTATTTTATTCACTGTTTTCTGTTCTCCACAGGAGAGTAACAACATGGTAGTCCCAGCCATGCAGTTGGCGAGCAAAATCCCAGACATGTCTGTGCAGCTCTGGTCTTCAGCTCTTCTGAAAGGTTTGCATTTCCTTTAACATCAGTGGAACACACAGGTGTTGACTGTTCAGCCTGAACTGTTTTGAAAATTTAAGTTCCTGATACAGTTGCTGCTGTTTGCATTTTCAGATCTGAACAAGGCATGTGGGAACACTATGGAAGCCCATGAAGCAGCCCAGATGCACCAGAATTTCTCTCAGCAGCTCCTGCAGGACCACATTGCGGCCTGTAGCCTTCCAGAACACAACCTCATCAGCGTGAGTGTGAACTATGTGGCCGGAGCTAAGCTGCTCCTCGGTGTGCAGCGTGTGAGTACCTTCCATGTTATTAATTAGGAATCCTCAGTATTCTTTCCTGTGTCTTGTGTGGCAGTGGACGGATGGCCCCCCACCAGTGCAGTTCCAGGCCCAGAATGGTCCCACCACAAGCCTGGCCAACCTGCTGTGACCCATACTGTGAGATGGCCACCATCTGTTCTGCCAGCCGGATTGTTCCTGCCCACAAGTGTACAAATAGTAGATGAATAAGTTCAAGAAAGTTGGGAGGGTGAGGGAGGACATATTCAGGAGAGGCTTCTAGGATCCAGAGAGGGGCAGGATTGTGGGTGGGGCTGCCAGAAAGAGGCAAACACTCCACAGTGATGGACAAGCCAGACTTGTGCTCCTACCTCAGAAAAAGGCAGGGCCTAGTGGGGTGTGGGACAGGCTATGTGTCGGAGAGACTTTTGCTGGCAATGTAGTCCTGCACACTGAGAAGCAAAGAGTGCATCTTGAGGAGTCCATGAGAACCAGGGGCAACATGGAGGACATTCTTGACCAGCAGCTCGCAGTTTCCAGGCCTGTTCCAGGGGTCACTCTAGGAGGAGCACATTCAGTAGCCTCCACGTTGCTGTTAGTCCTCCACAGTTAGCCTCTGAAAACCACTGAACCTGATGATCCACAGGGTGAAAGTCCTTCCCATCTGCAGATGTATCTGCAGCCACCGGACAGGTGAACCATTTTGGTTATACATGATGTTGTCAAAACTTTCATGACTCTGTACATACTTTAATTTATTCACACACGTTTATTGAAACTTTTCGGGGCTCAAATCATACCGTATGACAGCAGTAAATACTGTGGGTGCATGGAAAAGTTTTTATTTTTATAGCAAAATACTGTTACTCTTTTTATTATTCCAAACTTTTTAAAAGTTAGAATGGTTCATTTTTAATGTAAGGAAAATAGGTACATAATTAAAACTATTACAGTGTAACATGAATATGGAGAGATTGGGGAAACTATTTGCTCAGTTCTCATTAGACCTGAATTGAACTTTGTAGCAGTGTTTAAAAAAAGAAAAAAAGACACTCCTTAATGAAGAGAGTCAGTAAAATTTATTGAAGTAGGACGAGAAGATCGAAGAAGTAAGAACATTTGAGTTTTGATCTTTGTTTTATTTATTGTGTGTGTGCTCCTGTAAGAGATTTTATGCAAAGCCCTCTGCTTTCACCAAGTGCAGTCCCTCAGACGTCCAGCAGCGGTCACTGTACAGCAGCATCCGAGATGCTGCTTGGGTGATGTTCAGAAGCCTTTTTCTAGTATTCTACAGTACTTTTTTAAAAAAAATCAACGATAGGCATTTTAATACTTGTCATATGTGTAATAAACTTTTCAAGAAAATTAAACTGTCATTCTCATAGTTCTATTTAAAACATTGTATTTTTTGTATTACGTGTCACAAATCAGATTCCTACTGGTAGTTATACAGATGTTTGAATAATATTTTGTTTTAAAATATGTACCTTTTTGCTTAATTATGCAGTTTTAAGATATCCATTAAATTTTGTAAAGTTTGAATATTTGTATACTAGTTACCAATATTAATTTTTTTTTATTTGCTAATATTCAGTGTTTAGTTTGTATAAATATTGCAAAATGCTGAGAAAGGTATTGTTCAACTTAGTTTTCTCCCACTTAGAACATTTGTTGTATAATAACATTTGTTTAAAGGATGAAACATTTAAATGTCAGGTATGTAATGAATTTTTAAGTGTCCTACATAGACAGGAGCAAAAAATGGCAGCAACTGAGTGTTTATATTTTAAGTATACATTAAAAATGGGAGTACAAAAACTTTTGTTAATGCCACTTATTCTTGTTTTTGTAAAATCTGGTATTGATTTTTCAGAAACCTCTGGATTTTTTTAAAAATAAAAACACAAATACTTTACTGGAAGTGTAGGGGAAATAAGTTATTTTTAGTGGTCACTAAAAAATTGTAAATGTCACAGGTAGATCCTAGAACCTCAGAGCCTGTTATTAACTGCACATCATTTCTCACTGGGACAGCAGGTGGCCTGGTGCTTAGAGCTATAGACCTGGTTCAAATCCCTGTAGAACCACTGAACAACTTACCCTGAGCTGAAACGGTAAAAATTATGCTGTTGTATAAATGGGTAAATCAGTGCAAGTAGGTTAGTGTATCTCATTGTACGTCACCTTGGAGGCCCAGAATAACATTGGATGCATGTAGTGTAGGATCCTCAGATACAGAATGTGCTGCTCTCTAACTCACACTACCAGTTGTATTATTACCTTTACACATTGTATAGTTAAGCAGGACCATTGGCACTGATCTGAGAAGCATTCTAGGTGGTTTGTATTTAAGCACTTTGCCTCTCAGGAGTCCTTCACCACCCCTGGCCCTTTTGCTAACAGTGTCCACTGGGACACTTCACTCAGAAGTCCATCAGCTGAAACAAAATAAAGGTACAATTGCAGTACTGAAGGAGCAAATGAGCATCCATTGTGCCCATAACTTTTATGAGAACTTCTTAGTGGTCTCACGTTCATCTAATTGGAGCAGAGCTTGGCTGGTGTGTAACTGTGGGTAACCATGTGTAGCCATGTAACCCTCCCAATTCCACACATGAGGAGGAGCCACTCTGACTAATGATCCCCCTCCTCCTCCCCACCTGGGAATTAACTCCAGTAAAGACTCCTGTTTGCTCTTCCTCTGTCCTTGAACAGAGATGAACATGATGTGTTTTACAACCTGCCTCAATCTAACTTGTTTTATGAACCTGAAATTTTGCAGTTCAAAACTCACATTTAAGTCTAGGGGAGCTGAAAACCACCACCCTGCACTGCTCTATTATTAATTTATATTCATCTGATCACATATAATCATGTTTTCTATTTGTCTTTGCAACATACAGGCCCAGCAATAAGCGTAGCATTTAGTGCCATTTGAGGTTTGATTAAGGAAAAGGTGATGAAGAGTTTCAGGTCATGAATACACCATGCAGCATCACTTTACTGATGCACAAAATTTTATTTCATTTTCCAAAGGTAAGGAAATCTGCTGTAGTTAATTTTGAACATGTGCATGGTGTACATATAAGCCAAAATACATATTTTGCCTCTATTAATATTTTGCTTTTAGTGCAATCATGTTACCATTTTTCTCCCCTTAAGGCAGTATTAAAGATAATCAATACTTCACCAGGGAACAGCAGTCATGGACAACAATTTGTAATCTGATGCTGCAGATTGAAGCTCCAGGAGGTCAACTGCTGTTATGCCTTTGAGGGAGGTACTTAGTCCAGATTGTCTCAGCAAAACATCTGGCTCCATAAATTGGGAAAACTTAAGCATCTCTTAGGATGTAAGAGCCAACTAAGGAGCTAAATAATAAGTTAAGTACACTGGAGAGGTGATGTCTTTGAGTTAAAAATGTGTCTCCTTTCCACTTATCAGCTATTAATAATTCAAGAGAGACATTTCTTTGATTATGCTTGTACAAAATCACTTATGATGTTTTTCTTGAAAGGGTACTGCTTTATGAACGTTGGACAGGGAGGTAGGGAGAGGACACGAGTGTGAGGGCTGCACTAGGGTTATGTCTGGCAGCAAATTGCAGCGGGGAGAGCTGCCAACATTGAGGTCAGTCCTGCAGGCCCGCTCACGTGATCATCTTCACTTCCAGCCCGCTGTGCGCTAGCTGTGACATTCCTCTGATAAGACGCTCTCTGCAGGGTTTTTTTTGTACTAAGAGTTAAAGGACAAGAAACTGTTGGGCTGTCTTTTCTGAGGTGCAGTGGATAAGAGTAATAACCACTATCTGCTCCTGGGAAGCTGGTAGCACTGAGAGTACACCAGAAAAGAAAGACACATTAAAAAGTAAAATGCTAGTGATGCTTATTGGGTAATAGGTGTCAACACAGAGGCAGTCTGGAAAGGAGCCACTTCCTGCCAAATAGTGAGTCCAGCTGGTGGTGACAGGGAGGGGTACTTCCTGCATTGTTACTCTACTTTACTGGGGATTAAGTTGAGGCCACCTTGTGGTTGACTCATGCAGACTAGCTGGTGTGAACCTCCCTCACATTAATTTAACTGGGTTAGTACATTTCAAGCTCATCTTAACCAGTGGTGTCACTGCTCCAGTTCATCGCATAATAAATCAAAACAACACAAAATGTTCTTTGACAAAAATATCAGTTGTTTCTCTCCCTTCTTTTGGGCTCTGTCCATCAGATTTTCTTTCAAGAAACTGATTGTTTCATTACCTTTTACAGTGCAGACATACTGTAGTTAGACAGGAGAAGAGCTGAACATACAAACAGTATGATCAGTAACAAAGGCCTATTATGGAATCATCTGTTTTATGATAAGGAGGTGTTCAGAATCTTGTTTTTTAGGTTAGTTTTCATAGAGATCAGCAAAAGAATGCTGAGCTTTTATGCCAGCTTACCCTGAAGTCCAGACAATAAGGGGTTAAAAATCCCCTGCCAACCTGATCTCCACAGTGCCCCAGGGGGCCTGGCCATGTGCTCATGCTGGTGGGCTTTGCCACGCCATCAGGGAGCCTCTTTTTCAGAGGAGGGGATGGCAAGAGGGGTCGCAAGTGAAAAGCAGGAACATTTTCTTTTGAAGCTGGGAGCCTTGTGAGATGGCTGACTTTGCAGAAGATGTTTTCTAGTCCTCTAGTTCCCTGCAGTCTTCCACCCTCTGTGAAAATACTTTAGCCAACTGGTTCAGAATTTTAATGCTGTACATAGTATATAAAATATAAAAAATACTAAAGTAAAAGACTGCCTTATTGTTTCCACAGTAATAATTTAAGGACCAGTGTGGATGTATTACCACATGACCCCCCCCCATCATACACATAAACACATTGCAACATTGTGCATTTATGGTTTTTGATAATCATTTCAAATCCAGTCATTAAAAATAAAGTTTTCGCACATCAATAACTTTCTAATTTTTTGGCACCTGAACGATTGAACGGAAGGTTTCTGCGCAGGATTGTTAGGCTGACCCTCTTTGAAAGGATAAGATGCTCCATGACTCAGGGTAAACTCAGAGTGCAGCTGCTGGTCCTCTGGATGGGCAAGTTGAGCTGGTTCAGGCATGTGGAGAGTATGCCCTCTTGCCAAGTCCCTTGTGATTTGTACCAGGCACGTCCCACTGGGATGAGACACTGGGGGACGACCCTGGACACATTGGAGAGATTATATCTCTTAGACGACCTGCAAATACTTGGGGATCTGGGGGTCAGTGGAGCAGCATGTGGAAAGCTAAACTGAAGACCGCTGGGGGTAATGGGAGGGTACAGGCCACTTTCTCAGTCTGGTCCAACTGCATCCATCACCAGGACAAACAGGACAGGAAACGAATAAACTGACTGACTTGTTAGGCACTACTTGGGCTAAACATGTAAGAAGACTATCAGCATCATTTAAACTGAAATGGTTTGGCATTTGATGGTCCTACTCTTGTGACACCATGGTGACACCTCAGAGCCATATGATAGTCCACAACTCAAAGAGGAGACGTCATTGTGGAGTTATTTGAACTCCATCCTGGACAGTGAAGGTACCACAGTGAGGACCACTAGCCAGTCCACTGTTGGTCATCTCCTACTCCCTGGGATTACCTGGAGGGTCTGGGGCTTGAGTGGGGTTGCTCATGGGGACAATTCAGCCAACAGCCATAGGGCCCTTTTCTGCTCTTCTACATCACGTGGTGCCTTATGTCCAGTGATGTCCTATATTGTCCATATTGCCATGCGTTGCCCCACCGTGCCCACCTCTGCCTCGTGGTGCCCCGCAGTGGTCAGCGTGCAGCTCCCCTTTGCTCCCTCGTCTCTGGCAGTGCGCATGCGCAGTGTGCTGACGCCGCAGCTCCATGTGTGAGAAGCGCATTATTTGGCAGCGGAGCGGCGACGGGGCGGCTCGAGACGGGGCATCCCCGGGTTTCAGTGGCGATTTTCCGGAGCACACGGCCATCGACGGCTCCGGGAGGAGCGCTGCGACCCGCACAACTGCTGCCCGCAGTCCGTGAGTTAGCCGGGAGAGAGACTGATCGTTTCGCGTGATTCGAGCTGTTTTATTGCGTGTTAGCTAGCTAGCTAGTTACGAGGAAAAGTCTTCCTCCAGCGATGTATGGTGACTGAGTGAGGTGTGAGCGCGTGAGGCGGCGCGCGCGAGAGAGAGAGAGAGAGAGAGAGAGAGGGCGAGCGTGAGAGGCAGTGAGCGCGTGAGTAGGTAGAGCAATTCACATATCATCTCTAAAATGAATACAAAAACATGTTTCTTAAGATTCCGCCCACTTTATTCTCTAATTTTAAACTTGTACAGCCGAGTATTTTCAAAGTCGGTAGTTTGTGTGAAGTAGTTGCACTTTGAACGGCGCGTTGTCTTTTCGCTCATTTTGTTCGGCCGATGGTTCGGCGCCTGGCTCTTGAGGCCACTGTACGCGAGGCGGGATTTGCGATTCTTGTCGGAGAGCTCGCACACTCATCGTCCTTCTGCCACTCATCCGGATACTTTTGGATCCCCAAAACGAAGTGCCATGGTGCGCGATATTAATTTTTACCCGTTGAAATGTAAAGAGATAGCTAGTCTTTTTGGATTCGGAAAGTTTGTGATTTTTTTTAAAGTTTAAATTTTCCGCTTATTCCCCCCCCCCCCAAACGCAAGCTAGTTAGCTTGCAGCTAACGCCTCAGTCCGATTGGCTCGAGCGCCGAGTGACTGTTTCTGAAGGCAGCCAAGTTGAGAAACGACGGCTTTTTTGTTACGCTAAAGTCGCCCTTCTGCCTGATATCTACAAAAGGTTTGTAAGGTTCACCTGTCCGCCACCAGGCTGTTGAAAATACAGTGTTTTAGTCTGTTTCTTTAAATAGGTCTATGAGAGCGCGA
The DNA here is from genome assembly GCA_018136845.1 of Heterotis niloticus. NCBI lineage: Eukaryota > Metazoa > Chordata > Actinopteri > Osteoglossiformes > Osteoglossidae > Heterotis > Heterotis niloticus. The sequence continues at coordinate 21,390,716 of CM030898.1, read as the reverse complement.
TTTTAAATGTCTGGTTTGTCTTCCTGGTGTAGCCGGCTTTCTCAGGGAGCCGGTGTGTGTGTGTGTGTGTGTGTGTGAGCGAGAGAGCGACAGATAGAGGGATACACAGTATGGGGCTCCACCGTGCTGTAATGGTGGACGGTGTTTGTGTGCCTGCTTTGAGCCCCCAGTCGTGGCACTTAACCCGACTGGCAGCACGGCTGTAGGTCCTTGTCACAATAAAAGTCCCTCAGTCTTCATACTTGGACAGGCACCCTCTTCCTCCTCGTCTTAAAGCTACACGCATGCTGATACACGCTACTCATATGCTCACATACACTGACAGACACACTCAGAATATATACACATACGGTATACATACACACAGAGAGACTTTCAGACATTTTCTGATGGCTGCAGTGTGGATAGTGGGCAGAGCACATGCCATATAAACATGAATTCCCTGCTTTTTTCCCAGATTCTTCAGTAGTTTTCCTGACATTAGAAGGAAATGTAAATTAAGACACTAAGTAAACAAAGTTTATAGTATTGCATTGACTAATTTACTGCACAGAGATGAGTTCAGTTGGGATTATGGATCCTTTCAAAATGTTGCAGCCTTGAGTTGTGAAAGTTTAGCTTGACCTCATGTGACCCCAAGAAACTGTACAACTACCATTTCCCTGAATTGTCTGGTGAAAACCTGCACAGATAAAAACAAACTCCTGCACTCAAGGTAAATGTCAGTGTTGAAGTGCAGTGGCTGTGGACTGAAAACAAACTGGAGTTTACACAACTGACTGTTTTGTTTTTCCCTTCCCTTGTCCACAGCGGTCCATAATCATGGAGCTGAAACCACTGTTGGATTAGAACACGCATACACGCTCAGGTAGATTTATAAGCAAAAAGAAATCCCTGTTTCTTCAGCTTCAGCGAGTGTTCAGTAGGCAGGTCTGTGAAAAGAAAACCAAAAGTAGCCCAGCCTGCTAGATGGTGGCGAAAACCACATTTTTGTCTTGCTGAAATGTAAATGACACCTTACATGACAGTCTTGGTGATGGGGAACCACTTGTGATGTGAATGAAATGTATAATTTTTTTTAATTTGTGCATTTTTAAAAATTGGTTATTGGGCTTTGCATGTGTATTGTCCCCTGCCTGTGATCTATGGCAAAAGAAAGCCTGGGTGTCCCCTGTTTAACATGACTTAAATCTGTTTGTGTTTTGTTTCAAGGACTCCTGCACTTTTCTATATTGCAGAGTACTAGGTGATAAGTCATGTTTGCCAAAGGAGAAGCTGAGTGTTTGTATTTGTGATACATTTCAGTGTCCTTTTTAAATGGTTTTGATCAAATCACTCTTGAAAGTTTCAGTGATGCTTCTGGGGTGACCATTACTGATTATGTTAGTCTTTCTAATCACAGTAGACTTCGTACAACAGCTAGAACACTGAACCACTGCGACAGTGATATATCTGCCTGTTTTTCTTGCCAGTTTTCAAGATTGTGTTCCATGAGGCCTTGTGGCTGTTGAAAGTGGGTCAGATTCTGAGAGAGCCAGGAGAGGACAGGTTGCAAGGAACAATTTCTTACTGCAATATAACATGGAGGGTGCTTTGTGTTTTGTCTCAGTAGAAGTTGCATCTCAGCAGGGAGAAACCATAGGATCCTCTCTGATATTCAGTGGATGGCCTAGGTGTTCAACCTGTGTCATCTCTGTTTGAAGACTATGTACACTGCAACTTAAACAGGGGGAACAAGAAAGAAGTAATGATGTAGATGACTGCTGTGTGCTAGACTGGATGACAATGGATAAGAGTTTGACTACACTGGTCAGTCTGCTCTAGATTTGGTCAAAAGCAAACCTGCCATATAATCTCTAAGACATCCTGTTGATCTCTGTGTAAATGAGATGAAGTTTTGGATGGAAACTGCATCTCAGTCATTGTGTGTCATCTGTATACCCATCTGTATGTTAGGCCATGTGTTGCAGTCATGTCATAATATGACTAAGCAGGCAAAATGCAAGTAGTTGTGGAGAGCATGAGGAACTGGTGTGAAGGTTCCCTTGTGACTGATTTTTGAGCGCAGGGAAACCATTAGATATGATGTGCATCAGAGAAGGCTGGGCGTCTGACCTGTTTAACCTGATGGACTAGGAGAGCAAAAACGTTGGGAGATGGTGCGGAGGGCATGGTGTTGGAGTGGCCAGATTGGATGGAGAAACTTGTGAATGTACACACATCAACATGGCATTGTGAATGGGCAAGAAAACACTCAGAGGTCTCATTTAGACCGTTTATGTTAACATGACATTTATACACATTTGTGTGATTGGATGCTTATGATTATCAAAACAGTCAGCACCTTGGAGTCAAAATCTAACTGACTTTACTACAGCTGCACTTGTAATTTTCATTCCAGTTTGCATACTGCTTTGGGTTGGTTTCTCAGCAGACTTTGTCTCTAGCACAAAGAGAGCGGTGGCAATAACTTTTTGGAGTGGATGGCGTGCTTGGTTGTAAGTGTTCAGCTGGATTGACAAACCTTTCTAAGCATTAATTCAGCTATTTCATTGTTAGCCCCACACAGACACAAATTTTAGGGATTTTTCCATGTTAGTTGTATGAACATGAATTCTGAGTTTTTAAGATTCTTTCTGGGGTGAAATGTTTGGTCATTTGCTGTCTAAAAATTGCAGCTGAAGAGTCCTTTATAGAAATTTGCATATTTGAACTGTGACATGTGAACTGTGGTCTGCTGTGTCATTTGTATGACCAAATGCTTGTTGCCTTTTTTTTTTTTTTTTGAACTGTGCTAATTTTAACACGTGGGGAAGGCATTAAAAATTAACTTTTTGACAAGAATGCTGAGTTTAGTGTGCTTCTGAAGAGATTTTCTGAAGTAAAAGGTATATAAATATTTGAACTGGTTGGTCTTCCACTTTGCTAGTCGCTGACAATAGCAATTTTCTGTCACCGTTTCCCGTGCCATCTCATTACCTTTTATGAGTTACAAGCTGGTTTGCTTTCTTTTGGGACTGATCCCATAAACTAGGAATGACTACTGCTGTGGGCTTGAACAACACTTTGTTCATTGTGTTGAAGGCCCTATTGGCTTCTGTACATCAGTGTGCAAATGAGCTGTGTGTGGAGTTGAGCTTCTTTCCATTTCAACCCGGTTTCTCACCTGCTTATTCTGTCTGGCATCCTGTAACTGGTAGCTCTGAATGTGGGGTGCTGTTGGAAAGTCTGTAGTACTTGTGTGGATGATTCTGTTTGCAGTAATCAGCCTGATTGTCCCTTGGCACTGCAGGATTGTGATACTTTCATGCACTTGTTTATGTTATGAACCTGTGCAGTTTTTTTTTTTTTTTAGGCGACTTATCTGCCTTTGAATGGGTAGTCTTTGCACATGGGTATGTGTGCACTTTTGCGTCACCTCCTTGTACATGTGCACGCTGTCTCACCCAGTGGGGGGACCAGGTTCCTCTGGCAGGGTTTCCATTTTGTGAGGTAACGCCCTTAATGGTCTGATCTGACACTGTCGCTAAAATGGCAGGACTTAACCCCTTGTGTGCCAGGCTGAGCCAGCTGAGGCAGGCTACCAGTGGCTACCCTGAGAACAGTGGGTCGCCGCAGCTTCATCGCGGGGCCTTCAGGCTTGATGACGTCTCCAGAGCAGTCCACCCCTCCCTCTCATGCAAACCCAGCATTTGTTCTCACGGCATTGCTTCTCTGGGGTAAGAACATGGATGCAGTGCCAGCCGCATCTTGAACAGAATTGCCACCCAGTGGGCAGAGTCAGGCCTCAGAGCCCTTGGATGGCAATGCCTTACTGTTGGCTTAAAGCCACAGTCTCCTGATGTTTGGGATGGATTCAGATGATGCTTGTCTGAGATAGGAATGGAGTATTTTAAACCCAACTAATGATTAAGTCATTTAATGTGATTAGGTTTTTTTCTTTCTTTGCATTTCCAATGGTTTTTCTGTGAAAAATGTGACATACTATATTTATTACAGTCTAAATGGTGGTTGTGGTGATGAAAGGGGCTTTTGGTACTTGTGTTCCAGTACCCCAGCATGTAAATGCCCACAGTCACACATATATAAACCCACCTCATGTCACTGTGCTGCTGAGTTGCAATCCTCAATAGGGAGGTCATTACATCAGATGCTATAAATACTGTGAGGTAGGCGGGTGGAGTGCTTGTGGGGGGGGGTGTTGTCCTGCCTTGGCGCTCATGTCCGCTGAAGAAAAGGAAATGGCTGCTGTGTAGCAGAGGTGATAAATGTCCATGTACTGCTGCTTATCCTGTATAACCTGGAGGGATCTGATGAGTTCTTTCCTTGCAGAAAATCTGTCTGTTGAGGGAAAGCAGTCAAGTTGTTCAAACTCCATGAGTGTTAGCCATTGCTGTTATACCCTTTAGCATTTTATCCTGTATTTGTTCAACAATATTTACAGTTGTTCATATAGGTAAATGTGTAATGCTTTGACCTTTGTATATGAGCAGTTTTGAGTGAGTTGTTAGGTTTGTTTGTTTAATGGTTGGATTGTGGTCATCTTAGGGGACCCCAGAAGGAAGTCCTGTTTTACAGCCCACCATGGCTGAAATGATCACCCCCCCCCCCATCTCCTGTGTTGGTCTTCTGTTCTGCTCAAACCCACCTGCTTGTGGATAATGATTAATTGTTTGTGAATTCTTGACTGTTGGTGACAGCTGTTGGTTCTGCATGATATTGCTGGTTACTAGGGTCACAGAAGGATACTCCATAGATCACTTGTGTCAGTGGCAATTTTATTTGCATGACAGTTTTGGTGCTTTGTTCTCAAGTAGTGCTGTGACATACTTATTGTTATTATTATTATTATTATTTTATTTTATTATTATTACATAAAAGTATTAAAGCATTATTGAAAGAATTTAACTGGGAGTTTCTAGTAACCACCCAAATATCTCCTAAAAAGATGCAACGAGCTGGAATAGCTATACAGATCTAGGTGTGGAGTAAAAAGAGAGGCTAGAACGTAACAATGCACAGAACATTTACGCCATTATTTTGTTGTACAAAGGATTTTAGGTTGACGTTGATGTCAAAGAGTAGGTGGAACAAATGGAAAGAATCCATGTTGTGGGTGCTGTCTATCTAACCTCCTGGTTCGGATTAACTGGGTCCATGCATTTGGTCCTTTAAGAGCACCAGCCGTGCTGGATCAGTCCCTCCTGCTCCACCATACTGGTGCTCTGGAATGCCATGTGGTGTCCGTCACTACCGCCGTCACCCAGGCCCTCCTCCTCTTCCCCAAGGGGTTAAAGGCCGCCCCCCTACCCCATATTCACAGCCTGACCGGTTCAGACCGGTTCTCAGGGAACTGCTTTGTGTACCCCTTGCTGCATTCTGGGAAGGGTCGTGTAGCTGCAGTTATGTCACTGAGAGTGAAAGACCTTGAGTCAGCTCTCTTCACTGGGGTGATCTGAGTGCGGCAGGTAAAGAGGGATATGGTAAAAGGGTATGCAGCCTGCCATCAAGGGTCAAAAGTTTTTCTGTGGAAGCTGTAGTTTGTTGTGCTGCAAGGGTTAACCGTCTTTCTGTGGTTTGTTATGCATCACTCTGCTGGCACAGGGCCAGGACATCCTATTTATTTATTTAATTTCTTTTCATTTCCGGGCCACTCCACCCCCACCCCGTAAGGAGCAGTTATGTGGGCGAGGAGTAGATCTGGTGCACAGGGCTCGATTTTAGGGGTGAAGTTTTGATGCAGAGCAGTTCAGAGGTTTGCGATAACACTATAGACACACAGTACTATTTCATTACATTTCTTTGCCTAGCCAAATCATCTTTTGAGGCTTTGTACTGTTTTTTACTGGACTGCAGTTAGTCTGTTCCACTTACCTTTTATTCCCAAGCCTAGATCCTTAACTGATGAGTGGTTAACTTCAGCAGCGGTTCTTGCCTGAAACTGAAATCACGTTGTTTAGCTGGACTGTTTTTGGAATGTGTCAGCCACATTGGTGTGAAATCCAGAATGGGTCAAACAGGAGTCCTGCAGCATGGCACATCCACCATCTGGTCTCATAACAATGAGAGTGAACAATGTAAGCTGGGTGATGCCTTTGAAAGGGCTTAATTATGGTCTTCACTGTTCCAACTTGAAGGCAACTTAAGGCACAGCCACCACTGGATGACTGTGATGTTTTTGCTCCCCACTGAGTTTTGAAACGCTTACTAACACTCCCTTCTCCTCCTTTCAGCCAGGGGCAAAGATGTCAGAGGAGGCAGTCCGGCAGACACGAAGTCAAAAGCGGGCCCTGGAGCGGGATACACCCCCAGGGGAGTTTGATGGAAAGAGGGTCCGATTGGAGAAAGGAGTGGAGTCCAGTGGGGGTCTCCTCAATACTGGGGAGGTGAAAGCCACTATCAAGGTGGAGGTACAGGCTAGAGATGAACCTGTGGACATGAGCACCTCCAAAAGGTAAGCTCCCATCTGAGATCTGACTGCTTTCTGATTTGGTTAGGGAAATTTTGGATTCAATATATATATTCTGTAAGTTCTGACAGACCTCCAAATGCAATGCTCCTGTGGCCACCATAGACCTTGTTATACTATTACTTGTAACATGCGTGCACCAGTTACTTATAGCCACAGTAGTTTAATGGTCCATAGTAAGACTTAATAAGTGTATCCTAGTGTACTGAAAGTTGGCATGAACAACAGTGTATCTGCGGAACACAATTTGTTCAGTGTGTATACCTTTTCATACATGTTTCTTCACCTGCTGTTTTAAACACCAGACATCCTGCTAGAATACAGTACAGATACTTTAGCGCTGCTGGTGTTAAAAGGTTGTTGCAACCTGAAAAAACATTTTGTAATAACTTTAAGCCACTAAACATCCTCACTGCACAAGTGCCTTTTTTTCTTAACTTGTTTTGTATTACTTCTTCAAGCCTATAATATGTCATTTACTGTCGTCTTCAAACAGTGGACAATAAATTGCAATAAATTTGCTATTTGGACTTACAACACTAATTAGAATGGTTGTCATTACATGCAGAGTATATGTGAGTTTTGCTAGTTGATTGTGAGATGGACTGTAATGGTGAGGTGTGTAGGGAATGTTGCGCTGAGTGAACCAATGAGGAGTCTTTTACCTGTGAGTGCTTATGAGTGATGTGGGAGGTCTGATTCAAACAGGAAGTACAGAGCAGTGCACATTCAAGGGGGGACATTGGAGGCCTCTTCAGCACCCCTCTGTTTGATGCAGGCAGTGTGTCACAAACTGGTTCCAGCCGGCTGTTGCCTTGGTTTCCCCAGTGAAGGGGAGTGGCTGGGGGAAGGGAGAGTGCATGTCACATGATAATATGAGTGAAAATACATGGGTCATGTGACTTCTTTGTCAGAGTGATTAAAACAGGAAGTAATTTCACTAAGGCCTATGAATAATTCCTGGATGACATTTTTGGAAGATGTTTTCTTAATAATTTTGATTGACCACTTACATTGCCCTCAGTGTCCTTACCCTTCACCTACACCCTTCTTCTCGTTTCAGTACATCCTGCGAGGGTCAGTCTGTTTATTTGTACTGAACTCTTCCTCTGTTTTGAAGTACAACAAAGCACTGCATCCTTAATCTTCCCAGTTAAACAAGTTTAGGGAAAACCTGAAAACAGATGACCAGATCATACATTTTTGAAGCCAACATGTAGTTGTGGGGTTGATGTCCCCATTTGACAAATGGGTTACACAGAACCCCTGCTATGAAAATCTAATATCTAAGGGGAAACACAGTAACTTCTATGGGCAAGTTGTTTTACTAGGTCTGTCCTGTCATCCTCATGGCAACAGCAGAGCAGAAACTAGAAGATGATTCACCTTCCAATTCTGGTTATAGTAGTGTTTATAATTGCATTTAATCCTGTGTTAATAGCCATTTAGCTAATGCGGAGCAGCAGGATATCGAGGTTTGTGTATAAACAGGACATTGCTCCATGTTGGTACTGTCCAATTCAGTGTAGACTTTGACGTAAATGAACATTGACTACCCTCTGGTGGACAGTTAGGGCTGCTCCTGGGTCTCTGACTGTTGACTACCTTAAAATGGAAACCACTGGTAGAAAAATATTCATTTAAAAATGAAAGGCACCTGTACTGGAATGACAGCAAAAGTAACTATGATCGAGTATGCCAGGTAAGTACAGGTGTGTATCAAAACTTTTAAATTTACCCTTAGTACAATGCAGATTGTTTTAGGTACACATAGCTGAAAAATGTTAGGGCAGCTGCTGTTGCCGTGCCCCCCTCCCTTCCAAATAGTTCTTGTTTTTTATTCTGTCTCATTGTCTGTCCTGATACAATAATCCTGATGTTTTTTTTTTTATATGGTGGTCTGTGTTTTGTCTAGTGATGTGAATCATGAGAAACCCCCACCATCTCCAGACATTATTGTGTTATCCGACAATGAGCCATCTAGCCCACACATGAATGGGGTGAGCCGTGTCGCCAAGGAAATGGATACAGACCTGCTGATGGTGAGTCCTAGTCCACGTGACTCATTACCTGCGCTGCATGGAGGCGCTTTGTGCTCACTTGGAAAGTGTTGGCCAATGCTTAGTGGGAGGCTCATGGCATGTCTCTGTGTGCAGAGGAGCAGTCCAGAAGAGCGTGAGCGAATCATCAAGCAGTTGAAAGAGGAGCTACGGCTGGAGGAAGCACGGTTGGTGCTGCTGAAGAAACTGCGGCAGAGCCAGATGCAAAAGGAGACTGCAACGCCAAAGGTACCAGTCCTTTGAGTTGTTCACACACTTTAAACCTGTAAGCTCTCAATAAGGATAGTCTGCTTTGAGAGAAAGTGAGACTATAACAAGCAGGTGAAAAGGGTCCCTGTATCTTTTACTATGCTGTTGCTTCCTGTCTGTTAGCCCTCAGGACCTCCTGTGGCCACTCCACCACCACTGGTTAGAGGTAGTATTGCTACTGGAAAGAGCTCTCTGCAGGTGAGTGGAGATTGCTGCTAGTCATAGGCCACAAGAAAGGAATTCATAGTGCATCTGCATGTGTTTAAGTTTATCTCTTCCCCCAACAGGTGGTGTCTGGTCGCACCGCCAGTACTGTCATCCCACCTCCCCTTGTGCGAGGAGGACAGCAGGTGTCCTCCAAAATTGGATCATCCGGCGCCCAGATTGTAATGCCACCTCTAGTGCGAGGGGCTCAGGTGAGCATGCTGTCTGTCACACTGACCATCAGTCACAAAAAAAAGGGTGTAGAGTTGGTACAGAGCTCTTCTGTTAATGTTGGCTAGTGGTGCATAACCAGGTTCTAATTATTTGATGCACTGAACTCCTGTGTTCTAACTTTAGAGCTGTTGGCACTCTCTGTACATCAGAAATGATTTTATTTTAAATTAAAATCCTTCAAAACAATTTGAACTGGACTGCCAGCAATTGCATTAAACACATTAAGTACTTATTGTGAATGATTCAAATAAAAAAATTTTTTTAAAGTTTCTGTCCCACTTTGAAAAGTAGTGGTGTCCTAAACGTATGACATAAGTAACTTAGGACAACTTGGACTTAAAATGGCTGTCCCATTAACCTTATTGTTTTGAGTCTGAATGTTTGGTCATAGTATTTAAAGAGGACTGTTCCATCTGCTATAAAGTAAAATTGGCTGGCAAGAAGTGAAAAGGTGAACAGATGATACTTAAGCTTGGAGTTAAATGCTAAGACAGAAGGGGCATTTCTAATATTAGACAGAATATTCCCAAGCCATTTTGAATTAGTTTATTATTCCATATTACTGTAACATGAATATTGTGTGTAGTTAGTGGAAACATAAAGCCCTGTCATATAACATAGTCATGCATGTTGATTGATTATATGTCCCTATGAAGTATGCAATATCGTAAAAGGGATTTGTGACTTTTGAATCGCAACAAGGCTGTCGGAATGGAACCCCAGGAAGCTAGGTGCAGGATTATGGGTAACTGAAAGTTGACTCTTGTATTTGTTTGTTGGGCCTTTATTTGAATGGAGCTATTCCAGTGAATGACTGAGTAGTGAATAGCGTTACGCTTGGGGAGATTTTCTCAAAGTGTTGGCTCTCTCTCTCATCCCTCCTTTGGTGCTTCCATTTGCAGGTGCATAGCCTCCGCCAGCAGCAGCAGCAGCAGCACACGTCTTCTGGGCCCCCACCTCTACTCCTGGCACCACGGGCCACTGTACCCAGTGTCCAAATCCAGGGCCAGAGGATCATCCAGCAAGGCCTAATACGTGTGGCCAACGTAGCCAACGCCAGCGTTCTGGTTAACATCCCACAGGTCAGGGTCTGATACTGTTCCTTCTGCCTCTTTCACTCTCTCACTCACTCACTCACTCACTCACACTCACTCACTCACTCACTCACTCACACACACACACACACACACACACACACACACACACACACACACACACACACCTGTGTCTGGGCTGGTCTCACCAGGCAGCTGTATGGTTATATGGCTCCTTTTGTAAGTACATAAACAAACAGATGACTCTTCACAGGCCTCCCCAACCAGCCTGAAAGGCTCATCCCTGACCCCCCAGCCTGGTATGAGCAGTTCTTCTAGTACCACTGACACCCCTGCTAGTAGACAAGCAGCTGCCCAACTTGCACTGCGCAAACAGCTGGAGAAGAGTCTGTTGGAGATCCCACCCCCAAAGCCACCCACCCCTGACCTCAATTTCCTGCCTTCGGCTGCCAACAACGAGTTTATCTACTTGGTGGGACTTGAGGAGGTCGTTCAAAACCTTCTTGACACATTGGGCAAGGGTAAGTACATCCCTTGGGAATGTCTAACAGGACATGTAAAAACCATTTCATTTGTTGATTGGGTCATATTTCATATATTTGTCTCCCCCCGTTCCCAGGAAAGTCAATAGGAACTGCCATCACAGCCACCGTCAAGGAGCCCTACACCTGTGCCCAGTGCAAGACAGACTTCACATGCCGCTGGAGACAAGAGAAAAGTGGCACCATTATGTGTGAGCAATGCATGACTTCCAACCAGAAGAAGGCGCTCAAGGCAGAGCATACCAGCCGGCTGAAGGCCGCCTTCTTCAAAGCCTTGCAGCAGGAGCAAGAGATTCTCCAGCAAACAAACTCCCCTGTGTCACACCCTGCTGCCTCCTCCTCCAGCCCATCACCTTCCTCTCTGTCCTCCTCGGTAAAAGCTGATGCACAGGCCCTGGTATCCCAGCAGATGAAGCAGGCCCGCAACTCCTCTCTGCACAGTCGGGAGGTGCCTATTGCACGGCAGCATTCTGCCATTAAACAGGTACCTGCTCATCCTTTTTGACCTGTGGAATTGTGGTCTTATAAGGGTTTCACCAAGGGATGAAAATTTTGGGGCAAAAGACTTCTGTGACACTGTCACCCACCCTACAGACGGCTGGTCAGCTTTCCAGGGGCATCCAGCAGGTGGGAGCTCGGGGCCTCCCCCACACGTTCCCTTCGTCCTCTCAGCTCCAGAATGCCGTCGCCGCGGCAGCGCTGGTCAGCAGACCAGGTAAGCAAGCCATGCGCACCGGGGCAAAGGTCGCCAGCAGCAGTAGCCCCTCCACCAGTACCTGGAAGAAGCAACATCCTGTCAACACAGGTAGATCCCACCCCCCACCCCCCTGCCGTCTGCACAAAACTGGCACTTTACTTCTTTACCTCTCCCTCCTTTAGTTCTGGGTAGACATTTGAAAGTTTAAGAAAATATTCTGTAAATATGCAGTATATAATGGTGAAGATGGGACATAAATAACCTGTCACACAAAAGTTTGTTTGTTAGAATCGATTGCTGTCAGATCATTGACTCTATCCTAAAGAGATGAACCTTAATGATGCTGGAAACACCTCTTATCCAGCAATGGCCTCCAGGTACCTGTTTGTAAACCCAGGGAGTCGTGAAGGCCTTGGGGCCCACAGCATTTGTGTCTCGCTGCTAGGAAGTGTTTCATCCTGGTTGAGGAATAGAAATTAGAGGCACCTACCCAGAACCTTCTGCTTTGTGGTCTCTTTCACTCTGTTCCTCATGGTGGTGGGACTGCCCTCTTGTTCTGTGGTGATGGTTGTCATCTCTGGTTTTAAACCTGTTTTTTCCTGATCACATAACCAGTATGTAGCTGATGCAGGACTAAAAGCATATTCCTTGTTTAATAATCTTATACATTTTATATATTTTTAAAATTAATGTACATTTTTGGTACATAGTATACAGTAGCTTAACATTTGAGTTAAACTGAATTAAAGTACCTGGACTGTGTATTAAAGCAGGATAACATTTGAGTGTTTAAAAATGTTGCATTCTTAATTTTGAAAGTGTAGCTCTGTGGTACATAATAAATTCAAATTTGAGGTTCTTCACACTGGTCTGTTCCCCTCAGGAGTAACGATGGCCTATGTGAACCCCAGTCTCTCCGTACACAAAGCCTCTTCTGCTGTGGACCGTCAGCGCGAGTACCTTCTTGATATGATTCCATCACGCTCCATTTCCCAGGCCGCCAACACGTGGAAGTAAAGTACAGGAGTCGGCCTTTTTCATCTTTACCTTCGTAGCAGTCAGCTGATACTGGAGACAGACCTGGGACAGTTCACCTTCTCCCCCAACTTGAGGCAAAATGTAGTGATGGAAATAGGAAAAAAAGGAAAAAAAAACTCTCAACCCCCCCCCCCTTTCCCCCAAGTCTGTTGATTCAGTTCCTGGTAAGGCAAAAAAAAAATGTTGCTCTGGGATGAGGATGTATTGAAAAGAAATGTGGAAGCCAGAGCAGCTCCAGGTTTTCTGTTCCTCCTCTGGGCCACTGCCCCTGCTCTAGCCACTCCTTGGCAGTGACCTCCTCACATTCTCACTGGGGTGATAGGTCTCTTGCATCCAGTGTTGACAGCTTTCGTAGGACAGTTGTCATGCCGCTGTGACCCTAGTCAGGTTTTCTGCTGGCCTGCATGGAATTTCCCAGGACAGTGGACAGATAGGCTGGCACCCTGCTTCATGTTTGTGGGGGTCAAAGGTCCCAAAACTGCTTTAGCTTCAGCTTCGGGGAACAAGTCTTCAAATGTCCTCTTTTGTCAAGAGGAGAGGTATGAAGCCGAAGACTCAGGAAACACAGGGTGTTCTGAATGGGCTGAATGTTGGAAATGTTTTAATTTTTATACCTGTAACCATTTATACCATATTTTGCCCAACTGCTATGCTGGAGCTGAGTGGATGTTTTGGAGTCATATTCAAACCCCGGGGGTTTTACAGTTACCATTTGGTGCTGACTTTTTATTTTGGTCTTTCTTTAAATTAAATTTGGACTCTTCTGAGGGAAGACTGTTTTAGACCAAACATGGGCCAAAACCTCAAACACCCCCCACAGGTGGATGAAATGTAGGTCAATATTTCATTTGGACCATATGTATGGGTGAGTTGTTTTCAGGACCAGTTTACAATGTGGTCTTAGAAATTAGCTGCAAGCAGCAGTGCACCTCTGTATGAAATACTAATGCTGCACCTCAGAGTTGGCAATTATTTTTCAGCCTTTTGATTAGTGTGAATCAGTGATGCAAGTTTGCTTCTTTCCATGTGTACTTCTGATTTCAGCATCAGACTGCTTGCCACCAGGTCTTGTTAGCAGTTGAAATAGAATTCAGCTTCCAAAATGTAGGTTATCATTGTTTCCTGTCACTGGAAAGACTGTGGGTTTGAGATGTAATGATGGGGGGCCTTGGCCCAAACCCTGGCACTTCAGGCAAGAACCTGGATGATGATGGTGGAGTGCTGAACCATACAGGGGTGGCAGTCTCTAGAGGAGAAAAACACCAATGTTTTTAACATGCTTCGTTACGGAGCTTGCTTAAGGAATGCAATTAAATAAAGTTAAACTGACTTTAATTTTAGGGTTGCCATTCAATGTTGTGTGCAACTTGATTGTTTTGTATTTTAATATGTCAGCTCATCCAAGTTGATCTGGATGGTGTACTCGATGCCCCAATCGGTGGGCTAGTGTGTCCAGCAGGGGGTGTCATCACCTGAGTTCTGCAGATGCTCACACTCACCTCTGACCTTCCAGTTTCCTTTAATTTGTGCATTTGTTCTCACCCTGCTTTTTCTGCACCGATACGGCATCAGGCTGTAATCTCTCCTCTTTCTAGAACGGTCCGCCGTGCACTGCACTATTGCCACTCTGCCGGGTCCCATTTGCTTCCCCATCACATTCCCCTCCTCTGTCAGAAAAATTAATAAATAAAACATTTTGAGCTCATCTGTGTTCCCAGTGTAATTACAACTCCTTTAGCTGAAAGTTTGCTTTGTTTTTCATGTCTGAGTGACTTGGTTGTATTTGGGTACAATTGCTCCATGGGGTCATTTTCCAGATGTCTGTAAATGCCTGTTTTGCATTCCATGCATACATGGTGTGGTTATAAAAATAGTAAATGATGCACATGGCCTGTTACTGCATTTTTGGATGAAGGAAAATGTTGAAACAGTGGTGATGGGGTGACAAGACACTGGTCGGTGGCAGGAGGGTCCTCTACTTGGGGATTAAAGAACAGACACCCCGTGGAGGAAAGGGAAGCAACACAGCTGTGAAACACTCATCTAGCTTAATCTGCTGTCATGGTAAACTTGTCCACCTGGACTGGCACAACTAATGTAATGTTTGCAAAATAATGCATATTGTAGTGACTGCAGGTGGCATAGTGGTTATGGCTATTCTCTTGCACCTGCTGCAGTGCCCATCAGCATTAAAACTTACCATTTTCTATGAAATAGTATCGTGTCTTTAGAGAAAAATGTCAAATAAATGAAAAAAACAGTCCTAACCCTTCTGTTTCTGTAAAATGGTTGCGGGCAGTACCGCATTTTAGTGGCTAAAACCATTGTTTTTACTGGGAAATGTTACCAGGTCCGTTTCTGCGCTGCAGCTTCCATTGCAGCAGGGGGCGCTACAGGTCTCACATGGCGTTTCGACACCCGCTTCAGCCAGACTATAAAAGAAGCCGCTGTTGATGTCACGCAGCCGGGTTTCCGGAAAAGGGAAGATGGCGGCGTCAAAGGTGAAGCAGGACATGCCTCCTCCGGGGGGCTATCCGCCCATTGACTACAAGCGGAATCTTCCCAAACGGGGCTTTTCTGGTCAGTGAGACACAGATGCGTCCATATTGATAACCGCATATTTTTTATGCAAAAAAATGACGCTGTTTGAGCGGAGCGGTGCGGCGCTGGTCGGACCGCAGCACCAAGCATCGCTGGTTTGCTTTCAAATCGTGTGGTAAAAGCCGATGAAATACAATATTTGCCTCCGGAAAATAATAGTCCCATCGCATGAGATGCACACGAGTCTGTATCCTGACACAATTCACATTTTAGCGTGCTTTTGGACATGTAGTCTATCATGTCAATGACGCCGAAATAGTCATTTCGGTGTTTTTCTGCGCGAGACGCCGGGAGTTTACCCTATTTTTCCGGCCTTTTTCACATGCAACAGTCCCGCGTGTCACTTGATACTGCTGCTGCGGTTTTCTGTGTGGCCTTTATAAAATGTTCCATTCACCCCCCCCCCCCGAAGAGCCCCAGTTTGTCCGTGTTTGTGGTGTGAGTGCGGTGTTACTCAGGTGCGCCTCCTTTAGGTTACACTATGTTTGGCATCGCGATCGGATCTCTGCTCATCGGCTACTGGAGAGTCTTTAAGTGGAACCGCGAGCGAAGGTGAGCCTCGAAGCTCTGGGAATCTTCTGGAAGGTGGTCGGGAGTCGGACAATAGCATCACGGTGCCTTGTGTGTTTCAGGCGTCTGCAGATCGAGGAGCTGGAGGCCCGGATAGCGCTACTCCCTCTGCTGCAGGCTGAGCAGGACAGGAGGTGAGTGCAGCCTGGGGTGGGGTGGCTGTTTCGAGGCCCCTGATGATTGATGTGGGACAGACATCACTGTTTGGGTGGGAGATCCTTTTCAGAGACGGAGACCTGAAGTTGGGGGGAGGTTACACCAGGAGAAGGGTATGACCTGTCAGAGTGACACCCGTAGCACCTCACTGGGGGGTTTACCCTGATTGACAGCCTTGCTCAATTTAACTTGTCTCATTTTGGGTTACACCTTCTATGGGGGCTCGGGAGGGGGCATGTGTCAGAACACACCTACATCATTACAGGGCTGTGAGCTAAATCAAATACATCTATTTTTATTTAGAGTTCTTTAATGGGTTCCCTTTTAGGTAAAGCAATTATGAAGAAAATTGGTTGAAGAGAACAAGTTGTCTGAAGTTCCACAGTTCTCTGATGTTGCAGTGATTTTATTTATTTTTTAAATGCCTCAGTCATTTGATGATTGTTTGACCTGGTAACTTGAATGAACGTGTGTGGATGCACAGGACACTGCGGATGCTGCGGGAGAACCTGGAGGAAGAAGCCAAGATCATGAAGGATGTCCCTGGATGGAAGGTAAAGGAGGTTCTCTGGCAAGGCCCAGGCATCCTGTTGGTCACTGTGGTCCTAGTTTGGATTTTTCAGGGTTCAGGGTCTGAAGGGTCCTCTGTGGAGGTTGGCGGTGGGCAGGTGTGAGATCTGGCTTTGCTGTCACTATGGTGCTAGGGGTACTGCTGAGTCTAAAGGCCTGTGTTCCCTTGTCCCCCTGTGCAGGTGGGGGAGAGCATGTTCCACACAGACCGCTGGGTGCCCCCCTTGAACGATGAGCTGTTCAGCCTCCGGCCACAGGAGGAGCTACTGCACAAGAGGTTTGGCTTCCAGTGGTACGTGTAGGACCCCCCCAGAAGACCGAGCTTCGCCTACAATTTTCGGCACTGCTACTGCTGGGGGCCAAACGCTAGAGGGTGGAGCTTCTGACCGTCAATCAGCTGTCAGTGTAAATGTTAATTATTAAACTTTTTTCTGTATTACTGTTTTACTGTCTCTTTACTCAGAACAACAGTTTGGGACAAAAAAGTGTGGTAGATCAGGTCAGATTTTGTGTGTGTGTGTGTAAAAGGTAGTAAAATAGTGACCAAAGTTCCACAGTTGTCTCACATCTGTTATATGAATGAGAAGCTCATTTATCCTGTAGGGAGTTCTTCACAGACAGGGAAGAATGTTCCAGACCCCTGGGGAACATTTCCACATGGTGACCATCTTTGCCATCTGACAATAAAGCATCCCATCACTGGCTTGCTCTCCTTAACTGCTTTTCCTTACTGTGGTCCAGAACCCAACCCAGAAACCCAGGGTGCTGGGCTAGGATACCACATCCAAATATGGAGTGAGCACTTCACCTGAAACACACATCTTTGGACTGTGAGAAGGGCCCTGTGTGACCACAGGCAGCCTGCAAACCCAGTGTTCAATGCAAGACTGTTGAAGCTGCTTACCTGCTGCAGCTCTGTGTTGTTTGGCTCCCAGGCTGTCTGTGGGGTTTGTGTTGCTCATTCTACAGGGTGACCACCAGATGGTGCCACATTGCTGGGCTCTGGCAGTCCAGAGTGCTGTTCTGAGAAGCTCAGTTAGGTTTCGGGTGTCCTGCTCTTTGACCCAGGTGGCCTGGCTGACCTCAGATGAGTTGGATGGTGCCTCTCGGAGGGCCAAATCTGAAACCTGCAACTCTGCAGTCCCGCTAAGGTGTTGGCATGGCAACCAGAGCCACTCTGAAAGACCTCATTGTGTCTTGTGGGGACATTTGGTAGCACCATGTGACATGGGCTTCTGGGTGGCATGTGTGTTTAAAAGCACCTCTGGCCTCTTGTGTCAACTCCCATTTAGACCCCTCCCACACACACACACACCTCTCACCAGTCACTTTTGGCACTTGATGATGGAGGTCTGTTCAGGTGGTAGGTTATTGGTCCTGGGGGGGGTGTGCAGTTGAACCCTAACTCCTCTGTGATTCACCAGGGATCATCAGTTCATCACCACCCCACACCTCCCATGCCAGTCTCTCAGAGCCTGTTGACTCCACCCCTGACTGCCTCTGCTCCCTCATTGGTCAATCCACCATACGAGGGAAGCTGATATAAACAGGCGAACACTGCGCTCACTGTGGAGACGGAGCGACTGACTGAGCGAGAGGGAAAGACAGACAGAGAAAGAGGGGAGTCCTTGGTGGAACTCTGCACTCATTCTCTTGCATCTCTTTAGCAGCCTCAGCGCCTCCAGATGAACCACAGCAGCAGGAACTGTGAACAACCGCACTACCTCAGGTAGGAAGGCTCTGCCCCCGACAGGTAGACCAGTCAAGGGTCTTCAGGTTTGACACTTTGGTCAGTCAGCATAGGTGTGTGTGTGTGTGTGTGTGTGTGTGTGTGTGGGGCTGGTAGTGCTATGTTCCAGCAGCCTCAATCAGACAGGTGAGAAAGGAGCAGCTGTCCCAGCAGGACAGTTTGACTGCTCCCCCTGCCCTCCCCCAGCTCAGCATTGCAGCAAAGGGCTTCTTTGAGCTTGTGTCATGTGGCTCCCGTATGAGCAGAACACGCGGTACATTTATGTGTGGCGCTCCAGCCTGGGGTGGACACACTGTTCTCATAGTTCCCCTGTGCTGCAGGGCTGTATGACATGTGTGTCCTCAGTGGGGCCACCAGGGGGTGACAACCACCTTAGGACTCATTTGGAGAGAAACCACAGTGATGCTAGTTGGGGGGGGGTCCATGCTGCTCTCACGTGTCCTCTTGACTTCACCGCTGCTCTTGGGGTTGGACATCAGTGTCATCCACTTGGCCTTAACCTGCGTTCTGCACACTCTGGCTTCTCTGACAGTCCGACTTGCCGGTACAAACCAGCTCCGGTGGAGCCGCCCCACCATGTGACCTCTGACCTGTGTGTCATTAATGGTCCCATCACAGTGAGTCCTCTGTGGCCTGAGCAGGTACGATGTTTGGAGTCCAATCAGGCCTTGCACTTCCTCACTGTCCCCTCTGTTTCGCTGGGGGTAGCACTTGCCTGTCTAACCTCGAAACCCACTGGCAATCTTTCCATGATTTCCACATTCCACTGCAGTCAAAGGCAGACATACATTTCGTGGCAATTTTGGCCACTGGGGGCCACCGCAGCAGTGCATTCTGTCTTTAGAGAAGATTAGCAGCAATACTGGGAGAAGCAAGTGGCTCCCCAGTGGCCACCAGTTTTCCTGTCCTATCATAGCTGTGTCCTCCTGAATAGAACTAATGTCCTCCCCAGGTACATCACCATGGCAACAGTGTTCAAACTGGCTTCTTGGGTTGGACCTGGTGTGGTTTCTGTTGGTTATGGTCAATTGTTTACATTAAAATAGGCACCAGATGAGCAGGCATAGGAGAACCTGACATCACTCTGGCAACGATGTTGTGTACCAAGTTGATTCCCCGCACAACCTGTGGGCCAAAGAGGGAGGCACCATCTAGCCAGGTAGATGGACCCCAAACATCCTGTTTAATAATTAGGGGGTGCTGTGAGGACCAGCAGGCTGCTCTCTGGAACTTGAATGCAGAGGCATTGTGGGTAATTGCTGTCTAGAGTCCTCTAGACTCCTCCCTCACAAGCTGATGTTCCCACTGATCAGATGTTGGCTATTAATTCCTCTTTTTATTAAGGAGCTATAACTCCTGCTGTCCTTCAGCCCCTCTGGCTACCTGGGTAATTACACATCGCTCGGTGGGGGTGATGGTTGCCATGGAGACTCTGCATCAGACCCTACTTAATGAGTGGACAACAAGGAGAGCAGCAGCCAGGATCACTGGTACCACGGGAGTGACACAGAAACCCCACGGGGTGACAGCGAATCTCCTGCTGAAAAGCCGTGAACTTGACAGCCCCGGGGAAGCCAAAGGAATTACGGGAAAAATTAGGGTTGACACTGTTTGAGTGAACGCAGGGCATTGGTTATTTGTTATTGTTAATCACCAGGTCAGGTCGAGCACCTGATTCTGACCCTAACCCAAACCTGGGGATCGGGAGGTCAGAGTAACTGGTACAGATGTCCTGTGCTACCTTGCCATTGCAGTTCATGCGACCATGCAAGCTGCAAATCTGTTGAGCTACACCATGGCACTTGCTGGAGGGAGGACCACACAACAGCTGGGTGCTCCCTTCAAATGGGCTCCCTGGTTGCCCCCTTATTGGCAGCTGCACAGGGTACAAACGGTTCACCAACACAGCGGACTGCGTCACTGCAGACTCAACATGCACATGTGGTCTTTTGATTGTGAAGGTGGATCACTTCTGCCTTCCTCTTCCACACTGCAGTCACTGTAACAAGATGAAAAGCACATGTACAGGCCCATCTGTGTTGTGCGGAGCACTGAGTGCCAATGCGTGTCATGTGGGGGTCCCTTGTGATGGTGCTCTGCAGGGACCGTATTTGGCCTCTGCTCTCCATCAGTCCTGTGGGGTGCTGACTGGCAAGTGGAAGAGTGCGGTGTTGATGGTGGTGCTTCAGGGTTCAGATGCTGTGTGACAGTGAGGATTCCTCTCCTGTGGAGTCGTATCTCCATGCACCCACCTGCTCTTCTTCCTTGTTAGCGGTCATTAGTGAGTCACCTGTGGGCCGGTGGAGCTGTAAGGGTTTCATCATGACCTCTGCATCACTGCAAGTCCCAGAGTCAAACAGCCAGATGGACCTGTGTAGCAGAGGCGACTGCTCTAAGGCTACAAGGGAAGCTCTGCCTCCTCCAAAATGTCACAAAAAAATTTGTCAAATATCTACTGTTGTATTTGCTATTACAAAGAGTGTGCTAGAACGTGTTCAACTTCATGGCTAGTTCATTCAGAATCAGCAATAATTTCTTGCAGGTCATCTAACGTGACCTTTTTTCCCCTCATGCATTCCCATGGCAGCACGGTCCATTGAATCCCATTCAAGTGCAGCTTCACTGGACTTCAGTGGCACTTCAGAACATGCTTTGTTTTCAGTGCAGCAAAGCTAGACGTTTATTGGACGAATGCTTCAAAACATCATTTCCAGGGAAGCTCAGTGTCTCTGGGCATAGACAGGGCAGTGGGCTGCTGCATATTGATTGGAGGAACTGTCAAAGTGGTTGGACCTTTTTGTTTGACAGCATTTTGGCATCGAAACATTTCAAGTTCAGTCCCATGCAGATTTTGGCAAGTGAAGTCATGAGACAAGCTGCTGCTCGTAGTTTATTTGCTATTTTCATTTGTACCAGAGGAGGCTTTCAAAGCCGTTTATGCAAAAGCGGCAATTCTCACATCAGACCCTCAAACTAAGTCTAGGCAATAGCGTCGGTGTCTATCACAATTGCAGGATTCCCAGGAGCGTTACAGAAATCTGTACATGGCCATCCTAGACAATCTCATAGAGCAGATTTCTCAGGATTTTTAAAATTTGGAAAGTATGCCCTTCCTAGAACTAATCGATTCAGGGAATTTTGATGAAATGAGACAGCTGTTTCTCGAGGAGGCATTCCAAAGTGTCCTGAAAAGTTATAGCCATTTCTTTGATTCAGGGATACTGAGATCTGAACTGTAAGTCCTATATTCAAGTCATGACTTGCAGAGCAACAGGGGGAAGCTGTGTGATCTCTTGACATTTTTTAAAGACATGGAGTTGGGTAGTGCAATGCCTCAGCTACACAAGCTATTGTCTTTAGTGGCAAAAATTGGAGCTACTTCAGCAGGTGTACAGAGGAGCTTCTCCTGCTTAAAGCAAGTCAAGTTTTACAGCCGCAAGACAATGAAACAAAACCCATTTAAGCAACCTTGCTCTGCTGGCCATTGAGAGGAAACTGGTCAAATTTCTGGAAAAAGACTCCCAGTTGGTATGGCAGGGTCACACACCATTTTCTACAAAAAGAAAGGAAGGCAGAATTTACATATAGATAGCATGATGCAATAACTGACTAATTTTATGATGTAGGCCTAAATTGATCTTCCCGTTTGAAAGACCACCAGCTGCCACTGCTGTGTAGAGCTGCAGATGGATGTTTCTTGTCTCCCCTTCGCAGCAAGGAGGTGGCGGACGCTATCGAGAGGGAACTGCTGGATGAGTACCGCTTCGGACTGCAGCAGCTCGTTGAGATGTGGGGCCACGCGTGTGCAGTCGCCATTGCCAAGGTACGAGTCAGCTTTCCTGTCAGCATTAAAGTCACACATACGTAAGTTTTTCCATTTGCATGGTGACAGGAGGTCGCCTCTTGTTGTGATGCCCCGTCCTTATGCAGGCCTTCCCGCTGAGCTCACTGAGCAGGAAGCAGCCAACGCTGCTGGTGGTGTGCGGTGCGGACCAGAATGGACTCATCGGACTGGCGTGTGCCCGCCACCTCCACATGTTTGTAAGTAAGGCTGGTTGAAGACCCCCCCCCCCCCCTTTTAAACTGTGGCCTGTCTGCAGTTGTCTGGGCACTGGATTAAACCACTTGAAAGCTGTGCCGATCATCCTCAACCTTGATTTTGTGCCCTGCCACTCCTCTGCCAGGAGTACGAGCCAACAATCTTCTACCCTAAGCGCTCCCCCTGGCCCCTGCATCAGGACTTCACAGTGCAGTGTGAGAAGATGGACATCCCATTCCTGTCCTACCTGCCCACAGAAGTGAGTTTTCAGAGCAGCCACTTGTGCTATTGTCCTCACAGTAATAATCCCAGGATCCATTGGTGAAAATATTAAACCATTTCTAATGAAGTCGAAAGGGATAGGTGGGGTATTACTGTGATGAATAAATCTCCAAGGTGCTTTTAAGTTGAACTGAGTCAGCACCTCCCCTCAGGTGCAGCTCATCAATGATGCCTACAACCTAGTCATTGATGCGATCCTGGGACCAGAGACGGACATCAAAACCGTGAAGGAGCCCTACACTGGCATCCTGGCAACTCTCAAACAGGTCAAAATACCTACTGCCAGCGTGGACATGCCCTCAGGTACCGTTTCCCCCCCCCACACACACACACCCTGTACCAAGAGGAACTCTGCACACCTGTTTGGGTCCTCATCATGAAAGATGTAACAGCTTAAACTACAATTCTGAAGGAGATCTGAGGTCTGACAGTGAGACAGAACCACCTGTGTCCCTTCCCTATCCACTCCCACCTGTTGCTTGGAGAAGGGTAACGCTGAAGTAGGTGCTCTATGTGCTTAAGGATGGGATGTGGAGGAGCCCAGGGCCGATGGCCTCCAGCCAGAGGTGCTCATCTCACTCTCGGCACCCAAGAAATGTGCCGCCAACTTCTCCGGCAGACACTATGTAGCCGGTCGCTTCCTGCCCTACGACATCCAGAAAAAGTATGACCTCAACCTGCCACCATTCCCTAACACAGACTGCCTTGTACAACTGTGATGCTGGTCCCCAACTGACCTTGCTGAGAAACTTTGTTTTCCTCAAGTGTTTGTGGAGCCAAAAGAATACTTATGGTACAGTTTAACAGCATACATGTAGAACCTGTGGTTCATTTTTTCACGTGGTGCAACACCTTCACTGTAGTTTTACCACATGTACAAGAGTGTAATTATTTCAAATTAAACCTTTTTCTGAAACTTGGGTGATCTGCTGCTTCAAACTTGATTTTTGCATGGCTCATAAGCATCTATAGATTGCTTCTTTTCATAGATTTTTGTATGGGAGTGTTGTCAGTTGTCCTTTTTTCTGAAGAGAACCATCACCCCAACACATTGATTTGCCAGATGGAAGCTGTCCTGACCTGGGGGTTACAGATGCTGGAATAGGTCACAAAAGCCAACTTATTTGCCCCAACATGGTTTTGAGTTAATTCATTGAAATACTATCACACACTGTAGTGGTTACTTATTTTGAATTTTCAGTTTATGGTTAACAATTGTCTAGAAAATTTTGTAAAAATTAGAGAACAAGTTCTATACACTTGTTTTTTTGTTTAAATATTGTTAAATCTTCATTGCTCAAAATTTGAAGGAGCATTAGTTGTGGGTAAATCACTGTTCTACTAGCATGTTTTACAAAATAATCAAGGCACTTCAACAAAAACCTTTTTGTGGAAAAGAGCAATCAAAATTAGAGAACGGTAACCACTGTACAAAAGATATCGACCAAAATTTTTGAAGGGTTACAGCTTTCAACAATTAGGAAGTGTAGAGGCTCTTGCTTTGAATGACTTTAGCACATCCCCACCCACAGGACATCACTGGTCTGGTTTGATCTTGGTCCACTCTTCTTCCACAGTTCGGCAACTCTAGTGGGTTTCTTAGCCTCAACTTTTGTTGCCAAGAATTTTCCAGAGATTCTCTGTCAGGTTTAGGTCTGGATTCTGGGCTGCCCATTTCATTATTTCAATGTTGTAAGCTTCAAGGAACTGCTTTATCTGTTTTGCAGTGTGACAGGGCATCGTCTTGCATGAAAATTAGACTGATTGGGAGGTGCTTGCAGGAAAGGAACTGCATGTTGCTGAAGGAGGTTCTGATAAACATTTGCAGTCATCCTGCCATGTAGCTGAATAAGAGCTGCTGCAGAAAACATCCCCCAAAACCATGACGCTTCCTCCTCCAAATTTAACTTTACGCACTTTGGGTTCAGCCTTTCCCCAGTATGACACCAAATATGTTTCCCTTCTGATCCAAATAAATTGTATTTGCTCTCACTAAAGTGAACTCTGGACCAGTTCTCTGTCCACACAACATGCTCCTCAGCAAAGGTTAGCCTAGCCTTTGGACTTGTTCTGCTGATGAAAGGCTTGGTTACTGCAGTGGGCTTTCAGTCCTAATTGTCAAACACCAAGACAGATCCTTACCCTGTTCAGCACTGAACTGGCAAACAATTCCAGCTGCAGCATTGAACCAATTCCCCATTCAGTCTCCACATTATCCTGTCCTCTCATGCATTTGTCTTATGTGGACAACCAGCATGAATTAATGTCATTGCATAGCTGCCACATTGTAGCAATCACAGACTTGGAACAACCAACTTCTCTTGCAATGGCTGAAAGGGTTAGTCCTTCAGCCTGCATCTGAACCTGCCATCGCAGGCTTTGTCACCTTAGAGCAGCTCATCATCTTGCAAAGTAATTAGGAGTACTGCCAGCTAGAATGGGGCTTGTCAGAGAATAAAGGAATTTAGCACCAGGTGCCAGATACTGGTACCACCAATAACTGGGAGGTATCGCGCATTCTCCAATTTTGATCAGAGTTCTTCAAATTTCTCATTTAAGTTCTTATATTGTGCTTCAGAGTATATTTAAATTATGAAACATGCTTACGACACTACCCTTCTATGCCAATTAGGATAACTTCAAATAGGTATAAGCAATGATTTTGAAATTTAGGAAGTTGTAAATTGTTCTGTATATATTTTAACTTTTCTCTGTGGCTGGGTTATTTTACTAGGTCAAGGCCCAGTGTCAGTTGGGCTGTAGTTCAAAAAGCTGATTTACTTCACCCCAACTGGTTTTTCTTTATACAACCTGACGTTTCAATAACATGAAAAACTTCCCTGTCTGACCTCCTTTCTTGGTAGGAAAGATTCTTGTTCTTGCAACCCAGGCTCTACAATACAGCACCAACATGGGTTCAGCAGGGCTACTCAGCTCCTATCTGCAGCCTTTACTCAGTTATCAGTCAACTTCTGTGAACAAAAACCTTATTTTAAATGACACAAGTGCCCCTTTCAAGGTGGTGGCATTTTTATGAAGTTACAACACATGATACATTTTGTATTAGTTTATTTTCCCCCAAACAAATGACACCATTAACCAACCATAAAAAAGGCTTCATCTGTGGTACTCCAGGTGGTGAGATTTACAGCAGAATCAGTTTGGTGCTTCAACGGTCACTGCTGGCTAAATTCTTCCTTTTAGATGAGGGAATGGACACCACTTACATCCCCCAGCACCCACACGTGGCACCTGAAATCAGTTAAAAGTAATATGCAGGTTTAAAATATATCTCTGAGCCAGATGAAGCAAACCACACTACTGTACAAATTAACAGTGGTCAAAATAATTCTGTAAATATTGGTTGAGCCAATGTTGGACATCTCTCCCTTTCACTCACACACAAAATCAAGTCTTACTATCCTCCAAAAAACCTACACAGAGCCATGTGCATCACCTTTGTATTTACTGTACTTTACTCAATTTATAGTTCAGTAATTTTGTAGTTCATACAAATCCACAAGTCAGTGTGTAAACAGTGCAGCTGCAACATTACACAGCACACCAAATCAAGTGGGAACAAGACAAGTAGCTCCAAATTTGAAACTGCAAAAGCCATTTGATACTAGGTGAATTTTTCCATTATATGTAAGGCATAATCAAAGATGCTTCATCCTCACTCATGTTTGCAAAAACAAGTACTGTTATAAACACATCTACCACCACAGTTTTGTTGCAACAATGCAATGTTGACTATCAGTGACTACCACTTCCTGGAAAATCAACAGATTGAGAATTTGAATAAAATTTTGTCCAGTATACAGGAGAACTGCACATCACATTCAAGATTTTTTTTAGTATGTACTACTAGCTTTACTATTATAAGTGGCTATCAAGTTACACTGTAGGAAAGCATACCTTAAACCTCTGAACTTTGATGTAGTCCCAAGTCACCAGAACTTCAGATCTTCAGCAGATTCCATCTTTTTTTTTTTTTTTTTTTTAAACACACTGGCTTCATCCTAAAATAAAGACATCCACAAGATAAGTTCAGACTCCAGGTTCTACTGCATTCTACCATCTAAATACCCATGAGCATGCACAGACTTCGTGCTATGACTACCAGTTATATTTTACACACTGGCAAAAAATTAGTCAACAGTTAACATTCATCCCAAAAATGTGGAAACTTAAAAAGCCAAAACTAATTGAAACATGTTTTATTACCAGTAGCAAGATGTAAAAAAAAAAAAACAAAAAAACGGCCAAGTATCAGAGCTTCAGGTCTGCATCGCAATACCAAGAGGCACAGCCTTTGTTAGCACAGGGAGAGCTTTGAGCAAAACACTGATGCTTTGATCTTGAACTGACCATTGATAGCTTGACACTTTGGAAGTGAGATCAGGATAATGCTGAGGGATGCCCTACTGGCATCCAAAGGTTATCCGATAGATCTTGTAGTGGGAACACTTCCCAAGAAATAAGGTCAGAGCACTTGGTTTTTCATGCAGATCCAAGGCAAACCCAGTTCCAATAGAGGCGGTTTAAAGTCAGCTCTTTCGGACATCTTGGAAGAGATGGCAAACTTTCACGAACAGTTACATTGAGAACTCTTTTACAAAAAGGGATGTGAACAGGAGAGCAAAAAGGAGTTACCTCACACCACAGGCCTATCTCCACATATGAACTAGCCAAGAGCAGCGTTTCGCCCCTGAAGAGTCACGCGTTGGTAGGCGCAACACTTCATTCTCCAAGGACTTTGTTGCTTTTTCTCCCAAATGGTAGCAGAGAACACTTGGACGTAATGAAGCATTATGAACAGGACCAAGGCAACCTGGCAATTCTGCCTCTACAGAAATTTAGAGCTAAGCTGAGCTTACATACTCAAAAGAAATGACGTTCAATTGTCTGGAGACACCAAGCCAGTCTAGACATGTAATACAGGCCTTTACATATCTTGCTGGAGTTAAGGCACATTTTAAAAAATAAATAAATAAAAAAAATCTTCAAAATAGAGCAGTCCTTTGCTGATCCTGTCTACCCTGAAGATCCTACTGACTACATTTCAAACATTCAAGTCGTTTTCTCCTGGTACATGGTGGATCATTCTCAGAGGCACAAGAAATTCAGAGCATTTTCAACGAATCGTTTTAATAGGCTTCATGAAGCCAGAGTTTTACAAAAAGGAGTTTCTTCAATGTGGTTGGTACAGAGAACAGAAAGCACATTTCTTAGCCAGCTAGAACAATCCTGGTATAACATTTTTTCTCTGAAGATTTGAATGTGATTCAGTCCATGACAGCAGAGCACATTTAAAAAATAAAACAATTAAAAATGCTGTTTCAAAAGTAGAATATCTCTGGCAGACAGCAGCTTGCTGACACCAGCACCTCATGAGCATATGGCCAAGTCCTGGGTTTTAGCCTCTCCAGTCTGGAAGGAATTCACTTTTTTTGATATGGGATATTTACAAATGATCAGCTACAGAAAAACTGCTGCTCTTGTACTGCTTCTATTAAGAGAAGCAAGTAGAGAACAGGCTGGAGTTCCCAAAAAAAAAAAAATAAAAATAAATAAAAATAAAAATTTTTTGATGTGCTCAATTGAGTGGGGGGGAAGCCTCCAGTGGTTTTTGGGTCAATTGAATAAAAAAAAGTTAATGCCAGGCTAAGTACAAACAGGATATGATTAAGGTCTATGCTCATAACAGGACCGTGTAACAGCCACCCACCCTCTCCTCAAACAGAGTGGTAAGGAAGTCCCACCCTTGCCCAGAATGTTTTTAGTTCAGCCCTGCAGTAGGGCTAACGGAGCATTAAATCTTGGTTCCCAAATTAACACTACAAGAATTTGTAGCGCTTCCAATAGGACATAATCCCACCGTGAAGCAACTGCTGGATAGAATCTAAACAAGGATTTTTTTTTTTTTTTTTTTTTTTTAGTGCTCCATTTTTCCCCCCACAGAAACTTAAAGACTACAAATCAGGTCACACAAAACAAGGAAAAAAAAAACATCTTCGAAGAGCAATCTTTATATATACAGCCAGCGAAGAGAGGATCTTGAATCGTGAAGATTTTTTACTCGTGTGAGGCTGAGGACAAGAAGTAGGTATAGTTGTAAAGGCAAGGAATTGCATGGACATTTGCTTCACAGAACTCCACGCTCTCAATACTTCCTATGCAATTTTACTAGAAAACTGTCAAAGTGAGCTGTCAAAACCTCAATTGCCATTCTTTTGATTTTAGAGCACTCAAATGACGAGATTTGTGTGAGCTTATTCAGACAAGATAGGAGGGGGGGGGGCACTGAACTCAATAGAGCTTTTCATTTGTGGTCCTCAGGTTTGAAACTTAACTCCGAGAGAACAAGGCAGTATGCCTCACGAACTGTCAAAGCCAAACTGAACATTCAAAATTGTATTCCAGATTTCTACAGGGGTCTAGGACTTTGATTACAAGTTGAAAGCAGCAATCATGTGTTAATACTTACCATAGCTGTCATAGTTGTCCCTGTAAGAGCCACCTGAGGAGCGATCTCCATAGCCAGACTGTCCCCTTCAAAAGGAGGGAGGAAAAATTACAATAAATTTTAAACCTTGCCATCATCCTGCATCTGAAGGTCAGCAATCACTACCCCCAGAACCTCACCTGTTGTCCCGGTTGTAGTAACCACTGCTACCTCCAGAGGAATAACCACCCCCGCTGCGGTTGGAATAACCAACGCCATAGCTCCTGTCTCCACCACCATATCCTCTGTCCCCACCATAGCTGCGGTCTCCATACCCCCTGTCACCACCACCATAACCACCTGTGAAGACACAAAATTGCCTTTAAACACATTCTTCAGACAAAAAAAGGGTAACATGCTTCTATAAGCAAATGCAGGAAAAAAAAAACAAGGAGGGCATGACTAAAAGCAAATGGGAGCACACCATTTTGCAAATTGCCAGCCCTTACCTCGTGAATAACCACGCCCACCTCTTCCCCTGCCCCCACGGAAGAATCCACCTCCCCTTCCAGAAGCCCCGCCCCTGTAGCCTCCCCCTGATCGTCCACTCTTCCCAGCCTCGTCCACCCGAATCATCCGTCCATCCACAGACTGAAAGAGAAGGGGGGAGGGAGCATTTACACACATTCCAGGTTCAGACAAAATTAAGATTCTAGAAAGAAAGAAAAAAAAAGTATCTCGCTATGGACACACACCTTGCCATTCATCCCCTCCATGGCATCCTTAGCATCCTCAGGGTTCTCAAAGGTCACAAACCCAAATCCACGTGATCTCTGTGTCTCCCTGTCTCGGATCACATCGACTTTTAATAAAATAAAATAAAAAAAACAAATATTTTGAGTTACAACTGGATTCCAGAGCCATTTTGAAGAATTTCACTGCCTAGTTGCATGACTTCAGATTGCAGTTGGTACAAGCAAGCAATAAATCTCTTTCAGTCACTAAAGAGGAACAAACCCTATTGGATTCATTAATAACTCACTTTTGGAGATATTTCCATATTTGGAGAAGGCTTCTTCCAAAGACTGCTCGTTGGTGTCAAAGCTGAGCCCCCCAACAAAGAGTTTCCCTTCGTCAGACATGTTGGAACGTCCTGTGGGTTCAAAGAACAGAGCTCAGTGTCACCCGCGAAGGCGACGTCGCACTTTCAAGGGCGGCCGCCATTTTGTCCGCAGCGCCACACTCAGCTTTCCGGCGCCATCTTGTTCCGCCGCACCCGCAACGCAAGAAAGCTGAGAAAAATCGAGTCATACGACTAACGAGTTTAACCGCCTTAACCAGATACTTGCTTATGCAGAACCCTTGTAATCCCAAATGATAATCATACCGAGGCAATAAATACCGTCAATTCCTGCATTATTTCATATTTATAATTTTCACCTACCTAACTTGACCTACTTTCGTTAACTGTTTTATGAAAAATACCTAAAAATGAATAAACAAAACTTTTATGTAAAATATCAATAATTATACAAAGTGACTCGTCAAGCGATGCCACGTATAAAACCGCAGACACATGGCCTCGTTAACCACTGACCTACTTACAATATATTTATATATAAAAACGTTAATTATGCATTCTAATTTTATGGGAATTAAGAATTTTTGACTGTTCATTTTCCTACTGCCCCACCCCCCGATTGGGTCGTTAAACCTTTAGTCGTTAAGCAGGTTGACTAGTTGACCCACATTCGAGGCGTTGCGCAGGAGAAAAAGCAAACAGACGGCGCCATTTCCCGGACGCATTTCCAACAGCAGATGCACAAAGAATCATTAAGTAACTGTTCAAATTTAATGCAATATTTCCGAAAAACAAACCCTCCAGTCTAAATTAATAAAAACTGCTAGTTACACTTACCTAGTCCCGGTTAGTGGGACGTTACACGATGTAGCAAGTCACTTTTTTTAAAAGCCCTTTGTTTGCGAAAGTGCTCATCAAAGCTCCACGTTCACAAACAGTCAAAAGCCCCACTAATTACATTGGCATTCCATATACCAGATAAACAAATCCAGTTAAACACATCTAATACCTACGTGTTAAGTATTAATTTCACAGTTAGCAAACGTTGAAATATCCTCACTGTGTCATATCATAACACATCAAAATAAATATTACCTTAAGTAAACAAACGTATTCTGGCGTTAACGTAACACTCGGAACATACAAACCTTTATTTCAGCGAGATACTTGAACCCACTCTGAAATGCTTTTCCGCGCTGAATGAAAAGCGCGCACAAAATGGAGTCTATTTATGAGAACCAGACCCCTCCTCTATCGCAAATCATGAATATTTTATAAGAAGAAGGCGAGTCATCTAGAGGAGCTCCGACTATTGGACAGACAGCGCGTATATTTAAATCTTCCGCCGTCCCCTTACGTCATCGATCCCAAGAGACGTAAACTGCGACTGCCATTGGTAGCCGCATTAAACTGTGATGTTGCTGGGATTTATTGCGCAGTTAAGGTACTTTGTTCTTTATTCCTCTTCATGCTATAAAATACTTGCAAGCTTTTTACCGTCGTCCTATCTTGAATGATACAATTCCCGTAAATATTCTCCACACGTTGCCTGTTTTTAACCGCAAAAATATCTTTCATAAAGAAAATAATAAATGTGCAAGTTCAATTTTGCGAGTTATAAACACATATTTGAAAATTCTGCAATTTGCCGTTGCTGTGCGGGAGCGGGCTGCCGCGTAGCAAAGCGGTGTTGACGTGCGTCCCGTTTCGCGCTCAATGGTTGCTCGAGAGGCCGGGGGCGCGCTCGAATGGCAAATATTTAGAGAAGATTTGCTTGGAATTTTGGAGCAAGTATGGACTACGCATCAAACTCCGGAGTAAAACCACAACATATAACTGCAGTATTATATACATGATTCATTTATTCATTATTATACTGCTTATTGTCAATTCCTTATGTATTCTTATTATTCTGGCACTGGCATGCATGTTTTGCACGTGTGTGTGCTGTCTTATGTATACTGGGAGTGATTGGAAACCGAAGCCAAATTCCCTGTATGTGTGACCAATAAATCTGATCCTGATTCTGCTTTATCTGTCAGTGTGGTGGTGTTCCGGAGTCCATCCCAGAATCACTGGGCACCGAGCCATTACCTGTAATACACCCTGTTGGGACGCCAGTACCAAACAGAGAGAAAGGAGAGGGCTGAGGACAATTTGGAGTAACCAGTGAACCAGAAACGCATGATTTTAGACTGTGGGAGGAAACCAGAGCACCCGACAATGACCCATGCAAACTGAGCTGGATTCCATTCCACAGCTGAGCAGCCCAGATGCTCTGGCTCCCATGAAACAAGCGTAGATCTCAGTGTTATTACAGTAGGGCAGTAAAAGTTTCCTAACAGCCTTTGTCTTTCTTAGTTGAAAACCTGCGTGATCAGACCCACAGCACCAAAGGTTTGTATGTATAATATGTAAATTGCACAGTACATATTAATTTAAATAAAAATTGTGATATTTGCAAGGTAAGGAAGCACACTTTATAAGTACCCCCCACACACACACACACAACCATTCACTGCACCCCACATCCATACAAGAACAGTGGGGGCGGCATGGTTTTCCCTGAAAAAAGGGCTTTGTGGTGGGTGGAACAGGTGCATTGACTCTGGTGGGTCACAGCCTGGTTTGTGCTTTCTACAGGAAGGAACTCGATGCGCAAACTGTGAAAGCCATTTTGAGTTGTGGCCTTTGTAGCCCGAGAGACTCTCAAGACTACAGCGTCATCTAT
Source organism: Heterotis niloticus (assembly GCA_018136845.1). NCBI lineage: Eukaryota > Metazoa > Chordata > Actinopteri > Osteoglossiformes > Osteoglossidae > Heterotis > Heterotis niloticus. Next base: position 21,357,940 of record CM030898.1, on the reverse strand, counting down.
TGACCTCCGCATGAGACACACAGGCCATGAAAGGTTTTTATCCACCTTTTTAATCTCTTGTCAGACACAGAATGATAGATCATGAACTGTACACTGATTTACCCACATAGCAGGATAATTTTTTCTCTGTAAATTCCAGGTAAATAGCTGGGGTGCTACTAGACAAGGGATTCAAACCAGTAGCCTTCAGGTTGCACAACGACAGGCCTAACCGCTATGGATGGACTCAACGGGGAGGGATAGATGAGGTGAAAACAATGAAATGGAGATGGACAAGGAGGACAGGAGAGGACAGCATTTCTTACATTTGGAAAAAGTGGAGCAGTCAAGCAGAGATAAATGACCCACAGAGCCACACTGTGCTTCATAATCTGCATGTCCCTCAAAACAAGGTTCTCTACTGCATCCAGCGTGGTGGAGCATATAAAGACTAAATATTAAGCAGAACAGTGGGCACGAGGTGGAGCTGCTCTCCGCTCCCATGCTCTCTGCCAGCCTTGTTCCACTCAGAGCTGCACCAACAGCAGCCCTGTGCTAGACAATGGGTGGCTGCTCAGGAGTAGCACTGTTACCCAGCTGGGGGTCTCGATCTGGGGAGTCCATTCCACTAATAATTTGTTTCAATAACATGTTGCTATTCTGGCTTACAGTTAAACAGTTTGTGATAAAAGCGCAGTTTGTACATTGTGTGTGTGTGTGTGTGTGTGTGTGTGTAGATGGAGTATTAACCATGCGTGTCTTTGGAAAGGAGCTTCTGCCATCTGAAAATCTCCTGAATTCCAGGGCTGGTCTGTCCCTATGTGCAAATAAGCTGTAATATCTAAATAAGTAATATGTAATATCTATGAGCTGCAGAGGGCAGTGTTACACCACCTTTTATACTACAGTCTCTGGTTCCTGGTCCAGGTTGAACCACAGCCTTGCAGCTTTTCCATAACACCCAGTATGGAATCCCAAGGGCTGCTGTAGAATCACTACCATCTACCGGGACATTGGCCATGGATTGTGGTCATAAGTTATTTTAATCTCAATGTGTGGAACTGCGGACCCCCCTCCAGTTTACATCGTTAATAACTTGAGGTTAAGCAAAGGATGAAACATAAGGTGATAAAAAGGCCATCATTGAGGAAACACTCCTGAGGGATGAGTAGGGAGGGAGGAACTTGGGGTGATGAGTGCGCGTGCATACACGTGTACGTGTGTGTTAGCATACTGGTTATGTCCTATGGCTGCACGTCAGTGGTCGTAGGGTTGAGGTCCCTGTTATACCATCCGATTGCTTACCGTGTTACCGTGCTGGGGGTGGGAAGCTGTGACAGGTCACTAGGGGTTGCTCAGTCTCCAGGCTCCAGTCACGTTACATTACTATGTCTTTTCTTATGCTTATCTTTTAATTACTGAAAAAGCAAGCAGAGGGAGAAAAAAACAAATGAGATTGTTTTTCATCAGAAAGAAGTAAAACTCAAGCTCATAATTCAGAGATCCGGGACACAAAGGCTTGTATGGGCCTAGCCACCTTCCAGGATGACAGTCATCCGCTGTGTCCGACATGAGCCAGACAACAAGGCCTCCCAGACAAGCCACATCACCTGCAATGCACCTGGTGAGCCCCACCCAGCAGGTGTGGTGCTGAGATCACATGACGCCTCCTCCTCCTGCACCGATATTAAATACAGTGGCTACTAACACTGAGCACGATCTAGCCAATCAGAGCCCCAGAGACGCCTGTCAATCAGAGCCATGCTAGCGTTACACCAGGCCCCTGTAGCTAGGCGTCACACACAAACAACCCAAGGAGGCGTGAGCAAAGCGTATTCTTGCTGACGCACTTCCCCCACGACCACATGTAACACAAGTGAGCCATGGCGACGAGCCAGTGCGGCCGCCATGGCAACAGTGCAGTTTGGCTGAGCATGTGGGTGCATGAGAGCTGATCTGCACGTGTGTGTGCCTGCGGGCACCCGTCCATCCAGTGAATTTTCCACAGCACACCAGGTCATATTTGTTAGCATTTCCTTTTCTTTACTGTTCCTCTGTTTCCAGTTGCTGGCTGCACATCACCTTGCCAGGTTCCCTGTTGGCCAGAGTCACCTAAAGGCCACCAGAGCAGAAAGTCCAAAGGGATGTTAACAGCATTAGCTGCTGAAACACCCTTTTCGGCCTACAGTCTGCCTGCAACAGTTTATTTTGGTACAACCAACATACAATTCAAATAATCTTTTAAAGAATGAATTATCTCCTATTACAAGTCTGACACATTTATCCACTTACACTGATTTATACACTTGGGTAATTTATACTCTGAGACCTCAGAATAAGTACTCAAGGGAACTGTAGCAGGAGGTGGGATTCAAACCCTGATCTTTCAATTGCAAGGGCACAGGTTGAAACACTACATCACCGGTTCCCTCTTCATAACCCTGAGTGGTGATTCATTGTGGGCGCCTACTGGCAGTCTGGGTTTGGGTTTTGTTTCAGATTGGGCAGAACCGCGGTTCATCCATCAAAGTGGCTGTGAGATAAACACACACCATCGTGCCTGCTGAACAAACTGTTCCGTCTGTCACTTCTGCATCCCCCCCAGCTGCTCCATTATTTGATATGATAATTAATAGCACTGCAGACTAACTGCGCTTTTAATACTCCTTCGGGTTGCACCAGCACAATTTGTCCCATTTCATATTCAGGAAGCAAAGCTTGCACACAACTTCTCTGATAACCTCAGTAACACTGATAGTTTAAACATTACACCAATACTGACGGTGTAATACTGTAAGGTGTGAAATCTGCTCTTGTCCAGCCAGATTTATCACTGTTTATTTGGCATATTAACCTCATCCTGGAAACTCAGTCTTCCAAGGTGCTTGAGCACCAAACCCATCCATCTGATGAAATGCACCTGAAATCAGGTGAGTGTTTCTTGCCCAAGCATCATTCCCAGTAGTAGTAGTGTGTTGAGAGACATACACAGAACTGGTGGACGGACACACACACACACACACACACACACACACACACACACACACACACACCTGGGAATGGCTTAGAGGAGGAGCATGCTGATCTGTGACTGCAGCAGCAACCCTCCTGACCTCACACTCCTCAGGGAGATGTGGAAAATTGTGATAAAACAACAAGCAGTGCAGCCCTGGGAGGGTCAGGAAGGAGCCAGTCCCACAGGGGTCAGGCTCCATCACACACACATACTCCACCTGATGGCCACGCTGACCTTCCTTCCTGTCCCTGGACACAAAAAGGATGTCTGAGTGCCTGCCACATGAAACCACAGATGGGAGTGATAAAGCATCTGGTGCCTTGCAGCCCATCTCAGTGCAGGATGTGTACCACAACTGTGTGTGTGTATGTGTGGCAAAGATGTGTGTGTGTGTGTGTGTGTGTGTGCGTGCGCATGTGTGGCTGCAGGAGTGTGTTGAGAAAGTCCAGGTGGGCGTATAGTGGACTGCTCTAAGCCGCCTTTATCCGCCGAAGGCCAGGAGCAAATGGTGCGAAGAGGAGGTACAGACCGCTGGCCACCCACCACTTCCTGTCCTGCCCACCCACACCATCAGACCGGAAGAGGTACAGGAGGGGGGAGAAAGAACGAGTGAGGAGATGAGATGGTTGAAAGCACTCAGAGCAAACTGCCAGATGGGTGCGTCCCTACCTGGGTTCTGAACACGTTCCATTCTGGGTCACAAGTTCTACACCACAAAACAGATGTAGTCCAACTTTAGATTCCAGAATATTCTGGGTAGGAGTCTCGTTCAGTCTCAGACCTAAAGCCATGTAGGCCACCTGTATTTACATCATGGGCCTGTCCTGGCCCCAGAGGTTTGAGAGTTCCCATCATGCCTTAGTGTGCAGACAGTTGGATGAGATCCTTCGATGATGGACAACCCAGACAAGCAGAGAACATGAAGCTGCGTGATGTGCGACACACACACAGACACACGTATGTGTGTGCACACACAGAGCTCCTGACAGTTACAAAATCAATTTATTGCTTATTGGCCTTCACGCTTCACATCTCATTGTTTCCATTCGTCACAGAAAGCAACACAACTGAGCAACCAGTAGGGGGCCTACTGCCCTCAGGGAACCCTTCTGTAATAATCCCAGTACCCAGCAGCAGCACAAAAAACCTCAGCCCCCATTTCCACAAGCAGGACGCGTAAAGGCAGCTCGGGAAGCTGGAACAATGGCAAACACCTCTCTGTTAGCAGGAGCCCCCCTGAAAGCCCGCACTCCCAGTGAACCGTCCACCCACCTGCTCAGGAATGTGGGGTGGGTGGAAGGCGGGGGAGCATTTGTGGGGGCAGAGAGAGAGGAGGGGGGGGCATGGGATACAGATCGCCTGCAGCAGGACAAGCTGGATGCCTGGAAATGGCTGAAAACCACACGGTCCAACACGTGGGTCCTGGCTGGTCTACCAAGGGACTCTAGTGATGAACTGCAAACCAAATCACAAACCACCTAAACCAAACCATCAACCAAACCAACTCATGAACAAGAAGCCTGTGCTTCAAGATACCCATCATAACCAGGGCACAATCGGACTCTCACGTTTGTCTCGTGAAATCCCATAACCGCAGAGGCACAAGCTGAGCTCTCATTACCCACAGTGCCTCAGCGGCCGGCTTTTCCAGGGACAGAACGTGCAGGTGCGTCATGAACACAAGGGCCTTGGCACTACAAATGGAGAAGTGCTCTCTGAGTCAAGGCCGAGTGACACTCGGGCTCACAGCTGCGGTCCTGCTGAGTAAGATGCAGATTCAGCTGCGCAAGGTTGCTTTTCTCCATGTTGCACCTGTGCTGAAAGCTCATGGGAAATCAGAGGTGCCCTACAAATGGTAAGCAAGAGACTCAAGAGCATACAGCCCTGCTTCTAGAAGCCTTTTCTCTGCACCTTTCACTACAGCAACTAATAAATGCATCAGTCCTCAGCTGAACTGAACTTCTGGAGCCCCCATCTAGACCCTTTTTGGAGTATCAGATCAAACCTAAAGGTGCTGGACCACATTTGGAGGTACTGTACCATGTTTTGAGAAATCCAACTGTTTCAATTTACCAGCTTGGGCTGGAGGTTGGAGATTTTACTACTCTGTATTGTCTCTCAGGCTCTGGTGGTGAACAGATGAAGCAGCATCCTGGTGCTGAAAGCCCTGTGGAATCTCACTGTGCATCAGTCTGCTTGGCAGTGAAAGGCAGGTTCACACATGTTCATCCACATTCACACACTTCAAAACCCCAGGTGTTACTGCTCAGCAGCTCATACAGCTCAGGATCGCAGGTCAAATCTGGTTTGGAGAAAAGCACGAGGTAAATGAAGAGGTGTTTACATGTTTCTCATAGGGACCTGTGACAGCCTTTTTGTGTGTCATTGGACTGGTTTGCTACTGCTGTACTGTGCTCAGTGGGGCTTCTGGGTGAAAGCTAGACACGGGGGGACCAGGATGCGTCCCCTGGAATCTAGGCCCATGCTCAGAGGTCCCTGTAGCTCTGAGAAATTACATAAATGAGTGTACAAGCCACAGTGCATGGGTGGCAGTGGGGGGCCCAGTGAAAGTTACAGTCCAGCTGTATGCGTGACTCCAGCCAGGGGGGTAACAGTGACGCACCCGGGAGAGCCAGAGGGAGGGCGGTGCTGGTGGTACGGGGGGTGGTGGGGAGTGGGGATCTCACCTTTAGTCATCAGGGGTTGGATGTTCTTTGTAACGCAGCCTGACTGTGGCTTTTGGGGGCGGGAGGCTGTTTGCCTTTCTTGCACCCAGGTCTCGTGATGAAGCGGCGTGAGAACCGCGAGGGCTGTGGGATTGCTGGCAGTGCAAAATTTCAAGGATGGGGTGACCTCACTGTACAGGTGGATTGCGCAAGGTCCCGCCGAACATTTGACACACCAGTGAGAGTGTGTGTGTGTGTGTGTGTGTGTGTTCGTGTGACTGAGTGTGGGTGTGATTGTGTGGGTGGGTGTGACTGTGCGTTGTGGGTTTAGGGTGTGGAGTTAATTATAGGATACCCAGCCAAGAACTCCCATCTCAGACAAAAACAAAGCACCCGCACACACACACAGAAACACACCAGCTACAGACTGAATTTTTAACCATAAGGTCATGCAGTTTGCAGTTCCAACCCTGAAAAGAGTAACAGCAGTACTTTTCTGGCAGCCAGCGCTCGTGGTCTGCAAAACCTCTCCCCAACCCAATGGCTGCACTATGCATCATTTCATTTCGGAGTTCTGCGTGTGTGATCTGTGTGTATCTGCCTTCTCCATTCACAAGTTTTTAATTATCAGAGTGCCTCCATCTTGCACAGTGAGCGCGAAGCTGTCTGTTTCAGACTCGCACACACACACACACACACACACACACACACACACACACACACACACAAAGGACTGCTCTGTCTGAGAAAAAACATCAATAAACATGTATCCTATTGCCTGCACATGTAATGGCTATGATGCTATTGGTGTGTAGTAGCCATACTTCATAATTCCAGAATTTTCCTTTTTTTTTCAAATTCAGACTGGACCCTGACAGCTACAGAACCCCACCGTACTAAACCCAATGACAAATCCAGCTTATACACCACAGTGCCAGTTTACACACTGTGACACCCAGAGGCTTCACTTGCCCTCATTTTTACCCCAGTAACTCCCCCTTCCTGTGTTGCTGTTGTTGTTGGAGGCACATGTAACCCATCAGGCAGAACATCGCTAGGTTGTGTGTGTGTGTGTCCTGGCATAACCCAAAACAGACACAGCAGGAACACAGGCAGCCTGCATGCGTGTGTGTGTGTGTGTGTGTGTGTGTGTGTGTGTGTGTGTAAGAAAGACCAGTGAGTCACATACCAGTTCCTCTTTTCCTGCAGGTAACCCCAAAAACACTAAGTGTGCTCAAAGCCCAGCCTGTCCACCCCCACACACGATGAGCTCCCTCTTCCCCCCCGCTTCCCCCTGTTGTCGCTCACAAAATGGCTCAGTGGAAAAAAGCTCAGTGGCAGATTCTGCCCCCACGCCCACTCGCCAAGTCCTCACGCCACCATAGTCGCAGTGCTTGCATCAGTTTCCTTCTGATTCCCAGTGTTTTTAGGCCCCAAACATTCGTCTCCTGCATGAGGGGGGTCAGGGCTCTGTGTACCGCTGGCTCTCGTCTCCAGTGCTGTTTCACCGGAGGCGACACTTTTGGAAAGCTGGTTTCTCAGCGTCTCTCCTTCAAAGCACCATGGCGGCAGGTTCCTCCCCTCCCTGCCCCCAAATGCACCCCTCTCAGAAACTACGCCAACAAGGTGTCTCCCACTGGCACATGCAACTAACCACAGAGTACTCCTGAAAATCGGCTACTCACCGAGTTATTCACATTTTCCATCAACTAACCGCTGCTTTGAATTAGAACTCATTTATTTTGGCCTTTTTCCAAACCAAGAACATCTATCGCACAAAAACCAGGCTTTACACTGAGCTAACTGACCCAAACCATTCTGTACACCGTGCTTACTCTATGCTACCGCCTTCTTCCACCACATTTCCAGGACGACCACGTGATGTCTGAGGCCGTGTCCTGTGTCTTGTGTCTTGTGTGTGGACCTCACCTGTCTTCAACCACGCCTGTCTATTGTATGTTATTGATCTTCAAAGATCACATTTCAGTTTTGCTTAAGGTCAGAAATGTATGTTGACCAACTGAAGAAGTGTGACATCAAACCACGAGGGTCACTGCACATGCAGTTTGTGACTGTACTGATAAACCATTAACCCACACAGACTTTTTACACTGTAGACTACAACACAGAGTCACTCTCTGGGGTCAGTGTCACTGTGTGACACCACAAAATGGGGCGTGCGTGTGTGTGTGTGTGAGAGTGTGTGCATGTCTGCACTTGACAGCTCTGTTTTGTGGTCACAGTCCCCTCTCTCTCGCTCTCTCTCTCTCTCTCTCTCTCTCCCTCCCATTTGCACCCCCTCACTCCACTTTGTTTTTCTCTTACTTTCTTCCTTGTCTCCAGGCACACATTTTGACCCCACCCACACACAGACGCACTCACCAAATGATTCCAAGAATTTGGACCCTCCTGCCCCCACCACTGCTCTGCTGCTCACCGCCCACCCCCGCCCATCCGGACAAGGCACACAAAATGCTTGGGGCGACGGGGAGAGACGGGCCAAGAACAAAGAGACAGCCGTGATGGCACACCTGAACGCTTCCATTCTGCTCTGGAGGCCAAACCACGTTTCCTGTTGCTCCCAGGGGCCTCAGGGGCCACACACCCTTGATGGGGCTGGCCGGACAGTTGCTGCCCTTCAGCACTCACACAGATGGCTATGCGTTGCACAGAGACCCAGCAGGGAGGACAACCCTGACCATAAATGGACAGGAGAGGATTCCAGGATTTTGAAACTGTGGAATTCCTCTCTGTTCTGCTCTCATGGACCAGAGCCATTCTGACCGCAGTCTGTTACACAACCAGAGCGAGTGCTCTTCTGCAGATGGCCTGTCCTCTATGCGGTCCTCAAGACCACAGCCACATTTATTCACCCATTCACTGTAAATAACCACTGGTCCCCCCCGCAGGGTCACAGTGCTCCAGAGTCATTCAACCGTAGGCTGTGAGACAGGTACACCCCAGACACGACAATCTCACACACACCTGAAACACATCTGATTGTGAGAAGAAACCAGAGCACCTGGAGGAAACACAAGGAGAACATCAGGTCATCTGATCAAAAACATCAAAACAACATTCAGAGCACCTGCACTGTCCTTATTGGACTCGGAGATCATGGGTTTGAATCCCACCTTCTGCTGTAGTACCCTTGACCCTATAGAGTAAAAACCTTACCTTGACCCTATAGAGTAAAAAGCCTGGCTGTATAAATGGGTAAATCAGTGTAAGTTGCTTCCCACTGTATGTCACCTTGGAGAAAAGCATCAGGTAAATGTAATATAAACGTAAGATGAGGAAGGAAACAGCTCCAGGTTGAAGACAAGCACAAGGATCCCAGCTGATTGTCTGCTTCCAGCTCACAGGATGACCAGCCGTGACAATGGACCTGTGGACTCTGTCAGGCAACATGGTTCCCTCTGTTGCCCCCCGCTGCTATAACACCCCATAGCCACCTCAGATCCCATATATGGAAATGTACACAAATTATTGTGACAGTGATATAAACATCAAATCTCCATCACCCTGCTTATGTGACAGATGTTATTCCTGCTGTCCAAACTGTCCTCAGGTGTCCCCACTCACATCATCCACAGTGAGGCAGCATGTTGCCCAGGACCCTTTTTATCAAGCCCATTGCTGGAAATGCACAGTTCAGACAAGACACCCTGGGATGGGGGGGCATTCAACGTAATTGATGCCCAGACACGTTTGAATATCCATCAATAGTTTGATGAAAGCACCTCATCCATTTGAATCCATTTGAATGACATGAATATATCAATGCTGCACCCCATCCTAAAGCAGAGTTTTAAAGCATTTTGGTTTAAACAGTCTGGGATATCAGCTGGAGAAGAATAAAGACGAATTTGCAATGCAAAGATTTTAAAAAGCATTCATTTGCATTTATGAAAGTTGGAGCTGTTGTGACTGGAAGTCCTTCCCTTGTATTTCTGTCTTACTGGAACTGCAGAGTTCCAGTGACAGGAAGAGGGGGAAAAAAAATCCTCAGGCTTTCCAGGTATGGAGCTGTGAGTGAACTTCCCTGCATTCCCAACTTCCCCGGGTTCTCAGAACAGCGGGATGGTTGCATGCTCTGAATGAGACACATTTACCCACTAAGGATATTCCAGAACAGCTCTGGGGGAAGGAGGTGGAGGGAGGGTTGCTTTGTACTATAGTAACACCACAGCCTCTGCTCTGTTGACTTTTCTGAATTCTCTTTCCTTCTCAGTAAACACAAAAGTGATGATGGGACTCCTACCCGTTCACTTTCATCCTAAACATATCTTAAACATCGGAAGCAACAGGTGGTGTAGTGGCTACAGGTGTCGGTTTTAACTCAAAACGCTTGGATTTTTATCCTAGCACCTGGTGTACTTCCCTTGATTCAGGTACTTACCTGATGCAGTATAAATAGGTAAATCAGTGTAAATATATTTGTGTGCAAACCTCACCTGTAGGCCACCTAGGAGAAATGTGTCAAATGAGAGTAAATTACAGCATATAGTGGGTTCCCACTGTGTAAGTGCTGTGTTAGAACGACGTCTAAGTGCCCTTTGCACCGCGCTGGAGAGTTGTGTGACCCCTGTGGCTGGCAGGTGGGTGTATGGTCAGCGAGCCATAAGGCAGCAGCGGGCGCCGGGGCAGCTCTGTGAGGAGCTGCGCTGGGGTCGTGTGGTTTTTGCGACTCGGGCTCCTGAGTCCACTGTTGCTGCTCGCCTGGTGCCCCAAGGGTGGATGTGTCAGTGTCCAAAGTACGTGATTTTTATCACACCAGCCCACTCTGACAAAGGTCACGAGCTTCGTGAGAAGTGGCCCGCGGTGTGCGCTCGCCTACGCAGCCAGAGAGTGCAGTAAAAATACCGCCCCTGACTGCTCTGCAGTCTTTCTGTGTTTCCAGGTGCTACAATTTACAGGGCTGTTGAGCAACTTTTAGACCAACTGCCATGTTTGCTTGGTAACTGAACAACACTGTATGCCTAACCAAATAACTGACCATCCTGCCCTAAATAAGCCATCTGGTTTGTGAGAGAAATCAAGTTAAGGTGCAGCAGAAGGTCCCTCAGCGGTGGGGCCACCAGCCGGACAGAGTGCAGAAACCACAAAGCTTGGTGGTCTTTTGTGTTTCAGACAGAACAACGTGATAGTTGGGCAGCAGAACTGTGCGCTGCAGCAGCTTTGACCACTATGCCACCTACTGCCTCTGTCTAGCCTGTGCTAGGGTTGGGATTAGGTGATTTTGGCCAGCCAGTTTAGCCTGGGGTACACAAGGTGGAAATGAGCAAAAAACTGAATCAAAGAATGGCAAAGAGGATGCTGGGAAATCTCATCATTCACTAAATGCGCTGATTCAGCAGCTTCGTCAGCACCCAGCAGCTTTGCTCTGATTTACTCATCCAGGATCCGTACTGCTCAGGGTTCCCAAGTCCCACCACCAGATGGCTGTGGTCCCTGCCTGCACACGTAGGCTCACGGCAGCCAAGTTCTGTTTCAGCTCCTTACCCCCAAGCTGCGTGGCTACCAGACACCTGAACCTCAAACAGATCTTTCCAGATCTTTCCCACTGAGCTGCGTGTTCTGGGCTTGGAAGACCAAAGAACCAATTTCTGAGCACGAAAAAGAACTGACCAACCGTTTCTCCCAGGACCCCATCCCCCGCTGTCTCAGTCCATGAGTGTCCTTAGTGGACAGGCAACTCTGCAGTGGAGGAGGTGTCCGCATGTTCCAACACAACTGCGTGTCTCCTTGCATAAACGCTTTTGGCTGTTTTTATTGAAGCCCATCAGCGTGAGGTGTGTGTCCTTCCGTTTCGCACAGCATCCAAATATGTGTTCTGAGATGTCTCTGCCTCTCATCACCAATGTCACTGTCAGGAGGAGCAGCAAAACTCTGCACACAGGATGTAACAGCCCATCTCCTTCTCTGTTCTTGCTGTCTTATTAAAACCAGGTAGCAACCGAGGAACCCAATGCACACCCCCAGCACTCGAGCCCACGCAGCTCTAGCACATCTGCAAATATGGCAATTGTCTTCGCAAGGCCAAGAGAAGAGATGGGAGAAAGAAAGGAAATATTTTTACACTAAATATAAAATCATCTTTGAAGATATTAAATGTCCTGGGGTTTTAAATAACCGAGAGCAAAACTGCAGCGGTACAAACCAGTGACAGCCTCCAGACTTGCTGGTTTTCCTCGGTTGCTAAGCAACAACTTCGATAGGATGGACAGAAAAGTGAACTGCGGTCCAGGTCACACCTGGTGACTTGAGTTTTCAGACAGATCTGGTCACAAAATGAATAAATACATGGCCACTTGAATTAAATGAGTAAAAGGTATCTACTGAGGATGGAACTGTGAGAAAGGGGAAGGTGAAGCCCGTTTCTACATGCTCCGCTCCAGGGGGTCCTGCTTGCCAACACTTCTCTCTCTCCATCCTCTTACACCCCTTGCCCACTCCCCTCCAGAACAGTTAAAGAGGCTCCGCCCACACGCACTTTAAAAAGGGCCAAACAGCGCTACTGGGCCATATATTCTGAGGTCAAAGTTTGCACCCGAGGGACTGGCTGCTTCTCTTTCATCTATGGCTGTATGAGTGAGATGGAGAGGGGGAGGGAGTGGGAGGAAAACAGCGGCCTTGGGGTGTTGGGTCACAGGGCCAGTGGGGGCTGTTTTAGTCTGCTAGCTGGTGAATGAAACAAATGCATGGATGGGAGCTCAGGAAGTGGCACAGAGCCACACTCCTCAGGCCTCCCGGACACATAGCCGGCTGGTGTAACCACGCTGTAGTTAAGCGCTTTTTGTACTCTGGAGCAGGAGGGCAAAGAGTCCTTCAACTCCCCACTGTCCTTCAAACATCCCCTCCTAGCACAGCTCCAATGATCCTCTCCCCGGGCCCACATCAGAGATGTCAAACTTCCCTCCTGCACCAGGAGGTCTGGGGCTGGGGGCAGGGCTACCACAGGGGATGAGAGGTTGTCTGGTGGATGGGGCAGGGTGAAGGGTGGGGTTGCTGGAGGGGATCAGAGGTCGTCTGGGGGCACGGGACGGAAGGGTGTCTGGCAGGGCCCCTCTTGTTGAGCTCTGACCATCTGGAGCCCTCATGGTGTCTGTGGTGCAGAGGAGCTGGTCTCTGTCCCTGTGAAAAGGACACAGGAGGAGGATGATGGCACCCTGAGACAGGCTGGTTCTTGGCATGCCTGTCAGCTGCCTCATGGGGGACGAAGGGCCAAAGCAGGGGAGGTGGCCTCTCTCCCATCTGACCATTACAAACATAAAAAGCTCCCTGCTGGCCGATCTGCCATCACACCCCTAATGGTGACCCTGTCCACTTCCTGTGGGCATCGTCTTCCTGACAGTGCGATAAGGCGGGGAGTGCACAGGCGGGGGATGGAGAGGTTAGTTATAATTATTTCCTCTAATTTCGCCTCCCTTGGTTGCCAAGCAGTGAAACGTTTCAGCTGTATTTTCAGAAGAGGCTGATAAATATGATAATGTGCACCCCCACCCCCATCCCGCATGCAGGCTCACACCCACCCCCCACCCCCTCGGCCTATGAATAACTGCCTTGTTCAGCTCGGTGGCTGAGTCACTGTGTTTCCTCTATGGAGACAGTTTCAGTGTCAGTACCATGCATCCCACCATAACCCACCTGATCCAGCAACCTGCGCTACCTGTTGCCCCATCGCCTCACACCACTTTCACTGTAACACACAGACTGAGGAGGATTGACACATGGGATGTGCAAGAAGCTCAAGAACACAGAGGAAAAGCCACGCAACTGTCATTTTAACGGTGACCGCAGTGTCACAGAGGAGGTCCAGGCTTCGCCCCGCTGCCACCATTACCAAAAACAGGACCACAATCACCTGCTGCTTTTGGAATTGCCAAAAGGAGATGGAGCGTCATCCGCCATCATCTGAGTATTTCTAGCAGGCGGGTTCTGCTCGCGACACCCAGTTCTGCTTTCTCATTCGCAGAAAGAGGAAGCGGTTCTGAAAGATCAGGCCCAACAGACACCAACACACATGCACACACTGTCCATGTCCGACATAAAGGCTAACATGTTGCATGTTTCACAGTAGAGAATGGCACACCCAGGCACGACTGCAGCACCAGCAGCAAGTGGGACATTTTGAATAGAACAAGAGAATACTGCTATTTTACCATTTTTTTTTACATGTGCAGGTGCCAGTGGGTTTCCAGTGATCATCACGAGCAACACAATGTTATGTGCAGAAAGTCAACTAAATGTTACTAGCTGGTACTAGCTTAGTGCACGCAGTCATCAATACTGAACACTCTACACTCTGTCATCAGTTGTTATTGACTGCTGGTTGTCAGCTGTTACTAGAAAGATGAGCTTTCCCTGGGGGGGTAATGATGAAAGGGAAACTTTATCACAACCCAGGTGGGCTGCAACTGGACTGGTATCACCCACAACCCATGGGCTCCCAAACCCCTGCTGAAGCTGAATATACCGTGAGTGGTCATTTCCTGCTGACACAGTGGGTCACAGAGGCTAAAAACACTCACAGGTCTATTTTAATGGATGACTATGATAAAGCCACACATGAGGTTTTCTAATAATGAGCTTCACACAAGGTTCATCAGAAATGATGCAGACCAGTCAGTGGACACATAGGTCCACATGTTGAGTCAAGGCACGGGGGTGCTCTTCAGGAACGAGGTTGTCAAAGCTCCGGAGATCCAGTAACAAAGACAGAAGGACCTGGAATCAAGGCTGAAGGGCTTCACTCTGGAACAACCAACCAACCTCTTCCACTGAGGACCGCAAACCTACAGCAGCTAAATCCCAACAGCCATATGGAAGTTCTTGTGCTGGGTTGCAAACAAGTGATAATGGAGCTTTTTCACTCATCCTGGAGATCTTTCTGGAGGTCACTCAAAGAAGTCCAAAGAACAAGAATTTATATGTCCCACACCCAAGGAAATATTTTCTCTACCCCCAATGAATGTGTAATTTCATGTTTCAATTCAGTTTTGCTATCTAAGATGCAAAGTTTGGGAGCTGGAGTAACATTTTTGCATTTTATTTGTGCCGCATGTCAGATCAAATCTTTAGAAGTTGTCCAAATGACCTCCCTAACGGTGAAGTACTTCTTTGATCATTTTGTCCCCCACGGCTTGTGACACTTTCAGCTGGACCACAACCTGACCACTTCCCCTTATGCGAAATGTCCCCAGCAGCCACACAGCCTTTCAAAACCTGCCATGTGTCACCAGAAGTGTTCAGAAGTTACACTGCTGACCTCTGGCCCAGTAGAACCTCGACTGAGTTTTTTAGCCTAGCATGAATGTGGTGAGCGGTGACCTGTTTTTACCACGTCCATCTCTAGCTGACATGCAGGAATGCGAAGGGCTTCTCAAAGGTCATTCAGCCTGACCTTTTGTCATTGTTTCTTTTTCATCCTCCAACACTGCACTCTTTGGAGGACTTCTTATAATCTGCAATCCTCCACCACCACACACACCATTTGATGCAGTGTTTTATTCTCGGCACACCGTGGTAAAGTCTCCCACTTCATTTTGCTACGCTTACTGAGTCGTTGGCCAATTTGCAGGTAAAATCCAAATGCATCTGTGGTGTCCACAATCTGATCTCTTGCTTAGTTTGGTTGCCCAGTAACAGAGTTCACCATGAAAGTAAGGATAAAAACTCATAGACCTGAATGTCAGTGTTGATTAGTATTGATTTTATTTTATAAAAATATGAGTATAAGCTATATTAATACACGCGTGTGTCACCAGAGACGTGTGCATTTTAATGTAGTTTATACTCTTTCAATCAACTTATAGCATTAAACTAAATTGTATAATTTATACAGCTGGGTAACTTTACACAGTTCCTGCTCCCCCCAGCTTATTCAATCCCTAAAGTGTGTATGCTTATCGCTTTAGTGGCTCTGACCTCTGGTGACCTGCACGGCTGGATGTGTCCAAACACTGCGGTGTAGCGCCACTCTGCTGTCCCCATAACCTTCCCCCACCCACATCCTTGCACACACCCAACTGCGATGGAGCCAGGGTGGCTGGATGTTTGGGCAGGGAACGGAGCCTGGGCTGCATTCCGATAAGTCACATATCTCACATGCCTTCCTGCCCTCTTGCGGCACCTGGGCAGCCAAAGACCCCCCCCCACTAGTTACTTGGTCAAGTTCATGGTTCTCAGCTGCTGTTTTTGGAACAGGTGATTCACATGCAGTCAGAGTCAAAACAGCATTACCTCTTAATTCATCTCACTGGTTCTGAAACTAACCCAGAAATGGGGTGATTATTTCTCTAGTATGTAAGTAGGCCAGCTGTGCACTCCCCCCACTTGAAAGAGGAAGTGGGGAGTGGAGGGGTGGGTGCAGGATGGGGGAACAGGACGTCAGCGGGCAGTTTGGGGCCTTTGATCATAACTGCAACAGGATTGAGACAGGAAGAAGCATCACCCTGTACCGGGGCACAAAATGACATCATTTCCTGATTGACATCTGACCGCCGCACATCCTGTGCCACTCGACTTTGGCTCCAGCAGCTGCGCAATGTGGCTTCTGTCACCTGTTCTGTCTGGGCCCCAAAAGGACAGTTGGCATAACAGAGAAAAGTTTATGTCCTTTTTATGAATATATATCATAGGGGACCTGGGATTCAAACCCAACCTCCTGTTGTAGTTCTCTTGACCAAGGGACTTATCCTGATTTGATCGAGTAAAAATTACCCAGCTGTATAAATGAGTAAATCAGTGTTGTAGCTTATAAACTGGAGAAAAGTGTTAGATAAATATGCATTTGTTTTAAATATACAGCATATTTGCTTGCATACAGCTTCAGTGACCAATAGCAGCATTGAGGACTATCCAGGGTCCAGAGCAGTTGGATGAGCAACAAAAACAGACACCAAACACCCTCCCTACACTGGAAATGTTCGGTAGCAGAACCCATGTGAATCGTCATGGAGACAAGATGCGAGTTGTAACTGATGGACACGGAACAGCATCCTGCAGATGCCAACTGAGCACAGCTTCACACAGTTGAAAAAGATGCCAGACAGCCTCTCACTTGTGACAGGTTATCTGCTGAGTTTAAATGGAGGGGTGACCAGTCCGGGGCAGGAACGTGGACCAAAGCCCCAGCAGAACAGAGAACACGAGGAATCTAGCTGCCTCTTCATGGACCTCTGGAGAGGACGAAGCAGCGGATGGAATCAGTCACCTTGCAGGAGATGGAATTGTGTGTGGCTGAGGCACCAAAGACCCCAGTTTCCTGACGATGGGGTTGGTGGGAGAGGATACACCAAGAGTCACTTCAATAGCCCGATGTGATCAGCGAGGTCATCGGTCAAAGGGGAGGATGTGGAACAGGGCCTTCCTCCCTGAGATGTCAAAGCAATTCCCAGTCAGTGCTGGGTAAGGATGTGACTGGGGGGGGGAGGGGGGTCAAGGTGTTGCCATGGTTACACTCAGTTACCTGTCCTTTGTGGCATTACAGCAGTGCCGGAATTCGCACTCGACTGCTGGCACCCAGTTTCAGAAAGCTCATTGCAGACATGATACACGCCACGAAGGAAACATCACTGGACGGACGACTGATTTCGAAGAGACAGATGAGGTGGTTTTCAAACAGCTGTTGAGTGCTACTGTGTACCCCCCATCATCTCACCGCATGAACAGGAACTGTGCAATTTGCATTGACGTTACTGAGTGGAGCATCGGACGATGACCGTCAGCAATTTTTTCCAAGTGTCAACATTCAAAAAATATTAAGAGGAAGAAAGGAAGAAGTCCAAGATCTGGGGATTGATATGACTTGAGTGACAGGAGCTCCCCTTGGGATGCATGGTTTTAGTTTGTCACCAAAGCAACTGTCCCCATCTCCCATGTTGTGTTCATTCAGGTTTTGTTTGTTAAAGGAGTTCCCAAAAACCTCAGCGGGTTGTCAGGTTCAGGAACCCCCACATTCAGGGGCCTCCAGCTACGTGACGTTTGCTGCAGTTTCCACTGAGATGCAGATGAGACACTTCCTGTGCTTGAGAAAGGAGTACGGTGGTTAAAGCTGAGGAATAGCTCACTTGGCTTTACTGTCACATGTGGAGCACAATGGGGGATACTGCGATCCGCACACCTCAGCTCAGTCCTTGCACCCTTGTCCTGCCCTGCTGTGCTCCTTTCACTTTAAAATAGATGCAGACATGAGTTTGAGTCTCACCTCCTACTGCAGTTTCTTTGATGAAGGCAGCACATCCAACTGAAAACCTGGATGCGTGGATAAACCTATTTTTGTAGCAAAGTATTAGGTAAATGGAACAAGTGCAATGCAACACACAAAAATACTGGTTTAAAAGCCTTGTCAATTTATTACCTAAAAAAGAAAAAGAGCTATCACAAGTCACACAAATGTATTGCTTAAGGGAAAAATAGGTACTTTTAGGAAAACCGTTTCAATCATTTCAAAAGAAAAAGCCGTTGCATTCATTACCCGCGGCTTATTGAACTCCCCCTTCCCCGCTTATAAACACAGTAAAAACACCCAATTTCACAGTTACCAGTTTGGTTTATAAATTAGTACAGTAATAGAGGCGCTACAAGGTCTATAACTAGAAAACAGAAACAAGTGGGTTCCATTCAGAAACTTTGCTACAAAACAAAGTGACGAAGCAGACGAGGAGGTGGGGCCAGGTCAGTAGGCTGACATCGGGGTTACCCCAAAGGGCCACAATTCGAGCACCTCACACTGCTTTGTCAGGCACATACACAGGGATTCAGAGATAAACATAAATTGGGAAATGGGCTCTGCTGCCCCTGTGGTCCCTCAGGTCCTGACCCCCTCCCAAAGGCACGAAGCTGTGTGGAAGCAGTGATCACTGCTCTTGTGTGGCCACGTGATGACACTTTTGGGGAGGATGGAAACATGAAGAACATCAAGAGCAGCTCCAATTCAGTAAGGACAACAGAACAGGATAGAAATCCATTCAACTCCACTGAGGCCTCCTGGGGGTCCCATTTTCCAGACTGAGTCTGGGCTCCTGCGGTTACACTTGCTGAAGGGAAGCGTTTTAAGATAGTCCATTCATCCCCAAATGGCCAGAAAGGGGGACAGTGGGATTTATTTATAAAAAAAAAAATAAAAATACAGCCACTGCAGCTATGAGGTCAAGGAAAAGGCCTTGGGGAAACAACCCTCTGGGTGCCGCTATATACATCTGACAGTTTAAACTGACATCCCCAACAAGCATAATGTAGCAGCAAATGTCCTTGTGAAGTGCCACTTGATTGGGAGATTTAGTATCTCCAGGAGTGTGCTCTTTCAAGACACATATTGGGGCTCAAACCATAGTCTCAGAATGGAAGCAAGGAATGCTGGGTGTGTGTGTGGGGGTGGGGGGTTGGAAACAGTGCAGGGTTCAATCATGTGACAACAGCTAGCAGACTATCCTCATTTAGGGGCCAAGAGTGGCAACCTTCACAAGGGTGTATAGGCAATTTCTCACCTTTTCACTGCAATTCATTCCAATTTCCAGCACAATTTAAAAAAAGAAAAATTCAATTAGGTCCTACTGAAAATGAATGTGGTACCCTTGAAAAGCTGCCCATATTTTTCACCTGGGACGCAGTGGCTGCCTTGGACAGAAACCCAATAATTTTCATGTAAAGTTCATATTTGCTCCTCAAACACCACAGTCCGGAAGGGGGGGGGGGCATAAAAATGTGCAAAATGTGATTGTTTTCTAAACCTGAATGCTTTGTGAAGTAATGCTACATATTAGTTGAGAAACCTGGGGAAGAAGCACTACTGACCAATCTGATTTTCGGTCAAAAACATGTCCAAAGCGATGCTCCACCCATGTCATGCATGCAGACACTGTCCAGGGGGCACCTTGCTGGTCAGTCTGCTGTGAACACCCTGTGAGGGTGCTCCTTGGCAAAGTAGGAAATATATACACATAGAATGATGAGTCCCGCAATGACCATGTCTCTCAGCTAATAATTGTCTATCCATGTCAAACCGGAGGCCTTTTGCTCATCTTCATTGGTCAGCCAACTGTCTTATCTCCTCCTCCTCGTCCTACTTGCGCCGCGCTGGTCCCCATGCTTATGCCATAATGAACTCAGAGTTACGCTCGGCCTGGACATCAGGCTTCCACACGGAGTCATCAAAATCGAGGTCAAGGGAACCATCGCTCGACAGGCTGCTGTTGCTGTTGCTACGGCTCGTCTTGCGCCCCGCCACCCAGGGATAGGGTCCACGCAAATCCCGCCGTGCCCTGCGCCGAAGACGCCGTTGCTGCATGAGCAGCTGCAGACGCTCTACCTTACAGCGTGTAGCACGGTTCTCCGTCTGGCGCAGTCCATCACCCACTGAAGGAAAGAGACAAAGAGAGGGCAGGGTCAGCAGGACATAAACACAGCAATTGATTAGGAGTTACACAGGGCTATTAATTAGGAATAGTGCAGTGGGCAGTGCTGGGCCTGGAGAGACAGAACCACGTTGCACACAACTCACCAGAGGGGTTGCAAACACGGATCTGACTTTGGCACTGGACCTGGGAGTGTGGGGAGGCAGACCCTGTGATGGGAGTGGCCAGTGGAGGGGGTGGAGATGGGGGTGACGAGGAGGCCGAGCGGCAGCGCAGCTGGCTGAGCGAAGGGGGAACCCCCTGGCAGTGGCGGGTGGCACTCAGCAGGTCATTGAGGATCTGTAGAATGGTGCTGATGTCACGACGTGGCCGACCATTGCTGTCCTGGCAGCTGGGGTGGAGGGTGCCTATGGGTGGAGGGCCACAGAGGGTTAAAGGCTACACAGGCAAATGGGGGATATGCATCCAAAATAGCAACACTTCCTACCTGAAAATGTTCCGGAGAAAACTCCAGGGGCATGGCTCACAAAGCTCTCGATGATGGCGCCTGGCTTGCGTAACCGTGGTAAAGGTGTGGTGCTGGGAGTGGGGCTTGTCATGCTACAGGAACCCTGTGGGACAAGGGGATAGGCTGTCAAAAGGTGATGCTTTCCCAGAATTCAACAGACTGCATGAGGATGGCATCGTGGACATTAGCCAATTGTACAGGCACTCAGAAGCAGAGGAATTACATAACACCGATGATGTAATTGAATGTAATAATGACTCACCTGAGGGCTGGATGGTGTTGAGGAGGGGCTCTGCATTCCAGGGGGGACCTGTAAGTGGAGATGGCTGCTGGAATGTAGAGGGGGTGCCTGGTTGGGGCTGGAAGGTCCATGGTACGAATGCTGGGGAGCCTTGGTTACCAACCCTGCTCCTGCAGAACCCCCCTGGGCCATGTGGGGGTATTGCTGTGACTGCTGCTGCTGTTGCATACCCCCCACATGTTGTGCAGCCAGCTGTAGCTGAACGAACATCATATGGTCTCCAACACGCAGAGCCAGGGTCAGTGGTGACCGCCCTGACAGGAAATCGCTCACCTATGAACAGGACCCACCAAGAAACTGCATTAATTGGTGCTGTTCAGCTCCTCATCAGCACTCCACTCAGGGCAATGTCTGAGACCCACTGGCAAGGCCTTCAAGCAACACAAGGGAACAACAATGTCATGAACTGCTGTTTCAGTGATGTCACCCCTTTTGCCATGTCAAAAAGACTGTGTATGGTAGGGACAAAAAATTAAAGCAAAGGGCATCATGGCTGTATAGTTTGCCACCCCCTGCAGTTAAAAAAAAAAAAAAAAAAACATACAAAGGTCATACCACCCCCCTTACACCTGAGTCAGCACAAGGGGTAGGTGAGAGCACCCAACAGGGGCAGACAAGCACAGAAACATGCACAGTGGGGTCCTGAATGTCACACCACATGGAGTCACGAGCAGCAACAACTGATGGAACCCCCACACCTTACACATGAGATTCCAGTATTACTACCTGTCCTCCATCAGTGCTCCCCCACCACACCTCCCACAGGTGTGACATTTGTTTCAGCTCATGTAGAGCACCCACAACACCGCCAGTCTCTTCAAAAGGGATCTTCCATCATAGCTGAGTCACAGCACACATCAACCCTGCACAGTAACCATTTGATCCAAGAGTGACCACAGGAGGTGAGAATGCATTGCAGGGATCACTACCAGCCAATGGGAAATGAAAAGTGGAGCGGGAAATGTCCCCTATAAACAGAGAAGACAACCATGAGGCCTAGTGTGTGACAACATGTCTGTGTACAGCACCCCCTTTGCTGACCACACAGATTACCTCAGTGACCTCAAAGGCTCTGCTCCCCTAAGGGGATTCCATCAAGCACCTCCCCCAGGACTAATGCAAAAGCTTTACAGTATCAGCCACTTATGCCCCTTGTGGACCCTCACTCACATCACCAGGAGGTGACAATTCGTGCCATACTTTGGGGGGGGACCTATGAGGCCCTATCTTGAGGGGGGGGGCATCCTACTCTCCCACTCCTGTATCTTACACATCTGCTTGCCAGCATCCTTTGTGAGGTGTACAAATGCTGCTGGGTGAAACCTGTGACTCACTGAAGCCAACTGCATCTCATGTAATGAGGACCCAGAGATGAGGGGGACATGAAAAGGGAAGGGGTTCAGGATGACAGATTTCTACATTTGCATCTTTCATTTTTCAGACAACACTGAGAGGAGCAGGGAGTAAACATGCCTGTCCCATGGTGTGTGTGAGAGAGAGAGAGAGAGAGAGAGAGAGAGAGAGAGAGAGAGAGAGCACACACACCATGGGAAATTTTTGAACATTCAAAAGCATACAGAAAAAAATGAAACTAAACACTGAGAAACCAAACAAAATCAAAGCAAACAGTCCTATGATGCTTCAAATAATTGGGTGTATGTATTTTTTTCTGTTTGGGGCAAACGCTATCACATGACTTCAGTACGCAGGGAGCCAGCAGTATAATGCAAGCTAAAAGCCAAATTATTACAAGTTCTTGGTGCAAAAAATAATATACAACCGCACAGACATATACACACCACCTCTGAAGGTGACAACTTTTCTTCCAGACCATCTTTCCCCAGAAGAAGTACTCAAGACATAAGACATGTAAACTCCACACAAACTGAGCCAGATTCAAACCCAGTCAACTAGCACAGGCACTGTAAAGCGGCAACCCTACTTGCTGTGGCAGTGTGTTGCCCTCCACAATTAAACAAGTAAAACTCATCAACAAAATTCAAATGCTACCTATAGTAGGTAAACCACCAAAGATCAGCCTTCTCCACCATACACATTTCATCAATCCTATGTCAACACTAATAAACATTAAAAAGCAAGCTGCCTGGTTATTTAAAAAAAAGAAAAGGCTGTTTGAAATATGAGTTCAGTTGTACCGTGTACACTGGTTTGACAGTTTAGCAAAATGTCAACATGTGGCTCTTGCTTTGCTCCTAACCCAAGTTGAACCTGGGTCTGTTCAACATGAATCTGTTACCCAAAAAAGACTTCATTTGAGTAAAGGAGGCCATGCTCGCGTTCACAACGACACACACACATACACTTCTTGGAAGACTCATCATGCAACTCGCCCTCGCACATAGCCTAACCACACACACAGCAGCGGCTCCGACTTCGCGGAACATGCATGGAGTGACGCATACACAGGGCGGAGTTTGACCGGACCTGTTACTCCTCGCATTCTGGAGAACAGTTGCCAGGAGACCACAATGAGCTGCTTAAAATAAGAGCGGCTGATGGCGCTTCCGAGAGAGAAAGTGAAACAGACAGAGCGAAAGAGAGACAAACAGCAAGAGCAGATTTTGACCCTGTCAGCAAATGAGACAAACAGCTTGTATTGCAAAAAGAGCTCACCTGAGTTTCTGTTAGACTTTCCAGGGCCTGTATGACGGTCTGCTCAGGGCGAGATGACTGCGACTTCACACACAAAGAAACAAGAATAAGAGCCTTTGTTTTACTAGTATCTTACCCATAAACAAGTCATTTTAAAGAAATAAAAATCAGAATATCATTTTTAATGTGTTCAACAAAAAATGATTGACAAGTTAGAATGACAAGTGCAGAATTTTAAATGAAAGACTGCACCACAACTGCACTGCTGTGTGAGACTCACCATTAGACCCGCCTCCACTGTGGGGACAAGCGTCAGTTTGCTGCCATCAGTGACACCCAAATCCTGCAATTTTCCTGAATTCAGCCGCCTGTGGAGAACAACATGGACTTCAGGGGAAGGAAACCATGCAGGAGTCAATGTTGCAACATCTCCCAAGCCATAGGTGCTGAACTTATTACTTTTATTGCAGCAACCTTGGGAAACCGGTACCACCCATGTTGGCTCAGAGAAGAAGAGCACCATAAATCAATGAGGGGAAGTTCTCCTAAACGATGACATCACTGCAGAAGTGATGTGACGTCACAGGACACGGAGCATTTTAATGTTAACCAAACGAGTCAGGCCATTTTTTAAGGTCCATCTCATTTTACTGACTTTTTTCATAAGCATCTTTGCAAAGTCGCCCAGTGTATTTGACTCATTTAGTGCATTAAAAGTGAAAGAGCGGCAGCTACATTTTCACTTCCTACAAAGTTGAAAAGCACTTGAACTCATAACGAAGGTAAAACGTCCGCTGTTGGAGGAAGGTAAAGTAGAGTGCAATACCCAACCACAGGTTAACTTGGCGTAACATTCAGGACACGGCTATCTTGTAGACTAAGGTGGGTTATGGACAAATTTTAGACACACCACACCAAGGGGATCGCGGTGCACCGCCGCACGAGTGTTACGGACGATAAGACCTCGGCTCCACACACTTCCTCGTCAGGCCACTCCAGACGCAGACAAAGGAATGGAGCCTCGACTTTTCACACACCGAGCTGTCCTGGCAGCGAGCTCTGGGTGCACAGGCCCGACCTTCTCGTCTTTCACAGACACACGCACAAATGCGTGCGTTTCAAACGCCTGCGCGCCACTGATACTCACGTGTCCCTGTGTAGCAGCGCGAGCCGCTCCTTCGGCACCTTGAGCCGCTGCGCGAGGCGCCTCTTCAGGCCGTCCACGGTCTCGTCGCGCGCCACGGACAGGTCGAAGCTCGTGCCGGTGGTGGAGCGCACGACCACATTCATCGGGGGGTCGCGTGGGACGACGACGGCGGCGGCGCCACCGCCGCCGCCGCAGGTCGGGGCTTCGCGGCGCGTACAGCTGCTCGCGCTGGGCTGCTGCTCCATTCGCGGGTTCTGCGGTGAATAAGCGGGCAGAAAACGGTCAGCGGGGGTCCTCGAACCAACGGAGACGCGCTTTTAAACAAAAACGGAGACAAAAAGGGTATTCGTCAGAGGTCCTGTGGCGGGTCACCGCCGCACCCTGCTCACCCCCCCCTATTGTACAAGCGTGTCCAAAACGACCAGAGGCGCCCGCTTCCTCCTCACGTTATTATTCATTCTTCTCCTTCGCTTTTACACTGAGGTCACGTGGTGTACTGGATTCTCGCCTGATGTCGCTTTCAAAGCTGCTGGTAACACCGTTAACAAAAGACGCCGTTCTGCAAGGCGCTGCCTCTAAATGCACTGGTTTCCTGTACGTTTATTCCCAGTCACACGAATTAAACAGTCTAAAACGCGAGGGCAAAGCGCCTTCTTTTTCAGAAGGATAAGCTGAGAACTAAGGCTACATACGTGTTAGGGGTAAAGCTGTCTTCCGTTCGCTGTCTTCCGTCCGTCTCTCGGTTACGACTCGGCCAAAGCGAAGGCTGCCGGCGGGGCCCCTTCACTTCACCTCTCCGGCAACAGGAACACGCCCACTAATCGACAACGCCGACCAATCAGCAGCAGTAAAGCGCGCAACGTCACAAGCACTGACCTATCATGGAGCCGCTACGCCTCAGTCACATGGTGAAAAGCGCCTGCCCCCTCATATCTTCCACACAATAAGCGTGAATAGAACCAATCAGATATGAGACAACATGACGCACTACGGCCGACTCCACCCATTCGGGCCATTCATAACGTTGCGCATGATAATACACTGCCTTTTATGCCTTTGAAATTTAAATATATTCTTTTATTTTTAAATTTTTTAAGACGAATAAGAGAGAAAGGTGTGACCCAGGTCTTATGTTGTAAATGCAGATGATGTAAATTCAGATTAGCATGATTTAACGTGATGTCGCTATATCGAGCTGTATTCTCATTCCTCATACGCGCCGTAATAACGCGGCGGCGCCAGGTGTGCACGTGGACGGGTGCATCCAAAAAGACGAAGCAGTAAATTCGACAGAAGACGAAGACGTTGAGCAGCTCGTCCAACACTGGCCCGAATGGATGCGGTTCTGTCCAAACCGCCGGTAAAACGAACATGCCACACGTCGTAGAACTTGTCTTGCGTCGGTGCATCTTGGAAACTGAGGATCGCTTAGGGGTGCATATAAAAGTTAATGAAGGCTGAAAACTGTAGATTAAAACAACTGATTTCCCGAGTTTTCCCCCCAGTGCAGGGTGTTTAAAGTGATGCGACCACTGAGAACGTAGTAGTAATAATAATAATAACAGTATTAACAATAAGGTTTATGGTGTACAACGTGCTCAATCTGTCCATTGTCGTCATCTAACGGCGTGAGGCAGTAGTGCACAGACGGCTGTCCATTGTCTCTTATGCGGACCGCTGTTCTCCAGCTGCGCTGCGCTGCGCTAAATATTCTGGTTACCGGCATGAAAACCACTTTATCCACATTTAACCTCTAAGAGGGTTAACCTGTTTGAATTTTGTGCCGTTACTGATTATTTGTAACCAATTTAATAATTGTATTTGCTAACTAACACCAGGAAACTGCAGATTTCACTCTATCCTGTGTCCAACAGGCTAGTAAGCCTAAACTAAAAAGATTAAATTAAAAAAGTACAGATTTCCAGGGCCACTGAGGGTCTGCTGCTGTGGGTTAAGCAGATGCTCTTTAGTCTCTTTTCTTGAGGGGTCATTAATATAAAACTGTTTAAAATATTTCTGAATGCCCTGCCATCTCAATCACTAAATTTGTGCACATTCTTCCGTACAGTTTTGTAATATCTTTGTGTGAAACTGAACAACATGTCTGCTGAACGCCCTACACACACACACACACCACCCAAAGCAAAGCCAGAGGGGGGGGGTTCTCTGTGTGACTTCTCATCCTGTATGTGACAGAGACCTTAGTCACCAGGAACTTCACAGAACTGTGTGAACGTGTCTGTGCGTCTGGCCTAATAGCTGCACTGGGGGGGGGGGGGGCAGCTCTAACAGGTCAAGTCGGGTGACCATAACGTTCGCAAGTCCCCTGCTCTGAGGTTCTGGCTGTGGTTGAGGTCAGTAAAAATCACAGCAGCATTGTTACCAACAAACACATTTATGCACTACTGTCACAACATTTTTGCAAAGTACATTAAAAACCCAGAATTTGCCCAGTGAGAGAATATTTATATGAAAGCAAAAAATGCATCATACCAACTGTTCTGGATGACTGAAATCTCTTACTGAAAGCTGAAATATCCAAAAGTTTGTAAAATCCACACAGGTCAGAAGAAATCAGGCTTGAGAAATCAGTGAATCTCCAGCTTGTCTTTGTCCACCAGGTCTGCTTTCACCAGGCTTCTGTCCAGCTCGTCTCTCAAGCAACTGTCTCGCCACTAGATCTCTTAACCAAAGGTCTCTCTACAGCTGGTCTCTGTACAGCAGGTCTTTCTCCAGGAGACTGATCCTGTGCTGCTCTGGGTGGAGAGTTTTGTTGCCGATCTGTGAGCTGGTCTATGATTTAAGGTGGTCTTACAGAGTTACGCCTGCTGGTCTCTCCCCCACCCCGCCAAAGGGCACCCGCCACAAACTGCCCAAAATCTGAGTAAAGAGCGGGTGCCTGGTGGACAAGGTCAACAAATCAGTGGAGATTTACAACATGTAAAAAACATTAAGTGGAATACAGAGCTCCGATGTGGCACTGCAGAGTGAGGACCCACCACCTGGACCACGGAGCCTGAATGAGCACCTCAGGCCCATTTCCAGTAGTAAAAACATCAGCTGTTACCACTATTAATTGTTAAGCAATGAAACTGGGTGGGGGGGGGCAGTGAGAGTAACATATCAACTGCTCTATCCAGGGATCTGCACAGTGTGTTGTGTGGATTTGCATAGTGGAGTGAAATCCACCTTAAAGGGCTTTACTGTGAACTTCCCTGAGGAAGGAGGGAAAACCCTGTTGTGACGACAGAGGAAGAGAAAAAATAATAATCATTGTCTCCAAGCAACGAGTAAATGGAAACGCAAAGAGCATAGAGACACAAACATGGGGAGGGATCAGAGCATCTCCACCTCCTTCTGGTCCTTCTGCACCTCCTCCTTCCCGAACCACAGATCTCACCGATGCGGTGCCAGGAAACGTTGCACGCATGTCCTCATTTGCATATCATGGATTAATTAATCTGCTTTGGCCCAGTCAGTCAGTCCGTCTTGAAATCTTGGGCTAAATCACCTGTGTTCTTGCTGCTGAAGCAAATTTTTGCATTTATCCCCAAAATGGATACTGAGCAGAGGTGAAATTCATTACATACATGTCATTACCATGAATTCGAACATCTTGCTGTTGGGTGTAAAGAGCTATTTTTCAGTGTGCATGAATACCCCCCGCCCCCCCAGTTGATGAAGGGACAAAGCTGAGAAAACAGATTATAAATGTCAATTACTTTTGTGTTTTGCAAATGTCTTAAACCCAGTTTTGCAGGTTGAATCCATCTCACACGAAAGGAAAAGTTTCAGCCTTCGTGTTCTGCAGGAAGAGGGTGAAGGGATGGGACCCTTCTGGGCATTCTGGGACAACAAACGCAAGAGCACCGTCTGTGTGTCCTGTCTGTCGCTGAGGTGCTGGAACCCAAAAGCGAGTGAGTCACAGCTCGCGTCACTTGGAGCTGTGGCTCTGTGCACGCTTGTGTGTGTGTCAGACAACGTGTATCATCGAGTTGTGCCGAGTGAGTCACTAGGACCCTCTTGTGCTTTGACAGATGCCCGACTCACCCCTTCCTGTGGATCCTGGCGAGGCTGAGTCAGCACCCTTTTGCGTTTGGGATGTCCAGTGTAGGACTGTAGCACACAGGAGACGTAACACATGCACACACACACACGTGAGAAATGACCAGACAGCTCTCATAAGGAAATCCCCATCAAAATGTACAGTATGGAATGTCCATGTGGGACCACCACTCCTTCTGCCCCCTCCCCTGACCTCTACTAAGTTTACACTCTACTTACTCAGTATCTTCTGCTATTTATATCCTTAACTGGTGGTTCTTTTGGCATCATGGTGTCAAGAGAACTGCCTCCAATTGAATGTCAGCAAAACCAAAGAGATGGTGGTGGACTTTGATAGGCGACAGCAGTGGTCCTACACCCCTCCTAAAATCAACGGTACTGCAGTGGAGAGGGTGAGCAGCTTCAAATATCTGGGTGTTCATGTCACTGAGGATTTGACATGGACTGTACGCATCCAAGCTCAAGCCAGTAAAGCAAAGCAGCGTCTTTACCACCTCAGACAGCTGAGGAAGCTTCGGGTCTCTCCGGTGATTCTTAAAACGTTCTACTCTGGTGCTGTACAATCTGTCCTGACTCAGAACATCGCCTCCTGGTTTGGGAATAGCTGTGCTCGCGACATCAAAGCACTGCAGAGAGTGATCCGGGCGGCAGAACGCTACACCAGATCTACAAGACATCTACACTAGGAGATGCAGGACCAGAGCAACTAGGATCATCAGTGACCTGTCTTATCCCAGCAACCATCTGTTCGACCTGCTGAAATCAGGCGAGCGTTTCAGAAGTATTATGGCCAGAACAGAGAGGCTCAGGAGGAGCTTCTATCCACAGGTAGAACTTCTGAACCCAGACACGCCATCACAATCCTCACAAACCAGGGTCTACAATATCCATTGACTGCTCCCCTCAGTGTCACTGTCCCCATAATGCAACTTAAGGTTTTATTTATTTATTTACCTACCAATTATCTATTTGTGTTTGTTTGTTGACTTCTTGATGTTTGGTTGTTTGTTTTACTCGAGGAATGGAACCACAGTCTCCTGTTGAATCAGGGCACATTTCACTACATGGTATACTTGGTAACCATGTATGTGACAAATAAATTCTTTTGATCTTTTTTTAATCTTTGATCTTCTCTCCAAAGTGACATCATTTTGATATCTGGATGTTCTGAGCCACTCAGAGCCCACACCCAGCTCAACAGCTGTCCACTGTTCATGTATTAGGGGTAAAAATGCAAAGTTCATTATGAAATAACAAAAATAGAGCATGGAACAATGAAATAAAGTATAAAATAATTAAATGCAGTACAAATTAAAACAAAATGTAACATTGCCACAGACCAGTGAACACATAATGAATAAAATGTGCCCAGGAAGTGCTGTGGATTCCAGGGATGTGTGTCAGTGCCGGTGTGTGTTGTGTGTTTGCTCATTCATACCCTCCTTCCTCTCCCTGTTTGCTGGACAGCATTCCTGGTGGTCGGATCACAAAGAGCGTGTGTGTGACACAGTGTGTGTTGTTTGTGTCATGTCCCAGACATGCAACTGAGACTTCCTGTTGATTCACAGACCTCCAAAGGGGTAGGGGGGTCACACCTGTAAAGGCCACACCCTGACACACAAATGCCCCTCCTATCACTTCACACCTTTCCACTGTTCAGTGTGACCCAGGGGTGCAGCTCCTGCTGTGTGTGTCACTTGGGGACACTTTCAGAAAGGACACAGCGGCAGGGACACCAGGTCACACCGGAGCCCGATGGAACAGCCCCATCAGCTGATTCCACAGGGGCTACACAGAGGAAAATTTATTTTTATGGTTGAGCTGTCAATGCTGTGCCTGACATAGCGAGTGCACGCACACACAACCTCAGGCATCAGCACCTTGTTCTGCAATCACGCCTGCCACCCATATCCCACTCCGCACCCCCACCCCACATCTGGTGCGCCGTCCATCTATAGCTGCTGGGGAGGTGGTCCTGACTCATCTGGATGCACTTTGCATATTTGCATTTATTAACTGATTTCTTATAGTTTATGGTTTGAGTTATTTACACTGATTTGCCCATCTATACAATTCGATAATTTTTACTTCATCAGATCGGGGTTCGAGTACATTCGAGGGAACTACAACAGGATGTGGGATTCAGATCCAGAACCAATTGGTGCACCACTTCTCTCCTGAAACAGATTTTAAAAAGTTCCACCCTGTGTGTGCCTACATGGGTATTGCAGCAGCTGAGTTTTAGTGATAACCAAACCACTCATGTTGCCGGGAAGAAGACCTGCACCTCTGGGTGATATATTTGTCTCAGGACCCTCCCATCCTGCCCCTCTAGTGGCTCCCCCAGCACAGCTTGTTTCCTGCCTCACCACCCCGGGAATGTGACACCTCCCACACTGGAATGTGGGAACACCGCAGAATTTCGCTGTCAGCACTGATGGGGGGATCAAACATTGGTCCCACATGGACCTCAGAGCCACACCCTTCCTGGCAGCCATTTTTATTTCCCCACCTTAGGCATACCAGCCTGTTCTGACTGGTGCTTCCAACTATTTCTCTCCTAGGGAAATTAGTGGACCTGGGCCTGGGGTCCGATTCCTCGGAATCTCTGACTTCACAGTGATTTGAAACACCCCCATCCTCTCCTTTAACCCCCACCACCCAATTACTGTCCAGCACCCCCTGTTGAAAATACTGTTGGACTCCAGCTTCCTCCAGAGACCCTGAGCTCACTGGCCAAGAGAACATTCTGGAAAATGGAGCATGTGTCCAGACTATGGAAAACATGCCTTTAATGACCCCACCCTGCATGTCCAGGACTGAGAGACCCTATCAATTATAGGGTCAATTATTGCTGAAGGCAATCAGAAGCCTGTAGGTTTGAATCATCACACACACACACACACACACACACACACACACACAGTTAACCCAGCAAGAATCCACTATACAACCCTCCCCACTGATGATGGTGCTCTGGAGCTGCACCTTGTTGTAACCTGAGAGTAGTGGGATATTCTTACACATTTCAGCACCTACACAGGGGCCTTTTATACCACCTTGCAGGACCCTCAGGGTCTCTGTCACTGTTTCCAGGTCTTCCGCCAAATCTCATCATTAGGTAGAACCATGACTAACTCCTTAAACTGGTCTGTTACCAGAGAAACTCCTTAGCAATGTCAACCAGCATGTTTGTGGGAGTTTCATGTGCAGGTCTCTGGTGTGCATGGTTGCCAGTTGTACACTCTGTGGAGAAGCTGTGGGCCTGGTGACAATCAACATTAAGGTGCAGCAAGACAGGGCCCCTTACAGTTAGCCATCACACAAACAGCCCCCACCTCACAGCAGCCAGGGGAAAGGCGGCACGGCATTGCACCGAGTGGCTATATCTTCCTTGAGTAACTTAACTGGGCTCAACTCCACATTTTGCAATACATTCAAGTTGTCCAAATAAATATGAATTTTTCCCCCAATTTGCATGAAATCCATGCATCGTTTCATAAAACAGTAAAACTCCGATTGGAAAAGGTGTCGCTACTTTGCTCCCAGTGCTTGCCTTTTCAGCCACTTCATCCCCATCTGATGGTCACACGCAGTACTGCAGCCAGTCTGAGCCAAAGGATAGCTAAAGGTAATTAATGTTTACATTTGTGCTGCTTATCACTTTTTCCATAAAAATAAGTTCACACAGATGTAAGAGCTATGCAATCCAGCAGCCCACGAGAAGCAGCAAGCTGAAAGGGACTCCTCAGAGTGGCCATCCTCTATAAAAGCCTGAAGTGTGGTGCAGGGAGGGAAAACAGGATGTGAGGTATTAGCACTCCTCTGGTTCTTCACTAAAGTACCTCCTTAGAAGATATGGATGTGAGTCGGCTGAGAAACAGGCTTCACACAACACACCTTTAGCCATGTACCCTTCCCCCCAGTTGGGTTTGGCTCTTAACATGGTTTAGTTAGCTTGATTGAATCAGAACCCAACAAGATGAAAATCCACACACTAGGCTGTTATTCCAAATAAATTTACTGGTAATTGCATTCACTGTACAAAGCTAAGGTCTTTCCTCTTGCTGAAGTGATTTCACGGGGATACTTTCGTCCACCTTTACACCAATACAGCATGCTACCTGAAGGAACGTAAGCAAAACACAAAAGCAGATAGATTAGTGTGTCGAATTCCCACCAGTCAAAAAGTGTGTTCCGGGGGGGGGGCTACAGGGGAAAGAATGCTGTGCTGGGGGGTGGGGGACTGTTCACCATGCAGGTTAGATGACACCTACTCAAGGGCTTTGACGATGGCCTCGTTGGCTTCAATGCTGATGAGGACCTCGGCCCTGGCGGCCTCATCGCTCACAGTGCCCAGGTCAGCCTGAGCCTTTTCCAGATTTGCCTTTGCCGCCTGGAAAGCAGGTGGGTGATGACCATCAGGAAAAATGCTGATAACAGCAATATCAATCAAAAGCCTTGTGTGCGTGTGTGTGTATATGTGTGTACAGTGCCAATTGTCACTGCTGTGTGATTTAATGTAGAGAAGACTGACTCCTCCAGGCAACTCAGCAGATATAATGCATGCTGAGGAGTGCGGCCCCCCCACAGAACTCACCGCCAGGTCCAGGCTGTCAAGAGTCACAGCCTCCTCAGCCAGCAACTGCACGGAGGAGTCAGCGTTGACAGTGACTGAACCACTGCTCACTATGAACACAGAGACAACCACTCAAAGGATTTTGCATCGTGAGGTGATCAGAATTCTGGGACATTCACAGAAAGGACTGAATCATACAGCTGGGTCTTTTGTTACTCTGGTCAGAACTGCACAGTCCAAAGCTCTGCTGTAGAAATTAATCAAAGGCATCATTAATTCACCTTAGTATTAATTTACAAAATAGACTTCGTTAGAACGCTTTTAAGTTGGAGTCAAAAAAAAAATTCTCATATTTCACTGACTTATGTAGCAAGTTTTTTTAAAAATATAGAAATGATATCATAGACTAAATATTAAAGTCCATCAATGATTTTTGGGACTATATGTGCACAAGTCCAGATACCAAAGAAGTTGAGAAAACTGCACTTAAGTGTAACATTTTTACTATGGTACTGTACAGCACTGCGTACTACAGTAAGACTTTTATACCCTGTGTAATGAAGATAATAAAATGCAGTACAGTTAGTGCTGTGCTGAAACACACAGTAGAGACTAAAGCACCACTACAGGGGGGCTAGGGGGCACTGCGCCACCTTCATCACACTGACTGTGAGGGGTGGTGGGATGGTTCTGTACTGACACAGGGCTAACACTATTTAACACATTATTTTATACATCATTTGCTCCAAAACAATATTTTGATTTGCCCTATATTATGCTTAGATTTTTTTTGAATTTGTGACTTTTCTGTACATTTTAAGAATATTTTTGGAAATCCATAAAATCGGGGATGGAATGTACCAGAAAATACTAGCAGTTTACAACAGTGCAGGTTATGAAAATGCACCCTGTTTTATATTCCAGCTTCCTGTACAGTAAAAAGGGTTAAAAATGTATGACCCAAGATTTCGTTTCCAACTAAAGCCAGGGAAGGAATCAGTCTCGATATGATCATCAATATTATTATTGTGTTTTATTCTGGCCAAGTCCAAGTGGAGCTCAAACCCGTGACCTTCAGGTAACAAGTCTGCGTTGTCCACCATAATTCTGTGGCCACCTGTTCTTACCAAAGTACTTGGTGGAGGAGCCGTCCTCGCTGAACACGGTGATGACCCCCGGCCGCAGCACCTGCAGTGTGGGCACGTGGGCCGGCAGGATGCCAAAGGTGCCTGTCAGTGTGGGCACATCCACCTGCTTGATGCTGGCGTCTTTGAAGAACACCTGGGGGGTTCAATATCAATTAAATTATCCATAAAGGATTACACAGTATAGGAACGATTTCAGCATACAGAATATCGAAGGAGAAGTGTTTTTTTTTTTTTTTTTTTGGATTCTCTTGAAAGTTGTATTCCAAATCATGAAAAAAAGCACAGAATGCGTGGTTTTACTTCTGGATTAAGGTCGTTCATACAGGTTAAACCTGGTAGTGTTTAGTCACTCAATTTTGCAGGAGCTCTGGTGTCTCAAAGACGACATTTTAAAGTCAATAAATATGACATTAAAGTATTCCAAAGTGACACTTTTCATTATGTAGGGGCAACTCTCATCTGAAGACACTTTTGTGTTGTCGAAAGAAGCAGCTGCTTCTTTCAGGCTAAACCTGTTAGTTATCCGGCTAGCAGCCGTTTCAGGGCTAGCGAAGGCCTCCTAAGCAGCAGCACGTTAATTTAATCTAATAACGAACAAAAATGAAACGGACCCACAATAGAAGTTTCAGCTAATAATTCTGTATAACTAAATATTCTTTAAGACATATTTTGGGCAGTAACAAGAGTCAATGTGCAGGCCGTCACGCTACAGCCGCTAACGTCAATGTCAAGCGGCTTTTTTCTTTATTTCCCTTCTAATCAACTGTAAGCTTTCAGACTTTTGATGACAAAATGTAATAAAATAACTAAATTCTCTTCTGCTTTTTTCTACTTCACAAAACAACATTAATTTCGAACCGTTTCCACAGACAGCAGCCCAGGCCGCTCATCCTCGGCTTTTCCTCACCTCAGTTGGCGAAGCGAAAGTGAAGGACATCTGGGACGTAGCTGCGGGAGGGTCGGCGTACCACCGGGCTTGGCGCACAACGGGGAGGGCACGACGGAGAGCGAACCGAACGGCAAACATTTTGCTGCAGCTACCAGTATCTCAGGGATGTAAAGACGATTTTAACCGGTAGCCCAGAAACATTCATTCAGGTCCACGAAGCAGCACGCGTCTGATAGGACGGCGGTGACAAGGGCAACCCAGCTCCTGATCGCTAAAGCGTCAGAGTATCACGGGAAATGTAGTCACAGCTTCCAAAAAAGGTGACCCACCAGTGGAAATGTGGCAGTTACCCAGAATGCCAAAACATTAAAGCATTGTGGGAAATGAAATTTTGCTAGTACCTTAAAGCCTGGTGGGAAATGTTGTTACATTTCCACAGAGCGAATTTAAAGCTGTTATTGTTCATTATTTAAACGTTTTGCGTTAAGATTTACTTTGTGTAGTACGTCTAGAACTGTAAGTTACACTAGAAAAAAATATCAGCTGCAAAATAACCAGTGAACGTCGATTTAAAGAAAAGCGTCTGCTAAATAATAAATGTAACTATAAATGTCAGCAGTGGTACAATGCTGGCACTTAAATAAAAAAAGGTATTTCCACTGTAAACATACTGCATCTGCCGTGCAACTTCGGCCAGGACGTATATTGCCAGGAGGTGGCGCCACTAGCGAGTCAAAGACAATAAGGACGAATTGTGACGTAACTCATTTATAAAAACATCAGAGAAACGCAAATGCCAAATACAAGCATTTAATGTGTGTGTGTGTGTGTGTGTGTGAGAGAGAGAGAGAGAGTATTTGTTGTAAATGACAGCCCATGTATCAAATGCGGTCTTTCTCGTTCATTTTTATTCCAAGACACCATACCCCCCCGATGGCCACAGGGGCGTGTAAAACACACGCGCACACACATAGAGCTTTGTGTTTTTATGATGCGACGTGATTTAGTTTAAACCACTTCACTGAGAATAACTGGAGATGCAGCCAGCTGTCGCACTTTGCAGGAGCGCGAGAACAGCGGTGACCATGAGGATCGTCACTTTCTGTGCCTTCGATCTCCTGTCCAGCTTTTCGCCCTTCGCAGCCTCCGCTCAGCACAGTGAAAGCGACTGAACAGCATCATCATATCAGCAGGAGCAGCATCAGCACCACCATCACCATCATCGAGGAAGATCAGACCTGCAGTTGGGCTGCAGGCGCGCGTCAACCCTTCGTTCCCCCCCACCCACATCACGCACCGCCCGCCCGTCAGTGAGTCCGACGGGAGCGCGCGCCCCAGTGGGTGTGTCCACACGCGCGCTGCCTTTCATTCATAAATACCGGGAGCATTCGGGTCGGAGCGTGCGTGCGGGATCCGTGCGTTTAACGGAGGACAACATCCCCGCATGGAGCGCGCGAACTGACGCCAGGTGAGTGTCCCGACTGCGGATCGTCCTCCTTCGTGTGTGGTCTGAATGGGACATACATGGACACATGGACACACACACACACGGGGGGGTCGCATTTGATGCTTTCTGCGTGTAGTTTGGTCACTGTAGAAATGTCCAAAATCTGCAGAATGTCTGACGTGTGAGGACGTCCCCGACCCCCTGCATGGCGGTGCTTTGATGTGAGATGGAAAAAGTGCTGGTGGACGGTTTTAGTAAAATTAAAAGCAATATTAACAGAAAATGGCGTTGGTGCTGGGGGGGGGTGCTATGATTCAGACTCCAGTTCAGTCCACGAGAAGGACAGGGGAGATGAGCCTCGCAGTGGAGGGATGGATGAAATCAGGTCTGCAGTCCTCATGTGCGCCTCTGAGCATCCTAGCCTTTCGGAGGAGGAGGAGGATGTCTTCAGAACGATGACTTCATCCCTACCTATCTCCTCCTGAACGCAGTCCACACACCTCAGCGCAAGAAAGACGTCCAAGAGCAAAAGAGCAAAACTCCACGCGGGGGGCGCAAAGCATTAATGGTTTAAATGGACTTTGTTCAGAAAGGTGAGGTGAGATGTTTGCTCTCAGAACTGGAGGTGTTTCACAGTCACGACGTCTGCAGGTTCTTTGCTATCAGCTGCTGCTCGATCGCGATTTTTGACAGCAAAACTTTGCTCCATGTCCTTCGCTGTGCACCACATTACCTACAATGCATTGCAAATAGCTCTACATACATAAATCGACTGGGTCTTATGACAAGGCTCATGGTGAAGGGTATTTGCATCACCAGCATCCTCCTGGGACATCGCAGAAAAGGTCTTTTTGGATCTGTTTCTGTGATTTCAGTTTCAGTTGTCCAAGCCACGCCCCCAAACACATAATTGATATCCTCTATAATCTGCAAAATCCTGTTCAGGATGGGAGGGATCCACTTCAAAAAACAGTGGTCTAGGTTCTCTAGAGTGGACAATGCTGAACAGCTGAGTGTCAGCCAAATGGGCTCAGTACTGCCAGGTTCCTGTAGGTCCTGGGTCACAGGCAGTCAGACCTTCAGCTGATGTGTTTCAGCCACAGGTTATGTCCTGAAGTCGCTGTGACCACACTCACCAACCACGGTCCAGAAGTCGTGGACCTCAGACTGGCCCCTTTTTTGAAAGCCTGAAGCCCTCTTGCTTATCACCCCCCGCCCGCCCGCCTCCAAGGGGTTTGGCATCCAGAAACAGCCAGAAAACAGGAAGGTGTGGGGCAGACTAGCGCTGTGTTGTCTGACCACTTCCTGAAAATTTTGTGTGTGCTTTCTTATAACCGCGTGCACTGGCCAAAGAAAAACGAGGAAACGCAAAATGGTTTTGTGTCTCTGGTAGCACTGACAGTGATGAGTGGACCTGAGCGGATGTCCAGGAGGATGATGGTTAAATAAGCCACCAGGTGTTAGCTGCTGGATGAATAGAAACTGGGCTGCAGGGAAACATTCACAACCAATGCCTGCAGCATAATTTATACACTGCCCTACAGAAAATTTACCATATTTATATAAAAATGGTGAATGAAAAAATTGTCATGGTCTGTTAGACACACACACACACACACACACACACACACACACACACACACACTCTGTCTATATATACAAACTGAAAGAGGATGTTGTACATTACCGTACACTGCAGTGTACAATCCTGGCACTGCCCCCAGGGCTCAGACAGCGTGTCAAGGCCCGCAGAGCACCAAGCTCACTCCTTGCACCTTCTTTTTCTCCCTCCTGTTCTTCAGGGGGACGCCCTCGCTCGCCTGGACCATGAGCAATGAGTTGCCTGTGCCAGAAAGCTTTGCGGAAAACGTGACTGTAAGAAAAAATGACCCTTCCCTTCTTTTCCTCCTCCTGCCCTAACCTCGTGTCTGCCAAGCCTGCCCCCCACTGATACCCCCACTTGTCCCAAACCTCTGCTTATGCAGTTTTTTGCCTGGGTGCAAGTGTGACCTTGGAAGACCTTCCTTGCGGTTCTTCTCTGATTCTCATTGCTTTAAGGCTGTTTCCACAAAGTAAGCAGGGAGCTTCTTTATTTATTTAGATGTTCTCAACATGTGTCAGAATAGAACACGTGTAGTCGAGGGGGTGGGGGTGACGAGTGGACTGGTAATGTTGGCGGCATGTGGCATCTGTCATCCTCACTGGGAGCTCGTGTTTGACCCAAAGGCCCTGGAGACACTAGCTATGATGCTCCACTGCATTGCTTTTCCATTCGTTTGTCCCGTTTGTTGATTGTGGGACACAATGGATCCCCATTCAGGGGCATTGTCCTAGTTTCCATGGTGATGAGAGCATCATCCTATAGCAACCAAAATGTCATCCAGAAGAGCATTAGTATTTCTCTTGCAGACTTAGACTTGTACAGCATGATCAGAAATCCCTCTGTAGGGCACTAGGGTCACTTTAACTATTTGTCCTGCCCTGTCTGAAGGTCTGCTGTATTTCCCTCCCATCTCCCTTCTGATGGACACAAACTGTCTAACTTCAGTGTTGTCCCTCCCAGGATGTCCCTCAGGAGCAGAAGAAGCAGGACGGCTATGTCCTCCTGCTGGTGCTCCTCTGCATCTTTGTTGGAGGGACACTGGTCCTGCTGTCCATACTGCTCATCCTCTGCCGTCGCTGTTGTGAGGGGGGGCGCCGCTACTCTAGGTGAGCACCCAGTGGGGGGAGGCACCAGGACAGCAAAGCTGGGGGAGTCAAATCTCTGTTGAGGATCTGGTGTGGTACCCACTATATCTTTACTAGGCTGGACTGTATTAAGCTGCTCCAATGTAGTCATCCGTTATTTGGTCCAGTTCCTTGTTTTGCTAATATCTGGTCCAAGATTATTAAGATTATTAATGCAACTTACAGTCATATAGTGATTTGCAACATTTGGGACAACAAACTGAAACCACATTTGGAAAAGTAGCCATGTACAACTATGAGATGCAGTGCATTGGGAGAACTGTGTACCCACAGTCTGCCGTCATCTGACTCACACCACACAGGGAACACCCTCATAGTAAGTTTAATAAGCTAAATGTAAAAATATATTAAGAATAAAAACTCACAGTATATTTGCTCCAAATGCAGACTTGAAGAAATCTCTGGGATGTAGAATGGAGAGGAAACTGAGCAGAGGCCTACATGCATGAGCTTCAAAAAAGTTTTACAAGTTGATGGAATAAAAAATATTTAAAAGAGTTGTTTTACAAGATTTCTAGATGTTGTCCTCTGTGCGAAACGCAGGTCCAGCGACGACCCTGAGAAAACCAACACAACGTATGTCGAGGAGTCTCAGCCAGTTCCAGGTAAGCCCACCTGCTTTTGTGTAACAGACCCTCTCACCTGGGAGTGAGTCTGACTCACAATATCTCCATGGCTGCAGAGATCACCATCAGGGTGGACGAGGTGGACCGCCAGTCAGCCTCCAGTGGGCAAGATGAGGAGACAGAGCGCTTCCTGTCCGCAGGCTCCATTGGCCGCCGTGTGTCCTTCAACGAGTCAGCACTCTTTGACCACGGCAAGAAGGCGCAAGAGAAGGGCCGCAGGTTGGTCGCCACCACGAGTCCCTTTTCTCATGCACCCTGGCACCATCTTCTCACCAAAGGCAACTTGAACGTCCATCCTCAGGTACACTCTTACGGAGGGGGACTTCCACCACCTGAAGAACGCCCGGCTCACACACCTACACCTGCCTCCACCTGCACTGAAGATCCTCACCATCCCAGAGTGCGAGTCCCCCGAAAGACCTGCTTCCAAAGCCCAGCTGTCCATCTTCCAGGTAGCAAGTAGCAAAATGAGATGGTCTACATCAGTTTGTAGGTCTCTGCGAGGAATGACTGTGTGTGTCCTCAGCCTCCACTGCCTCACATGGCCCTCACAAGGCTGGATCTTGGGCCCTGCTCTGGGCTCCCAGGGGACGCCTTGAACTCCATTGTGGACATGAGTGTGGAGGAGTGTGCCACCACCCATGGATCACTGCCTCGTTGCCCCAGCACTGTGAGTCACTGCACCACGAGCGGCAGGAGTGTCTTACACACTGGTGTTTCTGCTAGATTTACATTTTTTTCCTCTCACAGACACTTTTCTCCATAGCTACACAACTTGGAGTGAACAATAGTACATTTCATCAACAGCCAGAGATACAGAGACCAACACATGATTCTTCCTGTAGTCACTTAGCCCAAATGCACTGTTTTTTAATTTTTTTTTATTGGGGTACTTTACACCAGTTGCTATGTATAAAAATAAATGAACAGATGGTGATGCAAGTTTGTGGAGCAGATGGAAGATCAGGAAAGAAGTGGGTCTGAAACAGAATGGTTTTGAGACCCTTCTTGAATGATTTAAGCAAATAAAATTCTGGCCGGACTTTAACCCCTTGGTCACCGTAAGTGGGAGCTACTCTTCCTCAAAGAGACTCCGACTCAGCCCTGTGCATGAGGGCCAAACTTCACCTTGCTGTGCTGTTGAAGTTTCGGAAGTGTCAGAGTTTTTGGGTCACATAAGGTGAAGAGCCATTCAGCCAAGTCACAGACAGGGGCCCATGTCACAGTGTGTGCATGTACACAACAGGAGCACTGCAGGGACTCAGGGGTGAGTTGCCTGGGGCACCATCATTACCCATTTCCCCCTGCTGCTTGTGTTTTCCACCACAGATGCAGATGGAGGTGACGGAAGCACAGACAGCGAGCGGTGCAGGGCTACAGCTCTTCACCAAACTGCGGCGGCATGCAAGCCTGGAGGGCGTCGGTCCCTACTTCAGTATCAGGAAGTGGAAGTTCGACCGCATCCAGCGTGCCTCCAGCCTGGACATGCGAGGTGAGGGCCAGCCAGCTTCGGTGTTAGCTTAGCTGTTGCGTTCATCCAAAGTGACTCACACACCTTACAGTAGAGTCATTGATGGGCAACATTTTCTCAAATCTGG
The DNA here is from genome assembly GCA_018136845.1 of Heterotis niloticus. Taxonomy (NCBI): domain Eukaryota; kingdom Metazoa; phylum Chordata; class Actinopteri; order Osteoglossiformes; family Osteoglossidae; genus Heterotis; species Heterotis niloticus. Next base: position 21,316,250 of record CM030898.1, on the reverse strand, counting down.
AAGCAGGATGACACCTGATGGGACCACAGATCCACTTTTCCGTTTAATCAGAACCAAAACCAGTGACAAGCGGAATAATTCACTGGGGGGGGGGGGACTGAACCCAGCTCTGCTTACACTGGTTTTTGGGCCACACAATGGTATCAGAGCCACCAGAAAAAGTGTGACACAAACAACCATGACCTTAGCACAGCTCTACCAAAACGACCACGGCAGGAATCCACAGCAGTGTTGTTCCCTCGTGGGGAGGTGGTGGTCCCCTTGGGAATAGACAGACGCAATGCATGTGTCCAAGAGGAGTAATTGGGTTTCACCAAATAACATCCCTCTGCAAAGCACTAATTGGAAATAATGAGCCTGTAATGTAGAACAGCACACAGGACAGAATCCCCAAAGACCCACCCACCCTGCAGATGGCGAGGGACTACAATCAAGGTCAGGTTTCTCATCCGATCTGACGTGGATGCCATCCCCTGGTGACAGCGCTACCCTGTGTCCCAGCCCCCAAAGAAGGATGCAAACAGCAGAGTAAGAAGATTCCATTTGGCATCCATTGGGAGGCAGGGAATGATGTACAGACAACACACCTGCGGTTGCATGGTCAGGTGTTGGAGAAATGAAAGATGCATCAAATCGCAAAGCTTAAGAGGAAGGGGACCCTCATATTTAACTCATCCTCATTCAGCACTGTCCAGAGTGATGTATCTGAGCATGCATGTACAGGGGGCCTGCTGCGATCAGGGTCCTCTGCCTTGTTGTCCAGGATCCCCCAAAAGAAGGCAGTTCCAGCGACAAAGGGCAGCCAGCGAGAGCAACGACCAGGATGAGCTCGAATCCCATCGGCTTGACTTTATCCAGTACATCGCCCATGCCCGTGCTGAGCTGTACCGCCCAGGAAGCCCCCCAGTGAACATCCGTACTCCCTCCTCCTCGCCACCACCTTCCCTCGGCAGGTACCTTTAATACACTGGCCATCCCTCTGCCTCACTGCTTCAGCACTCCCTCCAGCACAGCTCAAGTTTCATTGCTTTCCACCACTATTACAGCTTTGAGTCAAATGACCTCAAACTACCATCAAATTCCAGTGGGGCTCCAGTGTTTAACCACTGCTTGTCTTTCTGCAGGGTAGAGCCAGAGGTGGAGGCAGTATCGGAGGCCAGCAGTAGCACGGCCCCAGGAATGACCAGCATGGCACCTGAGCCCAAGGAGGAGGAGCCAGGGGCAGGGTTTGGGATGGAGGTAGTGTGCCAGCAGGAGAGCTCTGAGCATCAAACCTTGTACCGCGACATCTGGATGCTACGCGCCTCCCTGGAGCAGTACGCCTCCTCCGACCAGAGCAGCAACAACGACAGAGACTCAGTCCGCAGTGAAGCCGGCAGCATTAGCTCACTGGTGGGCGGATCCTCCAGAGGGCCGCTGACCAGCTGTCTGTCTCAGGACATCGGGGATGAGCTGGAAGGGGAACTAGCCAGTGAGTCAGTGGGAAGGAAACAGGGGGATAGAGGGGCCAGGCAGGACAGCGTAGATTCAGAGAGGGGCAGCGATGGAGAGTCTGGGAATCGTAAGCTGCTACAGATGGACAGCGGCTATGCCTCCATCGAAGCTCCGCTCCGTGCCCCAGAAGAGTTGCGGATGTTCGGGACCGCTGGTGCCTCCAAGGTCAAAACGGCATCTGAGAAGCGGCACTTCTTCACCAGCTCGGGGCGCAAGGGCAGCGTGTGTGAGAGCTTCGAGTCGCGCCTGTCGGAGGAGGATCTGGAGGAGGAGGCGGCTGCAGGGAGCACTGCCGAGGCAGAGAGCACCCAGGGTTGGACCACATTCAGCCCTCGTGAGCTACAGCGGCGGGACTTCAGCATTGATGAGAAGACTGACGCACTTTTCCATGAGTTCCTACGGCGTGACCCCCAATTCGAGCAGCAGGAGTCACCGACCCGACAGAAGCACCGCTCGTCCCGTGTACACCTGCGCAAGCAGTGGCAGCACACCAAACAGCGCAGTGACCCTGGCGTACGTCCGCCCCCAGGACTGGAGCGGCAGCGAGCCACCCTGCGCCGCGGTGACAGCGCCAACTACCCACTGGACACCCGCTACCACAGCACTCTGTCACGTATTGTGAGCACTGCTGATGAGGAGGCCAGCGAGGAGGACAAGGCGAAGGGTAGCCCTACCCACTCCCCTCCCCCTGATGAGCAGCCCCCCAGCTTGGGCTACGGCCCTCAGACGGTCACAGCTGAGCTGACGAACAAGCTGGTGTCCCACCTGGAGGAGAGGCTGTACTCAGGTCTGCGCACTGCCAAGGGCAGCTGTGAGTGTGTGGCCACGGCCGTGCACGTGAGCCCTGACCACAGTCCTGTGTAGGAGCAGCTCCACGTGCCTCACTCCTGCAGTTAAAAAGCAGGTGCTTCCAAGTGGTACAACAAGGAGACCAACTGTGGATGAACCACAGATGAGCCATGCTCCAGCAGACCTCCTCCATGGAGCTCGCTCACCCCGGTCGTTCCTGGTATTGGCATGGCAGGAACTTTCCGTTACAACAGTGGCCCTAATTTTGAGATTCCTTTGTCCTCACACAGTATATTTATTTAAATTTATTAAATAAATGTATTTAAACATATTTATTCCTGGGCCCAGCACCAACTAGCCTGGTGCTGAAAAAGCATGTTCACTCATCTCAAGCATCTCACTGTTTTATATCAGTTTAATCTGGTCATAATAATAATGGTGATTTTTATCCCTCCTGCAGATATCAGATATCTCTTCTTAGAAGTAGAGTTCAAAAATGCATCCTCGTGTCAAATTTTGTAAAAATATATTTCTGTATTTTAATGCCATGCTTAGTGAGCCTGAAATGGCACATAATTCATCATAGCCTGTAATGATACCTTACTGTGCTGATATTTGCATGTAAAGTGAGAAAAATCTTACCAAAACCATCTGCCGCTCAGCCCTAAACACCTCTGTCATTTTGAGGAAGAAAAAGAAAAGCATTACTTACAAGTTTTCTATTCTGGATGGTTTACTACAGGAGTCATGCCGGTTGAGAATTTGTGATTACTCTATTCGATTATTTTTAAAAAAAAAAAAAAAAAAAAAAAAAAAAAAAAAAAAAAACCCATTTCAGTATTCCTGCCTGTGTATTTCATTAACCATTTTGGATAGAAAAAAAAATGTTCTCTGCTCTTACAGATTTGAGGGGCCAATTGATGTTCATATTTACTGGGGATTTTTGTTTCCGAATTGGTCAATAAAAGAGATGATACTATTATGTGCCGTGATGAGGATCGATGTCTGTGCTGCTGCACCGAGGACAACAGCCCCTCCTTGCCCCACAGGGAACCCAACACATCTGGCACCAACGTAATGTTTGCAGCAATGAGACTGATCCATAAAACATCATCGTGCTGTGAGTATGCCTCTTAAAATCAACAGAAACACCAAGGGCCCTCGAGGAGGCAGAAGTCCTAATGATGCCACCTTCTCCACAGCAGCCAAAAAAAAAAAAAAAAAAAAGGGGGGGGGGAAGAGTTGGACTCAAACACCATTTAATTCCATGATCAATGCAGAAATTTCACTGAAAAACTATTATATCATTACTGATATTGAATACTGTTAATATACTGGCACCAATTTCTGGGTAACAGAAGCAGAATTCATAGAAGTTTCATAATACACTTTTGTCAAATATGATCATATAAAAATATAATCATATGTCATAGGCAAACTATGCTCAGCTACAGAGAACAGATGTCATCTGCAACTAACAAAGCAAATAATTTCTGTGCAATTCCATTTTTTTGTATTCATTGTATTTTCTCTAATGAAGAAATTCAGAAGTGGGAGCAAACCAGTGGGCACTCCATACTGCCCCACTCAGGGCTAGGCCTCTGCCCTGTGACTGGGACACACATGAGGCTGAGGGACCTGCACCCAGCTCATGCTATGGGCTTGAAGCCATGGGTGATCAAACACCCTCATTATTCTGCACCCACCGCCTGCCGCTTTTACAAGCCCTTCGGTACAAGAATAGATCAAAGTCCAGGTGAGTCAACCTGGAGAGGACAGATCAAAGCCCGGGTGAGTGGGCTTGGCGATCCACATGGGGCTGCTTGACAGATGTAGCAGTGCAAAGGAGAAAAGGTCACAATTAGCAGAAGAAGAGCTGGTGGGAGCGGAGAGGTCACTGTACGCCAGGCTGGAATATTAAAACAATTGAGAATGAGTGTGATGTGGAGGAGAGCGCCTGGGGGAACCCATCATGGTGTTTTCATCACATTTTCAATGAAAACAGAAGGAAGAGGCCCTCCTTCCAGATGAACTGCATCTCCTACAATCTAATTAAATAAAAATAAATAAATAAATAAAAACACAACAGGCTACCAAATCTGGTCTGGTTGGGGTGTGTTTTTATATAAATAATAATTTAAAAAAATCTTAATGAGAGGAAAAAACCAAAACAAACCCAACCATCCCAGGATGGAAAGGGTCAAGTCCATTTGCTTGTCTTCACTGTACAGTTCCCTTTCACCAACCCCTTACAGCATGCAGTTCTTTTATTATTGTGACAGTAACTGTAATCTGCCAATAAAAATCTGCATCATTAACATCGTTCTTTACACATCACCATGTGGATCGTAAACTGCAGCTAGCAACAGGAAACAAGATTGACTTAAGTGGACGCAAGATGTATGTGCGCTGAAAAGGCCCGTGCATTGGCATGGAGACGGGGTGCGATGGCACGGTGACAGACACGGCAGGTGACCAAGGTCCAGGAGGGGGGCAGGAGGTAACCACCCCACCCTCTCTTCTTGCTGACATCCTTTCTATGACTTCAGATTTTATAGATATGTAGAAAGCAATAAAAAGGAGGAAGAAGAGCTGCGCCGGGGTAGTGCACCTCGCCACATCGCTTCCTCTGGACAGGTGTGTTGTTTGGAGCAGGTCCAATGGGACTCATCTTCACTCTTCAACATTCACCATTCCAGGGTTCCACAAGAAGAAGGAAGAAAATAAGATACCTGAATAGGAAAAAGGAAGAAAATGGTACTCTGGAATAAACAAGGCACAATGGAGACCATTACAATCAACACCACTTACCATCTGTTACACACACTATGTAGGAAATGTGTTCACTGCAAGTGATCAAGGTGTGCGTGTGTATTATAGCATGCTGATGACTGCGTAGGCACCTGTGTGCGAATATCATTTTCTGCTTTGCCACTGCCTCTCTGCCCAACAGATTCTGGCCAGCTGGACAAGGCACTGCTCTCATACCCAATTACTAGCATGCAGTTCAGTGTGTGAAAATCTGCAGGATGTCGAGTTGAGCATCTTAATGGAGGGGTAGTGGTGGTAGTATGGGGGGGGGGGGTGGCAAAGTATCCCCCCTCCCCAGCCATGCTGACAGGATGACTCATCTTCGGCAAACATGTGTGCGCGCACTCGCTAGAAGCTCATCTAGTCTATGGTGCTCTGTTCACTTCGGGCTGCTGAGGAGTAATGCCCCCTCCCCACATGCGGAGAATGCGGAGGAGCTGTGGGTGACTCATAAAAAAGGCAGTTCAATCTTATTAATACTTGTGACTCACTGCACCTCTTTTCTCTACTCTTGTTCACATAGTAGACCCTAATCAGGAGCAAACACGTAGAATCGGACTTTGTTACATTAAGTTCAATGGTTCAAAGCCAGGCCATCTGCTGCAGGGGGTCTCGCACCTCCTAAGTGGGACTAGCAGGACAGAATAAGACTAGAGGCTATATAACCAGCAGGTAACACTAGGGAGGCAGGTCGTGCAGTGATTCGATCTAGAACTGTGTACTCAGAAGAACGCATTTGAATCTTACATCCTGCTGTGGTACCCTTAAAGCATGGTTCTTACCCTGAGCTGATACAGCAAACATTCTCATGTTGTACATATGCATAAATAAGTGAAAGTAGCAAAATAAAAAACAGCAACCCATTACCCAAGTGTAACAAACCTTAAACAGTAATCCTAATGAAACAAAAGCAGGTGGAAACAGCAGGGCAAAAGGTGACTGAAGGCACAACAAAAAGAATGCTGGACTATTTTTTAATTGACAGGCTACTAACTCAAAACTTTAAAAAAATATTTACATTATAATCAAAATGTATCATCTGTTGCCACACTGTTTAATAAGTCAATTCATTAGCACCAATCAGGCTAGTGCTCCATTTCAATTCCATTACAATTAACAATCTCATCTAGCAACTTCAAAAAGATAGTACATAGATTATTAAAAAAAAAAAAAAAAAAAACAAACCCCTGATTTTATGTTTTTCTGAGTGCTGGCCTCACTTACTCACCACTAGAGACTGCCCTCAGGCGGGACAGCTGGAGGTCACTGCTGCTTGCAGGCGGAGAGTTTGCGGATGCGGCTGACAGCGGATACGCCCTTCCGGGAGGGGTTAGAGGAGGAGCTTGACCTGCGCTCAGCCACTGGTTTGGATCCACCGCCACAGCCCCCTAGGGGTCCTGGCTCAGTGCCGTTCACACACATGGGCTTGAGAGCTCCGCGGGATCGGCTGCGAGCCACCTGCTCCGTGTCGTCCTCGGGAACCTGCCCTGCAGGGGACAGATTCAATACAGAGTTTCAGGAGCTGGTGTGGCAACCTGGGGGGGGGGGGGGGATCGGAGATATTGACCCAAATGTCTTGCATCAAACATGGCCATCGGAAGAGGGTTCAGAAATGGAAACTCAGTAGGAACATGTCCTACTTTCAAAGGAGGAGGAGCGAGTAGAGAAGAATTTCAAGTAAGAGCAGGCAACCGTGCATACACATGCGCAATAAACCAAAAGCCACCACTGAATCAGGAAATTAAGTTTGTTCTGTCAACCTAATAGAGTGGATGGAGGGGGCTTGGAGCTCAGAACTGTCCACTTGAGTCCACATCACTTATCTGCTCCTCTCTATTTTATGTGTTTCCTCTGGGCTCCTCACCGGAACAGTCTCAGAACGCCTCCATCCCACTGTTCTGACAACATTAGGGAAGGGGGAGAAGCTGCACAGTCAAGCAGTTGTCACGCCAACTTTCACTCACTTCAGTCTGCAATCCACAGTTTCAGGCATATTGGGGAGTGTGTTGTTGAGGGGGTCATTTGCTTGGGGAGGGTGCAAGGTGCACCTCCCCCAATGGCCTGGAGAGCTGAGAAACTCCTCAGAAGAGCAAAATCTTGCGGCACACAAAATACTGATTCTGTTTTTGGAGCAGAGGCCATGTGTGCTCTAAAGGACATGTCCAAGCAGTCACACAGAAATGTCAATTTGCCAGTGGGCCACAATGTGGAAACAAGCTAGACCTCCAGGAATGTACTGCTGAGAATGAAATAGGAAGGTCACCATTCAGGATCTTAACAGACTAGCATGCAGGAGTGCCGTAGTGTTAAGATATACATCATCTCTTTCACCCCCCCCCCCAAAAAAAAAAAAACAACAAAAAAAAAAAAAACAGTACAAATTTGATTTGGCCTACTGTTCCTACGCACACGTGGGTTTCTGGTAAAACATACTTAACTGTGATTCATTTGCTACACTTGAAATGCAGATGTAGGCAGTCAAATGGCTGGGAGGAAGAGGCCAAACAGCCAAACAGAGGAAATGAGGAGTCAATGATCACCTTTGCATTCTACCATGATGCAGACTGGACACACCTGCCATTCAAACTTGAGTCCTATAATCAGTCTGACTGAAGAGATAGCAAGACAGTCACACTGAAAGCACAGAGGGAGAAGTCATCCAGAAATGTGACTACACAGAGAACAGCTTGGATGGAAAGTGGGAAGGCAGGTGCAGGAATCCAACTGGATGATTAACTTCTTACCCAGGGGTCAGTCAACCATTTCAAAGGAGAACATTCAACACACATACACAGCATGCATTACACAGCAGGCACTGCAGGGTCACAAACATGCTGGAATAAAGACATCTGGAACAGAAAACAACTTTTGTTGACTATGTGGGTTTCACAGCTATAGTAAAACATGTATTGTGTTCATAAACTGCTCTATTTCTCAAAGTATAATCTACAGAGAGCCGATGCTGAGGATGCATTAGGCAAGGAAACTGGAATCACCGTGACAGGAATTAAAAGCTGCAGAGAGTCAGCAGCAAAGGTAACCTATATACGAATCCAAAGATCACAGCTGTATCTGCATACAATAACTGTGTGGTTATAAAAAAGAAAATGAACAGTCCCCTTCTGGTTTCAGTTGACCGTGTAGTCTAGCACTAGAGAAAATGCAGTCACATGTTTGCTCTATCCCACTCTTTGATATGGAGCAGGGCTGTGTTCATACAACATATCAGTACCTTGCTCCATGGCAGCCTCCTTGTTTGCCACAGGCAAAGTGGCCTCCTTGCAAGTGTGGTGACCTTCCAACAGGTCAGATGGTGGTATACAATTAACACTGGTTTTGAAAAGTTTGGTGAAACTGATCCAAACAGTTGTGTTGAAGACAAAGTAGTACTCATTCATTTCCCAACAAGAAAACAGTTTACAACAGCTTTGACACCCAAGCGTTATTCAGTACCTTTTTGGGAAATGAACATGCAGCCTGCTGGTTAGTAATCTTACCTCTTAAAGCACTTCAACTCAGCCTGGCCATTGTGAGACATGGCACTTGGCTACATGCTACTGTTAAGTGTGTTTGCAGTCAAACCTTCTTTTAAGTGGTTGCAAGCAGCCAATAAATCACACCCATGCATTCCTGATCAGCAACGGATATTTCCTCCCAATTTCTACTTCGCACCACTTCTGTCCTACCCCCATACATAAATCACTGCATAAATGTGGAAAGTAATAAAATGCATCAAGTTCTCGACACTCCATAAGCTTGGACTCAACATCAGCTGACTGGGCCCTAAAAAAATATTTCCCATAAGATAAGTTTATATTACAAATCAGGGGCAGACAGGGGAACTCCCCCCTTTCTTACTAAGAGTGGTGGTGTGATCATGTGTGGTAGCAGAACTGACCCAGATGTGGCCTGCCCACCTGGCACTGTGAAGTCCTGAGTGTAGATGATGTCATCCTCGCCATCAAACAGCTCGTCGTCATCGTCCTCATCAGCATACCCGTGTAGGTCCTCCAGATATGGAACCACAGTCATGCTGCGCCAGGGGTCCCTGGACTCGGGGCTGGGGGGGATTGGCACCGGTGGCTCTGATGGGGGGTGTTTCTTGCGCACCCAGCTGGTGAGAGTAGTAACAAGTCAGAAGGTGCCTAATATTACAGGAATGCAGCACCATGTTACTTAATATCATGTCAAAAGTCATATCTCAAGATGTCCTAAAGTGACCATAGTAATGAAACAAAAGACTTAGAGCAGCAAAATAATTGAACATGTGACTTTCCTCACCACTGTATTGCCCAGGCCGACAAAACAATTATCATTTTGTCAAATCTCCTTATCCAATGTCGGGAGAGGTGCTAGATTAGCAGATCACATTATGCAAAAAGTAGACAAAGTAATTAGCACCATCACATAATGGCCAAAAAAAGAGGAGTGATCCAAAGAACGGGTGGGTGTGTTTGCGTATGGATCCACAGAGCTCCTCCCCTTCTCCATTTTTTCAGTCATCTTTACCCTGCAGTCATTAAATTCTTTAGGAAGACAAGTTTCCAGCTTTTATGCCTAAACTAGATCAGAACATTAAATGACAACTTCATAGCGGCAATCATTGGTAATCAGTCAGTAGTGGGTCCACTGCTGTACTTTGTCTTTCTTTTGAAAAACAGCGCTCAGACCTACATTTCATAACCTCACTGTGAGCTCCCCAGGTATTTCATGTTCTCTGATGCTAAGCCAAAAGAACATATAACCTACTTGTATCACAAGACAATCAGCCATCTACAACAATGAACATTTCTCATATACAAACATAAAAGTTTGTTGTTGTCTATGAAAAACAGTATTAAACAGTGAGAAGAAATAATGGCCAAAAACCCAAAAACCAGGCACCAGAGCTCATTACAACACTCAGGACTGGACTGCAGCACAGTTCTCCATCTTTTCTAGTGCCACTTGTGCGCCTCTCTGACAATCGGGAGAGTTTCACATCAGCAGCGGCAGTGCAGCCCTGTGGTCTCGCAGCGTGAGTCACAAAGCAGAGAGCAGGACTCGTGAGGTGGGGGAGGAAAGGCCCAGCTGTGCTGCGTGGGTGGCACAAAGGCCGAGCGGCAGGATGAGATTCAGAGGTGGTGGTGGGCTGGCAAATTGGACCTGTGACCCAAAGGTTCCTGGATTAAATCTCTGCCATAAGCAAGAGGCACAGGTGAGCACCACAGTACACCATTTCTTTATACTGAAAGTGACTGTTGCATCACACAGATGAGGATACACATACAACAGTGATGCAACTCCCCTTGAGCTGTTCCATATATCCTTCCTTTATCAGACTTTTTCCAGCCCCTTTTTTAACACAACATCAGGCAGACTGTCTGGCTGAGGTGACCGGTGCTGTGGTTTGCAAAGAAATACCCAACAGATGCAGCCCGCTGCTGAATCATGTGACCAGGGGGCATGAGGGAGAGAAAGAAGCACTATTACACACTGACTCTCTCACCATCAGCAGGTGCGCTATCATCCACTGTTTCCATGGAAACGGCAGCTCATGAGGCACAAGAAACGTCTGAGTTGGTAGGGTGGTGTTAAAAGGCTGTAAAAAGGGGCTCTTCAAAGCTACAGGGAGTGTGGGGGGGAGTTTGTCGTTTTAATGCAGTTCATGGGTATCCTTCATACATTGCATGAGCCTGGAATCTGTAACATAGGCGTGTAGAACTGTACTCCAGGAGTCCTAGTGCATTTTAATTAGCATCTGACTGACACCTGGAGGGCTCAGTGAAATGAGTATGTCTACAGTAAAAACCAAGTAATGACCAGCACACCCTATCAACCTTGAGGACGTGTTAGTCTGTGGCAAAGAGATGTCACTTCAGCCACTGCAGGAAGAGTCTTAATGCTTCTTGCACCAGCAATTGGCCTGCCACTAAGTAGCTGCACCGTCAGAACAGAGAGTATGAAAGATGAGCATTCAAAGCCAAGGGTTTATAAATCATGGCACCTCATAGTCCTGTAGGAGGACCCACCTAGTCTCATCCCATTTCATACCATTTGGAGAGAGAGAGAGGGGGAAAAATAGATGGGTGCACAGTGAAAATGTCATGTCTCATTGTATTGGAATCAGGCTTGTGTCCCAAATCTCTTGTCTTCCCACAAAAAGAGTTTCTCTAAAGCTGGAAGTCGTTACATAAATGCTGAAAGTCTAGAGACAGCAAGTATACATCCCAAGACAAAGCCATGGGACTGTTCACGTGTATCATCTGCCTATAGCCGTGACCCCTGTATTCAAACACCAAACCCATTAAAACATTCTGTTAGATTGCTTGAATTAAACTAAACATGCAGAACACAGGCTCCTTCTGCAGTGTGAAGTGACCAAATAACCTCCAGGGAAGAATGCAGGTCATTCATTCCTCTTCACCTGCACCTCTGTTGCCAAGAAAAACAACCGTGGCATAAGCCACACCAAAAAAAAAAAAAAAACCATTATGTACAATTTACAATGATTCACTCTCACAAACATGGTTAAACTGTTTAGTTTGAGGATTTAAACTGTTTTTTACTTGGGATAAAGGCATTAACATGTAAAATTACTTACTTGTGCTGTCTGATGTGTTGTATTGAGAACCTCTTTATTGGGTCATATTCAAGCATTCCTAGAAGACACACATCACAAAAATCAAGGCTTTTCATACTCTTTTGTAGAAAGCAAAATGTGGCCATATGTACAAAATAATTTATGTACACAGCAAACAATCAGCAGACACTACATTTATAAAATTTAATGTTAATCAAAAAGCCATATTTTGATTCAGCTGCATTTATTAGGCCCAATGAAATCACCTTTCGTCAGACAGCACTCCACAGAGCCAAGATGGTGTTAACGCTCAGGTTTTTCCTCTCATCTGGCAGCCATCACATACAGACTGTGTTTGTTTACTAAAGACTCGCACCCAGTAGGGCCTTCCAACTGACACATTTAAAAGAGAGGCCTGCTTTGGTCTACACGCACCCTCACTCATCATTCCCAGATGGGAGTTTTCAACGTTAGCAGTAAATCTCTCATTATGCTTGAAAGTGGATTAAAATCAGACAATGGCTGTATTGAGTATGACTGAATTCTGAATGTTTTACATGTTTGCCTCCAGATCAATTATTATATTTGTGTTTCCACTTGAACATAGATTACAACTGGTTACACGTGGGTCACCATCATCATAGCACAATATCTGGCCTACTTGGGCACGCCGGTGTACTTCCAACAAATCATCAAGGGGTTACTCTTGCTTTCATATTATTTGTTCACTTTTCTTTAAGGTGTCTTACACTGAGGGGTTTACGCACTAAAACTACAGCAATTTAGCCATTTATAAAGCAAGGTCTTTTTTTAACAGTAGTAATTCTGGGTAAATGCCTTGATTGAGGGTACTATAGGAGGACCAAGGATTCAAACCAAAGACCTACAGATTGCAGGCTGACAGCACTAACCAGTATACCACCTGCTGACCCTTAAATATTTCACTACATTATCAAAAAAAAAAAAAGTTAATTCCTGTCTATAACTTGCTCACTCCATTGACACTCTTATCCAGAGCACCTATACAGTCACAACAACCTGCCATCATCATGTGAGAAACATTAAAATAACATTTAAAAAAAAAAGAAAAAAAAAAAAAGAAGCTTCATTTCATGTGCCCCCCACAACAGGACATCTTGAAAACACGAAGTACAAATGACCCTCCCTATCCCGCTCCTGTAAGAAAGGAACATGAAGTGACAACCTTTCTAGGAAGTGGGAGTACACTGAAGCTCAAGATGCACCAAGGTCCCGTTTTAGACCTGCTAAAGTGAGGCACTGAGTCAGTGCACAGCTGTCTTGGAGTGGGGGGTGAGGGTGATTACAGTGACGAGTGCCGAGCCCCTCAATCAAATGTGCTGAGACTCAATAAGGAAGTCAGACGTGACCGGAACCATCAGCAGAAATCCTGCAAACTTGATCCTGAAACAAGTTGTGAGCTAAAAGCCGTCCTGGAAAATCAAATCCTACCTCCTGAAAGCCTACCCTTCACTTGGACACAATTCAGAAAACCACGCAGAAGTTCCGACATGCTGGAGACACTAAATCACACAGGCATAACGTAAATACAACATTAACTATGGTGTGCAATTAAACTATAGGGCATGTTTTCAGAGCGCCCTCTAATGGCATCCTGAGTAACAGACATCAAAGTCTGCTTTAATAGATTCACCAAGTAACTGGCATTTTATAAGCCAGATGTGCAAACAAGGGTAAATGTGACCAAAGAACTGATAATATGCAAACAAATTGCTTCCATGAAAAAATCTTGAGCTCAGTGTGAATACCTTTGAGAAGGTCTGAGAGAAGTGGCCCGCACTCTTCAGGAATACTATATTCTCCTTTGCCAATGTTCTCAAACAGCTTATAAATGTTGTCCCCTTCAAACGGATACAGACTGGTTGTAATGTTGTACCTGCAAAAGGAAAAGAAAAGCTTTTAACTGCCTAAACATTTTTTTAACCATTATTAAGAGTATAATTTTTTGAATTTTGTGTGAAGTATTTGTATCTTGAGTCTATAAATGTTAAATATGCCACTCAAAAGCTCACTATACACATTTGTGTGTTTGTGTATGTGTGTGGTGACATACAGTGTGACTCCCGCAGACCAGATATCCACTTTGAACCCTGAAAATGTGTCCAGGCCATTGGCAATCTCGGGGGGTTGGAAGGCTGGGGACCCCTGGCTTGTTCTGCAAGTGTCATCCTCTGCAAATGGGTGCAGTGCCTGGCAGAGATGGAAGGCGAGCACTCACAAATTTGTCATTTCATTAACCCACCATTTTGGCTCATTATCTTATTCCAGAACTACTTGACAAGCTGGTTCTGCCACACCCTGCCAACACACAGACACACACACAGACACACACACACAGACACACACACACAGACACACACACCTCTGCCACCCCAAGATCCGAGATCTTCAGTGCACCATCTGTGGTCAGCAGCAGATTGCCTGGTTTGATGTCTTTGTGAACTATTCCCTGGCTGTGCAAATACTCAAGGCCATCTATGAGCTGGCAGAAATACCTGGACAAAAGACACATAAAAACAGTGTTTGGATTTTGAAATTCTTCACCAGGCAGTTATTGAAACCAGGTCCACAATCTGTTCAGAACTAGAATTATCTAACACCCCAGCTCAAACAACAAGATGACCCATGCATTTTAATTAAGTTCCAGTTTCTCAGTAACAAGCTTCTTACCACCCAAGCACTACCCTGCTTTCAGCCCTGTTGGGCATTTAATGGTTAAACATTGACTAAATATTTTTGACTTGATAGGGAAACTGTTACCCCCCCCCCCCACATACCCGTGAGCCTGGAACACAGGAAACCGTTTCTCCGGCACGCTGTCCAGCATCTCCTGCATCCCGCATACACAGTACTCCATTACCATATACGTGAGGGTAGGGTCAAGGTCATCACACTTCAGTGCAGTCAACTGAACAGTGAATGGTAAGAACATTATAAAACACATGTAGACTGCAAAGGAGTCAAAGTTAGGGACTTAATTTTGTCTTTCTTTGTGCATTTGGTCTACAACAGTGCACTATCTAATATTTTGTCTCACACCTAGAGCAGGATTTTTTTTATATGACAACCTGTGTGGTCCTAAAGCTGAGGATCATGGTAAATTTTTACAAAACAGGTTACAACCAATACCAGAGATTATGTGCTGTATGCAAGTCAGAACAGGACCACAGAAACATTTTGTTTCAACATTTCCAGTGTGGGCTAACAGCCACGGGCCTCTCTGCCTTCAGCTGCACAGCACTGTAGCTGAAACAGGATGCCGCCTACTGGTTGGTGTGTGAAAGCACAGACACACAGAGACTAGAGGATCACATCATGAGGATTTCCAGCACCACCCCAAGGGAGCTGGAGGCTGAGTCATCACTGCATCAATAGGCATCTTTTGCTTTCCATCTCTGCGGTCAGGGAAGACCGGAGGTACCAAGCTGCAGCAGCCCCGCCCCACCGCCCCGGCATACCCCCACACCCATAAACCTGCCTACAGACTGTTAGAATGTGCAGACGGCACAGAGGAAATTATCGCAAGCACCAGGCGCGCCGGATGCATTATGAATCTCAATTGACACTTGTGTGCATAGGGTCTTGCTTTGCTGGAAAGGGAACAGAGACCCCCTGTGGACAGAGCACACAACTACAACATAGCTGGCTACTGATCCACCTTAGAATAACTGAAGGCTTATTGTCTATCAGCAAGTCTCCCAGACTAAATGCCCACTTGTGAAAGGTTATACTGTCTTGGGCATTTCTGAAGTAATAATGGCCCTTCCATTTCTGCACACTTAAATTCATCTATATTAAAGTGTGTGGGACTACTCAACCTTTTGGTAACAGTAAAATTCACCAAAATATTCAACATACAAAAGGCTTTAGACCAAGACAAGCTTTTGTAAACCATGCTGGAGTACAGTTTAAAGTGGAAACAATGTGCAGTATATGATTGGAATTCACTCCAGCGGCAAGCCTTTGGTATGGTGCTCGTTGCTATTTCACCCTCTTTCTAAAGGATATATCTTCTGCTTCTCTTCATTATACAGCACATCCACCAGCTGGATCACATTTTTGTGCCGTAGTCGCCGCAGCAGCTCAATTTCTCTGAAACACAGATGCAAGAGGTTAAACGACACATTTAAAACAAACTGCATACACTGGTTATGCAGGAGAGGAAGTTATGAAAACACACACACCCACAGACCTTGAACAAAACCCTGCAAGAAATTGTAAACAAGGGTGCATGCAAGACTCTCATAATGACTATGCATTAAGACAGCAAGCGGTGTAAATTGTCATCCAACAGATGTGCAAGTCCTGTTAAAGCAGATTGTTAGAAACACCACAGAGCCCAAAATACAAAGTTGAAGCAAGGGACAGATTCTAGAGACTTCCTCACACAGTGACTGGCTTGTTTTATTTTGGAAATCTCACAGAATCCTTTCTGCAGCTAAACCTGCAATGTCCTGACTTGACGCAATTGCTGTTATCATGGTGAAACGCTTGGTGAATACCCCTTTAACAGGGACTCAGAGAGTCCTTGCCAGCAGGGATACTGACTCACCCTGATGTGGGACTCTTGGTCCAAACTGTCTTGACAAAAGCAGGATACTACAGGAAGTTAACAGGGGTCTGTGCTGTCCATTAAGGTAACAGGCAGCAATGCCCATGGAGACAGCAAGGCGAGCTAACCATACAGAGATTCTTACATATACAGACACACACATGGGCTCCAAGACATCCATACTTCATCTGCAGCTCCCTTGAAGCTAGAATTGTGGAAACAGAAAAAACATGACTATACATGGATCCAGCAGAACTGCTGCACCAAAGCAGCACGCGCTGCACATTTCATGCACCAGCAGCTTAACACTCTGCGGGCAGCAAGTATGAAACCAGCATTCGCCATGAAGCCGTATGGCTTGCATCTCAGTAGAACGAGTCAATCTTAGACACTGCTGTGAGACACAAGTACTGAAGACATTCTAGTGTCTTCATATTCATTCAAGATCCAAGAAAAATTATTTACTTTGTCTTATGAAGACCTTAACTCAATCCTGCAGCTCTACACATCACCCCTGTCACAGATCTGGAGCTTCCAGAAATAAACACAGCAAACCCTAGCACCCACACCACAAATCTATAATTCCTGCAACCCCACTAAGCAACAAGGCAAGCAGGTCACAGAGAAAATGTAAATAGACACACTCTCAATCTCCAGTCTTCAATTACCCAACACAAGCACCCTCATCTTCATGTTACACAGTATCACACAAGACCACC
This sequence comes from Heterotis niloticus, assembly GCA_018136845.1. Lineage (NCBI taxonomy): Eukaryota > Metazoa > Chordata > Actinopteri > Osteoglossiformes > Osteoglossidae > Heterotis > Heterotis niloticus. Next base: position 21,299,284 of record CM030898.1, on the reverse strand, counting down.
AATGGTTCATAAGAAAAAACCAAACAGCAAGCTAATTATGACCTTGGAGACAAATATGGCCACTTACGGGGACCAGCATTCTGTGAAAGTGCTAGATACACAAACCAACCAATGTCCTAACAAGTAAAGAGATGGGAAAGTGTTCCTATTAAGGTGGGCATACAGGAGAGCCTATAACCTCAAAGACAAATAGAGTGTGAGGCTGTGCATGGAGAAAGAAGAAAGTTACAATTTCCTGCCCAACCTGTCTGTATATCTATAGGAGGAGATCCTAAATTCACCAGCAAGTTGAAAGTGGACACAGAGATGGCCATACTCAGTACAAATGCACAAACTGGTGAAGTTCGCAACGCTATTTTAAGCCTCTGCTTGGGACCCAGGAGTGAGAAGGTATTAATTAAACTGAACTGGGTGATTAACGCTACAGCTGCTGCTTCTTGTCTGCCTCGAGCGGCTCCTTGGCAGGGTGGCTAACAGCATGGCAGGCAGAACAGCATCGTACCCACAGCTCAGACACTACACCTGCACAGGTGAAAGCAAAGTACCAGCTAACATGGTAGGAGGTATTCAGTAACCATATTAGAAATATGATTTATGATTTAAAGAGATTTAACACTCCTTAACTGGAGTTCCAGACAGATCACAGTAAAGAATATGTTGCCAAGTGATAGCATTAACATCACACTCATGTTCTTCAGTAACTGATCCAATATAAAGCTCTTTTTACTTGCTACTGTACAGCAGTGCCACAGTAAGATAAACACAGACAGTAGCCACAAGTGTGGTATGGTCTCCATCTGGGACAGAAAATTTAGTGGTTTACCCAACCAAAGAACTAGGCAGAGGCAGAATGCCAGATTAGGCATAACCAGAAGCACCCAGCTCATACTGTCCTGGATACAACACACCTGTAAAGTGCTGATAAACAGCCGTAGATACCTCACTGCTTGTATGACATCCACAGATGCTGGAATGTTACGCTGCTGCAGTAAGACAAACATGAGTTTACTGCTCTCTTAAAACCACTAGAAAAATATTTTGTAAGGCTATTCTTGATATTTAGTAGTCCAGTGAGACAGCTCTCCACACACCTTTTACCTATAGCCACCATTGTCCACACAGAGCTTCACGTCTCAGACAGACCACAATCATGTTGTGGGCAGTAAGCTTCAGAGCCTGCCGACTTGGCAGCCCTGAGAAAAGTGAGCACACAACCACAGGGTCACAGCCCTCTTGTTGTTCCCTTTCCTTGTACTGGAAACATCACAGAATAATTGCTGCTTATTCCAAGAATAGCAGCAACTCTATTTACACCCAAACCCTCAGGAGGTATTGCTGCTTTTGCAAAACCCACTCATTATTTCATTTATTCCTATGCTGACTGACTTTAGTTTCTGCCTTAGTTTTTGCACAGTCAAACTGGTCTGACAGAATCACTCTGCTCAAGCTTCACTGCTTACCACAATTAATACAATTCTACCAGCAAATAGGCATGCCATTTTGATTCCAGAAAAGTAAGTGGTTTTTGTTTTAAAAATAATTAATGCAACATTAGAAAAAATATATATTTACCAGCCCTCAACCATCCATGAGGTCCAAAGACATGTAATTTATAATTGAGTAGGTATTAAGACACACCAACCAAGAGACCACAACAATGCCCCAGAGTACAGTGGAGTGTAAACACTGACAATCTGTGGTAGTTACCCATCAAGCAGCACAGCTATGTGGGTCTCAGTAGGTAATGAACACAGGCCTATATATGCATGCACACAAACATAGAGCACACATCCATTTACTTTTCCTATCTGAAAGACAGCTAGAAAGATATATTAGAGGTATTGGGTCAGTATGTAATTTGCATTTGTATGTGTGCAGACTATCCATAGTTTTGCAGAATATACAGTCTGCTGCTATTCTGCTTACAGTGACTCCTGAGCCCAAATGAGCTGATAAAATGTTGAGGAGAATTAGCAGGGAGAACTGTCCAGATGGCAGTTGACACAGTCTGCTCTCATCCTTTGTTGAGCAGGAGGTGCAACCTGAAGTTTTGGTTGCACAAGTCAGGCGATACCAATCTGCCAAAGTAGTTTCTCTCTTCTAGATTCCCCATGCACTGTATTGAGTCACTACAGCCTGTAAAACTACAGATTCCTTAAGTTACAAGGATGGAGTTATCGCCTGATACTTAATGAGAGGACTAAGTAAAATGCATGTGGAAAACATACACACCGGGTCTCAGTCTCTTTTTGCTGTGGAGACAGGCAGTATGACTCACTTTTTGACGTTTGCCTCTCCATTGGGAATTCGTCGAAGCTTCTTCTTCTTTAGAATTTTAACGGCACGTCTGCAGAGCGTCTCTGAGTCCAGCATCTCCTTGACCTTCCCATAGGAGCCCTCCCCCAGCAGGTCACCCATCAAGTACTTGCCCACCAGCTTAGCGCGCTTGCGCCGTGGCTGGTAGATGACCTCAGTGGAATCTATACGATGGATGAAGGAGTCCATGTTTATCAGCTCGTTCTCTGGTAGGTAGTCGAGGTTCTGGATCTCGTCTGTGCTCATCTTCTCTACGCTGACCAGTATAGCCCCTCCCCAAATGTCAAACCCCACCAGTTTGCAACAAGGGCTCAATTAAAGAAAAATTCAAAAGCTAAAAGTTCACAAAGTTCACAAAGCTCCAGCAGAGGAAAACACTGCAGAGCTATGTGGGGACACAAATCACCATGTTCCACTGTGGAGTTACAAGAGCTGAAGGCTAAACTCCATTGTGAAAGGCATAGGGCAACATGGGGTCTTGAGAGGGGTACAAGGTGGGGCAGGCTGCAGGTTCAAAAAGTCCAGTGTATTGGAGTCCTGGGATGTCTAGAATCTGGTCAGTGTAAACATCATCATTCAGTCAATTTTCAGTCTGACAGCAAAGCTGCATTTCAGCAAGGTCTCAGGTGTTCTCACATGTGGTCTGACTGAGATTGACAAGATGTGGGGTTGGGAATATCTCAAGCTCAAATTGCCCATTTGCAGTCATGCCTGTCTTGGACATCCATGTGCTGTAGTGTGAAGATGAAAAAAAACAGAGCCGTGTGTGTCCTCAGGAGCCGACAAAGAGGCGCAAATGTTCTCTTTCCCAGCTGGGGACTCAGTACATCTCCTTGATGGTAGCTGGGGGCTGGCACAACGCCCAGGCCAACCGTGAATACTGTGGCCGACCCACTGTATGATTTACGAGTCCTCAGTCTTCTTAGTAAATTAAGACTTGTCAGATGTTTATCTGTAAAAGAAATAAAAAACAGTAAGAAACACATTGCAACAGCTGAAACAAACCATTGGTTTACTAATCCATCTAACAGGAGTTTGTACTACTAAGAATACAACCACTGACAAGGGCCTTTAAAACTACAAGTGAAAAAAAAATTCTAGCACTTAATATATTTTAATAGGTGTAATTATTATAAATGCTCTAAGGCAACAGGAACATTAAGTCACTTTATAAAAAAAATTAAACGTACAAGTATATATTGGTTAAACCTGGCTACCTGACACCCTTCACTAGTGGTTATTAATATTTTCTGCCCAAGTTAGTAGGTAAAAACAAGTAACTGAACGTAAAATGACAGGACCGATTCACTGCTGTAACACATCTCTTTCTCGGGATAAGGACAGTTTTTTCCCGGTTCCTTGTTAACCAACTGACCGTGTGCTAGTAACCACACACCCGATTAGTTACGGCGTGCTAAACGACCGGAGCAAAAGCGCGTCGACCGCCGCCTCCAGCCGGACTTTTTTTTTTTTTTTTTTTTTTTTTTTTTACTTCACAAATCCAGCTGTCGCGTTTTAAAACTCCCTTTTACGTGCATGCAATAAATTATTGTGTAGAAATCACTTAGGCAGTCACTATCCCAGAGTACACAGGTCAGTGTCAACGGTGAAGTACAATGTCAAACGGCGCCGGACCGCCGATGGACCGAGCTGACAAGCTAACAGGCTACACGGCGGCCAGCGGCGCTTACGAGCTCAGCACAGCCCTGTTTCGGTCTCCTCCATCCCAGCTCTTCTTACCTGAGCGTCCCAGCATCCACCACACACCACATACAATATATGACCAGATTAAGCTTTTATTTTTATTAGTTTTTGTCAGGGTCGGTGTAAATATTGCAGCTGCTGTCAGGCTGCCGCCATCTTGTTTACCTCCCCCTTACTCCAGATTCACGTCAGAGCGCCGGGATGACAACCCGATGCCTGCACGAAACTTCCATTGGCTCGCATGTGTGTCAATGTTCAGAATTCATCGCTTCTATTGGCTTAGCGGCTTCGCAGCGAATCAGATGCGTGGACACTCATTGGCTGAAGCGCGTAACAGTTAATGAGATGTACACATTATGATTGGTCGGTAGAGGTGAAGCTTTTAGCAAAAGTCTGTAGATCAGCATACGGTAATATTGGGACTTCAAAGACAGGCATAAAATGTGGGAATTTTGTGGAGGTAACGAAGTGGTGTGAAAATGCATGCCTTTTTCAAATACACATAATCTGGATTCGATTTTTTAGTATGTATGATGATCAAGAGGGCCCTTGACTCCTTTTCCTCAAGACCTGCCCTATTGGCACTTAGTATATTGTGTAGGCTTTGATTTTAGCCTCTGCCTTGTTAGGTTCCCTCAGGAATTTTCAACCCTTCTGACAAAAATGAGATCTTTAGACTCAAATTTCCGTTCTTTAATATCATTTGGTGAAAAAAGGAAAAACATTTAGTGTTTAACTACTTCCTAGATGTTGCAAGTAATGTCACATCCTTCAAAGCATTCATTACACTCCACTAAAGAGGTTTCTCAAGGTGAAAATAGCAGCCAAAAACAACCATTGCCTCAGTGATCTTTATAAAATCCATCACAGCAGGTGTGAGGAAAGCAGCTGCTCGATGTTCACCTTACCAAAGCTGTCAAATTCATTTCAACTCTTCCAGTCTGCACTGTTTACTGTATATAATGGGTCCCTGAGTTTAAAGACAGTCTTGAAAATGGCCAATTCAGCACCCCCAACACTTGGCGGCAGGAACATTTTTATTGTTAACCGCAAAGTTCAGCACATTGGATACTCCAATGATGCAGGCAAACCTATAAGATTGACACATATACTAAGCTAGTAACATTCTCAACTCTGGCAAAATTCATAAAACACAATAAAAGATACATTCACTTTGTGTAAACTGTTTATTTTGGTTGCTAGAAAGTTGAGTATTGTTAAACAAAGAACAATGCTAAATATTGATATTGTTTTAAAATGTATGCGTATTTTGAATTAACCAGCCATTACCGTGGAGCTTGAACAAAGGACATGAAGTGAATTAAAAAACACTCTTGCTGATCCTTGCAATTTTGCAGAATGATAGAGTGTTTGCATGACTTGAGGGATTTAATCCCACATAATGGACCATGGTCACAGGTGCAGATCTAAGGAACCCAGTTCTTAGCCAACTTTTCATTCTCTGTATCATAATAACAAAATACCACCCTTCTTTAGATAAAAAGAGAAGACATTTGGTATTACATTTGTGTTGACAGTCAAAAGTATCTGTAGCACTTTTCCACAAGACTGGACCACCAACCATGAAACACTGCTGAGTCTAATGTCTTTCATAACCATTTTCCACTGTTGCTGACACTTCTACAAAAGGGAACCAAATCAAAGACACGCTGCTCTTTGTTTCTTCAGTAGTATGGTCGTCTGGGATTGTTCTGAGGGAAAAAAAAAACAAGCAAATCATGGACTCTTGCTTAGGCTTTACAAAGCAATTTGATTAAAAAAAAAAATCTTAGTCCTGCTGTTTAAGAATGTATGCGCCCCCTTGTGGTAAAATCAGCAGCTATGGTTAACCTATTCAGGGCTGAGTATCAGACCATAATACAGTGAAAATGTGAACAAATGTAAATTCCCAAACTTATACATTTTTAATAAAATAAAAACTAATATCCAGCTACAGTTTACTACAATTAACTGTACTTATAGATTTACTTTGATATAAAGTACTGAGACAAAATCCCTGCATTGCTACGTAGCCAACAAAACGCATGGTAGATGCATTGTGTGGGAAGCAAACATACCAGGGGGTTGGGCCTGAATCGATAAGCCAGCATCATTCTCTTTCGGAAAGCATCATACTCGTCATCGTTTCCTGTGAGTTCTGCAGGTCTGTCGATGCCAAACCCAGCACCATCGACGGCCGTGGTTCCTCTGTGTGAACCAAAGTTAAGTGTTATTTGCAGATTTAAGCGCTGAGTTAGTATAATTTAATTAGTGGGAAAGGTGCCCACCTGTTTACAGGGTTCTTGATACCCTGTCCATCAGAGCCAAGCCCTTCCCCCTCCTTCCAGCCCATTTTCATCAGCATCTGGAAGCCTATGTTCTCTACGGTCAGTTTGAACTCCTTGTACTCAGAATAGTCCGGGTCCCGCCCCTCCTGTGTGACAGATGCACAACATGGTTGACAAACTGGGTGTGATGGTTACTTTGCCAAGGTTCAACAGATGCCAAACCTAGGTCCTGGACCCAAACTCTCTTGAGTACTACAGCAAACAGCACCTTACAAAACCATTTTAACAACTTACAGGATATCAACACATGCACATACTGAGTGAATGCCATTGCTTACTTTCAGTGCCTTGAAGGTCTCCATAAACTTCTCCAGCTCCTCAGGGGGCAGGAAGTCACCAATGAAGTGCTTCCCCTTTCCCATCTCTGTGAGCTGTTCTGCCCACTCTGGAAGGAAAAACAGAATTCACTACTTGTCAAGGGGAACCTCATAAATAACAACAGAAATAATACCACAGTGCGGCAAGTCAATGGCACCCCATGACAATTTCACGAGGGCTCACCACGCGTCTTCTCCATCTCCATCTTCCTTAAACGGTGTTCCCAGGTCCCTTCGCGAGAGTCAATCTCCTCATCACTGTCATACTCGTGCTGGTGATCGCGCACAGCCTTCTCCCACATCATCTGCATCTCTTGCATGGCCCGCTTGTGCTTCATGATCATGTCGAACATCTCCTGCATCTGAGTATGCAAGGAAGAATTTGGTGAACACCCTGCTGATGGTGCCCTCTGTTGGATGTGAGGTCTGTCTTCACCATCTGAGATGTAAACAAAACCTTAAAACAAGTGAGGCTCAGTACTGCCTGTAAATGTGACGTACCTCCTGCTGCTCTTTCAACTGCTTCTTTTGGTCCTCGGAGAGCTCAGTCACACCAACCAGGCCCACTGGCTTACCCTTCTTATAGCCAAGACCCCTGAGTTCCTGAGCTAGAACACAAACACACACCACATTCATTAAAAAAAGACAAAAGCAACACAGCAGCATGACAACCCTAAGGAAAGACACTAGTTGTTAGAAATGTTGTGTACCAGAGAGGGAGGGAGTTTCTGGTTCTGGTGGAGCCACAATGGAGGGCAGGGGGATCTCCACGCGATCATCTTCTGCGCCCCAACGGCTCTTCCTCTTCCTCTTGCTACCAGTGGACTCGTAGTGTTGGGCTGTGGCAGCAGGCGATGGATTTGGTGTGTTAGCTGGCTGCGTGTGCTGAGGGGGCAGAGCAGCCAGCCTTTTACTTCCTACAGCAGTCTCCATAGCTTGGTAGGGTGGACTCTGTCCTTTTTTGCCCTGCCGGAACTCCTCCACCTTCTCTTTGTAAAAGTGGTAAGCTGCACTGTTTGTCTCATACAAAAACCTACACAGGAATAAAGTCAACTCAGGGGGTACTGTAACCTCAGTTTAAAACAGTTATGCAGAGCTTTCACATAAGGCAATTATATGAAAAATTAGAGCGAAGCAGTTTGTGGATGTTAAACTAGCAGCTAAAATGTTGTTTAAAATGAACCTGAGCAAAGACACAGAGACTGGCACAGACCATGATGCACTACCAAGCAATGTGTAAAAGCACATGGCTCCCAGAGCACTTACCTGAAGGCTGGATTGTCACGGTTGTGCTGGGCAGCGATGGCTTCCACTTCGGGGCCGCCATCGGCCACAAACCTAGCCAGCTTCTTGGCCACCTGCCGGGTCTCTTCGTCCACTGAGGGGGAGACTTTAAGCAGTCTATCAGTACTGGGGTTCAACTCACACAACTACTAGACTGCCACTTAGTCTACAGCAAGTGAGGGATGAGAAAAGGAGGGGTGATTGGGAGTCTGTGGGCCGACTGGGAAAAGGAAGGTAGTCGTTCCCCTAAGTTCATAAAGACAATCGTTTCTCCTAAACAAACACGATTCATTTGATTATCTCCTCAGACAGATACTAGCAAGATAATTCTATGTGGTAATCTTCATTATAAGCAAATGATGCAAAGACAATTAAAAATATTTAATATTTATAAATCACAGAAAGTAGTTACAAAACACAAAAATGCCAAAACTCTCCATTCTTAAGCTTCTCATCAGCATATGTCTACATGATCAAATGTTACATTGAACATGACTGATAAATTTACATAAGTTTCCTTTATACACCTTTGAGATACAGTGTGCATCATTTCTGCAACACTTTTGCAGCGAAATGAGAGCACTTCTGTCCTTTGCCTGGACAGGTAGTCAGTCTTACCATTGAAACGAGAGTTTCTCTCTCCTTTGGGGTTTTCCTTCCTTATTTCAGCAACTCTCCGTCTGTAGTACAAATATTCCCGACTGTTCTTATCGAACAAGAACCTGCACATGGGTGGAAAAGACAGGAAACTTGTAGGAAATTTTCATCTGAAATTTGCACACTACCTTTATTCTATTTATTATGTTCTTTCTGTTGGGATTTGAACCACCAGATTTCAGAATATTTTCCAACATAATTGTAAATTTTGCCTTAGTTGTTAGTGGTAAATTGATCCCCTGGATAGCCCTGAAAATGAGTCAATGGTCCACTAGAGAGCATCATGACTAGATGCCATGGTGACTGGATTGCTCAGAAGGACTTACGAGAACAAAGGGTTATCTTTGTAGTCCTCCATGGCTTTGCGCTCCAGTTCAGGCCCTCCTTCTGCTACAAACACGGCCATCTTATCCAGAATAGTCCGTAACTCGGGGTCCTCTGGGGGGGAGACTTTTTAACAGGCTATGAGTTCTGAGGTTCTGCTCTCGCATATGCACTCTCACTCACACACACAGTTATGCTACAGTTTCTGAAGTACATCCGAAAGACACCATAACTAAACAAAAACCATTAGTCATAAGACACTAGCAATGCTTCTGGAATGCACCACTGCCACCCCCAGAGATTAAATTGTTCCCAGTAAACATTAGAATTACTTCACGCTTGAGAAACTGACTACACAAAGTTTTTTTTCCCCCGGAATTGCACAACCAATCATCATGACATCTGACATCTTGAATAAACGAAACCTCCCACCCTTATTTTAATGCAGCGGAGACAGTGATTTCACTGTTTACGTGATGTGTGATGCACTGGTCGTTCATCTTCTGGCACCAGAACAATGTAACTGGGTTACCTTTGACCTCCAGGTAATGCGAGTCGTCCATCTCCTCATCCTCTTCATCTGGTGAGATGAAGATGCTGGGTCGTGGTCCACGCGGTGGGGTCTTCTTGGCTTGAGAGTAGTTCTTGAATTGGTTCAGCATGCTGCTGATGCCCAAGCCGGGGCGTTTCCCAATGAGAATGTTCTTTTTCTGTGTCTGAGTGCCCCCAGCCGATGGCCCTGCTGTGGAGGCTGCCCCTTGACTGCAGTCACTGTTGGAACCTGGGGAGAACCAGCACTGTAGTACTACCTGCACTGGGTTATGGAACTTAAGTCACCTGAACACACCTCACACCCCTACATGACCTGTGCTTGATGAGCCCCCTCTGAACCCCCTGCTCATCCTAAGGAGTGCTGCCATACCTGAATCAGAGCCTGACTTCTCTTTCTGCATCTTGAGAAACTGCTGCAGGAAGCTACCATCATTAACAAACTTGTTGGACACAGATGTTTGCAAATTGGGGGAGCTGTGGAACAAGAATCAAAGAAAATTAAAAAGTGAATAAATCAAGATCTACTTTTCTAGGCAAAAAAAAAATATAACCACAACAGCTCAACAATAACTTTTTCCAGTTATATGTGTGGATACTTTTCTGAGAAAAAGTATCTAGAACAATTCACATAAGATGCATGATGGTATCTTTTATTATGTCTTTTACCCTGTAGAAAGAAGGCCTCATCCTCTGCTCAGCTGCAGAGCCAGTACATACCTCGCAGAACCTGGCTCGCCCGGTGTCTGCTGGGAGTTCCTGGCCTGCTCAGCCATCTTGGCCTCAATCTCCCGTTTCTTCTGTGCTATCAGCTCCTCTTGGCGCAGGATGTTCATATTCATCTTGTTCTTATTCTGAGGGGGCTTGAACTTCCAGCCAGCTCGCCCTGCCAGGCCAAGCACAGCAAAGCTCAACACAAACATTCCTCCAACACCCAATATATCTCAGTTTTAAATGAAACCTCTGCCATTGGTGTTTTAGACTGATTTACTGTGTGAGACTAACAAAGTAAAATCTGCACAACATTGCACAAAAAGTGACAACTTTGCAAAATCTTACAGAATTAGAACCATTGTATATTAATGCTGTTATTTGATCTGTAATGTTCCATAGCCTAATGCAGATCAAAAGGCAAAATGAAATATCCCAAATTGTTATTCCACAAATTATTACTAGCTCTTTACTTACCTACACAACAGTTAACCAGTTTACAGATCAGGGATATGTCATTGTAACTCACGGTAAATATCTTGACTAAGATTATTACGAGAGGAGTGATGCTTGACCCTGCGACCTTCAGGTTACCAGTCCAGTTCTGGTCTAGAGTGGTGAAGCACAATATGTTTAAACATATCAATTATAAGTTATGATGAGTTTGCGTCGTGTTACAGACGGTATTTATTGCATACTGACAGTACATCTGAAGACAATTCGTGCCACAGTGAGGCGTGTCGAGTGAGAAATCTCAGAATGTTCGTAAGCTAGTTAGCTGGTTGGTGGGTTAGTGGCGTGAACTAATGCTCTCCGTTCAGTGGCGGCTCTTAGCTTACGTTTATTTTTCCACCTTGAACACCACCCAATCCCATTCTTTGCGTCTTTTGTGATCGCGTAATTTGAATACATTAATATTTTCATCAATATAATAACGCTTTTTTCGTGGTTTAATGTTAATTTTAGACGCGAAGGACTCGATGTATCGGCGCTGTCCCTCCCTCAGGCCGCTAGCCACGGCCCGGCTCTCAAAGGCACAAAGACGCGTTTCTGCTGCGGAAACATAAAGAAAAACGACACGGATACGAGAACCCATTTGCACCCAAAACGTCTGCTTACCCTGCGCATTTTAAATATTTATTTTACCTGTTTCGTCGGCCTCCATCGCTCCGCCTGTTTTCGCACAAGAAACTTGGCGACGTCGCTTCCGGCGCACTTTTCTTCTTCTTCCGCACATGTGCACAGTCGCCGGCTGCTCAGATGCGCTGCTGCCCTCAGTCGCATTGAACCTGAACTGCACCCTCACAGGACACTCTTAACGAGGCGCTTACTTTTTACTGCTAAACGCTATCAATTTAGGAGGGTTTAGACATTAAGACCTTTCGGCACCTTTATTGCCTTTATCTACTGCTAACTAGCAGGTAGTATGGTGGCTTGGAGAGTAGTGCTCCTGCCTCATAGCCCCTGGGCTGTTCAACTCACTCTGTGATGAGTTTGCATGTTCTCCCTGTATCTCTGTGGGTTTCCTTTCATAGTCCAAAGATATGTGCTCTTGGTTAATTGGTCACTCTGAATTGCTCGGAGGGTGTGTGGCCATCCTGCAACTAGCTGGTGTCCCATGAAAAGTATAATTTCCTAGCCTACTGCCTAGTGATTCCAAGTCCAATCTCCAGACTTCCATGACCCTGACCAGGACAAAACAGTTAAGGACGGATGGATGGATGTGGAGTCATTTAATTAATAAAATTAAAATGTGAATCTGAATATTACATATATATGCATGTAAAAGTATGGCCCAAGTGTACAAGTGATTGTTTAACTCCTGTCCAGTTGCAGGGTATGTGTCAGAGGGTTGTCACTGCAAGCTGGGTAAACATCTGTACCTCAGGAAGGTAAATCTATGAACTGTCGAGAGCAACATTTTATCAGACACCTCCCTTCCCATGTGCCTGCACCTGCATGTCCTTGGTTTGTCCCAGCTGGCTGCCAAAACCCTGTTGCCCCAGGCAACCAGCCAAGCCCTGGTGATGGAAATGTCTCATGGTGGCAGCCATGTCTGGGAACCCAGAGAGGCACCACTGCAGGAAGCTTCCTCTTCCTGTACGCAGCAGTGTTTAAAATCATACGTGACATCTGTGTGACTCAACCCAGTGTCACTTTTTCCGCTGGGGAGAAGTTTGTTTCCTCTGTGGTTCTGATTAAGCTCAGCGGTGCCCAGTGGGATGGTGCATGGCGCCGTAGGCATCGGCCAAGATTCAAAAATATCTGTGCACATGTGAAAGCCAGTGTGTCACTGTGCAGCACACTTTAACATGAGAAGGCCTACCCTGTGACTCTGTTACAGAGCAGAGGAGGGAGGGAGGTGGATGTCATGGCTAGAAATGGGAGAGAGCTGACGAGGTCCACGGTAGCCTTAAAGTCAGTTTTGGGGTATTTTGTTCTTTTCCTGTTATTTGTGTGCACATGTACTTTAGGTGTCTTTCTGAGTTTGCACCCTGTTTTTCGTCATCACAAGCTGCTCCCAAACCCACCTATGGGCTTCTAGCACCACCAGTTGTATCTGCGCCACTGGGCAGAAACCCTGAAGTCTCAATTTTGCTCTGCATCTGATGGCTTCTGCCCCCATGCTCCAGCATGTTTTTGGGACACATACTGTTTATGAGCTGGCTAATGAGAAGGCGCCTGGCAGATGGAAACCATGCACTAACAGCTGTAGGCCAACATTCTTCCAGAGAAGTTGTTTGGACGGTGCCTTGTAGCTCCCTGGAAGGAGAAACAGCTGTCTCTCCTGGGATTGGAGGTGATGTGGTATTTGGGACAAGTGGGTGGCCCGGTTGAAGCAAAGTGAGGGGGCATCTCACAGGAACCACACGCCACTCACGTTCCCGAAAGCCATTGCATGCCACCCGGGAGTGACGCAGTGCTGTGTGAGTGCCACTTTGATCTGGTGATGTCACTGGGGAAAGATGTTTGTGATGAAAGGCAAACAGCGGAAATGCGTAAGTGGCCACTGGCGAGGTGATGGTGAAGCGCCTGGCGGTCAGTGAGTCACGGCCCAATGTGTCATGTGGAGATACACCACCCCATCACCACAGCTGCTTTGTCACCATCCACATGCATTAATAAGGGTGTTGTGTTCCCTCCTGGCTCCGCGGGCATCATTATGAGTCGGCCCTCGTGGCATACAGGTTACGTGCCGCTCAACTGCATGTCATCTAAAGCTATTTTCAGTATTTGTAAATTGAAAAAAGGGGGAAAAATCTAACCAGCTACAAATTTATTCTTAATCTTGATCCTGTAATGCGAAGGGAAGTTGTTCTGCAGCGCAATTCCACCAAGACAGGTAACACAGAAAGCTGTGCTCCGCATGAGAAGTCTCAGGTTTCTATGGCAACGCAAAAGGCTTTTCAAGGTGACAATGTAAAGGTGTTTCCATGCTGTGAGGTGCAGACATGGAGCATTTTGGGAAACGCAGCAGCTATGTGCCTTCCGACGTCAGACCCCACTGTGGTGACGGCTTGTTTCTGAGGGCAATTCAGGTGCCAGGGTGTCTGAGTTGGGGGCCATATTGTTACTTTTTCCATTTATGAAAAGAAGCAAAAGACAAACAGCTGGTGGACTTAAATAAAACTTTATGGCATTGTTAGTTTCCTTCACCATGGCTGGGATTCAGCAGCTCACACACACACACACACACACACACACACACACACACACACACACACACACACAGAGCAGAGAGCAGAAAAGGCCATCTTGCACAGAGGTGCTGGTCTGATGGGTCTCACTTGCATTGGACTCAGAATGTGAGCTAAGCAGATTATTCTTATAATGATCATATTATTTAACATATGCCTCCAAGGTAACTTGTAGTAATTTATCCCTGTGCACAGCAGGGTCATTTTTACTGTATCCGTTCAGTGTAAATACAATACTGTGCTCAATGGTACTACAGCAGGAACAAACCAAGGACCTTCTGACCATCTCCCGCATAGACGGCGCAGCATATGAGTATGGAGCTGATGATGTTATTCTAGATGTGCACATTGGGAAGAATCCTGAGGTGTAATGGAAACCATCGTCTCCCCCTTGGCTTCATTTTCATGTAAATGTGTAAACAGGAAAAATGTGAAAAAATATACTGTTTGGGGTGAAATATTTCAACTACCTGTGGGATTTCCTTTAGCTTTCACCAGTTTTCTCTCTTACCCTATTATACCATAGTAACCCAGAGCAGGGAATCCAGAGGGAAACACACAAAATTACTCCAGAAATTCTCATCTGTGGGATTATGAACAATTAAACTGAAAAGAAAAATGGCTGCATGTCACAAAACTCAACTTATATATTGTGCTTAAAATGACAAATTTACAAAAATATGGTGTTAGATTTGTGTTTTTTACACTACAATGTTTATAATAATACAGCTATTTACAAAAAATACAATGACATTTACAATCATTAACTCAGTGCAAACAAAACATCAGTTCATACATGTAGAAAACATTAACTGAACTGAAAATACACGCAGAAATTCTGACAACGATGTTATCAGTTGAAGCTGCAGCTTCTTTGGAGTCATGCAAATTATTTGCCAAATGAACAAATTATAGTGACACTAATTTTGATATAAAACTTACATTTGGAAAATATTGAAAAAAAAAAAAAAACATTTTCAATACACTAATGCCAGCTTTACTGAAAAGGAATCTGGACAACAAAGACTGTAAAAACAAAATAAAAAATGTTCAGTTTTTCTGCAGCACAACAATATTCACAATTTTGTGATGCAGCTCCGTGGGGGTCAGTGGAGTCGGTCAGGAGAGTCTACACGCAGGTAATGTGTTGCTAACTGAGCAATGTTACAAAACCCCACCTCTTTTGGACAGTGACCCCATCAGGCTACAGAGATTTCTCCAAAGCGCTCCTCAGTGCAGCTGTCCAATCGGAGCGCAGGAATGCTGGGTGTGGCGATGCCCGTGTCACCCCCCTGGACTCACTTGTGCAGGGCCCATAGTGGCGCAGGCCGATGGAGTGACCCTGGAAGCAGGTGGCCCTGCGCAAGTGACACGTGCTGGGGTATGTCACATTGTCATTGCCACAGATGGGTGGCTCCATTGGGGGGGGTGATGGGCAGGGGTCCATCCTGCACTTGACGCAGTGAGCACTGCCCGTCTGGTCCATCACACAGGTGGTGGAGCCCAAACACACCACGCTGGAGCAGGACTCTGGGGAAGAGTGTCACGCTGTCACAGTACTGCAGTGTCATGGTGTCACATTACTATGTTACAGCTTTGCAGCGTGAAACTATGATAGTGTTATAGTGTCACTGTGTGAAAATATCGCATGGTTGCAGTTTAAAGGTATGACAAACTTCCAGTGGTGCCATCTCACAATACTGCATGTTGCACTGCAAGTGTAATAGGGTTATAAATGTTACGCTTTCATAGCATTACAGTGTAACATGTTATGGTGCTACTGTGTTACAGTTACACTCCTGGAGCATTAAAGGATAAAGCTGATACAGTGTTTCAGTGTAACACAAAAACATGGGAGTCATGCAGGCTCTCTGGAAGGCTCCAGCGCAACAGTACGTGGATTCATGCCACACTCACTCTGACACTCCCCCCCATACATGACCTCCAGGTCAGGCTGGCCCTGGCAGCGTGCCAGCAGGAGGGTGCACTTGTCACTGTAGGATCTGCCATCGTTGCCGCACACAGCCTGCCCACGGGTCACACCCGAACAGTCTGGCGAGCACACACACTGTGGACGGCCACCCTTCATCTTACACACCTTTTCTGGGCCGCAGCTCACACCCTCACACGTCTCTGTGTGTGTGTATATGAAAGAGAGAGGGGGGGGGGGGATGGTGGGTTGTTATCTCCCGCTTTGCCTTCAGATGACACAATGATGTTTGACAAATGAATTGATCAGTGACATCATTTGGAACCTAATGTCTGTGGTCTCCAGACCTACAGCTTCAGTTCTGCGACTCGTCACCCACACACCTCCTGGTACCAAGAATGCCCTCCCCATACACACAACCAGTCGGGTGTTTGAATGCGGGGATTACAGCTGACTCAGTCTTTAGTGGAGAGGGTTTGAGCCACACTCCCACCCACACTCTGACATCACAGTGCAGAAATGATCCGGATAAACGCCCCCTTTGCACCTCCATCTCTCACTTCCAGGAATGTGGCCTGTATCTCCTCACTCGCCACAAGGAACCGGAAAGCTGTGGACCACGGCCAGGCGAAATTGCACAAATTTTGTCCTGTCCTTTACATGTAAAACATTGTATCTATCATCCATGACCAGTTACTGACAGCCCTGACTCCAAAATCCCATAATGCTCTTTATTTCCGCCTGTTGCTGTGCACAACCTTGCAACTCTGAGGAAGTAACACTCCCGATTACACAGTTCCACAGAGTTCATCTTCCCTGCTCATGAACCACATTGGCCCTGTGCAGGGGGCATCTGGACCACACTTTGGTCAGGAAATAAACACTTACAGGGGTTGGGGGGGTGTGCTGGTTAGGGACACAGTGAAGACCTGGAGGAACGAATATGGCAGAAGCACGTGTACCTTCTAAGATAGCACCGCATCTGAGAGTCGATAGCGTTATGTCAACTACAATAGTCATGAGAAATTATTAAATAAACAATACAGATTATCTGTCTTCACAGCCGCTGTTTCCTGCTCTGGTCGGGAACTGATAACGTTATGAGGAACCAGCCAGAGAGCCTGTCTTTCAGCTGCTACTGAGACACATCTAGCCTGTCCAGCTCTTGGGGAGGAGGGGTAACACAACAGAACTTTGACGCCTCTGAGGTTTGCATCAAGCGGGGATTAAGCTTTGTACCAAGGTTAAGAAATATCAGTATTTTGCTTTAATTTCAACATCATTGTGTCAAGCTGGGAAATGTTTAAAATGGCTGTACAGTAGATATTAGCAGAACAAAATGTGACTCTTGTACAACCTTATATCATATTAGATGATATCAGAAGCAGCACTCATCTTATTACAATTGTCATGTGTAATATTCTGTTAATATCAATTTATGTCTATTTGTCTGTTATGGGACTTAGAACTCTGTATCTATAAAGCTCGGTCTCAGTTTGTCTGTTTGTCTTTTATGCATAGTTTTGTTTTGCAAGTGAAATTTTTCACAGTTGTACTTCGCACCCAACTTGAGATTTTGGCACAGTCAAGTTCACAAAACTCCACAAAGACCACATTTATCATCTTGAAAATGTCCTCTTTGTTGTTTGAAACAAGGCTTGGAAATGCGTACGTAGCTGCGTCACAGGTGGAATGGAGTTGCATCACCGCAGAGTGCACGTCACGACCTTCTTGGGGAGCATGTAGTGTACACATGTGTCTCTTGTCCTAAATGCAGCCCCGCAGTTCAAGGTCCCCCAAATACATGCAATGGCCCCCCAGCTGGAAGACACAGGAGCCAGCAGCTGTCACATGTGAGTGTGTATGTGCTGAACATGGCTGTTTTTTCAGACTGTTTTTTCCTTTCTAGATTGGAAAAAACTGGATTGTAACAGCGAGAGGGAAGGGGGGGTTGTGCTTCAGAGATGGAAAAACACCACCGTCACCATTGTCATCATCATCACGAGGCCAGGCGGAGACAGGAGCCAGGTGTAATACGTGCACAAATTAACTTAACTTTTAAAATTGGCACAAAACATTTTCACTGTACAAATGTAAAAATGTACAAATTAATAACAAATTATATAACACAAGCAGCACTGCACATATTAGTAAAGAGGGAAATAAAGTTGGTGACATATAATTTATTTTTTTCCTCTGCACATTTGCACTGGACTACAACCAACGCGTGCGTTCCTCTCTGTGGCATCTGCCTGCTTGACACCAACAATATTTATGTCCTAAATACACTACTTTAAAGGTGATACAGCTTGGGGATGTAAAATATTCTACTTTTTACCACTTCACATTTCCACTTTATAACCCGGGCAGCTTTGGGCAGATCAGCCAGTCAAATGTAATTTAATGCTGGGCTGTTCTGGCACAAAAATCAGACTTTCCACAGAGGCAGATGTGTTTTGTATTCATAAATCAGAGCATAATTCATGGAAAAGTGTGGAGAATTCCTGATGTGGGACGCAGCACTTTGGCTTCCTGCCGCACTTATTACTGGCAGCCACGTCCATCTCCTATCCTCACCTGACCCTGAGGTTCCACTTCCCAGTCCAAAACCCTTCGGGAGCTGAGCGACACCTTGAACCCCTGTCCATCACTGGGTTCTTAATATGCAGCTGGGGTCACAATAACTGAGGGCCCATTGCAGAAGCAGTGGATACAAGGGAGTCAGGAGCGCTCACACGCATGCACACATACACACACTTCAGGTAATTTACGCTCATCACTTCAGCTGGGTAACTGGTGCAGGGGGGGACAGTGTAGCTAGAAGACGCCGGAATGAACAACAAACAACACACAGACTGTGTGTAAAACTCACCTTTGCAAGGCCTGCAGGGCAACATGCCCAGGAGGGAGAGCAGGCTGACTGAGCTGAGTGGAAGGCTGCTGTTGGACCACGCCCTGTCCAGGCTGCTGCCACCACAACACTCCTCATAGCTGACGGCCCGCATCAGGACCATAGCACAGCGTGGCTCACGGCTCTGCTGCAGCCAGCACAGGCCCGCTGGGGGGAGCAGGACACACACGTGACACACACATAGTGCAAATGTGAAATACACACAGTATAACCTTTAAAATCTATACAGCACGCAACATACATTTCACAGAATTTCCCTTGGAATCAATCAGTTTTCGATCAACCAGTCAATCTCTCTGTTTGTCTGCCTACTTACATGCGCCTATGTTGTGTCTGTCTGTCAATGTGTTTTTTTTTACACGCACAGGAATATCAGTAGTTTGTTTTTTTAGGATGGAGAAAATAAATCAATAATTTTTTAAATTGTATTTCAGCAAAACCCCAGATGATGATTCTTTTCAGCACTTTCCAATGTTATCTTTCACTGAAGACTTTAACCGTGTCCAGACTGTTGCACAGATTTATTTGTCTCTGCGGCTGTATCGCAAAGTCCAACATTAGACAGTCCAGTTATTTATTCTTTATCAGGCCTCCTGGGTTATTTTTTGTCTATCAGTTGTGATCAGACAGTCTGCTGCTTGGAAGCAGTTTGTATGATAGACAGAAAAGATGTTGCCCGAAAAGCAGCCCCCGGGTGTCACACTTGTCCACCCCTCTACTGTACAAAACAAGAGTATTAATATTTTCAGCATGAATCAAAGTTTTGTCACAGAAATAAACATAGTAGAAAGACAGCTATAACTCACCATGCACAGTGTTTTGTCGAGGCAAGCAGCATAATATCAGAATGCTGACAAAGAATGAACTCTTCATGGTGTTGTTATTATTATAACTGTACTTCTTCTTGTATTTTATGAGGTAAAGTTAACAGCAGCAGCTGATCCCCGTCACCCAGCAGCTGCGACGGCCTGATGGTGACCTGACGTTCGCAGCCTGGTCTGACTCACAAAATCAGAGAGTGTGTCGAGTGTGTTGTAAGGGATCCTGTTCTGCCTCTTTATAAACATTTGGCTGGACCTGGCAGAGCTGCTGGGATTGGCCCTGCTTCGAACCCGGGGTGGCAGGGGGCCGGACAGCGTCTGCGGGACGGTCTGCGTGAGTGTGTGTGTGTGTGTGGCGGGGGGGGGGGTTGCAGACACTGTGTGTTTGTGGGTTGACTCACTCCTGGAGCTGCAGGACCAGTGCCAGGTGTAAGACGTCACTGATCCCCACACTGCCCTGGCCCCCGGCAACTGGTGTCACACAAACACTGGCGGAAGGAAAATACCTCATTTAATTGTTTGTAATTCTGTTCCAGCTCTTACCAGTGAATGGAGTTCCACTGAATTACATTTTAAAGGTCATCCTCTTATTAAAATGACATGTAGCAGTTTTTCGTTCTAGCATTTGTAATAGAAAGTGATGGCTTCTTTGAAGAATAGAACTTTTTAGACCTTCATCAAGGGACTTTTGGAATAAATGAAGTCACCTGAACATAATCAACACAGCAACGTATGTTGACAAACTTGTTAACATGTGCAACATAGCGGCAGTTTTGTACTTAAATATTTGTATTTTACATATTAGCAGGGCAGTCAGTGATGGACTGGTATTCTGTCCAGGGAGGACCCTGATAGGCCTGGTGCCCAGTACCTCTGGATCAATGCAACCCTGACGTGGACAAGTGGTTTCCCTCTTTTTTATGGCATTAAACAACGCCCCCTCCAGGCCAAACCAAGAGAAACAGACTGAATAGCAGCAGTGCTTCTAAGCAACAAATGAAGCCCAAAGTAGAACTAACGGGAAGATGAGAAAGTTAACAGACAGCAGAAAGGAGCAAAGCCACATCGCGCAGTGCCCAGTCACTGGGGTATGGTTTTGTTATGGCTATGGTTATGGTCATAGATTTAGGATTAAACACCGCAACCCAGAACCAGCACAGAACCGGCGACAAATGATCCCTGTCCTTCGCGGTGTCATTCTCACAATATCGCCCCCTGCTGGTTCCATCGCGCGGTTCAGTTGCCTTCATTCGGATTCCTGCATTTGGATGTATTTATATAAGTTTTTAACTGTTTATTACATCAATTTAACTCCTTAACTACGATCACTTTATTATACTTTAAGTCTTAATAGTTGAACCAATGCCATTTTCATGTATTTATTTGATTCAGTTCTTTAGCTGGATCTTTTACATTTATTTAGTTCGTAGTGTTTTACGATGTACCGCTCTTTTTACACGATTTATTCGTAGAAGTACAGTGAACCTTTACCTTTCTTTTAAAAACTTTTATTTTAACAAAAGCATAAAATACAATACGAACAAAAGCACATGTAATAGATTTACAAACACTGCCATGATACATTGCAGTATACTGTACATACATATTATACAAAGTAAAGTCAGAAAAGGTTCGAAATGCTTTCTTGCGCTTAAATTTCGAAATAGTTCGCAAATACGTATTCATATCATGTTCAAAACATTCAAATGTATTGTAACGAGCGCCGGTCTCGGCTCGGATGGAGGGAATGAGGACATCACGCGAGTCTCCATAACACACAACCTTTTATTGAACACTGGCGTCTCAAAGGAAAGTTAAAAACCAGGAAAGACGAAGGAAAAGCTGTCCCTCTGCACCCACACTGCAGCTGCCAACCACCCCAGCCCCCTTCTCTCTATTCCCGCGCTCAACAGTTTCCCGCCACGGCGCCCCCCCCCCCCCACCACATCCCATTTCCCATGGTGCACTCCGGCAGCAACGCGCATACGACGCTACAATAGTCTTTTCAAATATTTTTTCTTTATGAATATATTAACATTCCACTATAATAAAGTCCATCACAAATAAATTTTTTACATTATTTCCAAAGGAAGTAAAGCTTGTTAGTTCAGTCCAGAAATGTTTAACTACACCACGAAACCTGCGTAGATGATGAACTGTTTCAGCGTTACTTTGACAAAAAATGATTTATTTTCACTTTAAAACGTTGCACAGCAAGGGACTTTACTGGATAAATTCAATTCATTACTTTATATGAAATCTGCTTGAAAGTATTAATTATATAGTATTTGTTAGGTAATGTTCAACTCTTCCAGTCTGTTTCCCTAATAAGGAATTAAAAAACAGTTTTTTGTCTTTCACCGCTGGTCCTATTTGTACTTCCCACCCTCCGTACAGTAACCCCTCCCCTAACCCCGCCCCTCCGAGTGGCCCGTGAAAATGGCGGAAGCTCCTCAGCGCAGCGGCCGCTTTTACTGCCATCGCTGCGCGGCCGAAACCGGCACTCTTCTCCCGGTGAGTAAACCAACCCTGACACCAATACCGAACCATAGTAAACCAGACCCGCTACACATTTTTAACTCAGGATGATAAGTGGCAGCTCGTGACACAACTAAACACAGGACGTTGGAACACATGACATTCTGGTGCTGAGTCAGTTAAAGGAGAGAGAGAGAAAGTGTGTGATCTCTGCAGTGACAGGAATGTGTGTGCAGAACCTCTACAGTATGAATGCAGTGTCTGAAGTATCTTTGTTTATAATGCTGTGGGTAGGGTGTGTGTGTGTGTGTGTGTGTGTGTGTGTGTGTGTGTGTGTGTGTGTGTGTGTGGGGGGGGGCGGTATTAAATGAATATAGAATGATCTTGTGTGTCACTACGCCCTCCACGTGTGTTTGATGCCATGTCCATAGCTGCATACTTTCGTAAAATCCCACTTCCAAGGTGACAGTGTACGTTCACACAGGATGTTGCCATGGCAACAACTCCACATCCACAAGGTGCTCCATTTTAGTTATATCTGGACCTTCTGGGGGGGCGTCCACATCCACCTCCACTTCCTCCATAACGTAACCGATATGAGGTGCCAGCAATAAAAAGGCACATTTACATGAATTAAAGTGGGGCACATGGCAACTGACTGACAGTGACAGAGAGGGCTTATAGTGGTTAATGCAGATCCACACTGCATGGTTTCTTCCTGCCTCCCACATGTTCTAAAAAAGAGAGTGCCTCTGAAGTGCGCATCCTAATCCATGTACACTGTAAAGTGGACAGTAAGACTGCACAGTTGTCCAGCTGCTGAACTAACAGAATACAGTGAAGCCTTTGCACTGGCAATATACTATACAATCATATGTAGCCTGAATGTACAGTATAGCTCTGGAAATATATCCTAAGAAATATATTTCTACATATTTTACCCATTTAAGCTATATAGTATATTTAGTCTGGCTGCTATTTCTGCTTCTGTGCTCATATTTCTTAGTTACACTCACACACCCCTCTAAATAAGCGTAGTGTTGTGTTTCTCTCAGACATTGTTGCTGCGTAGATGTGCAAACAGGAGCGACCTTGCGCAGTTCCAGTGGCAGAAAAGGTGCGGCACTGTTCCATGGGAAGCAGGTTGGGCTCTGAGGATTGAGTGCTGCTTCTGAGTACCTTTTTGCCTCTTTTACAGGACTACTCATGTCCGCGGTGCGAGTCTGGCTTCATTGAGGAGCTACCAGGAGAGGGAAGGTCATAGAAAGCCATAATCATACACCCATAAATCCTGGAAAGTGACACTCTGAATAAATCTGTTTCTATAGAATATGTCTCTTTATTAAAGACAATGTGGTTAAGGGTCCTGCTGCTACACATGTTGCCATGGTGACCTTTTGACCAGGAATGGGGTGTTGATGTTATAGTGTTTGATGGTGAGAACCATGTGCCCGACCCTTTGGGAGTCATGCTTGACCATCACTGTGTTTGTCTGCCGCCAGCACGGAGAATGGCTCCACCTCCACTTCCACAACCTCCACGACAGAGCCAGACCATCGGCCAATTGAGGTTTGTGAGTGTCATCCCTCCCAAGTGTGTAGCTGATGGGTTTTTCCGTCCTCAGTCAAAGCATCCCTAAGGGGTCCAGGCCCATGAAAAAACATGAACACAAGATATGAACGATAAATAAAAAACACCAATCACTGAATTTTTTTTTTCTTTTTTTAACTGAAGTTCTTCTTCTGTCTCTTAGAATGTGGAACGACAACTGTTTACCTTCCCCTCAGCCTACGGCCAGTTTACTGTAGGCATCTTCGACGATAGCTTTGACTTTAGCACAGGAGTGCTGGGGGAGGACAATGGCGAGACAGAAGGCCAGGAAGAACAGGAAGAGTCCCCAATGGGACAGCAGTACAGTGACAGGCAGCCACAAGTGCCACATCCCCCCCGAGGGTCACCAGGATGGCATGAGGGGGTTCCCACGCTGGAAGGGTAAAGGAAAAAAAAATGCTGTTTGGCCAAGAAAAGTTTCTGTCATTGAGGGATAGATGTCCCCATTTTAAAGACCTGGATAACCAACCAGTTGCATAATGTGTATTTTTTTCCTTATTTTCTGCCTCAGAATTATCCAGCAGCTTGTGAATGGAATCATGGGGCCCACGGCGATGCCAGGCCTTGGCGCAAGTCCCTGGTGGGTGGGCATTGCACCGCAAATGCCTGTGTGCTGCGTGAAGCTGTGTTGTGGTGCGTTTTCAGCTTCTTCTGTAGTGCCCTAAGGTGGTTTCAGTAGAATCGCCTTTTGATGTTTTTTCCAGGGGGGTCCTGCACGCCAGCCCAATGGACTACGCGTGGGGAGCCAGCGGACTGGACGCTATCATCACTCAGGTATGAAATGCATGGTAATTTGTTGTATTTTAATGGCAAATATGACAACAGTTTTATGATGTTATTTTTTTCCATTTGCCCTCTGCTGTTTCCCAAGCTGTTAAATCAGTTTGAGAACACAGGACCGCCGCCTGCTGACCAAGACAAAATCAAGAGCCTTCCAATGGTGCAGGTAACGGAGGAACATGTGGGTAAGTTGTTGGATTCTGCCGTTTTAGTGTGTGAATGTATGTATGTGTGTATGTGTGACAGTGAGGGGACTGGAGTACTACCTTTCCTTTTCTTGCCGCCAGGTTTGGGACTTGAGTGTCCGGTGTGCAAGGAGGACTACAGCGTGGGCGAGAGCGTCCGGCAGCTCCCCTGCAGCCACCTGTTCCACAACAATTGTATAGTCCCTTGGCTAGAGCAGGTGGGGCAACGCATGGCTCACAGGGAGTTACAGCAGTAGAGGTCACAGGGAGGCTGAACTGGATTTAGCTCCTTAATGCTGCAGATTCAAATCCCATTAAGGGAAGTGCACTTGGATCTGAAAATTTTCACCTCAGTAAATGACTACCTGTACAAATAAATAAAAATGTGTAATAATTTTATAAGCAGAGGCGATGATGATGATGACTGTCTCACCCTGTCCTTCAGCACGACACCTGTCCAGTGTGCCGGAAGAGCCTCAGCGGACAGAACACAGCGACAAACCCTCCAGACCTGATAAGCACGAACTTCTCACACTCTTCTTCCTCATCTTCCTCGCCTTCCACACCTTCCACCTCTCCTAGCAATGAAAATGAGGAAAACCATCCCTAACGCTCTTCCCAGTCTCACAAAATGGCCAGAATGCGCTGCTGCCACATGTACAGGTTGACAGGGGGTCCATCAGAGGATTCTGGCAAAAACGGCTGAAACCAGCAAAGACATTGTGACGCCACACGCATCCAAACCCTCTCAATGTGAAGCAACTCCTCATGTATGCAGGGTGTGGCAGGTGTTCTGCTGAAGGCTCTGGGAAGTTCAGTTAGATGACAATGTAGGACAGGGGAGGGAGATGAGTGGCAACTCAGGTGGATGGGTGGAGCTGAACCTGCATTACACTTTGATGGAGTCTCTCTGTACTTTTTGATGCTCAGGATGGAGACCTGCTTTTGCACCATTAATAATCACTTCCTTCAGCTGTATAGTCAAGAGCGGTAAATGATAACTATGAGGACATGCACTTATATTTTTAAGATGAATAACCGTTCTTTGCTAGTACAGCCAAAGGATCTGAGAACTGTACTTCCCTGCCTGCCCTGGGGATAAAGAAGGTGCAGGTTGGTCCGTGGAGACACCGGCACTAGACAGTCTTCATGCTTGAGTTTAGATTCCTCTTGTGCTTGTGATGGGTGCAGGTCAGTACCAAACTGCATCTTCATGCGCACGCTGAATATTTCAGCTTTTCCTCAGACTTCACTTTCTTAATAGCTAAACAACCTGGGGGAATTTATATTTCTACACAAACATCAGATTTCCATGCTCTGTCCTCCTCCTTTTCATACTTGGCAAACTTAAGTTATCAGCAAAGTTATAACTATCTACAGCGTTTTAACTTATTTTTAAGTTGTTTTGTAAAAAGTGTAATAAAACAAAGTGATATGCAGTTCACCGAGTGTGTTATTTCATAGGTAAATTATTTAATAATTAGAACCCACGTCATTAAAATCTAATGTCTAACCTTCTGAAAGCTACTTTTGCAGAACTGTTTAGATGGGCCTGCTCTTTGTATTTACATGATGTGAAGTGGATGAAAAGATGTAGAATGACCAGTTGATCAGTTTATACTTTTTTCTGTTTAATGACTAACAAGCAGTACTGCCAACCTATAAAGAAATAAATGCAACATTTCATTAATCTGTTTAATGCAACTAAAAAGATAAAAACAGTTCTTTGATACAATACATCACAAGTAAAAATATCAGTTTAGATTTGGGTTGATGAACAATTAAACCAGAGAACAAGAGCTGTAACACATAACATCCAAATGAATTCAACCAGGAGGCATCATATAAAAATTATAGATAAGAATAAAAGAAACTAACATCAAAACAGTTTCAGGGACCTTGTATGTTGCATAAAAAAGCAAATCTCTGTGTTAATAATGAACTTGGAGCCATTTTGCCATTTGTAATGAGGACTTGAGGACAGTGGCAGAAAAGGTGGAACACCGTTTCATGGCTGCTGCAGAAAGAACAGTTTACATCTCCAGCTTCTTCCTTTATATCCTGGAAGGTAAATTTGACTTTGAAGCATGTTTTCCTTAACCTTTAATAGGCATTCATGAGGTGGCAAGCAGACTTTCTTCCAAAGGATGTTATTGAAGTTATTCCAGTAAGCAGTAAACCAAGGTAAGTGGGCACTGTTATTTAGGGGTCTTGCAGCGTTTAGAGTCTTGGATCGGAGATGCGTATGGCGTGATGACGCAATGCGTACGCGCCGCCGTAGGCGTCCACCGTAGAAGGAGCGGAAGGCCGGGGACAGTCGCAGCTCGGGAGGGAAGGGAAGGTTACACTGTGAGGAGAAGTCGACGCACGACGACGACATTTCGAGATGGTGTCGATTGTCGCGAAGAAAAAGCTCACAATGGTGCTGATGGTTGTTTCTGCGTTCATGCTGTGCCTTTATGGAGTCCGAGCCTCAGGTACGAAAGATTTTTTTTTTTTTAAATCAGAAAGCCCAATCGTCTTGTCATGTTCTTCTAAACCAACAAGTGTTATGGGGGCGGTTCAAATGAAATGAAATGTTGGTATTTCCTAACAACACTTTGCCTGTCCGAACTGTTTATTAACCAGTTTAACATTACCCTCTTGTCAGGATGTTTAGTTTGTTGGCTGGTTATAGAGATTTTAACGACAAACGAGGGAACAGATTCGACCGCTTTTGGAAGCCACAGCGCGTGAGCTGCTCTTCGAGCAACTAAAATGGCTGAACGGGCGCCTGGTTAATGGCCGGTACAGGTATTTAGTGATCGGGGCTTGAGGCTGGTTAATAGTCAGGGCGGGTAGTTGTTGATCGTGAGGAGTTGCTAGATAATGACTGAAACCTGTAGTTAATGACCGCGACGGGTGACTTAACCACAGGTAGACTCGCTTCTTACTGTACGTTAATACATGAACATGGTCTAGTAATATGGCAGTCATGTTAAATAGTGATGTAACCCGGTTGTCTCCCAGTGTCTGATAAAGTTGAGGATTTTCACAAATACACCAGTAGCACAACATGTGTTCACTTTTGGAGGTGCTGAAATCCACGATGTATTTTTTCCCATCTGTAACTGCAGCAGTATGATCGGGACTGTGATGTTTTCTGACGGTTTTAACTTTAAGCTGATTTTTCTAGCTCTGGGGAATCTTCTCTTTGTTTATGAACATACCTCATGTTAGTGAACCCGACTTGGTGATGTTTTGACACAGTGATGGCATCCGCGTCCCTATTTTTTTTTATATCTGTATTTATGTTACTCAAGCAATGAGCTTCCATGTTTGCTGCTGGCCATCCCCACGTTTACTCAATTCGCTCATCTCTAGGTCACTCATTAACTGGGTCTGTTGACACTTTGCTGATGTTTGCAGGCAGTTCTGAAATCCCTGGTTTATGATTCTCTAGATGCTGTTTTTTATCACTTTATATTTAATGCTTTGTGATCAAAAATATATCCATTATTACCAGGCTACAGACGTGCTTCCTCTTGTAGCTAGTTAACAATCTAAAGTTTTTAGTGGTGACCTTCAGAAGAGAAAGTTAATGTTCCAAGATATGCATGTAAAAGACTGTAGAAAGTTAAAATGTGCTTTATGGTGTGTAAATGTAAATGGAGACCTAAATTCATACATTCTGTCAGTCACCCTTAATTGGCAGAACATGTGCAGTCAAGAGGAGATGGAACTGGGTCTGTGGTCATCATCACTAACTGACCGAGTGGCACCTGAAAGTCATTCTTTGGAGTGTGTGGGTTTTTTTTTTTTTTTTTAACATTTTTTTTATGGGGTGGTATTCTGGTGTCCATCTAAAAGTCATAGTACAGTTATAGGCTGACTGTTTTTGAGGTTTTACATTTCAGCAGGACAGATGTTCATGAGTGTCACAGGTGTTGCAAATTTTATTTCTTTTAAGTTTAAATCTAAATCCTATTGCTGGATTGATTGTTCTGTTTAACAGGTACGCAGTGTTTGTTCTGCGTCTCTCTTAATCTCCCTCCCTTGAGAATTTTTGTGCAAGTGGACTTAGAGCTTTAGTTGTGCCCCCCTCTGCCTTTTGTAGCCAGGTTTTATGTTGGAATAAACTGGAAATGTCCTAATGGGTGGCTGTCACAGCGAAGCCTTTGTGTGTGCTGTGAGAATGTTAATCTTAGATTCTTGTCGGGGAGCGACGTGCTGTTTCTCCATGCTGCAACTCTGGGAATGGGGGGTTGGGGGGTGGTGACACGGTGAGCAGTCAGAAAGAACTGACAAAAATGGTCTATTTCTCCATCCTGTTCACCTGAAATGGCTGCGGTGTGTAGGAGGTGAGGACAGCGAGTCAAAAAAAAAAATGTTGAGTCCTGGAGCTGTTTGTGAGCATCTCTTACAAAACTGTAAGGAAATGAGACATCATGAAATCTTGCAAATAGTCTTGCCAAAGCACATCCAAACACGTCACTTTTGTTCCACAAAGTATAAATATATATTTTCTGCTTGGTAGATGAGTTTTCATGCCTAAGCTTGGGTTGAGATGGCAATTCTTGGAACAGAGCTGTTCCTGCTCATCAATGTGACAGTAAGGCCTCCATGGTTTACTGTTTCCTTTCACCATGTCTCTATAACCATCCCCCGAAAACTTATTTAATTTTCACCCTTTTTATTTTTGCTTCTTATCATGTCTATGAATTTAACTTTTTCTTTTAAATAACTTGCTTGCTTAGAACTGTCTTCTTCTTTTTTTTTTTTTTTTTTTTTTGGTAAACTCATGGCCTTGTTTGTTTCTAATTTTCCTCCCCTTTCTCTTCTGCTTTGTCTTTGCCATTTGTCATAATACAGCAAACCATGTTAACCCTGTTGAATCCTAATGAACTACAGTGGCCTTCAGCACACAGCTATTATGAGACTGTGATGCAGCCAGCATGTAGGTATGGTGTAGTGAACTTGGAGAACCTGCAGGTACGTTCCCTGGTTGGCTGAGGACCAGACCTGGTCATAGTTGCTGGTCCGTCCTCTGGGTTGCTCTAATGACCAGGCTGCTGCTGCTGCTACTGAGGAGCTCCTGTCGGCGAGAGTGCTGGCCGGCAGGCTGACGTGTATCGGCTCCCGCGGGCACCGTGTTCAGCCAGGCTCTTTTCAGGATGGTGAGCAGCTGTCGGTCCATGACCCCATGTGTTCCTACCATACCCTCGAGTAGTCGCTCCTTTTGGTAGCACCTCATCTCCACCTTCTCCTCTTCCTCTCGAAATAGTAGTTTTGGCAGAAAACAGCATCTCGGGTGCCACAGCAAGAATAGGTTTAAACATAAACATAAGTGGTTTATACATTATTATTGTATATTAATCACCTGCCTTTTGTCAATGTGGGGTTGTAGAAGATTCTTGTGTAACATAGCTGGGCTGAGGTACGCATTAATTCTGCTTTATTTGGCAGCCCTTGTTCTCACGTCCCACAGTTGTGGCTGACGTTTGTTCCAGCTGATCTCTTGCCTAATCAGTTTGAATCCGAAGCATGGTCCTGCTAAACCAAATCCCTTAGTTAATGGCTTCCTGTTTTTCAAATACTTCCCTAATCCGTGTTAATCAAGGGATAACTTTCTCTCAAAGGATAACTTTCTAAGGTGAATACAGATCATTTTACTTAACTAATAGCTGCTTGTTCTGAAATCTGAAACAGCTGAGGGATAAACTTAAAAAAAAAAAAAAAAAAACTGAATTATTTTGTCCTGTCTTAGCTGTATTATTGCAGACATACATGTAATGGTGTTCTGAATTTGATGAGGTTATGAATCCATGTACTTTGGACCCCATAGCCTAGCACCCTGAGCTGCTCCAGCTGCCCTAGGCAACCGTGTGGAGCAGCAGTTCTGTGCTTCTCTTCATTATGAATGTGATGAATGCCACCTCCTGCCCTAATTTTGTAGATTCTATATATGCCCAGTATGCATTTGCACCCCCCCCCCCAGATCTTTTCTCCATTATCCACTCTTTAGGCTTCAAGTACCTTGGGCACCATTGCATCCTGGCTTCACAACTGCCTTCATAAATCCAGGGTGTAACAACTTTTCTAAGTGGATCATGATATATCACTGTTTTTATTGTTCGTAAATTACTCTCCAGAAGAAATTGTGGCCATGCCAATGGAGGTGACCAACGCCAGTTCCGCTATTCTGTCCTGCAACCTAACCAAACAGTCGTCCATGGTCAAGACTCATTACTGGGTCAAAAATGAGAAGGTGATTGACGCTACGAAGAAGGACACTTCGGAATTGCACATGGAATACAAGTATGTGATTTCCTTGCCATTTGTTCTGATCAGCACTGCTGTTTGTGGTTCTGGGACCTTTTTGTCCTCTTGTATATGGAACATGGAAACTTTGTGGCGAACCCCAGTACTTTGCTGCACAACACTCGCTCTCCACAATTTGAATTTTTAGATTTGTACTTATTTAACTGTGGTTGCAGTCCACATTTAGTTTAACAGAATTCATGTAAACACAAGGAGCTAAAGGAGTAACCCAGATGTCTGTTCTGTTTTGCTGCCATAACATGGAAAGTACTACTGGCTGTTGGTGCTGTTAGAAAACCCAAAGAGTTTGAACTTACTTTGCAAAATTGATTTATTTATTTATTTTGTAAACATTAGATTGGAAAAAATAGATTCCAACACTGGAGGTGTCTACACCTGCGTCTTTGAGACTGATGCTGGAGAGGTGAAGAAGACCATCGAAGTGAAAAGTAAGTGTGTGGCACCACCAGCTCCCCATTTTCACATGAACAGGGAAAGGAGAGAAACAAAAGTCAGGACATACTAATAGCTGTCTGACCATCCCCCCCATCTGCAGCCGTGCCCCATGTGGCGGCCTACAAGCACTCGGAGCATGGCAATGAGAACGACAAGGGCGTGTTGGTATGCGTGAGCCACGGATACCCCCTGCCCACAGACTGGATGTGGTTCAAAATTCCGGAAAATGGTGACGAGGAGGTTGTCAGCCTTTTTTATTTTTATTTTTTAATTTGTACCTCTTAATTCATAATCTTGACACCAGTATGGGGTTTGATGGTGTCTGCAGTGTTCAACATGGCGGTCTTAAGTTGTTCTCTTTGCTCTCAGCTCATTGGCAACACAACTGATAAATATGAGATAAAGAGCACTCCGAACAAGACCACCTTGAGCATCATAAATTTGAACATGGAAACTGATGGTGGCAAGTATTTGTGCCTGGCATCCAACGAGTTTGGCACGGGGAAGGACCACATCCAGCTGCGTGTGCGCAGCCGCCTGGCTGCCCTCTGGCCTTTCCTGGGCATCGTTGTGGAGGTCATTGTGCTCATCACAGTCATCTTCATCTATGAGAAGCGGAGAAAGCCTGACGAGATTGGCGATGGTACGTTAATGACTATGATCAGACTGCCTATCTACCTACATTGTCTTTCACGTGCCAGTGGTCAGGGGGTGGTACTGGGGATCCAACAGGAATGCAGATGCACAGTTATCTTGAAGTTTGGAGCATTAAATTTGACTCATTTAAAGAGTCCTGCAGTGTGGACTCTAAATTCTGTGTGTGAGAACACACTTGTCCTGCAGTTAAGACTCAAGTCCAAGAGGCAGTGGGATTCCGCATGGTTTCAGGAGGCCTTCTTGTGTTTTTTTGTATGTAACCATTTTCTGTTCCCATGTGGCTATAAGTTCTGTTTTGCTGTAGTTTCTGTTCAGGCTTTTAAATTCATACTTATTTTGTTGTCTGGTGCTGCTTTTTTATGTCCTTCGTTGGTAAGTTAAACCTGCATGTTAGACTGGAGTGTTTCTGAGATCTAAGTTCAGCTTCACTGCCTTCACGAGTGGCTATGATTTGGGTGGGAGGGGGTTCTTTCACTAGTTTTGTGTGATTTTTTTTTTTTTCTTTTCTTCTTTCCCCCTCCCCCCCATCCCCAGAGCCAAATTCTGCCTTCTCACTCATACATTACAAGTGAAATTGCCCGTGTGTGTGCATGCGTGCGCGTATGCGTGCGTGTGTGCACTTGGTAATGCAAATCCATAGCCACCCAGTCCAGTGATGCCGTTGCATGACATTGCTCATCTGTGTGTTCCACCTGGGTTCCACTCCATCGACCTGTGTATGTGAAAGGGGGTTGCGTGTTGCTGGGTGAATCCTAGTAAGGTTGTGTGTGTGTGTGTGTGTGTGTGAGAGAGAGAGAAAGGCTTCTACTTTGCATGTTTCCTTCAAAATTCTGTTGTTCTGTTTAAAATATCAGACAGATCAAATTACCAAGTGTTGCAATGCTTAAGGCTGTAGGTTCAAGCCCCACAGCGAGCCCTGTTATTGTAGCTGTAAGAAGGAGTTATGTTTACTGTATGTCCAGATATGGCTATATGTAGATAAATAAGTGCCAGTTTGAAAACACAATGTTAGATGTTTTTTTTCCGTGGGGGGGGGGGGGGTTGTCCTCTGCAGCACATACAGCTTTACTTTAAACTTTTTACTGAACTGTGAACTAATGAGTGTCTTCACTCCCCATCCTATCCTGATCTGTTGTTACCCAACAGATGACGACTCAGGAGCTGCCCCTCTGTAAGTAAACCCTTTAACATTTCCTTGTTTAGTCACAGCTGTCTTGGAAGTTCTAAGTTAATTGTGGCTCATTGTCACTTTTCAGGAAGGGCGACGCTGCCGCCACCAATCATACAGACAAGAATATTCGGCAGAGGAATTCCAACTGAGAGCTGGGAACAGGTGGGTTCCTTTACGTCTAATTCTGATGGAGGCAGCTATGAAGGGCTGTCCTGTTGGGACCATGAAAAAACCTTTATTAGTTCTATATGTTGGTTGCTCTCAGTGGGAGGTCCTGTTACAGACACTTTTCTGGGTTCGCCGAGGGCCCACAGTGACATTTGTTTCCTCTGTCCTTCAGGAATCCAGGTGACTGCAGTCCAGGAGATTTGCTGAGTGGAGTTGGGCTCAGCATAGTGTGTTGTTAATGTCGAAATATCACAGATTAAAAGCTTGGGCGCTCATGTCCAGAGCTTCCCAGCTCACTGGATTCCTCACATTGCTGCTCTCAGCCCTCCCCTCGTAAACCCCATCGCTTCCCCTGCCGCAAAGCTACTGTACATGTTGATTTTAAATGGAAAGGTGGCGTGGTCACTACATTGTGTTCTCAGTATTGGTGTGTTGATATTTAAATCCATATCTTTATGTGGAAAACATTCTGCAAGTGTTTAAGTTCTTCTGCTCGCTCCACATCTCTGCTCTCCTGTTGCCAGATGTCAAAGGCCAAAGTGTGGTGTTCTGCTCAACACGTCAAATTGACCAAATGCATTTGATTGCCATCACCGAGTAGCGCCGTTGAGCGGTGTGGTGTGGCTCTGCACAGAAACCCGATAGACACTGCCAGTTTCATGTTACCACAGTTTTTAAGTAATTTTTAGTCTCGATGAAACAGTGCTTCTCCACTACTATTAAGTTATTTGCCAAGTAGGTTGTTTTCTGTAGTAAAATATTAAAGATACTGATTGTGGGCACTTTTTTTTTTCTCTTCTTTTCCTCTTATTATTATTTGCTCATGGTAATGATGTGCCATAATTTAATCTCGAATATAAACAAGCGGCTATTGTTCTGTTGAGTGCAAAACAATTTTAAAAAGAATCTTGATTGTAAAAACCATTAACTCCATCACTTTTTCAAGGTATGAACCTGGTGACAAGTCAGTGAATGTGTTCTGCCACCTTTGGATTTTTCGGAAGCCTCGTGTTCACTTTATTACACTTGTGATTGGTTGTGTACTATACTTTTAAAGCATGATTCTGATGACTTTGTGGAAATAAAGAACCTTTACTACACACTTACATTTGTCCTCTTTTTAATATGATGGGTTTTAAAATTTCTTCTTTTTGGACCTCCTGGATGTCAGCTTGCTTGCATTCGGTCACCTGGCCTCCAAGTGGGGCATGAACCACAGGGATTGTGTTTCCTCGGTTCTTCTACTCCTTTGTGGAAGTGAATGTGTGCAAAAGTATGAGGTAAAATGAGTCTAGGATCTGCGGTCAGCCATGTTTATAAACAAAGGGATTTCACCTCCAACAACTATGGGTTCTTAAGTGTCATTGCATGCCTTTGACTGCTCTCCTGTGCTGTGATCCAGAGGATGCAAAGTGCTCTTAGAATCGGAGAGTCTTCACTTGAACATCTCACGTCACTGTTAGTTGCAAGTCCCGCCCTGGGTCTTTAAGGAGCGGAAAGCAAGGGGAATTTCCTTATGATCGCTTGTAGGAAGATGACGGGAAGGTCAGCAGAAGGTTGTACCAAAATGTGCGATGTGGACACGGGTGTCGTAGTGGCGTGGGCTAAGCCACTAGGTGTCACCAGAGCGAGTACCTCCCACACCTTCTCAGCTGGCAGCGCTGTGTGTGGGGTGCAGGGACTGTACCTATGACCAGAATGCTGCAGGTTTAAAACCCCTTCCTCTGACATGAGCTGCTGCTGCTGGTGGTCCTCTCAGCTCACTTGATCCTTGACTGTTCACTTCTCTGCTGCAGCTGTTCTAGAAAAGTCCTCAGCAGTGTCATGTTCACGAGGCTCCTTAACCGACACCAAGAAGAAGAAGAAACCACACAGGAGGTTCACTTCCCTCCAG
The DNA here is from genome assembly GCA_018136845.1 of Heterotis niloticus. Lineage (NCBI taxonomy): Eukaryota > Metazoa > Chordata > Actinopteri > Osteoglossiformes > Osteoglossidae > Heterotis > Heterotis niloticus. The sequence continues at coordinate 21,264,014 of CM030898.1, read as the reverse complement.
ACCCTTGTGCCCCAAACCGCCTTGTTTGACTAACCATTTAGCTGCGCATTTGGCGCTCATTGAAATTCCACAGGTTGCACAGAATAAGCCGAGGATCGCTGAGCCGTGCGGGCGATGCGCCCTGCCGACACTGGGGGGCGCTACACCACCATGTGGCTCGCCAGAGCCCTGAATGCTTTCAAGTTAGATCTGTAAACACCTGTAAGTTGATGTCGTCACGGAGACAAACAGCTATTTCAGCGACCAGAAGCGTAGCCTCGTCACAGTTCTTCGGCACCATTTGTCGCGATTTATGATCGGCTCGAATTTACTGACTAGCGACATTAGAAGGAAATCCAAATGTGCGCGAGCTGTATTGCAAATTAAAATCGAAAAAGGCTCCAAATGTTGCTGGTTTGCGTCTGTGAGGCGCTCTCCAGATGATTTCTGTCCAAAATGAGGTGAGGAGACACGCGCCTCAAACCCCCGCGCAACTCCCCCCTCGGGGGGGGGGGGTAGTTGGCAAAGAAGTCACGTATAAATCCAGTTTCCTGCCTTCTGTCTGCGTGTCTCTCTGTGTCTCTGCGCGTCGCCGAGTCTCTCCGCCGGTCTCTCCATGGCTCTCTCCCTCCCCTCTCTCTCCGCTCGTCTCCTCCGCGCCGTGATCCTCATCCTCATCCTCCCGATGTCATGGACAAGGAGCAGCTTCCTGCCATGAAGGGGAAGGCGAGCGACAGCCCTGGGGGCGGCTCTGGGTCCGACGCCGACGCCGTGAGCGCACAGACCGCTCCCCTGGAGCTTGGACCGGGAGCCACGAGGAGCGGCACAGTTCTGGACGGAGCAGAGGTCGGCGAGGAGGAGGGCGGATCGCCTCCATCGCGGGCGCGCAAAGCCACGGGAGCTGACGGAGGAGGAGATGGGGGAACGAGGACAAAGAGCTTCAGCCCCGCAGGTGTGCCGGGTTCGGCAGCGGGCAGGAGGACCCCGAGCAGCGAGCTGTCACCTGCTGCTGCCGCACCTACGGACTCAGAGCGGGACACGCCCACGGGGACTGCGCCGGGTCCTGAGAAATGCCCCGGGAGCAGGGAGTGCGGGCGAGACTCCCCCCCGGCAGGCAGTCCGGAGTCGGGGGGCTCTAAACGGGGGACGTCCGAGGACGGAAACCGGCGGGCTGCATGCGGCTCAGACGGGTCGGTCTCTCAGGCTGCAGGGGGCGACGCCGTGGTCTCCGAGAAGAAGGAGTCCAAGGTGTCCTTCTCGAACGCGCCCAGCAGGAAGGCCTCATCCTCTGTGCACGTGCAGGTCCAGGGCCCAAGCCGGCAGCCCCGCAGCTCCGTCACCTTCCTGCGGTCCGAGGACGGCGCGCCGTCTGTGGCCGAGGACCTGGAGCAGCGGGGCAGCCAGGGCAGCTTCATGCAGCGGCAGCTGGGCACCATGCTGCAGCCGGGGGTCAACAAGTTCTCGCTGCGCATGTTCGGCAGCCAGAAGGCGGTGGAGCGGGAGCAGGAGCGCGTCAAGTCGGCAGGCAGCTGGATCATCCACCCATACAGCGACTTCAGGTGAGAGGCACGTGGGGGGGGGGGCGGGATTCGGGACCCACGTGCATGGATGTCCATACTCCCCCACCCCCCCTTTCATGGGTCCACCCTGTTGCACTCTGCGTCCCGTGCGTGAAGGAAACATTCGCCGCGTTGTCAGTTTCGGGGCTCACGTTCACTGTCCGGCTCTTGTACTGGTGGCCTCAGGTGACAGCGACACGTCAACAAGTAATAATGTAAACAGCAGTGATGACCACCGGCGCTGCAGTGACTTTTGCGCACCTCGGGAATCGCGACAGATTAAAAAAAATTTGCTCACTTTCATGACTAAAACCGCCGATGTTTACATTCACCGAGGCAGAGTGCGCGCGCTGTGACGCCCCTTCCAGGCTGGGGGTGGGGCGCAGGGGGGCGGAGCTCCCATGAATGCTCGAGAGCCGCCTTTTCCCACCCGCTCCGGGCTCGCGCCGCTGCGCAATGTCACCTTGACCCAGTGCGCGCGCGCGCGAGGGCGGCAGGTGCGGCGAGGGCGGCTTCAGTATAAAAAGCAGCGTTAACCGTCACGCTGCGTTTTGTCGAATCAATTTTTTTTGGGATTCAGACACGCAGGTCGTGATAGAATCTCAGCCCCGAATCCAGAGGTAAAAAAAAAAAAAAAAAAAAACATGTGGCCCTCAGACTCTTGACACCCGGCATGGACTCCACTGTTGGGGTGCTGTGACGTTGCAGGTGAGCTCAGACGTCACACACGAGGGTGTGGGGTTCTCAGCTCAGTGCAACTGCGGTGCATTTCCCAGCACAGACAGCCCCCCCCGACGAAAATCCTGGTGCCCCACTGCCACCGACTAAAGTCACAAGTACATCAAATATACACTACCCGGCCAGGAAAAAAGCCACCACCTGGATTTAAGTTAGTGTTATGATGTGGGGTTGGTCAGGTCTAGGTTCAGCAATGTCATGTACCCAAAAAATGAGGTGAGCTGACTACCTGAATGTACTAAATGAGCATGTTTTTCCATTAATGGATTTTTTCTTCCAAGATGACAATGCCAAGATTCATCGAGCTTAAATTGTGAAAAAGTGCTTCAGGGAGCATGAGAGAGACATCATTTTCACACGTGGATTGGCCACCACAGAGTCCAGACCTTAACCCCACTGAGAATCTTTGGGATGCGCTGGAGAAGACTTTAGGCAGCGGTCCGACATCATCAATACAAGATCTTGGCGAAAAATTAATGCAACTCTGGATGGAAATAAATGTTGTGACATTGCATAAGCTTATCGAAATGATGCCACGGCGAATGCGTGCCTTAATCAGAGTTAAAGGCAGTCCAATGAAATATTAGAGTGTGTGACTTCTTTTTTGGCTGGGCAGTGCATTTGGGACAAAAAAGGGTAACTGAGGAGCAGCTGGAACCCGAGGTAGGTGGTGTTTCCACACTCAAACCGTGTGTGTTTCCCACTTTGCTGATTGAAGGAGGGTCACTGGGGGGGCAGCATCATTCCTCCACAAATTCGCCACTTCTGACATCTTTCTCCTGTGTGATATTTGTGCTCTAGTTAGGAGATTTGTTACCTTGATTTACCAGTTTGTACATCTGGGATTTGGCACGTGATGTGGCCCTTGTCACCAAAGGGACTGTGACTCAGCAGAACAGGCAGAGGGCAGAGCTCCTGAGGCAGGCCTGGTCTGCTTGGAACCTTGGAAACAGGAAGCAAAGCAGCTTGAACAGAGGTTCAGATCTCAGACGGAACCTTCAGTTGAATTTGTTTTCCTTGACTTGTGAACAAAGTGCGAAGGAAAGGAAAGTTTGTTTCCCAACTCCGTTTAGAAGAAATCCTCCAGTTTTCAGACAGCTCAGCAGATTGGTTGCAGGATCAGAGTGTTGCGAGACCACCTTGAGCCACTTGGTCTTGAGCCAATCCCAGTCCCCGCAGAGGTCATTTTCCCTCAGAGTTTCACGTTACTCCTTGGATGCCAGTGTTGAGAATCAATTTGACCGATGGCTTCGGTTTCATAAACCCGCAGTGCCTTCAGGAAGTCCTTGTTCTCACCTCGAAATAGTGGCACAATGGAGGGGCATTCGCCATGGGAACCAGGCAGAAAGACAGTGCCAGAGCTGTGAAAAAATGATTGTTTTTGGGGAATTTTAAAAAAAGAAAAACATGTGCAACTGGGATTTAGAACTGAAATAACTGAAACAGGGGAAGTGGAATAAAATAATTATGTGCATGTCTGCACATAGATCCAAATAATTATAGTGTATATGGGGGGGTACCAAATATATCTTCCCCGCGTGCTAAATAATTTGGTGCACCTCTGTGTGTGTGTGCAGCCGAATTGTCCGTGATCAAGCAAGTTTATCGTGTATGCTGTTGTCCTCAACGTGTGTTGGTGCTCCACCATCACTTGAGGATCCTACAGAGCTTGACATCCAGCTTTGCATTACCTTACATCTACCACCACCACAACCATTTGCCCAGTTAGTCACCTTTTATTGTAAGCCAGGACCAGGGAAGATCAACATCCTTTACCGTATGCAAAAGAAACTCTGAAAGGTTTAAAAAACTTCATCTGAAATACTTTCTGCACTGACAAAATGCATTGTTTCTTTTAATGGGTGTTAACTGGGGGTTGCAGCCAAATCACTGATGTGAGATTACTGATGCTGTAAATCTGAGGAACAGCTTCATGACCTCATGTCATGGCCTCAGAAAGACCATTTCATTATACTTAATTTAATGCTTTAAATGCATCTTTCCTCAGTAGTAAACCATATTTGTCCATGCCAGGTTCTACTGGGATTTCACTATGCTGCTCTTCATGGTCGGCAATCTGATCATCATCCCTGTGGGAATCACCTTCTTCAAGGATGAGACCACCACGCCCTGGATCATCTTCAACGTCGTTTCTGACACCTTTTTCCTCACGGACTTGGTGCTCAACTTCCGCACCGGTATCGTCATTGAGGACAACACGGAGATCATCCTAGACCCCGAGGAAATAAAGAAGAAGTACCTGAAGACCTGGTTCGTGGTAGACTTTGTGTCCTCCATTCCCGTGGATTACATCTTCCTCATTGTGGAGAAGGGCATGGACTCTGAGATGTACAAGACAGCCCGCGCCCTACGTATCGTGCGCTTCACCAAGATCCTCAGCCTGCTCAGACTCCTGCGTCTGTCAAGACTCATCCGCTACATCCACCAATGGGAGGAGGTGGGTGGGGCTACGGTCAAAGATGTTTCTGTACAGCCCATCCTCAATGTTCAGGATCTTGACTGTACAGTTTTATGAACTGTCACAAAGTTATTCCAGCACAGCGCCCCCTAGTTCCCCTGTAGCAGTGCCTTAGTCACTGCTGTGTGCATTTCAGCTACAGTGCTGATTGTACTGCATTTTATTACCAACATTACAAGGTAATTACACAGCAGAGTATAAAAGTCTTAATGTAGTACACAGTGCAGTGCTGTAAAAGACCTGAATGAAAAATTAGTTAAATTACAATTTGATTTTCCACACTTTCGCCAAATCCAGGTCCCCTATGCAATAAAAATGGAAAATAGACTGCATACAGTTCAGGGAGGGGCAAGGTAGACTGCACTATTTGCTGCCTGTCAGTGGGTCTGAAAAAAGTAATTTGGAGCTTCTTGCTGATATATGTGATGTAAGTCAGTATAATGGCTGCTGTTGACATCATGTGACTGTAATTGTGCTAGTGAGCAGCTGATGAATTTCTTGGCACAGAGACCCAATTTTCCCTCTCCCTGTTAAAAGTGTGCATGTGCGTGTGTGTTTGTGTGTGTGTGTGTGAGAGAGAGTCCCATCATGTGTGAATCATCGCATCCCATCATGTAGATTCACCCACAGCTAACTGATTGTTCCCGAATGGCAGGAGGACCAAAAACAGGTCTCCTTAATAAAGTCGCTCTCAGGTGCACCCTCACTGGCTGCTCACCTGTTGACTCCATGTTACTGATCCACTTGGAGCTGCTGGATGAGAGCATCACCCAGTTCTTCCCTGAGGAGCATCTTTATAGTCCTTCTACTCATCCTATTATGTTCTGCTGCATTGGCTGAAATGTAATCCAAAAAAGTCACTGAAACATCGCCAGGTAATAGAAGTGAACCACAGGAATGGTTCACAATATACCCCTCCCATTCTACACTCTGTTTTCTCCGTTATGGATATGGGAATCATCCTCTCCTCAGGTGTGATGACTCAGATGTTTATTCTTGTAGATGGATTGCCTCTCTCAGCCATAGAGTAGTAACGCAAGTGAGAAGCGGTGTCTGGATGTTCAGTCCTCCTCCTCTGTCCGCTGCTACGGAGGAGTGCGATGTGGACGAAGAGATGTACATGGAGAGAGGCACACGCAGCTGTGAATGGAGTGCAGAGGAGGCGTCTTCTTACCTGGTGCAACCTATTACAATGTTGTTTAGAGAGAAAATGAGTCCATAGATGAGAATTGACATTTGGTGGACATGATGTGTCTGCTCCTGCGTGGCCCTTGGTTGTTCTCTCATGTCAGGGTTTTGCAGGGATGGTGTCCAGCTGTGGTGACTGCCAGATGTGCCGGCATTAGGTCTGATGGCACCATCTGACAGTGATGGACCCCCACCATCATCTGGCACCCTACAACTGGACACTTGTCTGTCCTCTGCTGTTCATTGCTGCAGCTTGGCATGATCCTCCATCTGGGAGTGATTCAAGCAGTTTCTTTTCTGCCTTCTCCTTTTTCACAATTTCCATAATCAAAGCACATTGAGGGATGGTGGCAGAGGGTGCCACAAAAAGGACCTCAAGCTGTTGGAAAGTTGGGATCCATGACAGGCTGAGGTGGACATCCTCAGGGTCTCAGTCTGCTAAATGTTTACTATAAAGTATTGAGAACTTAAAACGATGCACTAATGCTACAATGTCCATAAAAAAATGCAATGGCAAGGATTTACTCCTGCACACTCTGACTGCTCTGGCCACTTCTCCTTAAGACACGGACTGCTGATGTTGGATACATATTTAAGAGGTAAAACCTGTCCTGGGGTTGGATCGCTCCTCCACCCAGAGAGAGGTCAGTGTGCTGGCCTTACACACACTTTCCCTTCTTGGCCTCCTGTTCACAGGTGCGTTCTGTTCTGCTGTCACAGGTGTGGCCTCACGTCAAGTGCCATACGCTTTGCACAGCCGGGGATCGGTGTCACACCCAACAGGCTGGCCTCCTGCCCAGGCTGCCCCGTCACACACAGATTGCTGTAGAAACAGCATTTGCATGTTTACAGAAAGAACATCTTCTGCCCTTAATGCCAAAGTGACAGCAGTTGCTCAGAAGCACGTGGCGGATGTAGCAGTAAACCTCAACATTTGAGAGACATTTCACAGCAGGACAGATTAGAGGACTCGGCCTTGTGTTTTTTTCCTTGCTGTCGCTCGACAACAGAAGGTGTGGAAAAACTGACTCAGCGCTGCATGTTCAGACAGATTAGAGGATGTATCTGATGGAATTGCCGAATGACAAATGGCTTTGTGTTTGTTATCGTCGTCTTTGTTACGTGCTGGCTTGTCGATGAGCCGAGGGGCGCCGCTGCACGTGAATGCTGCAGAGCTCCAGCACTCCCACAGAGTCACAGTGCTTCAATGCGTCAGTCACTGGGACCCATACCCAGGCCACTACGTTCACACACGTCCTCCAGAAAAAGCTCTGTGTAATCGCCCTGCCATTTCCTGAATGGTGACCTGCAGCCTCTGGTGTTCAAAAAGCACGGTTACCCAGAATTACTTTAGTGAGACTTCCAGGCGAGTAAAAGGGCAGCTGCGATCGGGTTAGGGGAGTGTGATGCAGCTTGTACTTCTCAGCTCCTCTTCTCTTCCAGGCTCCTGTGATCTAAGCTGCCGTTTCTTCTTCCCTAGCCATAAATCCACAAGCAAAGGTCCGTTTCAGCACCATTTCTGCAGGCCAGTCAAGTTCCCACCGTGAGACTTTGCTGTCAGTCTGATTCACCCTCTGAAAGAATATTAAACGACCGATTCATGTCCATACTGATCACCAGATGTATTGGCTTTTTGCAGAAATCATATTTAAAAATGCACCAACATATGTCCATTTTACAATTACTGTATACACAGATACTATGTTTTTCCTGTGTTTTTGCAGCAGATGCAAGTAGGACAGGTTTTAGGGTGATCATTCAGAGAGGTAAAAACCTGTTGCTATGGCATTCTGATACCAAAGGCTCGGTAACGGGGGAACAACGGGCAGCAGGTGGCATAGTGGTTTGAGCCGCTGCCTTGTCTTGGGAAGGTTCCTGGTTGAAGTTTCTGTACCTATGATGAAGGAGGCTAGTATTCAAGCAGTGAGCAACAATGTCATACAAATGTAACGTAACTCAATGGGGTGGATCTTCTCCGGTAGCCTGTATAAAAACCCCTTGATTTGTGTCAGACCCCATGGGTGGAGTGGGGTGTGGTGGGCTGCGGTGGAGATGTCACCCCTCTTCCATTTCTCACTGTCTTGGTTCCTTGTGTGAACTTGTAGACTCTGCCACAGCACCAATGTTCCCTGACAGTATCCCCTGCCTATCTCTGTCCCCTGCTATATGGCAGATCTTCCACATGACCTATGACTTGGCCAGCGCTGTGATGCGCATCTTCAACCTGATCGGCATGATGCTGCTGCTGTGCCACTGGGACGGCTGCTTGCAGTTCCTTGTGCCCATGCTGCAGGACTTCCCTGATGACTGCTGGGTATCGCTCAACAAGATGGTGGTACGTACCAAACCCCCTCTCTCCTTCAACTCTGTAATCAGGACTGTCCAGTCTGGATCTGGACAGATGGAGACCATCCATCTGTGAGCCACCATCACTCAGTCCAGGAGCCTGAGAGGGTTCTTCAGTTGCTGCATTGTCACATCTCAACAACTCTTCAGCAGAGCCTCAGCAAAGCATCCCACAACTCCCATTAGGTGCGCTTTCTGCTGACAAGTGCTTCCATAATGTTCTGTCCTTTTGCATCCACAGCTGTTGTGATTGACGTGTAGAGGCTGGGCACAAGGACTCATTTAGCTCTGGTGTGTTTGGGTGTCCTGAGCTACAAGCCAGGGTCACACAACCACACTTTGAGGGTTTGTCGGTGTCTGTCACTGAGCTGAAGAGGACCAGAGAAGCTGTCAGCCACGAGCCATGAGCTGAAAGAAGTTGCTCTCAGGGTTCTGTAGGCAACATCTGGTGGTGGGCAGTGCAAGATGACCCACAGGCAGTCGGGGTTTCAATAGCAGGACCCGGACAAGGTCAAGTGCTCACAGTCTCAGTGGACGTGAACAAACCATGCTCTTTGTCGCCCTTCTCCATCAGGGAATGAAGATCCACACAGCCCCCCTGCAGCCCCTCTGACAGCTTAATGAGTTTTTGCTATTACAGAGGATCAACGAGGGCTTAAGGGTCTGGAGGTGCAAGCGGCGAATTGCAACGACATGTCCAGACCCAGAACGCTGACTCCTGATGAACGGTTTAGGCGTGAGCTGAGCCATGCTGCTTACATACACTAAATTAATGAGACTGGACCGATGTTGTGTGGAAGGATGATGCTTGGGGGGTTGACTCAGCTATAATGTGAAATGTGACGCAGCCACATCTTTACTACTTAGTTCTGGTTGTTGTGCTGTGGTGTACAGAGCCAAACACAAGCCGAAGGCACAGAACTCGCATGCGGGAATTAGCAGTCACTCCATTTGCAAGGTTCTCACTTGCGGATGCGACTATGCGGACCTTTGCGGTCAACACAACTACTGACGCCAGTGCTGACAACGGTGGCACATTTGAACATTTGAACAAAGGATGTGGAGCCCAGTCTGCTGCATTTGCTTAGTGTCTCTCTCATCTGCCGCCATGACCATTCCTTTCAGATGGGCTTTGGGATGCTGTCTAACACCCTGTAACTCACATTGGGTGTAGAGATTTTAAGCTGTGCAGCTCCTCACTCAAGAGGCCCCATTTGAGGCATATGTCTGTCAGCTTTGCTTCTTGCGCTAGTGCTGTGAGCAAGAGGAAAGCATGGGTTTTTGTTCAGATCACCAGGACCCATGCCTGTCACCTGAGCCCACACCCTTACAGCCACAAAGTCCAGCCCGTTAATCAGGACACCCCAGTGTGTATCCCTGTCTATGTCCTTGTCTTGTGCAGAATGACTCGTGGAGCGAACTGTACTCCTTCGCCCTCTTCAAGGCCATGAGCCACATGCTGTGCATCGGCTATGGACGCCAGGCCCCCGAGAGCCTCTCTGACATCTGGCTCACCATGCTCAGCATGATCGTGGGAGCCACCTGCTACGCCATGTTCATCGGGCACGCAACAGCCCTCATCCAGTCACTGGACTCCTCCCGCCGACAGTACCAGGAGAAGGTAGGAGTCAAAATTCTCTTCTGCATCATCCATCTTCCAGGGCCTTTGGATCCAGTTAGGTGCTGATACAGCCCCTTAGACTGCTCTAACTACTCATGGGGGCTGTGGTGGCTTCTGAAGTTTTTTGTGGGTTTTGGTGGCTCTTGTATCTTCATACCTTCATAACTTGATTCCTCAGACTAAAGACCAATGGTTTCTTTCTAAAAAGCATTTTGGTTCCAGCAATCTGGCAAACACAGCACTCCCCCATTGGTGATGACCAGTGTTAAGGCAAAGTGGAAAACAGGAGCAGTCATCTTGGTCAGACCTCCTTCCACACCACTCAGCTCAGACACTGTCGTTCCCTGGAAAGCTTGCTTCTCCCTCAGACGCCTTTCTTGGTGTCAGTATATTGGAGTGTGACTCACACAGAGGATTAGCTGTGTTTGTGTACGGCATTGTGCGACTCTTGCATGTACTGTTTTCAGATAGGAAGTCGGTTGGGTCCAAATTACTTGCACTTGGTTTTACACACCGACCCAGAGTCTCAGCAGTTTGCAGTGTGTTAATGGATCATCCAGGTTTGAAGCCCTGAGGAAGTGGAACAAAGTGGAGGCTGTGGAGGTTGCGCTGTGTGTGGTGCAGCCTTGTCTCTCTGTCTACACGCCCACCACCTATGGTGCCTTCATTGAATAGCACCTACTGATCTGATTCAGGTATCAAAACAGTGTTCATGCTTGGAATTGAAAGGGTGGCCAGGCAAGGAGGATCTAAGGTGTCCTTGGTAATGTAACACCATTGAACTGCTTATGAAACCTCAAGAGTGTTGCAAAACAGTCCTGGTTGGTACTCTACTGGGGTTCACAGTTGAGCAGGGGTCACAGTATCACTCGGGTGTCTTGAATAACCTGTGATGACCTCACTTCTCCTGTCTAACCGCAAACTCAACATTCCACCCTGTTGGTCGTCCACAATATTTACAGCATGTCCTTCAGGGATGGCCACTTCAATACGAATAAACGACCCCGCTGACCTGTGAGCTGCCCTGACCCTTGACCTCTATTCTTTTTTGGCTGCGTCGGGGCTTGCCCGCTGAAACACACCCAGACAATCTAATGTTGCTGTACAACTGAAGTGTCTTAAAGCCAGAGAGTGAGAATATGGAATAAGCTGCAAGAAAATATTACACAATCTGCAACATGATCACTCTTCTTTTGGCTCCTGCCTTTGCTGCCAGCATGGAGTTATCGGCTGTGTCTGTCAGCCCACGGAGAGAGCAAATGAGTCAGAAGGCAGTGAATCACAGCCATGGGGGGCCAGGGCAAAATGCCCTGACTTTAAATCTCACACATGTTGGGGGATGTTGGTCAGTGGGTGGCAAGATGGGGCACAGTACTCTGTAAATGCGGCTGGCAACATCCATCAGAGCTTTCATGTCCCCTTCTCCAGTTCTGGCCGATGCTGTGGGGCTTGGGGCAAGCACTTGACCTCTAACCCTGATGGCCAGTGCTCTGCTGATGCTACCCTTTGACAGTCAGTGCATTATCCTTGATAAACCCGCTCGGCTCCTTTCCAGTCTCCGCCATGCTGCTCCAAACAGCATCTCCTGAAAAAACACAACACACAACTTCCTTTTGGTCAAACAGCCCCAGTGAGTTGATGGCCACCTTAATGTAATCGCACTTTATTGTTCTAGTGACAGCGCTGTTGTGAAAATTTGCTTAAGCTTCTCTGCATCTGAGACGTATCAAACCTGAAGCCACTTCAATGGATTTAGGGTAGCTCTGTACTATAGGGGCCTGAGGTCGCCGTTCATGTCTCACATGGTCTTACTGAGAGCAGCTTTACCACAGCACAGACACAGTGGCCTCAAGAAGGTTGTTGGTTTAAATCCCACTCCTACTGTTGTACCATTGATGAAGGAACTTACCCTCAGTGGCTATAGCCATAGCACCCTGCTGTATAAATGGGTTTCTATGGAAAAAATGGTCAGAGAAGTAGACAGTACGTCCATCCATTTTCATGGACCACTTGGTTCTGGTCTGAGTCTTGGCAGTCCAATTCTAAGTTAGTAACAACAACAACAACAACAACAACAACAACAACAATAATAATAATAATAATAATAATAATAATAATAATAATAATAATAATAATAATAATAATAATAATAATAATAATAATAATTCAGCAGTTTCATATGTGGTGTTTGTTAAGTTGGAGAAACCAGTTACAGGCAGAGGAAAATGTCTGCTTTGTTTATGCATAAAATATGGAAGTGTGCCATGGAGACAAGCAGCTCTTGGTGAGCTGGATAGGGTGACAGAACAAGGGTGACAGGAGATGGGTCTGAAATCAGCTGGACATGACACCTTCCATGCTGGTGGTAGTCAGAGGCACAACGCGCAGACAGCTGTGATGCACAGGTACTTTTGAGAGGTACTTCCTGTGAGACGCTCTGTCCCTAAACTGGCCTCACCACGAATAATGGATAAAATGGGGCTTGGTGGGTTGGAGGACGAGCACAGTGGGGGATGCACTGTAATGTTAGGCAGCCCTTCAGGAAGGAGGGGGTGTGAATAAATGATACACAGCAGCCTGCAGTTAACCATGGCAGAACTCTCTTCAGGGGAGCCATCGTGTGACCATTGAGGGCTCCATATTCTGGGGAATAGGAAGTGACTGAATTATTGATATTCCCTTCTTCCTGTGTCCTTGCCAAGGTTAGTACAAGAGGGTTAGGAAGAATCCAGCACCTTAGACTAAGACAGAGAGTCTCTGACATCCTCTGGCTTCATCATACATCTGATCCAGGGTCAGCAGTTCACAGTCAGATGGGTCTGCAATTCACTGTGGCCCCCTGTGGTGCAACAGCAGTTCTCCAGCACCGTCCTTTGGTGACCTGCTGACATTTCTCCATGTAGTTGATGCTCTGCATGATGTCATGCCAGGCCTACCCACCTGCTTGGGGTTCCACAGGAGGCCATTGAATTATTGAAGCTGAGAAGGTTTTCGTCAGTCACCATGGCTTCTCGGCAATTTGAAGCCACTCTTGAACCCGGGCTTCCCTTCATGCTGATAAGCTATTGAAGAAAGTGACTCTGCGCTCTTCAGGCCTCTGACCCCAAGGTCTCAGTGTTGACTCAGTATGACTGTCAGTAGGACTTCAGTCCACGCAGCACCACTCATTTTAACACAAGCCCTTTTTTGTTTAAAGAATGATCAAAAAGTTATGTCAGAAGAAGGGAAAAACGTTTGTGTTTTATATAATCATTTTTTTTATTTCAGGAAGAAAAGATATCCCAGCAGTTTGTGGATAACCCAAAGCTTCCAAATCAGTTTGTTAGATGAAGTCAGCGGACGCTCAGCTGCAGTCCAAATAAGCCATAATTTTTCTGTTTATGAACAAAGATTTCCTCTGTAGCTGTTGTTCTGTGACATTCAAACTGTGTTCTTACTGTAATGTTTTCATCGGAGTCTCAGTTACATTTAATTGCCTAGGATGGGAAGTCCCACAGTGCCTCGTGCTGCAGATACTCTGTGTGAGCAGCAGCCTCTTCGTCTCTGGCACCACAAATACCAAAAATCCCCAGTATGTTTCCCACAGCAAACAGATGATTTGTCATCTTTACATGTATTTATGTTGGAAAAAAGGATGACAGACAGATGAGGTCGCACTGGTTCTCTGACAAATTTTGGCTCATCCACCCACAGCGATTCTGCCTCTAAAGCTATTGGCAAAAAATGGCAACTTTAAACAGTTTGTTCCCTGTAGTCTCATTTACAGCGGTGAGTACAGGAAGCCCAGTTCTTATCGCGAAACCTCCAGCAGAACTGAATTATTCATTCATTCTGCCTTTCTAGGAGAAGACAAACCGAATGACTTTGGCTGCATGTAGATTTTGATCACACTTTCTTTTCACAGTACAAACAAGTGGAGCAGTACATGTCCTTCCACAAACTGCCAGCTGACTTTCGACAGAAAATCCACGACTACTATGAGCATCGCTACCAGGGAAAGATGTTTGATGAGGAGAGCATCTTGGAGGAGCTCAGTGAGCCCCTGCGAGAGGTGAGAACAACCAAAAAACAGAAGTCAGTGCCATGAAACAACTGCTGTGTCAGTCAAACAAAGGGAAGAAGCAAAAAAGTATGGACCTAAAACTGACCTTTGAGGTACATTTACACATAGAAAGTGAGAAATACAGGCACCTGTATGGTAAAAACAAAGTGTGAACTTTTGAAGACCACTAAACACACCACACTGCATCAGGTAAATTCCAGCGTTCCCCATCTTCTTCCAGGAAATTGTTAACTTCAACTGCCGAAAGCTGGTGGCCTCCATGCCCCTGTTTGCCAACGCTGACCCGAATTTTGTCACCGCCATGCTCACCAAACTGCGCTTTGAGGTCTTCCAGCCCAAGGACTACATCATCCGCGAGGGCACAATCGGCAAGAAGATGTACTTCATCCAGCACGGAGTAGTGAGCGTTCTGACTAAGGGGACCACGGGCATGAAGCTCTCGGATGGCTCCTACTTTGGAGGTACAGTAGTCCGCCTCACACGGTTCTGTTGTGGCGCTATTTGTGTTTCCCAAATTTTACAAGACATGAGTGTCAGTGTTCTGTCGGGAAGCTGACACAAATCAAGAATGACTGAAGCAGTATTGCACGGTATTAGATGTGGCAGTCTATTAAAAACCAGGAACTTTGTCAGAAAAATTGTAAAATTCCCCATTAACATAAATGACATAAATTCATTGTTTAACTATCATTTTATTTCCCTGTGAAATGAGTGCAAGAACCGGGGTCTCCAGTGTTCAGCCAGTGGTGCTCAGTGACCCCTTTGTGTGTCCCCAGACTGCGCACATTTGTCATTCCATCTCAGACGCCTCTCCTCTCCTCATGTCACTGCTTGTAATATGTACATTAAAAAATACAGCAAGCACAAAATGAAGATAAATAGCTGGCTGACATGAGCATTTTATTCCTATTTCAGCCCCCCTTGCTTTTTGCCAGCTTGTCCCAGATTTGCCGTCTTCCCTTAGAGCCTTTTCAAGGACCCAGATGTACTGCTAACCCAGAAGAAATACATGATTTTGCCTGTATCTTATTGATGAAAACTAGAGGTTGCAAAATCCATAGTATAGAGATAAAATAAAAAGCCAACAATTGATGATGCAGAATGTCAATGGCCAGTGGTGACAAAAAAAGGCAGCAGTGCATTTGTGGGATCACTGATGTTAGAGGGCAAGTGCTCAGTCAATGGATCAACCAAGAGCGACCAATTTGACACCATATGGCTGTAGCATGTATGACTGCCACACCATAGCCCTGTGGCCAGATATGTGCAATATTATAGTCACATCAGTCACCTTTGCCTGCTGGGTCAGCTACAGTCAGCAGCAATTTTCATCTAAAAAGAAGGTGAAAAATGAACTGTTTTACCTGTAATTTGACCTTAGCTGCAACTTGGGCTTCAGGATGAAATCCTTTTCAGGCAGCAGTTAAGATGCCTCTGGATACCAATGTCCTTATGAGTTGTGAGATGAGTCTCGGTGAAGGCCTGAGGCTGGGAAACAAGGCTCATTACAGATGCTCCAGTCTCCTTCCCTGCACAATGCCCATAGTGCTGCACATATATTAGCGTTTGGTTGGCCTTTTGGGAAAACATGAAAGTTCAGTCAAAATAACAAAGGCGGTATCGGTGGGGGGTGCTTTTCTTTCATCTTAATGAGAGTTCACTTCAGTTGCCTTTAAAAGGCATAAATGACAAATAGCAGCATATGAATAGTCAGTTCTAGAAATGGTCTCACGAGTCCACCGATGCTTTATTTAACAAAGGTTCATGAAAAAAACAATGTGAACTTGGCCACTTGTTCCTGGATACTTTTTTAGAAGAACTCAAAAAAGAGGGCTCAGAGTGTGAGCTTCCTTCTCTTGTTTGGACTACAGAGATCTGCCTGCTGACAAGAGGACGGCGCACGGCTAGTGTCCGAGCCGAGACCTACTGCCGCCTCTACTCGCTCTCTGTGGACCACTTCAACGAGGTGCTGGAGGAGTACCCCATGATGAGGAGGGCCTTCGAGACAGTGGCCATCGACCGGCTTAATCGCATAGGTACCCCACCTCCACAATCCCCCAACCTGCCACCACAGTAACTGCAGTTTCCCACCTCAGATCAGGTCTAACGTTTTCTGGGAATGGAAAACAAGGCCATATGAGCCGCTGTTCATGAAGGCCACGTTCATTCCTGTGCCGATCAAGAGGCAAGTGCTTCCCAGCAGTCAGCATCATGGTAGATGGTCCAAATGCGGTGCGGACCCGTCATTGTAAGCCCACGCACACGAAGGAACACATTGTGCAGATGGTTGTTTTGACCTTGCTGTTTGCTCATGCTCTGCAGCAGTGAGAGAACAAGGGCAAGCGAGCAAGTGAGCGAGTGCCAAGATCAACAGGCAGCCAGGAAGCACTTTTCTGTGAAAAGACAGAGTGCGGGGGTGAACGGGTTAAAAAGCAATGCAGAAGTAGAAGATGCACACACATATAAACACATATAGACACACAGAGCGCACTAGGACTCACTAATGCCTAAGTCGTGACTCAGCAAAAAAATTGATCATTTTCCCTTTAAGAGGCAAAAGATACATCTCTGTGTGTGTTTGTGGAGGAGGAATAGCACTCCAATGCATCTGTCTCGCTCACACACACACACACACACACACACACACACACACACACACACTTATCAGAAGGCTGAGCTCAGTCTGGGTCCAACATGAGTAGAAGGCAGCTGCCGTGTAGTGCAGTGTGAGGTTACACGCACTAAACTGACAAACAGCATATCGCAAAATCACACACACTCAGCTGACACGAAGATGCAGAACCAGCCTTGTGAATCTGCTGTGCATATCCGATGTTGAGGAGTTACGCTTTCTGATTCATTTGGACTGCAGGGAAGAAGAACTCCATCCTGATGCACAAAGTCCAGCATGACCTCAACTCAGGGGTCTTCAACAACCACGAGAATGAGCTCATCCAAGAGATTGTCAAGTACGACCGGGAAATGGTACAGCCTGTGGACTTGCAGCGGCCGCGTGCCATGTCCATCACCCCTTCTGTGCACCCAGGCATCTTCGCAACACCTGGCCAGCCGCCTCTTGGCTCTGCCATCGCTACACTGCAGCAGGCAGTGGCCATGAGCTTCTGTACACCCATGTTGGGCCCGCTGGCGGGCCCCGGGGCCCTGTCGTCTCCACACATGGTGCGCCGCTTCCAGGTGAGGCAGAGCCTCTCCAGCCCTGTGTCCACCTCTCCGCTGCAGGCCCAGCCCCCCTTACCCGGGGGAGCCTTTGCTTCAGCCCTGTCTAGCCCCCCAGTACAGAGCCCACTGGCTGCTGGTGCCAGCCGGACCTTCCAGTACAGCTGCAGCCCTCTGAGTGGCGTCCCATCGGCCTCCCAGTTGTCCCTGGCCCAGCAGCACCCGGCACCCAGCCCCATGCAGCGTTCTGGTGCCCAGAGGGCCGGCAGCATCAGCCAAGTGCTGTCCGCCTCGCAGTCCTCGCTGCCCCAGGAGGGAGGCCCACCTGCTGGCCCCAGCCCCCCACCGTCCACCCACGCGTCCTCCATGTCCATCGGGCCCCCTGCAGGAACTCAGTCCAGTGCTCAGGGGCCTTCGGGGGTCAGGGTCAGTGTGCCGCAGAAGGCAGGGTGTGACTCCACCCCCACCCCCACGGTGAGCTCAGCTGGAGCACAGTGCCAGGTCGACTGTGAACCAGCCAGGAGTGACTCCACGCTCGGGTTGTCTGAGACGGACGCAGCCAAATCCCAGTTCCCATCAAACTTGTGACCAGGACTGAGGTGCAGGACCTGGCTGTTGGAGGTGTGTCCCCCTCAGTGTCCTCCTCCTGTAGCCCCCACAGTCACAACAGTGCAGTGTGAAACTACACACATATTATTCACTCTCTCTTTGCCCATTGGTGCCCCGGCTCCTCTTCTCCCCATGTCGCCTCTGCGACTCCCGTCTGTTATCGCAAACCCAGCAACCACCCCCAGCAGAGTCCAGATGGGCTTCATTGCAGACCAGAGCAAACAAGGGACTCACTTTAGAAGAATTTGGGTTTCAGTGCCCCTCTCTTCTGTATAATCCATGATGGCACTATAACTACGTGCCCAGTTCCTGCTGTAACCTTAGTACTGTGCTGGAGAAAGAAATTACCTAATACTGTAGGTGTTTTAGACCGCTGGTCGATCTTAAATTCATTTGTACATAAGAAAAAAGAGGAATCCTAATTGTATTTTCTGCAGACCAAAGCTGAGCTTGAACACAAAGTGGAGTTGCGTCTCTGTCAACCAAGAAAAAAAAAGATATAAAAAGAAATGCCATTTATTTAACTGCCTTGATTCCAACTTCAAAAGCCATATTTTGGTTCATGTACGTGTGTGAGTTAGTGTGTGTGTGTGTGTGTGTGTGTGTGTGTGTGCGTGCGTGTATTTTATGAGTGGATGCATTTTTCATCGTTTTATTAGGCTTTTCCCTAATTAATAAGCAACAGGAAATGGTGGCACCCGCTTTGCTCCCCTGCTGGGTGGCAGTTTGTCGGCCAGCAGCACCTCATCTGGACATCTCTGTCCATCGGGCCTCCGTACAATGCAAGCTGCCTCCCAGTGAAGTGTGGAAGACATCCTCTGAAGAGGAGCTGCACATTCTGGTTATGTTTTCTGATAAATACATCTTGCTCTGCCTTGTGACACATGAAGCAAAGCAGGGCAGCAGGGGGGTGGTAAAAAAAAGCCTCATCCCAAGGATCATGAGAGGACATGGCTGAGCAGTAAGGATGTTTTGGATGGTGTTGACAACCAACAGTGTTGAAGCACATATACAACTGGCCCGTTCTGTGCATGTTTCATGCTGGAGTGCAATGGAGTACTTTCTTGTACATCATTTGCTACCAGTTTAAATGAAAGGGAAAGTTGCAGATTTGAACCCGTGGCATGCAGCTGATGTTTGGTCGGCGGTCACTCTTGTGTAAATACGGCGAGTCATCGTGGTTCACATCAGCTTTGTGCCGTGGAGTGGAAACACACAGCCGTTTGCAAGCCCCGATACGCTGCACTCTTCAGGTCGGTGTCCTTCTTCCGCAGTCCAGAAGAAGCTTGAGCAGATGATTGCTTTCGAAGGTTTACTTCACGGCCGTGTTGCTTCTCCTCGTGAAAACATGATATCCAGCAGTGATTTATAGCCACCGCGCACGTTGCTTCAGCTGTTTTTCCCTCCTATGTGCAAAGCTAAACGTCAGCCAAGCCCAACACTTGAATCTAATACTGTGTGTATATATGTTTTTACCTTGTTTTAAGTGCAATAGTGTACACATGTGAATCCTCATGTGGAAATTCATGGGAATCCCTGCAAAACTGTTTTTTCAACAATATACATATCATGTACGTTTCTGATCTTTGCAATAAGACAAACAGTACATGCAGATGCCCAGTACTACTCAGAAGCGTTGCTTACACTTCTTTCCACGGTTAAATAAACTCTCGCCAGCCTGTTGGCTGTGAGCACCGTTTTTATTTTATTTGCCGAGTAAAAAAGTACAGGATCAATCACAGTTGTAGAGTTGCCGTCATTTAGGGTTCATTTTGTATGGGAATAGGAGTGAATTTCTGTTTCTTTTAATATTTGTCTTCTGATGTTCAAGCTGAATGGTTTAAGTTTATTCGGTCAGTTTTGTCAAACCAGGATCAGAAGAAATGATCAGTTCTATAGAATGAATTTTCTGTAAATATACGTTCTAACCGAATCTACAGAAATAAGTAATGCTGCTGGGTTATTGCTCAGCTCTCTGATTGTCTTCTGCAAGTAGAAAAAAAGTCAAAAAGCAAAACATTATTTTTGCCCAAAGATGTGTCATGTATTATCTATACTGCAAAACTTGAAAAATGTGCAAAAAACAATTTTACCTTTTTTTAATTTAAGTTGGATTTTGAGCAATATTCAACAAATTCCAAAGTTGGTCCAGTTTTGTGTTGCTGGTGAGATTTTTCTTCTGCCCCCCCGAGTCTGAGTAGTATTGGATCCTGTTCTGTTGTGTAATGTGCAAGTGGAAAATATTGATGCTTTAAAGATATTGTGAAGCTAGGAACCATAACCACAGGGATGTCTGTATTTTTATGACTCTAATACTCTGCGATAAAACATATTTGATCTGTTTATGGGGGGTCGGGGTGACAACCATCGCAGCTATTGATATACCTGTAGCCTTTTTATGTTGAATGTATGTAACCAATGATGTGAAAGAAAAGAGGAGAGAAAAGAGCAACAACACAGAGGCAGCTGCAGTCTCAGTGCCAGTGTGGTCACATGTGGACCTGTCCCCTTCAGCACCACACCTGTGAGGTAAAACCATGTAAAGCACACTTTTTCTTCCCAGCTGGCCCGGCCTGCCTTCCCCTGTATTTATTAACTTGAAGCTCCACTTTAATGTGTCCAGACTCCGGGTTAATGCAGCCATTTTTGGCCACATGAGGGGCACTGTGGTAAAAACAGGCCAATACAATGACCATCACTAGGTATTCAGTCCATTTAGGGTTACCACATCTAGAATAAACTGGACCATTTCTCCCATAACCTTCCTTTTCTTCAGTTAATTTTCTTTGCTCCTATGCTATTAATCTGTTCTATACCTCTACTATATTTATTCTCAATTAGGCATCTCCCATAAAATGAAAGCAGAGGCCAAGTAAAACTGTTTCTTCTGCACTATAAATCATATTGACAAAAATAATCTGTATGCCATTAAAAAAAATAAACACAATATCATGAATTCCCAGTAAAATGAATTAATCTAGATGCAGTGATATTAGTAGTTCACTTTACAATAAAAATTTTTTATTGGTTTTGCAAGTCAGCTCTTTATTCCTTTAAAAAGTCCATGTTGAAAGAGAAGATGAAACGCTGCTTTAAAACAATTCAGTTCAGCTTACAAGGCGACCGTGTGTCTTTTTATCTGCAACCTCACACTGTCACTTATTATTCTTATTCAGCACAGAAACACTTGGCCGGCCTTCCAGGGCTGTGAGTCAAACAGAGCCAACCAAGGGGGCACTGTAACATGTGTTTTGCTCAAAGCAGTGTAATCTGTGGGCTCTGGTGGCTGGGACCATGGTTTACCTGCCTGGGATTGCCTCGCTCTGATGCCGAGTTGGTCAGATCGCTGGACTCTGTATGCAAAGCGGTTGAGACAAAAACAAGTTCCTGCAGCTTCAGCTGTCCATCCCTCTGTCCCTCCTCACTGATGGCCGCTAGCGGTTTCTCTGTTTATTATGCGCCAGCCAGACAGCATTCAAGCGGCCGTCACGTCGCATCCTGCTGGGCGGCCGCTCTGTTCAGACTTTGGGCTAGACGGGAGTGTGTGTCCCCGTAGAAGTGTGTGTCTGAAGCCATACAGCTCAGTTGTACAGTACCCTGCTACTAAATGCCTTGGTTTTGAAGTCCAAGTAAATCAGGGTTTTTTGTGTTGAGAGACATCTCTATTTTTTTTTACAGTGTGACCTGGTGTGTGTGCTGTATACTCCCGATGCCTAGTTGGTCTGGTTACTACCTTGTCTTTTCTGTGTGTTTCTGCTGTAAAATGCACATCTCTGTAGTCATTTGTTTTTCTTGCAATCTGTGTACAAAGGATGCCACTGAAAAAGCATTTGCTAAATAAATGTAAAAATGTAATTACATTTCCATTGCAAAGTCCTTCTGCCAATGGGAGGTCAAACTCTGCGCTCAATGCTTGCCAGTGTGTGTGTGTGTGTGTGTGTGTGTGTGTGTGTGTGTGTGTGTGTGTGTGTGTGTGTGTGTGTGAATGGAGGTTGTACCACTTCCCACACATCACAGTAGGGGATGTGAGGCAGCAGGATACGGTGCCTGCTGGGACCCGCAACCCGAGTCGCTTAGGACACTGTGCTACGCACAGATGCAGATGGCACATATGATTTATTCATTTTTTAATTTTAATTTTTATTTTTTATGGATCAGAATGGACATAATTTGAGACTAAAGTGTGTGTCTGGCATAACCAATGGCCCAGCATTGCTCCATTCATCATATTTGTCTAATTCAAAACCCTACAATAAATAGTTAAAAACTTTCATGCCATGCTAAAAACTAATCCATAACCTCTGAATTAAAACCAGCAAATACAGCTCTGCATGACAGATGCATCTAGGACACTGAAAAATACCCAAAGGCACAAACTAAAAACAGTAGAAAGAAATGTACCTGGTGGCTCCATTGCAGAAGATGGGGAGGTCCCCTCTTCTGGCCTGCTCTCAGGGGGCCGCTGTACCACTGACCTGCCTTAGTGGGTGTCTCATTTCACAACACGTCTCACCCCTATTAAGAAACATAAAACAACCAGAGCTGTAATTAATCTAATAGACAGGTATGGCACGTAGGTATGTGGTTACCCGGATCAAAAAGTCACAGCAACACCCACATGCATCAGAATTAAGCAGCACCATGCCAAGGGAAAACAAGCTGACTGGAAACAAACTAACACACCAATAAACACAATTTTAAAATACTTCCACATTCTCTGCAGGGTCATTTCTGCATGTAAATACAATATATTTGTATTTCTTGTGAAATAAATAACACTGCAAAGGCGGCATACTGAACAGCGGAAATGGATGGGGTGATGTTACACGACTACAGGTTTGTCTCATATCTCAGCTTCCTGAGGCCTGGAGGGCACTGTTCATGGTGGAGGGGGAAACGCGGGGCTAATAGCTGCATATCAATAGGGCATGAGTCAGTCCCTGTGTTGGGGGTCACCATCTGTTACTGGAAGGCAGGTCATTCGCGGCCCTGCCCTGCACAGCATCACATGCTTTCCTGCCGAACTGTGCCTTGTCCGCACCCAGGTCCACAACTAGCTGACGCACTCGGCATCACCTAGTTTGGAACCCGGGACCACTGCCTCCACATGGTCATATGTTCACATCTTTCAGGGCTCGTCATGCTTTCTTTGCAGAATATCTCCACTGGTATAAAAAGACTTTGTTGCAATGGTGCTTATACCTGTATAATATGTGTGTGGGTGGGGACGGCATAATTATATTCCTGACACTACACTGACACTACACACCCTGTACCGCCAAAAGGACTGAGCCGTGTGGTTCAATCTGCTACTTGTGCCTCGTCTTCCTGGTCTGTGTGCGTACCTGTGTGTAGGCGTGAATACAGATGCAACGAGTGCTTGGAAACAGCCAACCCCTCCCCTCCCCTCCTCCTCAGACAGCATCACGCTGCACCATGGATGAGGGTAACTGCATCTATGTGCATCAACACAGAGGTCACCCCAAGAACATTGTCCTCCTGTGACACCCCGTTGTGGCCCACCAGGGTTGTGTGAAGGTGCGCTTGTCAAATGAGGAGGAAGGTGTCCAGTTTTAAGGCCCAATATGGGCAAAATATTTTTATTTTGGCTTCTATTTCAGTGCTAATTGTTTCTGCATGTCCATAACAACAGAGTTTAGTCCCTAAAAAGGCTTTTCACACACTGGACCAGGACCCTCGACTGTCCTTACTTTCTCCCTCAGCTCCAGCAGGAAAGCAGTTCTATGTTAGGGTGGGCGGGGCTCATTGGCCACTCTCTTGCCCCTAGTCAGGTCCTCTTGTCATTGATATTCAAAGGACATTTTAAATAAAGTCAGAAATAATAAGAAAATGCCACAGAGATGCAGTGAGATCTTTGCCGTCTTGCCAGGAAGCTGCAAACTCTTTAGACCTCCGAGCATTACAGGCAAAGGCCTCAGGCAGCAGCTTCAGATCCTTCTCTTTTGTGCCTGACACAACGTTAAACAACCAAATATGATATCATGAGAACACATCTATTACATTTTTTATTATTCTTTATTCGGCCTGTACCTTTGTCCAGAGCTACTTACAGTTCTAGCCTTTATTATGAAATAAAATTTCAGAATGAGCATAAGTGAGCCTGATCATAGCCCTTAGAAATAACTGTGGAAGAAAAAATACCACTTTGGATGTAAAGAGAGTTACACTTTATTTTCTATAGAAATACACACCGGTGTGGGAGAGCCCCTTCTAAAAGAGAGTCTCCTCGAACAAAGGATACAGGGATCATTTATACAACAGCTCGCAAAGTATACACCCCTCTCAACTGTTTTCCATTTCTGCTCTTTGTCAGTGTGACTTTAGATGTTGTTGTTGTTATAGGGAATCATTATCCCATCCTAAGTGTGGTGGAGTAACCCTTGATTTAGATGCCTCAGTTAAGGCAATTTCAGTTTTATTACTCCTTTACATACCACCGGGGTCTGGCCTAGGTCTAAATTGACCATTCCCTTGACCCTTTTAACTTTGCCTTATCTGTAGTTTATGTTTCTATTCCTTAAGTTCTCTCTTTTGTTTTTCCAGGGAACCTTCTTAAATACCTAACATTCTAGCAAGGCAGAAGTCCCAATGCTTTATAGCAGTAAGGACAATATACTGAATAAAATGGTCATAAAACATTCACTACACTATTGGTTAATACCTTTAACATAGCACAAACATGCATTAAGAGCTGAACTTCAAGAATTTCTCTCACATAACCAATATAGACAAAGTGAAGGGTATCAGTCAGAGCAGCTGTTGTTTGGGGACAGATCTGATGGTGCGGGGCTACAGAAGGAGAAGGACCCAATTCCCACCCGTTTCTCTTCTTTTGATCAAACAGTCAGGCCTTTTCCCTCGTCCTTGGGCTGCTTAGCAGAAGAGCTGCTGCTAAGGTCCAGGCTGTATTTTGCACATATGCTAATCTGTGCAAATATCATTATGTACTCAGAATTTACTCATTTATGAAACATTCATTTAACTTTCTTAAATCCATATGCTGGACTGCTGCACTAGCGCTTAAATGTAGCTGTGGTTCACCGGGGTTCTAATTTGCATGCAGGTTACAGGGGAGGACATCTGATAGTTAGAATGAAATCAAAATACAGATTTGCTTTAACTCTTTCTGTACCTCATCAGTCTTCTGCCAATTTGCCGTGACTCAATATGTGGTATAACCATCTCTCCCAGACCAGATTGACACCCGGCCGTTCGAACCTGCAGCAGGTGTGCCGCAATATTGTTCAAACCTGCACTACTCTAGTGTGTAAAATACAGCGTGTCCAAGATGTACACCGTTGCGCTTTATTTTCACCAAGGTGTTAGTCAGTCTGTCAGATTTAGGGATGTGACAACAATTTAAAGTATTCCAAACCACCAGACTTGGTAAAAACTTCATTATTCAAAGGGGCAGTATGGTGGTGCAGCACCTGGGTTGTGGGGGGTGCTGGCCCTGAGGGAAGGAAGGAATACATGTCAGTAAAATGTGTTAATTACACTAACTGAATGATAGAAAAACACCTTTGCTTTTTATTCATTCCATTTTATCACACCATCCTTAACTCTGTGTTCATTCAAAATGCATATAACTTCAGAACAATGGTGTGTAAAGCTGAAGCTCGTCTTCATGCGGACCGAGGGGAGGCAGCGCTTCACAGGGGAGCAGCCGCAGCAGGGTGCATTGGCAGGGACTTGAAAAGTGGCTGCTGGTCGATTCTACTGACCCCCCCCGTGTCCCGCTTGCCAAGATGTAAAATTAGCCTGGCAGCCTCTGTACAAAACAACTGAAGCTGAGTTAGATGAACACGAGGAGTAAAATGAATAAAGCAAAGGAGCTTCCGAAACAGTGAAGCAGCTGGAGTGCTACCACAGCTCTGAGCTGTCAAACATCGCCTTCTTCATTCCCACCTGGCACAAAAGCTAACCAGCGCTAACCAGATCCGACCCTTGGACGATGGTCAAAAAGGGACCCCTGCTACTTTTGCAAGGGTGGGGTTACCCTTACAGAAACTGAGCCACATTCTCACATGAGAGGCCTCTGTAGGACTTCAAGCAGGTCAGTGAGTCTAAAGGGGATTCCACAGCAGAGCATTTTTCTCGACCTCATCTTTTATTTAAATATTTAAATGAGTCCTTGTGATTTACTAATTAGTTTATTTGCATGCCATTCGAACAGGCACACACATACAAAGACACACACACTGGCCAGGAGCCTGGTGTCAAGCTGTCACCCACGAGGCCTCTCTGCTGGCAGTTTGCAGCTAGGCAGGCCGGTCCCCACGTGTCACACGGCATCAGCAGGCCGACAACTGTCAGCCCGGCTTGGCATCTGCCGGGGTTCGCAGCACCAAGCACTTATGTGGCACGCAGGGCCGTCACAACATTTCCAACCCCTTCAACCCAACAGGAACTCAATCGTCAGTCTTGACAATTTTGACAATCTGTCAGGTTTCACAGCTCTCGGAGAACGAAGTTTAAAAAAAAAAAAGACTGTTGGGTTGGAGATCAGTGTGAAGTGGGCATTGTGGATTATGGGAGGTCCTCTGGTTTCAGGTCAGCAAGATGTGGAGGACCTGGATGAGCAGCAGAGATGGTCCTGTGGGTCAGCTTGGTCACAGAGTGACAAAGTGACCGGTTATTCTTTACTGTGGTGTTTAGTGAGCCATCAAACATGTTTACCATAGTAAAGCTTGTGGCAAGATTACATATACTGAAACACAGTTATTTTCATGGTTTTTTTAATGGTAGAAAGATTACAGGATGTGAGGAATGTTTAAGCATTTAACCTTTAGGGCATTATTATTGGTGTTGTGCACATCACTGTGACCTAGGATGTTCTGTTTGATGGATGTCACCAAGGTCAAGCCCACTACCACCACCGTTTTTTGGTGCTGCGGTCATCCATAGTAACCAACTGCCAATGCAGTTGTGCAGCTATGCTAACAGGACACCAATCCATACAAACACTGGAGAAGCATCCTTCCTTCAAATGGCCTTGCACCTGAAGATCCTCCTGAGTGGTGAACACCAGAGTGCGATGGAGATCAGGTTTGAAGAGGTTACGCTGATGATTCATCGCCAAGCTGGAGTGCAGCAGCATGCATGCATGCACGCACACACACATGCAGGTGGCACAGGCATGGTGGTGATGCACATGAGCAACATTTGTTCATGTTAAAGAGGGAGGGTTGTATTCATGCATAATCCAGCTCGAAAGAAGGTGCTCCATTGGCCTGGGGCTTCAAGACTCTGCTTGTGGAACCCAACGTCAGCACGAAAAGACCCCCTCACAGCACCTGGCCAGCCAGCTGGCGTAAGATTTACATCCAGGTTCCAAACCAAATCAATTTACGGTTCGGCGGCATAAAACACACAGAGCTGACAGATAAATAAAACAAAACAGAGCGTTGTCTAATGAGACGTCACTTCACAGATCAAAAGCGACACGTCTGGTTTGAATTCTGTTTCGATGCTTAAAAGCACATTCAGCTCAAGATCTGAAGGATGGAAGGAATTATGTGCAGAATAAATCATTGCTGGCTGCCATAATTTGCTGCACAAAAAGTCAAATAAGTAACATGACCATGACCGGGGCCACAGGCAGCTCTTGTCATTATTTTAGCCCCACAATAAATATGCTAATGACAGTCACTCTGAAAAGTTACATTACGTTTCTCATATTGTCATCAAAGTTACCAGAAGTGCTACTAGGATGATGGTCCCGATGCCCCTGATGTCCCTTAACGTTCCATCCCAATGACAAACCCCCACTGTCGCTAGTTCCTAATTGAATTATTAGCTTAATGGGATTGATTTAACTGGCACAACAATAATGGGGACACAGCCATGGTTTAACCTCCATTTGCTTGGATAAAGGCTTCTTCTAGAGTACCTGTGAAGATGGAAAAGTGCTCATGGTGTCGGCAAGGGGGAGTGGGAGAGGCCGTGCTGGGAAGTCGAGCAGTAAGTGAAGGGAGAAGACAGCAGAACCTTGTTTGACCTTCAGGAACACAACGCTAGGTCTAGGAGACAGCGTGCAGCACTAATAGGAGTGGAGATCGGACCTGCAGCTCATGAGATAACTTTGTGGAGGAGGTATCAATTTCTAGCCCATTGACATTGTGATGCGGAGGGGGTCCATATGTCCAGTCCAACACAGCAGTGTGAAGTGACATGGGGGAGGTACCCGGTCACCTCCAGCCCTGTGTTAAGACCCAATGGAAGAAACTTCAAGATGTGGGAATCTCTTCATCTTCACAAACCCATGTAGACCTCAGCCTCAGTCTCAGAAATGATTATCTGTTTAAAAGCCATTTGTTTAACAAAACTGCTCCTGTCTGCTCTGCTTATGGGCAAATCTGTCTCAGAGTTCACCATGTCTAGGGGGTGTGGCCTGGAGCATAGTTGGAATGGCTTATTGGTGTGACCTGAGGGAGGAGGAAGAATTTTCTCTAGGGGTTGTGGCTCTGTGACGTCAAGCTCACCATCCGGGAGGTCATGAGGATGATGACCTGAAGGTGCTTGATGAAGGTCAGCATTGCCTACCTTGTCTGATTAAGGGCAATCTTACCATTTGTTCTCCAAACATCTGTTAGTCATGTAAGGGGCTTCATGTCAGTGTGTATCATTGTGTACCATAGTATAGAACATATCTATGATATTATTCAGCTATTTTGTGTTATTGTTATAGTTGCACGTTTGTGTCTTCTTTACACCTGCAGCTGCTATTTGAAGAACCCAGATACTGTGTTGTTTGCGCTCTACACAAGCAGGTGGTGCAACACCTTGAACCATCCAGCGTGGAATTCAAAATCATTTGGTGGAAAATCACAAGAGGACCAGGTGGGTTTGAACCCGAGGCCTTAGCAACTCTGACGGCTGTAGCAGGAGTGTGTGCCGGAAGTTTATATTGATTCAGTGCACAAGGGAGAGTTTCCCTGATGGTATGAGACATCTGTTGAGTTGCGACCGGGCACAGAGCGAACTGCAGCAGCAGTGGCTGGGGGTGTAAAACCTGGTGTCACGCACCTCTGCATGGCAGGAGTTAAAATGCACCGTGAGCAGTGAAAACGTCAGGATTGCAGCTGTGAGTTCTTCTCTGGTGGGGGGGTGCTTTCAGTGAATCCTCAGGACCTTCAGGTGAACATAACTAACACCTGAATATTCTGCAGCTTTTGTGGACATGTCTACCTGTAGGCTGAGACCAAACTCGGTGAAAAATAATGGTCTGCTATAGGGTGAGTGGGGGGGTGGGAGTTATGACGACATTGTGTGTGTGTGTGTGTGTGTGTGTGTGTGTGTGTGTGTGAGTGTGAGAGAGCGAGAGTGGCTGGGTTATGAAGGCAAATTTAATTCTAAATGGTACCCCAAGAGTGCAAAGGAGACGCTGGTGGTTGAGAGAGAGGGCTGAGAAGGCTTTGTGTGTGTGTGTGTGTGTGTGTGTGTGTGTGTGTGTGTGTGTGTGGAAGGTTCCTTAGAAGAACAATGTCACAGGTTTTGCCTTACAGTCATCGATCCAGGCATTGCTCACCTCCCTCCTTCCATACACACGCAAACGCTCCTCGGCCCAGTGACACAGTGAAGGACGAGGGGTCATTGCTGACGGCTGATATTAATGTTGCCCACTCTGCTGGTGCGGCAGTCAGGGATGCAGTTTTCCTCTGATGTGTATGGGCTTCATGAAGTTTTACTGTTTCAGTTTAAAGTGTTTTAGATCAATTTTAGGGCCCATGAGATGGTATAGCTGCTAAGGAGACACTGCTGTTTCAAGCCTTGATTCCCTTGCTGCTGTAGTGCCCCAATGTAGATACTTACCTTGAACTGAAACAGTAAAAATAGAGTAAATGACAATGATGTGCAATGAAGGAAAATGTAGTAAAAGCAAAATTCAGATCAAGATGAGGTTCTAAACCCAGAGGAGTTGCTGAAGGTCTGGAATTGTGACCAGAAAAGCACACCTTTAATTAATTAGTGTTTCTGTGTCTTTCAGTCCTTCCTTTAAATATTATTTCCTAAAAATGACTCAAAGGGGCACTAACTGAATGTTCTAGAAGGATGTTGGAGTTATAGGGGATGCGTGAAGCGCCAGGGGGCCACGCTGCTGACGTACAGCACAGATAGATGGAAACAAAGGAGTGTTTTCATCTGTGCCGGAAATGGAGCATCTTCAGTTCCGCCGTTACCATGGTGACTGCAGCTATGCTGCAGAGGGACAGAAGGCCGCAATTGAAACCGCATCTTGAAAATTTGACTGAGGCTGAAGCTTCTCCTTTTGACATGGAAACACGGGATGCTGGCTGGGGGGGAGGTCGTATTTTAAAACAGCACACTGTAACATCTTATTTAACCATATATCACTAGGACATTGGTCACTGTCACACTTTTATTCATTTGCTGTAAACACTTTAAGAATTGTTTTTTCACCTTCTTATCCAGTTTCAGTTCTGCAGCAAACGAAAAATTGAGTGTGTGTTATTTTAGGGCCACACACGTCACTCTTGGTGAGTAACGCATAGGCGTCGCGGCAAGATCACAGGAACACAGAGAATGTGCTGGAACCATGGGGGGGGGGGGTCCATTATCACATGGAGACTCACCTCTGGCCTCAGCTGGGGTCAGAGTTGCAGTCACAGTGGGCTTCGCTCTCACCCGCTCTTAATTCTTGTTAACTGCCACAAGAGGGCAGCCTTCCCAAAAGCTGGGGAAAGAGAAAGGATGTGATTTATTCACGATTTCAGCGTAGAGTGTGTATGAGGAACAAATATATCAGCTAACACCTGCTGGGGGGTTCTGAAGCATTGTCGGGGTTAGGAGAAGTCATAAATTGGCTGGAAGCTTGGCACGCGTGTACACACACACGCTCGCTCACTCACTGCTGTTGTCACTGTCATATCAGCATCTGGGGCTCCACAGGCGCTTCCAGCTGTTGTCACTGCGTGTCACTGAGCTCGACCACCCAACGTCTCCTCTACCGAAAAAATCATCCAGAAAAAATCCCAAATCCTTATGTAACACAGGATGAAGTTATCGCACCTGGAAGTGATGCAGAGGACAGATAGGATGTCTCATGTGCTGCAGCCAGCTGGCTGTGTCACGTGTCACCATCTGATAGCGGCTCTTTGATCAGCTTGCACCCAGTAGCACACAGTACCACGCTACGGTCAGGAAACAGGATATGCAAAAACGTTCTTGCACAGAGGCCCCATGCCCCATCCCTGCAGCCACTGCAGATGTTTACATAGTCCAGCTGCGCTGCTCCAGGAACAAGTACGTGATGGGAGAGTGGGCGGTGGGTGCGCACAACCAACACGGCCCTTTCCGTTTTGTGTTTCTTTGCAACAACTGCCTTGCAATTTCACACCTTCAAAAGGCGCAAACATTTTCCAGCTTATTTATTTGCAACTGCCTCCCTTTCACCCATCTGTTTTCCAACATTTTTCGGTAATTTCTGTAGCAGCGCTGTCGACACTTGTGTCTGTGCTGTGAGCCAGTAAAGAGCAGCCAAATAGAATAAAAGTGTAGAATTGCCTCGATCCAACTCACATCCATAATGTTTACAGCCCCTGCCTTTTGTTCCCGAGTGTTGATAATAACAGCATGAGCTACATTGCATGTTTAAGGGATTCTTGTCGCCCGGTGAATTTCTGATGTGGTTTAGTCCATTTCTATGATAAGATACAGCCAAAAATCAACTCATATGATAACGAATAACTGTGAATTTCTCTGAGGTTCTATGGCCAGCTTTGGTGACAGAGGGGGGGGACAGGATTTCACTGTGGGACAGAATCATCCATCCAGTGAAATCCAGTGGGGGTTGCAGCAGCCGGCTGTAGTTAAGGAGTCAAGGAAGTGCAAAAGGAAAAACCGCAAGACACCAAAGAGTGGGACACAGCCATGAAGAGGAAACCAGTGGCAGGTGAGTGCATTTCCCATTATGAGCCCTGCAACAGGCCCCGCCCATTTCTGTGCAAGCTCCCTTTCTGTCCAGGGGCCGGATTAAGGACACACACACCTTCACACACACACTAATAGGCAGCCGGTGTGTCCCGCCCTACAAGCGGGGAGGCAGATGGCAGCAAAACAAGGAGGGCCGTCTCTGGCAGAGTGCGCTGCTCCCGCACCACTGAGGACCTCAGCAAACATTGGGGAAGCTCTGACTGGAGGGAAAGGAGTTGGAAGAAGAACTAAACACTCCAGGTACCTGTTTGTGCTGAAGATCAGGAGCAAAGAAACAGTCATAGGCAGGAGGATTGCTGCCTCGTACATGGACCCTGAATCCTGAGTCCATACAAATCCCCGGGGGAGGGTTGGAGTAACACTTTGTCGGCTGTGCCACACAACCCCCCGCCTGCAGAGGCTCTGTACCTGACGCTCGTGGCAGCAGTATGTCCAGTGGTCCTCTGCAGTGCACTCTGGGAACCTGACCTGCCATGTGCAAATGGTTGCCACCTAGCAGTGGACTGGGGCAAGGCCTTCTTTTGCAGCCACTCCGCCAGACTTGTCTGCTCCTGGTTCTGGTGGCCAGCACCACCTTTGCCAGATTCCCACCAGTGAAGTCAGAGGGTGATGCTCAGGAGTCCCTTCTGCCGGCCCCAAGTGAGACTGCCAGCCTCTCCTGGGCCCTGGGGCGCCGAGCCCGGAACTACCACCACCTGGAAGGAGATGTCCGGCTGCGGCGGCTCTACTCAGCCAACAAGTTCTTCTTGAGCATCAACAGGATGGGCCAGGTGCACGGCAGCCGTCGCTGGAACCACACGAGCAGTGAGTACCTGGCAGCACTCAATGAAGCTGTTTGGTTATTGGCAGCATGGAAACAGTAGGGGGGCTGCGAGGGTGTGTGCACTCATCAGTAACTCACCCTTGTATGTGTGTTTGTGTCGCTGCTGCCCTCAGCCTTGGTGTGGGGATCAAGAGTTGGACTAACTCTACTTCTATGATGACAAAAATTTTCTCTTATGTGCTGCTCCTGAATAACGGTTCTGCTGGGTTCTTTGAAATGCACCCCCCACCCTCAGTGTTGTCATCATCCCTCCTTCCTCCTAGCTGTGGCCTCCAGCTACCCCCTTGTGTCTGCCCCCATAGTTAAGTTTTTCCAGCCTTTTTTCCTTAGTTCCTGGGTGCGCCAACAAAGGAAGCCACTCGACACCGCCGTCCTGATGGGTTCTGGAAAAATCCTGTCAGTCAGAACCAATGGGCAGAGCGCAGGGTGGCTGGGGGGCAGCTTGGGGGGTCAAGAGCTTGAAGATGGATCAAATCGAGTTCTGCAGAACGGTAGCACAGTCCAAGCCATAGGGTTTCTTTCTGAATTTGAAGGAACTTTTGTGGCCCGTAACTGTGATGAGATCTCAGTTTAGTTCACAGATACGGCTCTGATGATTTCCTTGTGGTCCAGATTAGTGGGGAAACAGTCAAACTGGACCAGCACCAGGGTCAATGAGCTGCACCAGGCCAAACCTCAAATAGCCTGTTTGCGTGCAGTCATTTTACTCTTCAGATATACCTGGAATTACTGCGTTTTATTGCCGCTTCACGCTATTTAACTTTTAATATTTTTCTTCCTTACGTCACATCATATCCTGTCATGCTTAGAAAAACGAGAAAATGAAAACTTTTACCGAAAAGGGAAAATGTGCACTGGGAAATAAGGAACCCACAGTTCTTGGTTTCCTGTGCAGAACTGTGGGGAGGTTTACAATCCACCTGGGTCATTATTTCTGTCCAAAATCGTTTGCTCTTTGATATTTTATGTCCCAGGTGTCCCCGAAACAGCGCAGAGGGGCTCGGGCCTGCACGTCTCCCATCCAAAGGAGACACCGCCTCTGTAGACAAAGCACCATGTCCAAGCACTGACCCCACCCCCACCTCTCCCACTTCAAAATAATTTCACTCTTTTACACACATGCGTCTCATGTTTGTGTTTCACTTTTTCTCTCTATTAGCATTTTGCTTTCTTATTTAATTGAACAAATATGCAGAAACTGCAATGATTTTATGTGCGTGTTTAGCTTGGACTGAACGCTGTGGAGGAAAATCCCCCCCAGAGGGTTTGCAGGGACGTGTTTATTTATTTTACATGGAGCCGCCATCAGGTTTGCTGAGAAAGGGAACCCAGAAAACGGAACAAATTGTGAGAAGTTTGTGGGTGGACAGATCTGCGTCAGGTGAGCAGTGTCTTTGAAAGGAGATGGACAGAGGAGGGTCGAGGCCCGGTGGGGGTGGATAGGACACCAACACAAACCCATTAGGAGTTTTAATGTGGCTGCCAAGGAAATCCCATTGACCTGTCTGTAACTGGGCACTCAGGTTCGCACTTTGGAGACACATAGTGCTGCTATTTTAGGAAGGCGGGCTGAGATGTAACTTCACGGCCACACTCCTTTTGGGGAGGACCTCCAATATCACCTGAAGCAAGACGTCCATAACACTGATAGTGCGGGGGTGTACAGGTGTGCAGGACTGAGACCCCCCCCCCCCCGTTGACGTCCCCCGCACCAGCTTCCAGCTTGTTCTTGGCTTGCAGCTTTTCCTTTTTTCGCTTATTACTGGGTTCATCAGTAGGTTTATTGAGTCCTGCTTTGGCATCGCAGTCCTGTTTCCATTTCCATTTCTGTATGACTTCTGAGCTGCTCCACGGCACGGGATCAGATCTGGAAAAATTTAGCCTGACTGAGGTACAGAAATGAAATTTTGAGCCAAGGAGTAACACGCTGGGTTTTAATAAGGTGTTGGGGTCCTTTCTTCTCCTCTGGGCTTTAAAAGTACAATCTAACGTAGAGCTTATTTATCCCTATAATGCCAGTGTGCATCCCTCCACATTCTCTGACGCAGTGAATTCAGGTCGGGTTCGTCTCCACAGAGACCGGTGGGCTGTCTCTCCATTTTGGCCGCACCCCTGTGCGATTTCATCAGTGGTTTATCGATTGGATTACAGTCGATCGGTGAGATTAGGCTTCAGGCTGATCCAAAGATTTGATCGGCTGCTGCCTGACAGTAGAAGGCAGTTAAACAGATATTGCTTTGTATCTACATGAGGAAGTGTTGAGATCCAGTCCCAGGGCTGAAGGTGTATTTTCTTTGAGAAGATGTTAGTTGCAAAGATCACCTGAAATTGGAGGATTAAACTTGGAGTTCATGACTGGATTATTGCTGGAAGAAGAACAGAATAGAAATTACTGTTATTAAGTTATTGATCAGGCAATCCTTGCTTTTTTAAGTGAACCCAAATTAGTCTGATTGTGATTTTTATTTGCATGCTTTTGATCTCTGTCTGCTCATGTAGGTAACTGTTAGTGAAAGTTGAAACCACGGATTCCATTTTCTGCTGACCGTAGCAGCGATCTGGGGTTTCTATCAATCCAGCTACCTAGGGATGAGGGGACAAGGGGAAGAAGACAAGCTCACTGCTGAGTCTCCTTTGTGAAGCTTTGCTTCTACAGCTTGGTAGTTTTCTCTGAAGTTGAATTTCTTTGCTGAAGTTCTCAGATGGGTCTTCCGCTGTGAACTGAGCTCTCTCCCCTTGTTAACTGTTGGCAGCATTCATCCTTCACCCCATCACCAGCCTCTATTCCTCTCTGTGATTCATCCCTGTCATCATCCTAACCCTGAGGTCCAGCTGACTGCACACACACACACAGAGAACATAAACAGCTCCATTTCTTCCTGATTTTTAAGACTGGTTGTCCAACCCTGAGTTTTCTGTCTTATCAGTGCTTTCCTTATTTTTCAAGTGATGGTAGAATACTGCGGTGCGGTACATTTAAGACCGCTCAGATATGCATCTAGAACATCTGCTGCTTGCCCACGCACCCGTGAGACAGGCATTTGCAAGTCGTTTATCCTATTCCTTTCTTTCTAGTTTACATATTCTATTTCGGTTATGGCCCCAGAATTTCTGGATAGGAGCTAAATTTAGAGCTGTGACAATAAAAATTTGCGTTTCTCGCTGCTCTCGAAGGAGCTGCCTTTGTTGGCTCAGGTTCAGTATGTCAGTGGCATACTGATGTCAGGGTGACCGTTGGCCCCGCCAATGGCTGCAAGTCGCACCTACCACTCTGATGACTTGTGAATGTTCAACAGTTTATTCAGAAGAACCATGGAACCAAGGTCCACAGTGACCTGGCAGTGGAAACTGGCTGGCATCCTGGTGTCTGTCTCTAGGTTGCTCTTCTCACGGTGGGGGAAAGACCTGTCAGAGCAAAAAAGCCCCTGGTGTTAAACCTGGATTGGATTTTGATGGCAATGGAGTGACAGCGATTAAGAAACAATGATGATTATGGCATGATGGAGTGATGGAGATAGAAAAATGACAAAGCAGAAAGGGAGATGGAATGATGATGGAGCCGTGGTGGTCCTGCACGCATAGAGACATTCCATTCCTGTAATGCAGAAATTGTGCTTTTCAGATCTGCTGGAAATCCGATCGGTGAGGGTGGGAGTGGTCGTCATCAGGTCGATCAGCACTGGGCTATACCTCGCCATGTCCAAGAAGGGAGCCCTCTATGGCTCGGTAGGTACAACTACAGCTCTGGTCAACATTTGATCACATTGAAGGAGGAACAGGGACCCTTCTGCCACCTCCTCCCTGAAACATGAATTTAAGGACAGGGGATTCTTTATGACTCGAAGCGAACAAGGTCACAAAACGGTAATGCAGACATAAAACTTTTGAATCAAACCGGACTGCTGTTCAGAAGCAGATCTGCTGGCCACCAAATGAGACTCCTCTGGTCCTTCATGAAGTGTTTGTTGTCTTTCTTATGCACTCAACCAAACTTCCTGTCCCTGGTGGCCAGTTCCGCACAACAGACCCATGAACAGATGGCGAAAGAGCTCCATGACTTTGTTTCTTTGCATGTTTTACTTTATCCCAGCTGAAAAACCCAACTGTGTCCACTTTCTGCCAGTCCCCCAATCGCATGGTGCATCTCCTGGATGAGATGCTCAGCTGTCTGGCTCATTTGAATATGTCAGTCAGACTGGGTTCTGTAAGCTGTCAACTGACTGATGCCCCCCCCCCCCAGGTGAATTATACGGCGGCTTGCCAGTTCCAGGAGCGCATTGAGGAGAATGGCTACAACACTTATTCTGCCCTACGCTGGAGACACAGTGGGAGGCCCATGTTTGTCTCACTGGGCAGCCGTGGGAGACCCCGGGGAGGGCAACGGACCCGACGCAGACACCACTCTGCTCACTTCCTCCCCATGCTGCCCACGTAGACGTCCTCCTTACTATTGCCTGCATTGTGAGCTCCACTGATC
This sequence comes from Heterotis niloticus, assembly GCA_018136845.1. Taxonomy (NCBI): domain Eukaryota; kingdom Metazoa; phylum Chordata; class Actinopteri; order Osteoglossiformes; family Osteoglossidae; genus Heterotis; species Heterotis niloticus. Next base: position 21,226,978 of record CM030898.1, on the reverse strand, counting down.
TCACAGCCATCGTCCTCATCATCATTATAAACTTTTCTCTGTGCATTTATGACTTCTTTTGCTAGCACTAAAACAGAGACTCTCCTGAGAGTGTAAATACTTTGGCTTTATCATAGGCACAGATGAATCATTAATATCACATAAGCTAGAAGATAGAAATATTGGTGTGACATGTAAGAGGAGATCTTTATTGGAGAAAAATATTACACATGTAATCCTGATTTTATCTCTCATTTCTGTCTCAGTAGGATATAGTACCATGAATTTTGGAAACATTTATGCAAATGTTGTCCTGTTTCTATGCCAGATCACATCAAAGTCTGTGCCTAAAAGAACATTTTATCAGAGCTGGAGCCCAGAGATGCCCAGTAACTTTGCACAGCTGTGTTTGCACCCTCTCTTTGGTCATTTTTATCCAAAGAATGCACTGAAAGCATCACAATGCTCCTTAAATCGCTGCCTGTAATTTCTCAAGCTCAATTTCTTGGCTGTTCTCCCAACATCTTCACTGAGTCACTCCACCCCCTGTAGGATGTGACACTTCACTATGCTTAGTCATTCAAACCAAAGGACAGCAGTAGATGCTGTCACATGTGCTGTCTTTCAATAAAATGGTGCTGTGATTTCAAGTTGGAATGGAAGAGCATAAAACATTCATATATTTTCAGCCTAATCAAATCAGTACATCTGATCAGTCCAAAGAGGATGACCTGTGAGAACGCTGCATTACCCTTACAATCCTGCTCAGTTTGGTCACAATGGGCTCTTGAAGACTGGTGAGCTCAACACCGTGTACATATAAACAATTTTACATGTTAAATAATGGGAAAACACATTTTATATGTAACAACGATGGCCAGCAAACCACCAAGATGGTCAATTCTCAAATACACTTTATCCCAACAAAAAAAGAAAACACGAGTGGTGAGAGAAAACGCGCCCCCTACTGCCCACTATCCGGTAAATACATCTGCGACATTGGGCGCATCTGCGCATGCTCAGTACAGACAGTTTCTTTAACAGGAAACGTGCCTTTTATTCGTCCATTTCCACAATGCTCACGTGAAACACACTTTTCCAGTTTGAAGTCTTACAATGAACGATTTAATGACTCTCAACCTTTATTTTTAGAAATGTGACATTTGCAAAAACCTACATTGTTTCAGCTCAAATAATTCTTGGTCATCAAATTGTGTACTGGGCAGGAAATGCTTAACAACTAAACATGGAGTGGGTAATTTTAGAAAGCCTTTCTTTGACAGTAAACGGAAGTGCCACGGGAGTGTCTTACTGCTGAACCGATGAATATTAGTTCTGACGTATTGTGTGAGGTGCGTTGTGGGTAATGTGGTTTGCTGACGTACACGCTTTCCTAACGGCAACGTTATAAAGGTTTTCCAACGTGTGTCAAGAACGGATTTTAATTAATTTAAACACGAGTTTTCAGTTTTTCAGATAACAGACAAAATGAAACTAAATTAGAAAATAACGCACTGTATTAAACTAATATCGAAGTCTGCGTTACAAAACAGATCTGGCCTGTTTAATTTATACCCATCAACTGCCAATGGTTGCGAGTTCTCCAAACGGACACTAATTCCCAACTTGCTTTGGGACAAACGCCACTCTTACGTCAGGCGTTCTTTCCCTTGTTGTGTGGGAGTTGTAGTTTTTCTTAACGATCGGCGATTATTTTGCTCGACCCGACGTGCGTCCGCGAAGCTCGCGCCGAGGCAAGACTCCGCGCTGCACGTTTACATCACACAGACATGAAAAGAGACGTCAGGTAACGACGGAATAACGCGCCTCGTCAAACCGGCGGACATGGGAAGGGGGGTGGGGGTGGTGGTGAGGGGAGAACCGGAGAGGAACCGAATCGATCCTGTTTAAACGCCACGGCTGTGCCTGTTGCGCGCACCTCCGCGGCGTTGTCGTGACGGTCGCTGGATTGTGTCCGCTGCGGAGGCGCGAGCCGCTCATCCTGACGTGTGACGTAGCGCGCGCTATTGTGTCGAACCGCCGTGTGGGATCGCAACTCTGGCACCGGCGGGGTCGTTTCGCAGCCCCGGGACTGCGATCGGACAGGGGTGTGCGTGAAGGAAAGGTGGCGAAACGCCGCAGTGACACACACAGACACACAAGCTGGCGCAGCTACACAGTGCGTGTGTATAAATAGACTACACACGCGCGGTGAGGGCGGACGAGCAAGTGCTGTTTAGATGTCCTTTCCTTCGCCGTTTCCTCCGCGCCTTCACGGCCCTACGAAGCCGGAAGACGGAGCAGGAGCCGCGCCGCCGCTTACACTATTTGCCTCATTGACGTTATTGTCGTGTGCTTTTAAACCTTCCCCACCTCCGCCTCAGTAATTTGTGCGCGCCAGCAAGCGACTCTTCGACCCTCTTCATGTCGTGGTGTTTTGTTTATTTCTGCTGTTGTTTCGTGGCCTGTTGTTCTGCGCCCGTCACGGTTCGGTATTTAATGAATATTAATAACATTGAAATTAGCCGCCGCGCCCCCTTGCGATGGAGAACGAGAGGCGGAAGCGGGTCGAACTCGTTGTTATTATTAAACGCAGCCGCGTGTCGCCGTGGTCACTGAGCGCGAGGACTTCGCGGGGGAGGATGCGTCACGTCTGCGTGTTGACGCGGCGGCGGCGGCGGCGCTCCCGGTGAGGCCCCGCAGATCTGATTGATCTTCAAAGTTGAAAGGATCGAGGGAAAAGTGCGAAGCTGGGCTGCGTTCTGCCTCGTAGAAGCCACGTGTAGATATGAATAATTGCAAATAAATGCATGGAAGTTAATGCGCTTTTAATCATTGGACACACCTTCAGGTCTTGCGGTGCAATGTGTTTTCATTGTGTGGTGGTGACATTGTGCTGTGTTTCCACAGTGCGGTTTGAGCGTGTGGGATCATGTCCAAGAAGAAAGGCAGGTAAGCAACGCGACACACATCTCAGCACACTTCTTGCAGGTAGGTAGGGAACACCATTTTCCTTTGCCTGCTAAACCATGTTGTGTCGTGCTGCCCGCAGGAAGCGCAGCAGCGGGGAGTTGGGTGATGTCCTGACCCCTGACCCCAACAACATGGTGGGCATGAGGATCCAGCACAGCTGGCGGGAGAAGGGCGCTCTCACCAAGTGGAAAGGGACTGTCCTGGACCGGTTAACGGTCAATAACTCGCTCTTCATGGTCAAATATGATGGCTTTGACTGCGTCTACGGCATCGAGCTGTTCAAGGACTCGCGGGTCTCCAACCTGCAGGTTTTGACTGAGAAAGTGGGTGAGTTTACCCTCTGCTCATCCGGTGCCAGATCAAATGGTTTTGTTTCATTCTGACCTCAGCGTGATCTCGTGTCACCTTTGCCCTAACCCCCCCTCCTCCAGTGAACAACAAGATCAAGGTTCCACATGATGCGGAGGAGCTCGTGGGTAAAGCTGTGGAGCATCTGTTTGAGAAGGAGGATGGGGAAAAGAACGAGTGGAGGGGCATGGTGCTCTCCCGCGCACCCATCATGACCAACTGGTACTACATCACATACGAGAAGGACCCTGTGTTGTACATGTACCAGCTGTGGGATGACTACAAGGATGGAGACCTGCGCATTTTACCTGAAGCAGGTAAACCAGCACCTGTGATGTTAAATTGTGTTCTCTACTGTGAATTATGAGATTAATCTCACTAGCATCAGTGTGTTTTTATAATGGAGTTCATTGGCAGCCCAGTTTACAGACACAGCTGGAGGTCTGCTTATAATTCAATTTGTTCATTACAGCAAAGTCACTTTCACCACTAAGTAATTTCAAAAGTGTAAAAGCTGGTTTGGATATTTAAAGTGGTAATAATTGCCATTTTGATCCTTCTTTTGTCCGTGGCACAGAGAATAAGCACTTGCTCCCAGCTGACAGGAAGCCAGGGGAAGAAACAGAGAGCCTTGTGGGTAAGCAGGTGGAGTACGTCACTGACAAGGGGGTGAAAAGAACCGGCTTGGTCATCTACCAGGTGCCCGCCAAGCCATCCGTCTACTACATCAAGTACGACGACGACTTCCACATCCACGTCTATGACCTGGTCAAGACATCCTAAAGGAGCCCAGCTGCTCGTTGTCTTAATTCACCTGCCATTTTAATGTCCCGTTGCATTGTGGGGGGAGGTAGCATGTCGTGCTTTTGAAGACCACGAGCTGTCCGAGGAGGCAGGCTTTGCAGGGGTCTCTGTATTCATTTGGGCCATTTTTGAATGTCATTACTTCAGACAATACAACAGGAGGGGATTGGGACTGGGGCAGGGGTCAGAGTCAAAATGAGCTCCAGCAAAGATGTTAGTTTCACACATCTTGCTAGATGCTCCACAAGACTGAAGCATGACATTTGTCATCTCTCGTAAAATGACAGGCAGTCCCCAGTAGCTAATTTTTTTCCTCTTGAAGTTGTAATTATGGAGGGAAAATGTGCAAATTATTTTGGGCTTTTTTTTCTAAAGAGGTACTAAGTTCAAAATAACCTTCACATTGCATTGAAGTAAAAATGCAAGTAAATGTATGACTATGTTAATAGGTCACAACATAACTGATTTGAAACTCTGTCAGTGATGCTTTGTGACGTTAATCAGTTAATGCATTCGGTTGTTTTCCGTTTCCGATGTTCCGATGCCGTGCGCCATGTTGTTTGCTCGGAAATACTAAAGCTTTGAACCCGGGTTGCTGTAATAAAAAAAAAAAAAAAAAAAACAAAAAAAACTAGTTTATTAGTTTGCTGATTGAGTTACACAAGAAAATGTTGCTTCTGAAGTTGAAGTTTGTAAAGTGAGTTCTGGACCTGATTGATCACAGGCAGGGCGATGGAGGTAGATTTTGGGGATGCTGTGGTTCAGGATGGCAGCGATTGGGAATTGGGGGGGGGGGGCGGTTTGGTCTGCCACAAATTTCAACACTTTGAGAATTACAGGAAAAGCTGTCAGATTGTGCTATAATTTAGGTACAATGAATACTTTAAAAGCGCATCGGACACCTTTGGTCCAGTCTTGGCTTGAACCTTTCATGCCAGCTGCTGCTTGATCTGTATAGATGGTTTATAGTGATAATTTGGCAACACGGTTTGGTTCTGAAACTTTGAAACTAGAAGTGCATATCGGTGCTTCCTGAAATATGTTTATTTTCTCACTTTAAAAATAACCTATCAAACAGAACGGCAGGTCAGATGTTCCAAAACCAAAGTGGGTCTTGCTGAGAAGCGGTGCAGGCACCCAAAGGAGGAACATACGCACGCATCGCTGGGCTGCAGTAACCATGGTAACGATTTGGGTCCAGTGTTAGTGCTGAGTCATGAAGGGACCTGTTGTTGTCTCCGCACCACATGCTGTTCGCTTCAAATCCAAGTTCCACAAGATGTGACCCTGCTTGGCAGACCCAGCCTGTGCCCCTCTTGGGTGCTGAACCCACAGCGACCGACTTGTGATTGGGATCTAGAAAAAAAATGTGACGTGGTTGATGACTGGCCCTGCAAGTATAGATTTTCGTGCTCAAAGCCAGGTTCTGCACAGGCTTGTTTGTTTAGCGAGTGCTGACCACACAGTCATGACTCCTGGTCTTCCGCATGTTGCTGTCTGAGGGTCCTGGTTTTGGAGAAAACCGCTGTGAAAGCCCATTGTTTCACTGAGGCTGGGAAGGGTTATTGTGAAGCCTGAGTGCAGAACATACTGATGTCTGAACTATTCACAGAAGGTCAGTTGTTTTGGAGATGCATTACTTTTTGATCGATGCATTACTTTTTGATCAGATTTTTAACCCCCCTTCCCCCAACTGATGTGTTAGACCCAGCAAGGGATACAAAATGCATTAAGCTTAAAATTGAATGTTACTGAGCTTTTTAAAATATATTTTTAATTGCATTATAGCTGCATTTCAGAAAAAAAATCAACCTGTATAGGAACCAGCAGACATGATTCCTGCTCACTAAGTGAGAGAGCTTAACTGGCTTAAAGCGACACCCTTAATACTAAATACATCCATCCATTCATCCATCATCCTTAACCATTTACTCTGGTGAAATGCAGTAACAAGGAAAAACAAGGACCCCTCAAAATATACAGCACTTGTTCCAAAAGTAAGGATGTGGGAGGGTTACGTATTTTATACAAGACTGTACTGTATGTTTGCCTCCTGATAATGTGGTCTTCACTCACTGTGCTATCGTGCTAATGAATTTACCCAAATACAGTAATACTGGTGTATAACAGTAAAATTAGTAGTGTCAAAATGTTATTAAATAGTTAATGATCACTAACACAGATCCCAGATTTATTTAAAACACAAATAGTTTAGGAACAGGTCAAATGTGTGTGATATAATACCCACAATGAGGTTCAATTAATTCACCTGTTTTTTGCTGTAAAAAGTAATGCTTTGTATGCTTGTAGGTTCTGAATTTTTCAGACACCGCTTGATAAATAATTTTATGGCCATATGGTAATACTTGTGAAGTTCACACTAAAACAATGCATCCCATTATTCCTCTTTTGAAAAATATCCTCACTAAATTTTGCTTGAAAATGCACTTTTTCGGTCCTCCTGAGCATGGTAGAGCAAGGGACCGCCTGTATATGACATAGAGGAGGTTTAAATCTGATGATAGCAATGATAGCAATTCCTGGATCTGAATTACTTGTATTTTATTAATTGATTTTTAGCCTCCATTTGCATCCAACCTGATGAACATTTTGTGAAATATGGTGGAGTTCAGCTTCACTCAGCAGTCATCATTTAGTATACCAGTTAACATCGCCTGTTGTTCTTCACCAGTGATGACTGAAGGAGTCCTGTTGTAGTTCCCCAGTGCTTGGTTATGATGTCCTCTAGTTGGTGTACTAGTTAACAGCAGTGTAACTAGTTTTAAGGAGCAGCACATTCTTGTTTCGACTTCAATCACCGTTTCGCCTGAAAAGTTACTTTGCAGAAAATCTCCAGTCATCCATTGAGATCCATGAGGTTGGATTGTCTTCTTTTATTGTGCACTTGATTCTGTGTTTTTGTAAATATTGCCTGGATATGAGGTTCCTGGCTGTTCAAGGTCGTGTTAAATGATTTGATGTGCAGATGAGACACTTTAGGGCGAATCCCTTTCAGTTCCTCTTCTTACTAGAAGTCGCCTTTCTGTGCATTGGTGATTGTTACTTTTTGAATTCTATTTTAACTTTTGTTACCAAAAGATTGTGTCTTAATATTTATGTTTGTGACAGAATTCCAATAATAACCAAGCTTCTCACTTACAGCACAGCTTTAGGACTGCAGAATATATATAATATACTAGCAGAACATTTATTCCTGAATGTACACTGTTCATACATTTTAAAATTCATAAATTAAATTATATTTAGTAAACATTACCGCAGTATCCTGATAGTTTTTTTCAGATAGTTTTAACCTTGGTAAAATGCAGTTTTCCTTAAAGCAGACAGAACTCAAAAGTAATTTCTTTGTGTGCAACTGAATTGCCAGCATAATTGTGTGCTTTTTGTACATACATATATATGTAGATTCCTGTAAATGAATTTTGATCTTGTGTTCAGGTTTCTGTCGCTGTTGTTTCCAAATAGTTTGGAATTTCAGTAATTTAATGATGTGATGTGATGTTAGAATAAGAAGCCTGTTGGAGAAGAATGCCAAAAAATGTATTAGTCAAGAGTGACACGTATCTGGGATGCGGTTTTCATAGCCGGGGTTATCAGGGAAACGGCTGTGTGGCGTGACTGTTGCTGGTCGGCGCTGCCGTGTGGAGGGGTGGGAAAAGCCATCGTCTGGAAGTAAATTTCTCCTTAAATGTTGGCATGTGATACGGTCGACCGAGAGCGGCAATGGTTTGGAAATGTGCAATTCAGAGGTGATGATGAATTTACTTGTTGGAATGAAAAAAAGAAAATGTTGATGGATGGCAGCTGTAGGACAGATCCCATGATTGTTTGGCATGATGGGTAACTGACACCCATGCAAACTCCTCGCTGCTGCGTTCCTGTGCGTCCCGTCTTGCCACTCACCTGTCACCTTGCTGCTTCCTACCAAACCTCCTCCTTTCCAGTAGTGCTGTGTAGCGTAGGGCTCACCGTCCTGTTTGTGAAACAACGCCATGGTTAATAAAGAAGGCGTTTTTTTGCACTTGTGACGTCTTTGTGTGCACGTGTATGTTTTCTCCTTGGTAACTGACGTGTTTGTACGTTTCCACACAGGACCCGAATGCTCCTTTTTACCCATGAAACCCGTCTCTTTGCCAGGGACTGGGCGCATGTGTACAGTTCTACTGTTTCTATCACACTGTTCAATTCCACCATGTAAATTACTGTATTTCATGTTAACTTTGCAGAATTGCTCGCAGCTTTAAATGTACATTTCAGCTTGTTGTAAAATAATGATTCAATATTTGTTTGCAGGACAATGGGTTGAATGGATAACAGTCATAAATAAAATGAACAACTTTTTTACAATAAATGTGATCTTATCCTACAGTAAAATGTATAAATGTCTCAACTTTTTTACACTTTATTTGTGACTAATATCCTATATTTATATGTATAAATGTATATATGTTATGCCACGCCTCAAAATGGCCAATAATTGTAAAAAGTAATTTCTCCATGGAAGGAAAGGAGTAAAGTACAGGAGGGATTAAGTTGCTTGGGTTTTGCTATCAGAAGATGATGAGCTTTGGACTAGCGTGGCTCAGATACAGCCCGAGACACACACACACACACGATACATTTCTATTCCTGAATGAACTTCTGAGCCATACGTTCTGAAATGCAACGTAGACGAACATGTAAATGAAGCAGAACATGCCCTGTATGCAAAGATCTTGCTTATTCCATTTATGTTGCTTTTGCCTAATATTTTCCATAATTACATTAACTTGTATGCAGTTTCCATGCACTACTGTGTTCAAAGGAGATGGGTGTGTGTGTGTGTGTACATGCTGGGGCAGTGATTTCAGACTTACCCACTTTATAGCATCAGTCTCTCATCAGGGTAATCACTACAGCTCCAGACGTCCAGGAAGCCAGAACCTTTATCTGTACGCCGGTAAAGCTGCTCAGGGAGGTAATGAGAATGGCGATGAAGTTCTTGGCCAAAGTTTTCCTGGTTGGAGCTGCACTGGCGGCATTCATGTGGAGAGACACTTTTGATCCAGGTGAGGCAGTGAGGATCCTCTCAGAGTGTGTGTGTGTGTTGATTAGAGACTGACACATTCTGCATTCAGAATTACACACTGCCATGGCTTTGTGTGGGCCAGCAGGTGGCGTAGCAGTTAAGAACACAATGCTTGTAACCTAAAGGTTGTCGGCATAACTGCACACATACGCGACTCTGTTGTCCAGAAGCAGTGGGATTTTGCATGCAGGACTCCCTGTAGTGCTGTGAAGCTGGATCTTCTGCAGTTACACCAGACAGTGTGATGTTTGTGTGTTGTCCACCATCACCTTTCTCAAGTTTAATTTTAAACTGTTTCAAATTATAAATAGTTTGATTATGTTCCTATTGACTGATACCAGGTCCTTATTGAAAGTTAAAGAAAGGAAACCTTTGACCTGATAGAAGTTTCACTTAGTGGCTGTTCTCACGCTATCTGTGTGTACGTGCTCACGCAGTCTGCATGCCATACTAATGCTGCAAGTGAACATTCTGCTGAAAAACACGGGTTAAATTTTGACTAAATGTTCACTTTTTTATGGCCACCCCATTTTACTCTAGAATACTCTGGTCAAAGCTTAACCAGGTTCTGGCTGCCTGTTCTCTGGGGTAGAAGTCCCTCCCACAGACCCCTCCTTTGTACTCTGGTATTTACAAAGCACTGTGTTCTACCATGTTTTTAATGAAATGCATACAGACTGATAACTAACAACATCCAGCCAAGCAAGTGGGGGTACATGTGGGTTGTGATGTGTCTTACTGTTGTATATTTACCCTTAAAGGTGGCTGTTTGTACGCTAAACTACTTACAGTGATTTACCCATTTATATAGCAGGGTAATTTATCCCATATCAGTTCAAGTACTGTGATCTATAGCAGGAGGGGGGGGGATTTGAGCCTGTGTCCTTCCGGGGCAAGGCAACAGCTGTTCCCAGTGCAGCAGAACATGTTTTGTGCTCCACAGAGTCCCTGCGAGGTGCAAGGGTGCTGGTGACAGGCGCCAGTGCTGGCATCGGGGAGCAGCTGGCCTATCACTATGCCCGCTTTGGTGCGCAGCTGGTCATCACCGCCCGCAGGGAGAAGGTCCTGCAGCAGGTGAGCCGTGGGCTGTTGTGGGGCTGCAACTGGGTCAAGGTTAGAGGTCAGATCTCTTACCTCTGCAGTAAGGTACGGCACCCACAATGCATCCAGGCAGCTTTATATGGTAGAGTCCAGCCATTCATCTGTTACCCGTAATCACTGTATCCTGGTCACGGTTGTGGCTGTCAGGAGTCTGGACCAGGAATCTTGCATGTAACATTATTGATTATTATTCCCTAAAACAATCGATTGGGAAATGAAGGACACAGGTGCACTCGCTGTTTTGCCATATATGGTTAATGAACTGGGTTTTGAGGGCACAAGCAATACCCTGTGTCTCACAGCAACTCTCCATCCTCAGGTGGCCCACAGGTGTCTGCAGCTTGGAGCCCAGAAGGCACTTTACGTGGCAGGGGACATGGCAACGACCTCTGACCCCACCAGGGTGGTCAAGTTTGCTGTGGACAAATTGGGTGAGTGACAGACTGAATTACCGGGCAGGCTGCGGGTTCCAAACCCAGAAATGGCTGATGAATATTTTTTGATATTGAATAATAATTTGAGAGCACTGTGTGTTTCCTTAATCATGTGTGAATATTGTGTTCTTTTTAAATGTATTAACAATATGATAAACAGATTTCTCCCCTTATATTATGTGTGTTTTATACAAATTCTCTTCAGAAGCATGCAATTATTATCTTGCAGGTTGAGGTATGATGTGGCTGTTCTCTGTGATTCCTGTGCATTTATATAATTAATACAAATATTTGATTTCATAACTTATATTTGATGTGTAAAACGTCTTTGTTTTCTGATTTTTTTCTGTTTAAAATGGTTTTTGTAATTTGACAAAGTTAGGAAATAGCATCACTGGAAGTATGTGAACCCACATGTCGTGCACTGGGCTTTCAGGTGGACTCGACTACCTGGTGTTGAACCACATTGGGCCATATTCCTTCTCCATGTGGGATGGAGATGTGGAACACGTGCGAGGCCTCATGGAGGTACCCCGCCATTCACCACATTTACTTTACGATACACTACGTTTTAAGCGGGCAATGTGTGGAATCAGTGTCTGTTTATGCGGAAGGTGAACTTCCTCAGTTACCTGGAGCTTGCCTGGACAGCGCTGCCATCTCTTGAAAAGAGCAACGGCTCCATCGTTGTTGTGTCCTCCTTGCTGGGTGAGTTTCCAGGTGATGTGGTGGAGCTGTAGTCTTACTGCCCCTGTAGGGTGCTCACTGCCTTCTGTTTCACCTCCAGGGAAGATAAGCACCCCTTTCACGGGGCCTTACACAGCCACCAAGTTTGCGGTCAACGGCTTCTTTGGGACCATGCAGCACGAACTGGCCATGCGCAACAGCAACGTGTTGCTCACCATCAGCATCCTGGGCTTTGTTGACACAGAGTCAGCCATGGAGAAAATCAGGTGAGCATCCCCGCTGTGCAAGTCACTGAACTTCCAGGTACCTGGCTGTAGCAATGTGGAGATGCTGGCTTGATGGAGAAGTGAAACTGATCTACTTCCTGCCTCACAGTGGCCACACAAGCATGGTGCCGTTCCCAGCCAGTGAAGCTGCCTTGCACGTTGTCCGTGCTGGGAGCCTCCGCCAGAAGGAGTCCTTCTACCCCTGGTACACCTACCTGGTGTGTCTCATCAGGGACTGGTTTCCATTCTTCCGTGACACCACTCTCCGCAGCTTCTTCTACTAGAGGACTCGGCCGTCGGAGAGGAGTGTCACTGGGAATTCTGGGAGTCCGTGGGGATGGCTGACAAGAGCAGAGAGCTCCCTTGTGCATTTCTGACAGCTGCCAGGACAGAAGTAGCCTTAGTGGGCACCTTATTTGAAGGTCACAGTGCCATCGGGAACCATTCGATTCCCTCACAAATGTACTGTTTTAATTAGGAGAATGGATACTTTTAAATGGATAAATTATTTAATTGAATCTTGATGGAGTGGGAATGTTGCCTCTGTGCTATCACTGGTTAGAGCCTGATCCTGTGTGAAGGAGGTGTGTGGGATTTGTAGAGATCAACTGGTCCTTCATGAGTGTAATTTTTAACAGAATGGAGGTGCTTTGGTGAACAACCTGCTGGCAAATGGTGAGTGAAAAGGCTGCAATGCTGTGTTCTGTGGAAGGGCCTCACCTAGATGACAAATGGTAGCAAATTTTTAAAAATATATACATTTTACTGTCCAGTGTGGATGTTTTGCAAGCATCGTCTGAAATTACCGCCCATTTCCTTTGGGAACCAAATAAAAGTAAGAATGACCCTTACAAAGCAAACTATAGTGCTGCTTGTTATTTATTTCCTATTTAAGAAGATCAGGAATGAGCTCACCTGGCAGCTCGGTGAGTGGAAAGGACAGATTTTTTTTTGTGAGCCGACAAACTCTGACAATCGGTGAAATGAAAAGGCCGCTTCAGCGCCATCCTCTGGTTCTCCGAGGGAATGAAGGGTCCCGTCACAGAGAAGCGTGAATGTTAACAAATAAACAATGCGTAAATCTCAGCTTTTTGGACCACAGCGTCACCACAAATCATTCAATCATCGACACTGGGGCGTTTAAACTATTTGGGCAGTAAGGAGTACAGAAGGTTGTGTGTTTTGTCTCCTAAGGTCTTTTAAATTACATGTTTATATATTCGCACGCCTCTGCTGCTGTGATACGGATACTATGTTTATTATATTTCAGTCATTAGAGAGTGTGGCCTTTCGAACCCACGACCGCTGGACTCGGCCCACATTTAGCCTGGCATGCCACCCACCAGGGGGCACTGTTTCTCACGGCACGCGAACCAGCTCTGTTTAAGGAAGAGCAATGGTGGGAGACTGCTAATCCAGCCACAAGGGGATGCACAAACTACTGTATTTCTTCGCACCGGTCCCAAGCCCGGATAAATGGGGATGGTTGCGTCAGGAAGGGCATCCGGCGTAAAAATTTGCCAAACCTAATATGCGGACAAAAATACAAATTTCCATACCGGATCGGTCGAGCCCTGGGTTAACAATGACCGCCACCAGTACTGCTAGCCAACAGGGTGCTTGCGGAAATTGGGCTACTCTTGGCCGAAGAAGGAGAAGAAGCCGAAGGAAAAGAGGAGGAAGGCATGTCCGGAGGAAGGAGGAGAGGGGGAAGGTTAAGAGAGTGGATGTGAGGGTAGGAACTTTGAATGTTGGTAGTATGACTGGTAAAGGGAGAGAGCTTGCTGATATGATGGAGAGAAGGAAGATTGATATATTGAGTGTGCAAGAGACCAAATGGAAAGGGAGTAAGGCTAGGTGTATCAGGGGGGAGTTTAAACTGTTTTACCATAGTGTGGATGGGAGGAGAAATCGGGTGGGGGTTATCCTGAAGGAACAGTATGTCAAGAGTGTTTTGGAAGTGAAGAGAGTGTCCGACAGAGTGATGGTTATGAAACTGAAAATTGATGGTGTGATGATGAATGTTGTTAGCGCATATGACCCGCAAGTTGGGTGTGAGATGGATGAAGTGGTGAAGAGTGTACCCGAGGGAGAGAGAGTGGTAATTGGAGCGGATTTCAATGGGCATGTTGGTGAAGGAAACAAAGGAGATGAGGAGGTGATGGGTAGGTATGGTGTCAAGGAGAGGAACACAGAAGGTCAGATGGTTGTGAATTTTGCGAAAAGGATGGACATGGCTGTGGTAAACACGTATTTTAAGAAGAGGGAGGAACACAGGGTGACATACAAGAGTGGAGGAAGATGCGCACAGGTGGATTATATCTTATGCAGGAGGGCCAGACTGAAGGAGATTGTAGACTGCAAAGTGGTGGCAGGGGAAAGCATAGTTAGGCAGCATAGGATGGTGGTATGTAGGATGACATTGGAGATCAAAATAGAAGGAGAGTGAGGGCAGAACCAAGGATCAAATGGTGGAAGTTGAAAAAGGAAAACTATAAGGTGGAGTTCAGGGAGGAATTAAGACAGGCATTGGGTGGCAGTGAAAAGTTACCAGTGAACTGGGCATCTACAGCAGAAGTGGTAAGGGAGACAGCTAGAAAGGTGCTTGGTGTGACATCTGGACAGAGGAAGGAGGACAAGGAAACCTGGTGGTGGAATGAGGAAGTACAGGAGAGTATACAGAGGAAGAGGCTGGCAAAGAAGTGGGATACACAGAGAGATGAAGAATGTAGACAGGAGTACAAGGAGATGAGGCATAGGGCGAAGAGAGAGGTGGCAAAGGCTAAAGAAAAGGCGTATGGTGAATTGTATGACAGGATGGACACTAAGGAGGGAGAAAAGGACCTGTACCGATTGGCTAGGCAGAGGGACCGAGCTGGGAAACATGTGCAGCAGGTTAGGTAAAGGATAGCGATGGAAATGTAGGAGAGTGTGTTGAGCAGATTGAAAGAGTACTTTGAGGGGCTGATGAATGAAGAGAATGAGAGAGAGAGAAGGTTGGATGATGTAGGGATTATGAATAAGGGAGTGCAGTGGATTAGCAAGGAGGAAGTTAGGACAACTATGAAGAGGATGAAGAATGGAAAGACTGTTGGCCAGATGACATACCTGTGGAAGCATGGAAGTGTTTAGGAGAGACGGCAGTGGAGTTTTTAACCAGATTGTTTAATGTGATCTTAGAAAGTGAGATGATGCCTGAGGAGTGGAGAAGAAGTGTACTGGTACCAATTTTTAAAAATAAGGGTGATGTGCAGAGCTGTAGTAACTACAGAGGGATAAAATTGATCAGCCACAGCATGAAGTTATGGGAAAGAGTAGTGGAAGCTAGGTTAAGAGGGGAGGTGATGATTAGTGAGCAGCAGTATGGCTTCATGCCGAGAAGGAGTACTACAGATGCATTGTTTGCTCTGAGGGTGTTGATGGAGAAGTATCGAGAAGGTAAGAAGGAGTTGCATTGTGTCTTCGTGGACTTATCAAGAAAGCATATGACAGGGTACCTAGAGAGGAGCTGTGGTATTGTATGAGGAAGTCGGGTGTGCCAGAGAAGTATGTAAGAGTGGTACAGGATATGTACAAAGACAGTGTGACAGTGGTGAGATCTGCGGTAGGAGTGACGGATGCTTTCAAGGTGGGGGTAGGATTACATCAAGGATCAGCTTTGAGTCCTTTCTTATTTGCAATTGTGATGGACAGTTGACAGATGAGATCAGACAGGAGTCACCGTGGACTATGATGTTTGCGGATGACATTGTGATCTTTAGTGAGAGTAGGGAGCAGGTTGAGGAGACCCCGGAGAGGTGGAGATATACTCTAGAAAGAAGAGGAATGGAGGTCAGTAGGACTAAGACAGAATACATGTGCATAAGTGAGAGGGAGGACAGAGGAATGGTGAGGATGCAGGGAGTAGAGTTGGTGAAGGTGGATAAATTTAAATACTTGGGATCAACAGTCCAGAGTAATGGGGAGTGTGGAAGAGAGGTAAAGAAGAGAGTGCAGGCAGGGTGGAGTGGGTGGAGAAGAGTGTCAGGAGTGATTTGTGACAGAAGGGTACCAGCAAGAGTGAAAGGGAAGGTCTACAAGATGGTAGTGAGACCAGCTATGCTACATGGGTTGGAGACGGTGGCACTGACCAAAAGACAGGAGGCAGAGCTAGAGGTGGCAGAGTTAAAGATGTTAAGGTTTGCATTGGGTGTGACGAGGATGGACAGGATTAGAAATGAGTATATTAGAGGGTCAGCCCAGGTTAGACGGTTTGGAGACAAAGTCAGAGAGGCGAGGTTGCGTTGGTTTGGACATGTGCAGAGGAGAGATGCTGGATATATTGGGAGAAGGATGCTAGGGATGGAGCTGCCAGGCAAGAGGAAGAGAGGAAGGCCTAAGAGGAGATTTATGGATGTGGTGAAGGAGGACATGCAAGTGGTGGGGGTGACGGAGAGAGATGCAGAGGACAGGAGGAAGTGGAAGCTTTTGATCCGCTGTGGCGACCCCTAACGGGAGCAGCCGAAAGAAGAAGAAGAATGGTGGGAGACTGCGGTTGGAACTTGTTTCTGCCCTTTTGAGTCCAAGCCTTTTTTTATGAATCGTGTGGAAAACTGTATTTTTTCTACTTTATTAATACTACTCCAAAATTAAAACAAGAAAAACGCCAATGAAAACCAAATCCACAACACAAGAAACATCTCACGAAACGTAACACACCGGAGGAGAGCAACCCAGCAAGTACTATCTTGACATAAATATTAAAATATTTTAAAATTATTTGAAGTAAAGAAAACTCAAACAGTGGCCAAGACAAAAACCTCCAAGAAAATAAAAAACTAAACCATACCACCCATCTCATCTTAAGATATAACCATGGTGAAACCACAAACACTTAAAAAATCACTTAAACAATTAGGAGTAAACGTTAGAAGTTTAAAATCTGTAAAACACAAATAACAATCATTTACAGTATGTTTCCCTCCTCCCCAATGTCTACTTGGGGTTCCTGCAACAATTCTGAGGAACTCCGCCTGCAGAAAACTGTGCTGGAATGAAAGTAAAAGTAAAAAAGAAACCAAAATGACACGCCCACAAATATTTTCATTCCACACTCATCCTAGGTTCAAGCCTCAAATGACGGTTTCGTGGAGGTGTGGGGTCCAAACTGAGCCACCCTGGTATTCGAGGTTAAAAGGAGCCCATGTAGTCATTTTCTGTTTCAAAACGGCTCAAAACCGCGGGGGAGGGGCGCGTTTTCACACCGTAAACCCGATGTTACGAAATAACCCGAAAACACGAAGTGCTCTGACAAATCCGAACACGAATTCAGACGCGAGGGCTGCGCGTTCCCGGGAGATTTATGAGCGAATCTGGACCGGCGAAGGTGCAGCGGCGCCTACCGAATTGATAGCTCTCCGTGGACATAAATCCTGTGTTTGGGAAGCTTCTGCGTGCTCACACTTACTTTTAAATTGACTGAAATACAACCAAGCGAGAAACCAATATTTATTGTTTTTTTTTTTTCCTCCGGCCTCCACAAACACCGAATTCATCAATGCTGGAGCACCTGGAAGCAAAATAAAATCGCTTCTCTTGACACCATCTGTTGGTTATGCTTTCATGTGTCTTTCCCAGAATATAAAACCATTTGAGGCTCCGGGTTCCAGGCAGCGCAATATGCCCCACGGCCTCTAGGTGGCGCACGCATTGAAGACTCGTGTTTATGGCCATTGCAGCTAAACGGGAGCTGCGGGTGTCACTGCGGGCGGCCTCTGATTGACTGTTTCCTGGAGGACCCTTAACTGCTCCATCTTTACTAAATGTAAATTTATTTGAAATGTTGGTAGAAGGCCCTCATGCTGCTTTAAGCAGCTGTACTATGGTTTAAGAATTCCATATTGTACATGTTTATTTTAATGCAAAATACATGTGCAGTGGCAGTTGAAGTGACTGAACAGGAATGGTCTTCACCATGTCCTCCTGGGTGGAAATGTCCAGACCTCCACCTTGTGTCACCTGACCTCCTGTTACCTGCAAGAAGCTGCTGTGGCTCAGAACTCAGTGAAGAGACAGGAGTGGTGGCGGTGCTCTCTGGTGGTGAGTCATGTGCTGAAATAGTGATGATGATGCCTGATCTTCTGTCCTGGCCAGTGAGGTGCGTCAAAGTTCTGGTTATAACCTTTCAAACCCTGAAGGTTAGATTATTCTAGCTTTATACATGCAGCAATATTTTATAACTTTGTACAAGAAGGATGCGGTAAACAATGATCTATAATTTCATGTGGATATGACAAGGTTAAAGGGTTTAGGTTTTCAGCTGCCATATTTGTGAAAAGACACAGAAAAATGGTTGAGTGCGTGGACACTCGCCAAACTTAAATTTGACTCTTGACCTTTGACCTTCTCCCCACATGGTTCCTTGGCTATAGTTGAGAGAGGAAACACATTCTAGCCTTTCTGAGATTTAGTTTATCATCAAGGGTGTATCTCCGTGGGCAGGAGGGATATATTTGACTGCGTTTCTGAATTCCCCCTCGCTGCCAACAGCTTGTTAGACACGGAACTTAATGATGCAACACGCGGAGCCCCCTGGCCTCTGGAGGAGAAGAAAAACCCACATCAGATATTAAGCATTTGCATCGTAAATCTCAGGGAAGTTACAATAATGTGCAATTGGCTCCCTCATCAGAGTCCATTTTACCCCAATTTATTACCTCCCGGTGCTGCAGGAAGGCGGGGTGGTTGTTATTAACTGGGTGTAATAAAAATGAAGCGTCCGCTAGAGCACTGACCAGTGGCCACTCTGCTTTTGATTTGACAAAACTGTGTTCCCCTTTCCTGCAAAGACATTTTTATTATTTATCACTAACATTAATCTGTTATTTAATGGCAGCTAGACAAAGCCACTCATCATACCATGTTTTTACCTTGCTGGACCAGTGTGGTGCATTTTAGATGAAGGAGCCCTTCTGGTGTCTCATACAGGTTTTGTGTTCAAGAAGTAAGCCAAGACCTCACCCATCCCCCAGCGCAGGCGGACAGCGTGCCAGTTACCATAGTATGATAAAAAAAAGTGAGGCCCTTCTGGTTCTAAGGGGATGTGAGGATGAGAGGGCAACTCACTGGATCGTGGAGGAACCAAAGTGTGACAGCAAAGGGAGTAGGGAAGGAAATCATAGCTCCTGACTTGGGCACCGCTGCCCCTATGTGAAGATGGACAGCAGTCTGAGTGACCACCGAACCTGTGTTGTCAGCGATGCTGACGCCTTCGTGTACCAAACGTGTATTTGAGAAGTAAACATACTGTTTGAATTTTTATTGTAAAATTGAAAAAAACGGGACAGAGAAAAGCCTGACGAAGCAACTCCTTCTGTACATCCTTTTGTAACAGAAATAAATAGATAAGTCAATAAATAGAAATAAAACCCTTCTTTTAAATAAATAGGCAATATAAATAATTGTCATTAATAAACGAACCCATAATAATAAATTGTCAAAGCAGCAAGTAGTAGAGGTGTTTGAAAAAGGGAAAAAAGTTTGGTTTCCCAGGCAATCGCTGAACCTTTCTGAGTAAATAAAAATCAAGGCTCTGCTCAAGTCTTCTGTGCTGTAATGAAGCCATCCAACCTGTAGGTGGCGCACTCAAGAGTTAAATAACCTGGAAACAGGTTTTCTTCAATAACACTGACAGTTTCCCCGTCGTCCCTTTAAACATTTGAAATATCACTATAACAGACTCAACATTAGTTAGTTTTTGTGCTGACAACTGGATGTATACCATGACCTTTAAAAAGCCCCCCCTATATCCCATGTTCCCCACCCCCTGTACCCCAGAAAGGTCCTGTGCTGACAATTCTCCCTAAATATACACTTTTTTATTTATAGTAAGCTTTAAAATTTTTTTTCATAGCATTCAAACCACAGCTAGACTTCTATCATCAGTATAGTAACCTTTAGTAACCTTTGACCCTCCCTCCCCATCCTACTGAGCATGCTCAGAGTCCCAGTTTGCATCATGGGTAATCGGTGAGCGAACGAACAGAACATCACTTAAATGAGGTGGTAAATGAATGGCATATGAATGATTTCCACGAACACCCACAGGAGCCGAACCAAACAGGAATGCCGGGGTTGTGGTCTCAGTACATGTTGAGTTTGAAGTCTTCACCTGTTACCATGTTTGGCTGGCGTGCCACTGTGTGCGCAGGATAACGCAGCTATTTCTGCCGCTTAAACCCATGGGGTCTGGCTGTATTAACTAAAATTCCTCCCACTTCAGAATTATCTTTATATTCTAACAATTTTTTGAAATTGTGCTTTTAAGTAGTCTGCTTCAGTGTTTCCAGTTAATTTGATTGATCTGCATGAAATGAGCAGAGTTTGACAATGCAAAGGCAACACAACATTAACCAGAGATGGCTTGTAGCTCACTGTGGCCTGTTGGTGGAGGGAGGTCGATGAGTCAAGCCCAAACAGGCTTGTGTGTTAGGGTTTGTGGGAGAGTTTCTCTATGGTAAATTGAGCACTGGGCCCAATTATTGAGGATTCAAATGGGCAGGACAGACCTATAGGACCATGTACATATATGCAAGTTCTGAGGTATTGAAGGAAAACAAAGTAAGAATATTGCAGGAACAGTCAGCAGCATGCAGACTTCATCCAGGACACATTTTAGATGCCCCCCCCCCCCATTATCCCTTATATTGATTTACTTTTAAAAGCAAAAGCCAGTTAATTAATTAGGCTTGCAGTTAATTAGGTGAAAGTGAGGCTGAGCCCTGGGGATTGTGGGTAAGAGGCTCACCAGAGACCAGCCTGTGTGCTGGGCTGGAGGTCATAGAGGTGTACCTGTGGCCTGGCCCATAGTTCCCTTTCTCCATGACACCTTAGCCAGCTAGACTGTAGCCCCTGACAACTTGGGCTTGGACCAGGTTGTTACTCTGGACCTGGTAATTTCTCAGATGGCCACCAGGTGGAGGGATTTTTAAAGGAAACTGCCAGAGCACAAGTGTTAGGCAGCTAAGAAGCACCTCCAGGTCTAGCAGAATACACGGTGATATATGCCATGGTAATGGGTTCTGGTTCATGTGGGGGGGGCTGTGTGGGAATGATGTTGATGTTGGGACCAGGGCAGGAGGGGCATCGTTGGGATACCAGCTTCCACAGAGGAAGTGTGTCCAGTGGCCGCAAGCTGCCCACCTGAACATGCTCATAACCTCTAATAATGAGAGCCTACAACACAAAACACCCTAAAATACCCTTCTATTACCCTCCTTAAAAGTCCCTTTTCTTTATTTTTTTCTTTCTATTTAAAAGAAATAGAAAGATTTTGAACACCCCCCCATCCCACCCCCGCAGGCTGGGTAACAGAAAAAGAAACCAAATCCCCATCTTCCTCCGCCCTGAAGTTATAATTCTTGTCTTACTTGTTATATTATTAGCAGTAGTTTGTAGTATTAGCATAATTAATATTAAGTATATACATTATGGTTGAGAACAATAAAAACGTTTGGTCCTTTGGTCCCTAAAGGGGGAGAGATTTTCGGGTGCACGGTTGCTATGGAAACCCGAGTGACCTCAAAGTCATAGTTCTGCGCTTGTTTAGAGTGAGCAAGCAAAGAGGGAGAGACAGATAGAAAGAGAGAGAGCGAGAGAGAGAGAGAGAGCAAGCAAGCAGGCAAGTGAGAGACAGGAGGTCCATCAATAGGACAGGAACTTCTCACGTCCCGCTCAGGTTCCTTGATCTTCAAGTTTTAACCCTCATTTGTCCAGTAGATTAAAAGCCAAAAGCGCCACTGGTTTCCTACGTGTGTGCGCGCGCACACGCATGCACGCGCGCATTTATATATATGTTAATAGAAATCTATTTCTTGTATGCTGCCGCTCTTTTGTTTGTTACGTCATGTTGCTGCGTTGGGAACTGTGGTCCCAAAGAGGAAAAGCTGTTTCTGCGACTGTGTCCTCGGGTCCTTCCAGACACTGTCGCCACCACCGCCACTGTTGTCCTGCTCACTTCCATCGTGCCATTTGTCTTTGCAAATACTGATATGTCTCCAAAATTCCTTGGTTTTTTTTTAAACTTGTATTTTGATTTTAAAGAAAAAAGTTGCTCTCTTGAGATATCTTCTTGTCTTCAAAACCTGGAGGAACAAGATGAAGAGGCTCTGAAGGCCACGCTTTACAGGCCGATTAAAGACGTGCCTGTGCATGTAGTCTAACTCCGACTGGACTCAGGGTTTCCTTCTGCCCGAAAATGATTGAAAACAGAAATAAACCCCAACTGCGGCATCCTCCAGCTCAGAATGAGCATAATTTGTGTTGAAGTACCGTGGTACACGAGAGGGGTAAAAAGAATGAAGGGCAGCTGTGTTATTGCTGTATGCAGGGTGGTTCAAAAAGAAGTGAACACATTTGTAAATGTATTACCCATTAACTCAGTAGTGATGGTGGAACAGTGTATGAATCTGGAAAAAATGAAGGGTAAGTACAGATTGCTTACACTACATACATGGTCATGTGGTACTTGTTTACAGAGATAATTTTTACCAAAGTATTCAGCTCCTTTTAAATCACCCTGTAGCAAAATAATTAAAACTCTATATTTCCTCATTTTAGAAAAACTGAAAAAACCCAAAAGTCATTCTCTGTGTTTTGTGAGCTACAGTCAAGGCGTGTACCTGTGGGACACGTGTGCTGCACTAGGCTGGTCAGTAGGGGCGACTTGCGTCTTTCGGCCTCTTGAGCTGCACTTTGAGCCGTTTCATGCCGATCTGGAAGCCGTTCATGGCCTGGATGGCGGCCTGGGCGCTTGCCGGGTTGTCGAAGCTCACAAACCCTGCAGACAGTTGGGAACGTAAGCGGCGCACACTCTCTCTCTCACACACACACACACACACACACACACACACACACACACACAACTCATACTCTGGTCACATTGCCCTCACCGAAACACTTGCTCTGGTTGGTCGCACGGTCCATAAAGACCTTAGAAGATATGACTGTACCGAATGGGAGGAAGGTCTGCATGAGCTCATTATCGCCAAACTCCTGCGGCAGGTGGTAGATAAACAGGTTACAGCCCTCAGGACCTGTGGAGAGAGAAGCATCACACGGTCAAATACAGGAACACACGGTCAAATTTGACCTCATTCTGACCGCCTTGACACTCGGGACACAAACACGGGTTCAGCTGCTACTTGCTGATGTCTTGGACAAACAGTTTTGACTCCACCATCACACTATGGTCCAACAATGTTTATCACACTGGTTTTGCATGACAGGAGCAATTTAAATTTTACGTCCTATTGTGTTACTGTCGTAAACAATGCGGTGCTGTACAGCATTGTGGTAAGAATATTACACTTAAATTAATCTTCCTGAATGTCTCCACACCCAGAAACTTCCCCCATTTATCAGGGATATTGTGGGTGGACTGTATGTAAATGAGCAGTGCAGGATGCTGTTAGATCCCATGCCCCCCTTCTCCATGGCTGCCCGTTTGGATGTCAAACCCTGGGCCGTTAGTGGTGCTCAGCTCTTACCTTCTCTCTGCTGCTGCTGTGGGATGACCTGAGGCGGCTGTGGCAGTGTCTGTCCAATAGGGGTCAGGGTGGCTGCTGGGTAAATGGCTGTGTTCACACAGGCAGAGGGAGAGAGGCATTTTCAGCGAGGTGTGGCTCTAACAGGAATGTGTGGGGTCGATGGGGATGCAGTGCGGTACCTGTGTACTGTTGGACACCGGTGAAAGCCTGCTGGAGGGTGTCTGCTGCCGTGGGACTCTGGGCTGAATAGGGTGGCAGACCGTTGGCATACACGGCCTCCACGGCAGGATGCCCATTGGGCTGGTGCGGGAGGCCTGCAAAGCCGTTGACGACGGGGGTGACGATGCTTGGCACGGCAGGAGTGGCAATGCTGGCGGGAGGCGAGCTCAGGCCTGGGGGGGGGGGGGTCAAGCACCGAGAGCAACACCCAGGATGAATCATTGGTTACAAGAGGTTCAAAACGCTCAAACTGGGCCACTGCACTGTCAGAATTGATTTCAAAGGTTCTTTCCTTTCGGAACCTCGGCTTCTCTGATGGAAGGCAGAGGACAGTTTGCTCTCATGGTGAAGGAGCGAGAAAAAAATCCTTGGAAATGAGACATGAGTTGTAAATAATGTGCAAGTGTGGTCAATTACGGGGTCTCAGACTCCTATTTGTTTTGTATGCTACATTTTTTGGCGGTGGCAGCAGATGGCGTAGTGATTAGAAACCGAGTTCTAACCCCACCTCTTGTAATACCCTTGAGAAAGGTCCTTACCCTGAAACAGCACAGTAAAATTGGCCTAGCAGTATAAATGGGTAAATCATTGTAAGTCACTTTGGAAGAAAATAATGGTTAATAATAATCAAATAAATGTATTCAGGAGCAGATTCTTTAGGAAAGCCAACAGTCCTATAAAAGGTGAAAGACATTCACTAATGGCTTCCAAAACACATAAAACCCCTCAACGGTTCTTTAATATGTATTCATGAAAGCCTAAAAATGCCTTCGGATTTTATATTACTGAGCTGTAATTAAAGTTTTATGAGTATGCACTGAGTGTGCGGTCGGGATCCGCGGGAGCGACTCGCCATTTACGCAGCGCTCATTGGGCTAATGATACATTCGAATTAACGGCAGGAACACGCCTCCTGCTGGAGAACACGCCACACTCATGCGAATCCTGTCTTTCCTCCGCCGAAGCATGAAATGTACATTAATTCTAACATGTTCCTATTTATTATTTTTGTCCAGCACTAAATGTCATTGTGAAATAATGGGCACCTTGTTGCCGGGAGAGATTCCGCATAGTTTACGTGTGTATTGATTATAATAACTGTTGGAGGGAGTTTGGCTCCGCTGCTGCTCTGTCAGGGTCCCTCTGTGGCCTCAATACGACCAGGTGAACGTTGGGTCAGGGCCCTGCTGAAGATAGCATTGCTTTTGGGTGACCGCTGACTGCTGCTCGCAACACGTTCTGCACATATTTATTTGTGCCTTTGTGCACAAAAGGCGACATCCTATTAATTTTCCACGGCTTTTGTGGATCCTGAGTGTTTTTTTTTTCTACCTCCCGAGAACAGTTTTCTCCACTCAACGCAGAATAAACATAATCCAGTGCAGCGCTTCTCATCTGTATGCCAAATAAATATGCAAATGTAGACAGCCCTGTTCTCAGGAGGGTGGGAGGGGCTGGTTGACTGCCTGACACCCTTGGGGGTACCTACCCGACACCGGTGTCATGGGGGTAGGTGGCAGGCCGTTCATGTTGAGCGCCCCCACTTGGTGGATCTGGGCGGTGGGGAAAGCCACACTGGGAGTCAGGTATCCACCGTGTGTGGCAGCCATAATGGCGGCCTGTTGCTGCATCAGCTGGAGAGAGGGAGGGAGAAATTAGACCACAGAACAGTCAGTGGGAAAACCAGCAGTCACAGACAGGTCGTGGCGGTCAGCAAGATGGCATCCTCCACAATGGAGTGTTGAGGCCACATGCAGCACAGGTCCTGTATAGATAACACACTGACTATCCTCAAGGCCTCAGTGACAGCAAATCCTTGTGCAGTCGCCTTGTTCCACAGCCCCTCGCTCATTTTCTTTATTTTCTCTATGTGAACAGCGGGCTTTTTTTCCCCAGCTGTGATTTATTTACTCTCCTTGCGTGAGCAGGTTGCAGACGTCGGCGACAGACAGGAAGCAAAATTGCCTCTGGCCACATTTTCATCACTGTGGGAACAACCTCCTCTGTCTCTTAATAAAACCCAGAAGGGGAGGTAGCTGCCCCCCCCCCTCACGTACGCCAGCTTCTGCTTCACCATCCGCTGGCTATGATGCTTCTGCCTTCTTTTTATCCCACCTGATGGTATCTTCATCCCCACATTGGCCCAACCCTTAGTTATCACTGCAACTCTGTTCTCTGCCAACAGGGGGCATCTTTAGCCTTTGGCACAATACTCCGTAACACACCCCTCTCATGCAGGGCCCCAATGGGGTCGGAAAAGGGGTGTGGGCCTGTTCTTTGCTGTATTTCGGTCCATCTGTTACACAGGATCTTAATATTACTAAAAAAAAAAGTCACAATATTCTTTATTTGCCTGCCATTTTCTTCATTTATGTATTTTCTATAATGTGTCTAACAGAGCAAATGTCAGCTGTCCTTCAAGCTGATAAGTGGCAGTAAAGAATCATCAAAAGTAAATGTGAGACAACTTGCTTCCACAGTGTTTACAGCCCCTATCTAGTGTTCCTGCCTGTCAGTGATCAATAATATGACGATGCGCACTGTACATTATGGGACAAATCGATCAACAATGAACACTGAATAGATGTTTGTGGAGATGTGCTTTTATTTTCAGTCAGTGGTTTGAGGAGAAGGCTATAAGGGTTCGCAACAGTTTAGTTTTATTTTAATGTAACTTGAGAAAAGTTACATTACCAAGCAATACAATACCAAGTGTTTTTGTTCTGTCACAGAATGTAACCTGTAAATAAATTAGTGATGTCTGTGTTATTTACTTGTTCTGAGTGTGACTTCGTGGTAAAAAGCTGCACTCCGGTCTCCTCATAACAAACCTGCAGGATGGCGGGGGGCAGAGTGAGCTGCTGGTGACCCCGGTGCTTTACTGCAGCCCCTTGGGGGCTAATTTGGGTCTCCCTGTCTGGGCAGGAGGGGGCGCTACTGTCCAGTGGCCTCTGCACCGGGCCAGGCTGCCTGCCCACGCAGCCGGCTGCTCCCTAGTGACGCATTAGAATACGCAGCTGTTAGCGCCTCCTGCTGCTAACTTCAAGGTGCACGGAGTTGAACCAGGATGATGAGATATGGATTAACTAAAGCATCCTGACTAGTGCAGCTTCTGCAGGACCCCTTCAAACCACATTTTTATTAACAGAATTATTACAAAATGCTACTGCCTTATAAATAGGCTTCATTTGTCAAAACGGTTGTCATGGTGATTGTGACGCGTGTTCTGCCTTTGGACACATCCTTAGTGTTGCCCCTAATTTACACCTCGACGCTGTGGTATTACTCATTTTAGTGCACATACACCAACTTGTTAGGCATGTGCTGTTTAAAACGTGTTTATAAAGTACAAACTGCGTAAAAAACAGGCGTCCAAGTAATCTGTGTGCAAGTGTCCATATTTGGACTGAATTGCAAAGTAATAAAAGAAAAATGTGCAGCAATGAGGCTGTTGCCCCAACTGCCAGTCTGGGCTTTTCTCACCACCTGCACGTTGCTTTTCCCTCATGGTTTACCATACAGTTTACACTGATATAATAATGTGTGCGCTGTTGGATTTTGTGGTTAAAAACTCCAAAGTGTCTCGGTTCCCACTGACAAGGATCAGGACGGGACCCCATATTTGTCCTTGTGGACCCAGGGTGATCAGCGCCAAGCTTGGCCTGTAGGAGGAGCAAGTGGAGCGTTTACCTTGACAGGTCATTTGCCTGAGTGTAGACAACGTGGCTCCCAGGTGCTCATGCACACGTTTTAGTTTTCCTCCATGATCCCCACTGGACTGTAGCTGTGATAGGAGACTCTGTCCCTGAGTCAGACCAGAGTCAGAGCTGCCGCCGGACACACGGGTCCGAACAAACACGTCCAGCAGCAAGCAGCCGAGTCGAAACAACTTGCACGCTAAGCTTAATATTCTCACCGTTATGGTGACAGATTAGGCAACAGGTGATGGACACAAGGCACAGCCATCAGTTTTTTTACATTTGGCAAATATTGTGGGTCATTTTTATGGACAGCTGTTGGAACAGGAACACAAATGCAGTACCATGGAAAGAAGCCTGTTGTTTAACTATGTGTGAACAACGAAAACAACTGAACTACGAGTCTGTTTTGTTCCTAAATCCAAAGTCTCTCTTACTGTTAATTCACAGTTAATAAATGTTAATACAGAAGGAACCTTTTTTTGGGAGGGGGGGTGTTAAGGTTTATATAAGTTCTAGATATAGAAAATATAGATTTAAAAATGAACTGAGACTCCATTTGAACTTTTTATGAAGTTTGAGCCAGATTAAAATTCAAATTCATTTGAAATGAAAGTCATCTCCAACACCTGTTCAGTGCCATCTCATTCGTCCCATAAAGATGTTCAGTGTTCCTCGCGTGTTTGCTGGTTGCTGACACTGAGGTGTAAACACTTGGGAAGTGAATTGAATTACTCTCCTGTTCTGTTTGGCTGCTTTGTACTGCCACCTATCAGCTTGGTTAGTAAACACACACTGCAGACAGAAAATTAAGTAACTGCGAAATATGTTTATAATTTGGCTCTCTTTTCTGTATCTGGTGTAAGTGGAGATACAGGTACACAGTGTAATGTAGGAGCAAGTAGGGGGGTGGGGTAGGCTGACTCACTGCGTGGGCATAGGTGCTGTAGGTGCTGAAGGGCAACGCTACAGCCGGGTTGAAAATGCCGAAATGTCCAACCATCTGTTGCATGCGCCGGATAGTGCGCTCCTTGTCCGTGTCGGCAAACTTCACCACCAGGCTGGAGGAGGCGCCCTGAGCGGGATGGCCAGAGGTTGTTTGAGGACACCACATGCTCATTTGTGTAACTATAGTTCAGTAGCTTGGTGTAAAAACAATGTATAAAAGGGAGTTTTCATATCAGAAACATGGTAAAACTGCAAGTGGCTGTGTGTGTGAGTTGGGGGGGTCCCTGAGGGGACAGGAGGACAACCCACTCTGGTCTGTCTCAGGTTATGTTTGACACCTCCCGCCTTGCCACCAGACCATTAGTGCTCCCATCTCCGAGCCCCACCTCCATTTGCTAAAGTGACCGCTGCAGGAGGATTATGGGATGACCTTGTGGGGGAGCTCTGTATCTTGGAGGGGTGCATTACAGTCAAACGCTGTTAAATGTGACCCTAGCAAGTAGGTGTGGTAGCAGTGGGCGGAGTAGGGGGAGTATCCTCCCAAGCTCCATTATGTTATCCCCACTAGTGTCCAATTTTGACCTCCCGGAATCCAGCCCCCCCCCCCCTCGCCTTAGATGAAGAACGCTAGAGACTCGGCTGCTGTGGTGCATGATGGGACTGTGCTGGGGGGGCTTCAGTGGTGTCACAGCAGTCCGTCCAGCCAGTCTTTCAGGAGACACCCTTGCTGCTCTTTCATATTTTAAAATGATGTTTTATTTATACCACGGCTGCATGGTTTAGTCAGTGTTTTACAGAATAATGATTTATGCCGCCTTAAGGCTGTATCGCGTCCAAACTGGAAACGTCTTAATAAGTTGCGCTTGCTGCATGCAATAATGGGCAAATTTATTATTGAAATGTTTACTGTTTATTATGTAAATTGGCGGGGATGTGAAGTTGTGAGTGAAGTTCTCTGGGAATACAAATAATAAGGATACTTGGCATAAATGGGAACAAAAAAATAGAATCCCATAAACGGCATTGCTTGAATACAATTCTGCAGTCCTTGCAATATTTTTACTTTTTCATGGAATATTTTCATACTATCTATGCATAAAAAATGTTTTTCCTTGATATATGGAGACCTTGTCCGAGTACAGGATACAGAACTGCTGAAGTTTTGTGTGTGTGTGTGTGTGTGTGTGTGTGTGTTGGGGGGGTACTCACTGGCATGGTCTGACTCCCATGCAGGGCTCCGATTGCAGATTGAGCCTCAGCATGTGTGGAAAATTTCACAAAAGCACAGCCTGTAGGATAATACACACAGAGAGGTATTCAGAAAGGCACAGGCAGGGGGAAAAGCACACACACGCAGACTTCACTGCTACAAAGCTCTAACAGGTATGAGATGTGTGAGTAATGCTGCCGTCTGCAGCGCTGTTGGGGGTCTGAGGAATCCTGATTAAATGATACGTCTCCTTCTGGTCAAACCGCACCGCGACCACAGTCCAACTGCACCTCCATTGTTTCCACCTGTTTACATGGAAACCTGCAGGTGTGTGAAATTAGTATTAGTGGAATGCTAGCTACTCGGCCGTACAACACCTTCTCTAATGGGCATTTACTGTGACCTTTTGACCAGGCAACCAGAAAAGGGTGGAGGGTGTGCGTATGAATGTGTGGGTGTGCATATGTGTGAGGCACACAAACTGGGCTGACCTTTACTGTTCCCGTCAGGACCTCTGAGCACGGTACACTCCTCGATGACACCATAGGGTTCAAACAGGCGATACACGTCCTCCTCCGTTTGCTGTTTGTTCAGCATCCCCACAAACAGCTTCCTGTCTTCTGGAACAAAGAATGAGCAGGGGGAGTTAAACACACATACACCAAGGTGGTGTCCCATGTCTTAAACAATGAATGAGCGCGATGTGGTAAGAAATCCTTCACTGCGTCCCCGGTACCACTGAGACTCCACAGGAGACTCTTCCACAGGCACACCCCCATCCGCACCCCCCGATCCCAAGGGAAAGTGTTGTATCTCGGCCTGGTCCGAGCCGCTCTCGTTCCACAGGTCACGGTAAACACCGAAAAGCACTGGTTAGTGGTGGCAGAGTGTGGAAACGGTCAGTGTGACACCTGTCACAGCACAACAGGGGACAGCTACTGACAGAGTCAAGGGTCACCAAGGTGACACACAGAGTCCTCCCAGTCATCCCATCATTCACTAAGAGCTGACAGGCGTGTGATAGCACTGCGAGAGGTGTGCAGGTCCCTCTGTATGTTATTAATGATTAATATCACTGCAGTTATTACTGTACTGGCTGCTGTTTTACTCTGCTGTTTGGATTACAGCACAAAAAAGCTGCTGGAAAAGAGAGCACTGGACTCATGGCTCTGTGTGTGTGTGTGTGTGTGTGTGTGTGTGTGTGTGTCGTCACAGCGCATTTGGCACCCTGTTAGCGTCCTGGACACATACGCAAGGGCGGATTCTCTCTCCTCGGCAAAAATCAGACCTCAAGTTCGCCTCGAACTGAAATCCGCTTAACTTCAAAAGGCGTGATCCGCTTAACGTCGCATCTGTGATCTGATGCCATCGGGGGGCGCCGGGGGGCCTTGGCTGCAGCCTGGAGGAGGAAACGGCCCACGCTGCCCTTCAGTGGGCCTCTGACATGGCATCAAAACACAACAAACCAACAAGCACACTTCCTGGCAGCTAGCAGTTGGTGGTTAGCGGTTAGCATTTGATGGTTAGCGGATAGCGGCTAATGGATTGGAGCTGAAGGGATTGGTTTCCACCCAGAGGAGCATCTGCTGAATTTTATTTAAAGATGAGCTGCTTATGGTCACTGCTTTCTTCAGGATCTGTTTGCACGGTAGGCCATGTGCTCCAGTGCCAACCCCCTGCGAGGACCACATGGTGGACTTGAAGACTGTTGCTGGGACTTCATGGCAAATTCCTCAACCGAATCTCACCAGGATAAAGTTCTGCGTCAGTATGACAGTGGTGGGTTACCATGGCGACCCTTTAGACCACCAGTGACACCAACTTTCCTCCCTTCAGGGACTCCTAGCGTTTATTCCACTGTCATCCATAGAGATAAGGCTGTTAGCAGCAGCTAATGGTGTTAGAGGTGTGATAAGGAAGAGGGCCGCGTGTCGCACTCACTGCACACTGCAGTAAACTGCGGACGCCGATGCGGCGGAGATGTTGGGCAGCTCACTGCACTTTTAATTCCATGTTTGTTTTTATTATTAACAATAACCATTAATTATCTGACAAATTTGTTTATGTAAACTTACAGTGCAAGGTTTGTACAGCTTTGTACCCATTCACTCAGCAGGGTAATTTTTACTGTACCGAATCAAGGTAAGTAATATGATCAATTGTTCTACAGCAGGTGGGGGGGGGGGGTTGAAAAAAGAGCCTTGGAATGTAAGGAATTGGTTCCAACCACTGCACTCTTCAAAGCATTACTCTAAATGCAGGGTCATGAGCCACCCAAACATGTTATACGTTGGGTGAACAAGGTTATGTATTTTCTGTAAACCCCCCCACCACACACACACTGTGTTTTTATGCCCCTCCCTCAGGTGGGACACTCCCGTGGTCTGATACAGTAATGGTGTCCACTCTGCCCACCCCCTGCAGGGAACACAGATTCATCACAAACCCCACCCCCCCATGGCGTCACCCCACTGTGACCTTGAAGGATAACAACCCGCCTTCACACAAGGGTGGCACTCTTGCTATTAATCTCTTTCTGCTATCAGTGGAGTGCATTTGCACCAGTAATGGAGGACAGAGCTGGAGGAAGTCGGCATGTCAGATAGAAGGTGTGGGTCCAGGTTGAGGGAGGAACTGTGCTCTGGCCCCAACGCTCCATGTTTGTCAAACACGCGGCTGGTGGCGGATGGGACGAAAGAATGACTTCTGGGTGCTTTGCTCAAGATCTATTCACCCTGACTCAGCAGCCAGATGAGGTAAGTGGTCAGAACCTTGGTGGACAAGAGCTTCCCATCTTCATTTGTTTCTTAATCCATATTCATGGAGGGAGGCCAGGGCCTGTTAGCGTGTGGCACTGTTGTGCACCTTTCGCTCCCTAAAAAGTGTCAGCAGAAATGCTGTGTAAAGTAAAG
This sequence comes from Heterotis niloticus, assembly GCA_018136845.1. Lineage (NCBI taxonomy): Eukaryota > Metazoa > Chordata > Actinopteri > Osteoglossiformes > Osteoglossidae > Heterotis > Heterotis niloticus. The sequence continues at coordinate 21,194,785 of CM030898.1, read as the reverse complement.
GTGTGGTCAGATACATACAGGAAAACACACATGAGCCCTGCGGTGTGTCAAAGATGATGACCCTCCTGCTGGTGGTGCAACAGGTCCTCATCATCATTAATTATTACTCTTAATACTTATTTATATGACACCTTTCCCTAGAGTTTTTACTGTCCCACACCGATTTACCCATTTATACAACAGGGTAATTTTTACTGTATACCTGGATTATAGGAACTACTGTAGGAGGTGGGATTTGAACCTACTGCTTCAGCAGACGGTGAAGGCATAGGTGGTGCCTGCCCTCTGTTCCCTCCTACTGCCCCCTACTGCCCTCTATTGCTCCCTTCTGCTCTGTGCTGCCCCCCTGTTGCTCTCTCCTGCCCCCTATTGCCCACCTACACCTCCTCCCGCCTGCACTCCCTTCTGCTCCTGCCCTCGTTTCTGGGATTTGTCTTCCGTCACACTCTTATCATATTACAATAAAATATGGCATGACGGGTCTCGGGACGGGATCCTGAAAAAGTAATATGTGGGACCGCAGAGAAAGGGGATTAAACTGTAAAATTACTATGCAAATTCCCTCCCTCGGAGTTGCCTAAGCTCCCCAATTTGGTTCATGTGAGAATGAAACAGAAGGCGCCCCATAAAATTAAAGCAAAAATGAATTACAGTCAAATGTCAGACTCCTTCCCAGCCATCGGCCGTGATAAACTGTGGGTGAATCAGGAGATGCTGGTGCACACACTGCACAGGCCCATCACTCACGCCTGTTTACCTGTTCAGCTGTACCTGCGTGTTTCCCCGGTAGGGCTATGTGTTTAGTCCCGCACAAAGCCTGCAGGCACAAAACCACAGGAGGACCTGACAACTAAGAATAAACATGTTTAGAGGTCACCTTCACCCCCCACAAACCTGGGACACAGCCCCACTAAAGTCCCACTGAGGATCAGGATTTGAACCCTGTTTCCACTGTTTTTTTTTTGTTTTTTTTTATCACTCTGCACTCAACTAAGTAAACACAGTCTAAGAAAGTGAAGAAACAGATGAAGAGACAATCTGCATCGGGCCAAGACCTGCTGGTTTTACTCTGGTGAAAAAAACAGGCAAGGCAGTTTTGACATCTCTCAGGGTTTCTGCTGGATGTCTAGGACCAGCTGGAGCATCATCAATCTGCTCAGCAATGCACTGCTGACGGCCACACATCTGCGCGCATGTGTGTGCGCACCACGCCGACCTTCCCTTCACGTGATCCAGTTTTCAGTGTGACTGAGATCGTGATTAGTGGAGGACATAATTACTCTTGTGTCTTCGGTGAGGGACGTCCATCTTGTTGACTAAAAGCAGCTGTGCTCCCTGGAGATGCCCCCCCACACACACATACAAACGCCTGCCTCCCCAAAGATGTGGCTATTTCCCAGCCTGAGAACAGTGCCCCCTAGCCTATATGCAGAAGGCTTCAAAGCACAATAGAAATGACCGGACGCTATGAACCTCATCAAGAGTGGCTTCTCGTGCTGAAAGACAAGGAGTCCGAGATGGAACTGCAGTCCGTCCTCAGCGGTGATTCTGTCGCCTCTTGTAGCCTGAGCAAGGAGCCCACAGTGCCGCCATGAAAAAACTTCCAATCTTCGTCAAACGCCATCAGCACCGTATCGACATCGCCACCTTCTTTACGAGTTGGGGTGGCGCTGATGCGGCCGATGCGGGCGATGCTTCCCAGCTGTGTGGGGAGTGTCTGTATTTCGAATAGCAGTTGGCAGTGACGGCGCAGCGCGCTAATGTGAAGGATTATGTGTAATTAGTTCAGTCGATTCATCATGCAGGAGGCCAGCGGACCGATGACGCTCACTTACTGGGCACTTATTAACTAGTGGGCCCCGGGAGCCGAAATCTGAGAGAGAGAGAGAGCGAGAGAGAGATTGTTCTGCACTAATACTGCTGCTTGGGCCTCATTTCCCAGGAGGACCTTCTCTTGTACCTTTGAATTAGTCAGAATTTGTTTTAGTAAACATAAAGTAAAAGGACTGGCTGCTTGAGTCATAGGGGCTGTCGCATTGTCCATTTGCACAAATTATACACCTGGGCAGCAGATGCCGTACTGGTTAGCGTGGTCACTGCTGCCCCCTACTACCGCCTGGGGTCGAGTTGGTATGTAATAATGAGAATGGGTTGCAGCAACAGACCCGTCGCACTGATGACAACAGCATCGCTAGTTTGTCTTTCAGATTCTCCACGATGAGCTCCAACAGCCACCTCTTTGGCAAGAGGACCTGGGCAACTCAGCCACACCAGGGACCCTGACAGCAGGTAACACCGAGTGCTACCACCACTGCAGTTATTTACTCACGAGCTTCTATCAGTTAATGAAATGCTTTGGTGCTAAAGTCAGACTGGTGGGAGGGTGAGGGTGGGGGGGTGTCAGGGCGGTGGCAGCGGAAACACTTGTCAGCTCCGTCCTAGAAACTAAAAACGGAATCAGAAATGCTACAGCGCCAAAGCAGCGCACATCAAACTACTGTACTTCACACTCTGTCAGGGGATGCAAAAAAAAGCAGAATGAAATATTCATGGGTACAACTGAAGTGAGATCACCCCCCCCCCACCACCACCTCGTTCACACAAAGAGGCTCCCAGCCCCCAGCAGACACTTTCATCGTCCGCCCCCACAGCACCACTTAACTCCAAACTCCAATCACAGGGCCGCAGCGAAAACAAAAGTTGGGTTGGAAAATGTTCAGGCTTTTGTTTCTGTTTGGTTGTTTGCAGTGATTTTCTTTTTGTCTTGCGAAGGAAGTACGGCAGTGGTGTTTCGACAGGCTTCGACAGCGTGAAAAACCTGGAGGCCTTCGCCCCCTGTGTAGAGGAGAGGGTTAGAGCCCTGGGAGCGGTGGAGGCACGGCCCTGGTGCTGGAGGAAGAAGGTCACGGGAGATGCTGAAGTACATTCCAAATGCTCATTAAAGTGCACTTATTCTGCAGAGTGAGGACAGCATACAAACACACACACGCAAACAGACACACACACTCACATGACACCTGTGATAAAGATGGATAGCAGAGCTCTGTTCCGCAAAACTTTCCAATCTGAAGATGCTCACTTTGTGCAGTGAAATCAATGCAAACTTGAGGGATAAAGGACCGGCTCTGTCACAACCTTGTTTGTTTCCAAGGCAACTGATCCATCATCCAGAGCGAGCGGTCGGCAAGAAGAAGAAGAAGAAGAAGAAGAAGAAGCTGCCGGTATGAAGGCGATTTCACAATGGTGGGAGGCCAGAACCACTCGTGGATTCGCAGGTCCTGCCTGGTGAGTGGCTGATGGCTGTGAGTCCAGTCTAGGTGTCCTCATATCCACACCATTGTAAATAAGGTGGCACTTTGGTGGAAGTGGGGGGGTCTGGCCAAGGGTTTGGATTACTACTTCCTTGTAGAAATGTATTGTTAGGCTCCACCCCCTTTTGGTCAGACTTGCATACCTGCGTGAACATTTTCTAAAACTCCTTGGCAGTGGAGAGCCTGACTGACTCTCTGAGTTGACCCCCTACCCCTGACCCTTAGCCTCTGGTTCGCAATGCAATGTGTAACCCATGGAGAACATTCGGGCCAGGGTCTGAATTGCGCTGTGTGTTTCTCCTGCTGTTAGAGCATAAAGCCAGCCAAATCGGAACCACATGAAACAATAGAGAGACACACAAAACAAACACAAACAAGCCGCAGATTACAAGCGTCATTTGGGGCAGCCGATGGGCGGTGAGCTAAAAAACAGCCGCTTTAACATCTCGTTTCTTTACTTGACCTGTCCACCCACGTCTCACCTCGTCCACGGGCTGCATGAGACAATTTATGGTGCTTCTCGGCTTAAAGGTAGCCGTGCCTTAAATGCATTTAGATTTGGTGGAGACATCAAAGAGACTGGCAGCTTATTTTCAAGTATGTATTGCCCTCCAGCTAAATCCTTTTTGCGGTTTGGATGCTCTGTAAATAAATTGGCTTTTCGCGGCGTCGGCTCTCAGCGCCCCACAGGAATGCGCAGCGGTGACGTACAGCGCCGATGGAAAATCACTGAGTGCTGCCAGGCAAGCAGTGAGCTCAGACGTCAATGACATTGGTGACATGGTTGAGGCCTGGTGACCTGCATCTTCACACTGCAAGGGGACTGCTGGGAAGAAGATTTCTCCTTCTGGTGTCCTTCCCTACCGGGGGGCGTCAGGCAAGGTGAGGCCCCAGGGCGCCACCGATACAAGAGGAGACCGCTGCGTTATTTCAACTAATGGAGCAACACTTGGTATCATTCGCCTTTGTTGCACCAGCATGAACGCAGATTCATTTGCTGCCTTCCACACATCCAGAACCCCCCTCTCCGTGCGACTCACAAAATTCATCCCCGTTCACTCAGAAGTGTTCACCTGGCTGCTCGTCCACACCTCTGAAGGCGTTTAAATGTGCTTTGCTATGACAAGACACCATAATCCTGTTAGCACGTTAATGCTAACACCAATGCTATCCCATTTCACACGCACTCACACTCCGCACACGCACACTCCTGACATTGCGCAGTCAATGGTCACGACCACAGGAACTTTAATAATAAAAGTTTTCCTCACAGAGCTCCCCCGACCTAATGAGAATCCTGACGGCGCGAGCCATCTGCCGACCCGAGGCTTCGCCTTCTGCCCAACGCACACATCCATTGTGCTCCGTCAACCACCCATTCACACTTTTTATTTTCCCCGTTTATAAGGTGCGTTCAATTATTCAGGTGCATCGACCGGGGTGAGCCGCTCACTTCCCGTTGGGTTAACGCCACCCCAGGGTGCGCGATGTCATTAAGGCTTTTATTATGTCAGGGTATTGATTGGACTCCCACGGGTTTCTGCCAGCGCTGTACCCATGCCGCCCGAACAGCAGCCTTCTTGCAGCACAAATGGTGACGGAGTGATTGATAGGATGCTGTGGCAGAGGCCTGTGCCCCATTCATCCTCAGGTGTCCAGGGAAGCGAGACGTCCTTCAGCAGAGCACACAGCCACTGCCTTGATGGACATCGGGAAGTGTACCAATGCCTAGCACAGCTAGGAGCAGTACCTATGGGTGCATTTTTGGTGTCTATCAGACTTTCTCTACCTTTTAGGTTCTTACTGTGCAATCCGCAAACTCACCCATATCTCATGAATCACAAAGGACAGTTATAGGTCCCGACCTTGGTGATGTCCCACTTGGACCACTGCAAATACCCGTCTGGACTTTGCCCCTATCCAGCTGCTTCAGAATACCACGGTAAGAGTTGTGTTTGCGCTACCAAGTGTTCCCATGTGTCTCTCGTCCTTGTCCTTGTCCTGTAACTGCCAGTATCGAATTCGGTGGTATCATTATGGCCTACAAAATGCCCAAAGGGTCTGCACACCAATACCTACAGGACCCGATCACTTCCTACAACACAGCAATAGCTCTGTGATCCTCCATCTCTGGCCACTTGAGGATCCAACTCACAAGAGGTCCGCTGTAAAAAGCCGTAGGTTCTCAGTTTTGGTTCTACTGTGATAAAATGAGCTCATTGTGTCCTTCACAGCAGCTGAGTCCCTCTCAACATTCAAGAAGGATCTTAAGCCCATCTTTTCCAGAGCTGTTGGTACCCTTATGTTCTGACAGTTCCATAAATTTGCACAGCATCACCTGCTTAAAAAATTCCTCGCAGTTCTTCATGCAGCTACTAGTGTATGGTGCTTCAACAACCTCCTTCTTCAGCTGTGAAACAGACTTGCTGCTTAGTGTGAACCACACATCACAGTGGAGAAAAGCGTCTGCTAAACGGATAAATAAAACTGTACACTTGTACCGCACGTTACAAGCACAAATGATAATGGAATGGAATTCTGTAACTCTGAACTAAGTCCACCCACTACGTCAGGGTCAGTAAAAGTTTAATGATACAGCTTAATCCCTTGATTTATTCATTACAATTAAAAATAAATAAATTTGGAATGTTTGTATGTTTGAAAATGAATAACTTGAATGTTTGTAACTTGACGTACAAAGGTAGACGTAATGATTGGTCTGTGCTGGTGAGCGCTATTGATTTAGAAGCGGAAAGTATGAGTGTGTAACGCAGGGTCTGGCTTAGAGTGAGTGTGTGTTGGCGGGTGATTTTAATGTGTTCTTCTCCCAGGCCCTGAGTTCTCAGGTCTTCAGGGAGGGCAAATTGAAAACCAGCGCTCCCACGGGAGGCCAGATTAGCCATTGCGTCCCAGGAGGCCGAGTTGCTATAATCTACCGTGCACATCGTGTTCACCATTAAGTGATAGATCAGCTGGAGAAGCCAAACCCATCAGGGGCAAGAGGCCCAACTGGCTGTTATTTTGTGTGTGTGTGTGTGTGCGTGTGTGTTTTGTCAATGCATTCAAGATGTGCTTGTTTAACTTGTGCATCTTATCTGAATTGACAGCATTCCATAGCACAAACTAGCACCATTAAACAATCAATGTTAAATATTTTGACCTAAACAGTAGACAGCTGGGAAGTTTCTAGAAGGAGGTCCTTAGCATTTTTCCAGGTATGCATGTTGTTTTTGGCCCAGAAAAGGGTTAGAATCTCTGTTCCAAACATTTAACTCGATTCCGTTGTCTCTGTGTTTCCGAGAACCTTCAGGCTATGGAACACACTGCTAATGGACCTGTGTGGACGACAGGTCCCAGTGTGTGAGTGGCACAGTGTCTCGGGTTGCACTCTCACAGTCCCATGTGGACAAACACACACCCTGACATGCAGTCAGATTTCATCTGGGAAGCTGTCAACTGTATTTTGCACTTTGGCTCAAACAGTAACAACACCATCTTCTCGTGCTCTCTCTCTCTATCTCTCACACACACCCACACACACGCACACTGAGGGGTAAGGAAGAGGTCATGGTTCATCTGGACTGCAGGGGAGGGCTGTAAACAGGGAGGGGCATTTGGGCCAATGATCCATCCCCCCACCACACTTTGCATACGTGTGTCTCATTTACATTCATAGTTATGCAGATAATGAAGCTCTCAATGTGGGGCATCCCGTAGTGAGAACAATGAACCCAATTACCACCCGCTGTCTGCGAGATGGGATGGCAAACCCCAAGACAGATGGGTGAGGCCGTCAAGGAGGTGCGACCTTCTCAGCTCCTCACCCACCTATCCCCTTGGCCGGATGCCCAGGCCGGAGTAATAAAACAGTCCCAGAGTTGCCCCCCCCCAAAGCCACCTGCACCCTACATCATGCTGGGTGCTCAGCTTCCCATTTCCTTCAAGCACTCATGACATTTCATCTTGATCTGATGGATTTTTGTTCCAATTTTTTTTCCGCTCTGTCACATCCTGAGGATTGATACATTCCAACTGTAAGGATGCAAAGAAGAGATTTTTTAATATATTGAAGCTGAAAATATGAGGGGGGAAAAAATCCCTCTCTCTTTCTGTGTTTGCTCGCCCACACATTTATCCTGCCAGGTTCTTTGTGTCGAAGTATAAGTCATCAGTCTATCTGAAATCAAATTAAAATTCTTTAGTGCGGTGACCTATATTTGCGCTCTGCCTCCGAGGCGTCTTGTGCTGCGCTGATGTTCCATGCCAGACAGATTGTGGCCATGTTTGCTCCTGTGTGGTCAGTTCATTGTGCGAATGTCAGGTGGGATGGAACGCGCTTAATTAGCATCGCATACAAAACAATTACGAAAGCCACTGGGACAAAATCTTAGCAAGAGAAAAAGGACAGCAATTTTACTACAAAATTAAACCTTGCTCGACGCTGCTATCAATGTAAATATGGAACCAATCGATGGGCAGTGCGGTGCTGTTATTGCTTATCTGCGCTGCACGTAAGAGGCATGAGAAAGCGGCCATGTGCCTTCCCCATCCTCCTGCTGGCCACCCTGCTCACGAACGACCCAAGAACCAAGCAGTCCAGTGTCCACTGGTGACTGCTGGCCTGCTCTGTGGTCAACCCCATCCACTGCCCAGCCTCTCCGCTTATCTCACTCCGGAAACTCCATCATGTCCTCCTGATCCTGCTGAAGTCATGAAGTATCTGGAAAGAGGTGGATATGCCAACCAGTCAACACCGATGATGAGGAAAACAGATGGATTTTTGATGGAGCCCAGAACTCGCATTGGAAGCCCATGATGAGATAGTCAGACTGTGGATCTGTCATGAAAAGACTGGAATGATAGTGATGCTGGGAGAGGTTGGGCAATGAAGAAGAAGAGGATGAGCATCAGCCATATGGATGGACTTGACCACAGTGACAGTGGATGCACCACTTTCAGCACAAGGAACACAACTGGAGCACAGAACTTTCTGGAATCACCATATGTTTGTGGTTGCATAAAATTGGCTTGACAGCACTCAACAACAGCAGAATCCAGCTGCCCCCTGGACCTCTTGCACTCCTCCTCCTTGTTGCTGACATCCCTCCCTGAACTTACATTTTCCTCTCTCTCTCCTCTCTCTCTTGCTCTCTCTCTCTCCCCTCCTTCTCCCCGCCTGTCACAAGAACAATAAGTGGGTGCTACAACGGAGGGCCACCAAAGGACAGTAACACAACAAAGGAGCACTAACTACACGGCAGCAAACACAAAAACAGAATAAATTAATAACAATGCGTTTGTCCTTTTAGCCTCTGTCCTTTAGGTGAGCCAGTGGGCGGTTTCAGATGAGCTTCACCCTGCGGAACAACCTGCTGGCGTAGTGCTGAGCAGGACGTGGGCGAGACTTTCCGCTGTCGAGCAGTGGACGCCGTGCAAGCACCTCATTAGTTAGGCCCACATCACAAAGCACAGCAGCCGTTCATAAGCCATCGTGTTTCCTTTTGCGCGGTACTGCAGGGCCCCGGCACAGTGATGCGATTTTGGGAGCACGAGCGGCTGGGAAACCCAAAACGGTGCAGATTGTTCTCCTTGAGCACAAAGAACAGCGAAATACACAAGCGAGATTTGCGGCACAGTGTGGAAATGCATCGCCGTCAAGGAGAAACAAAACGCAGAGGAGCACAAGATGGAACTTGGTTATATAACAGGCCGTCTAGACGTCAGTGACAGTCCAGTGGGTTTATTAATTGATGATTGATGGCTGAGAACGAACGGCACGTTGCATAAATTAAAACAGTTTGTACCTGCCACTTATTGCTGTCATAATAAAATGTTATTTTTCCCCCCATATATTTCTCCTGTGAGCTCGGGTAATTTCCTGTGTGCAGTCGATAAGGTGACCGACCTCCCGCTCCACACAGTTGCTCAGGTTTAGCCAAGAGGATCACGTTTATCTCGACAAACAACATGCAGCTCAGCAGCGCGTGGTCCCCCAGGCTGCAGAAGCAGGATTCCACGAATTAAAACCTCACATTGTCCACACAATGTCTATATACTGTCCACAGGCTGTGTCCCCTGGAAGGTCTCAGTGTCCCTTATGGCCTCCTGCCATTCATTGGGGTACCTGATCAAAAGTACTGAGATCTGAGTAACTGTATTGGTCATAATTGCATATCTTTGGTCCCTCGTGCTGGAATTCATCTATCTAAAATACAATCTGAAAAATTCTTGTTCATTCCTTTGTTCTTCCCTGTCTTTGCAGTGTTGCACCACCCTGGATGGAGGGACTCATTCATGTGTACACTGCGCAATTCGCTGGGTTCTATCCTCAAGCGACACCTGTGTCTGTGATGCACACAGACATCTTTCTGTCCAGAGAGAGCAAGCAGCCGGCCACGGGGTGGAGAAGGCTGATGGTTGATGGGGCCACAGGTGTGCTGTAATGCCAAGGAGCTGCCGGAGGCGTTAATAGCCACCTGGTTCCTTCATCCTTCCCAGCCAGGGTTATATGCCGCACAGCTCTACACCGAAATGCCACAACCCATCTCTCCCTTATTACAGGTGAGGTCATGTGACTGGTGGAGAACAGGTGGGCAGTCCTCTCCAGATCATGTGTTTGCACTGTGTTTGGGCTGTGTCCAGGCACACAGGTAAAGGCGCGTGGGGTCAGTGAAGAGGCGACAGAAATAAGATGCTACTTCTCCACCATCGTGTCCGCCTGCACAAACGTGGCTAATGTGAATAACCAAGTGCTTTGGTGGGAAATGCAGGACGGTGAAAACGAATTTCGGGCAGTTTTTCGAGCTGAAACCCTTCCCAAAAACCCATTAGAGGAGCTCGTGATGCGGCTTTACCTCAGAAGGCCGTTCCTGTTACTGCCACTGCTCCCACTTCATCACACATCGGCACATTATTACATTTATTCTGCATTCACTTAAGTGCGCCGTCACATTACACACCTGGCAGCGTGTGGAGCTGCGTGTCACAAAATGTAGTGCTGTCTCCAGCATCACAGGCGCACCGGGGGGTTTCTGCTGTGGGAGGAGCCTCTCTCACACACAGACACAGTGTGTAAATCAGTATGGAAAGGGGGGGTGTTGTCCTGCACAGGGTGAGGGCTACTGGGCTGTGTAGTAGCAAGATGTCTGTTTCTTACAAGACTCCCTGCTTCACACTATCCACAGTCACATCTTAAAGTCTACAAAACCTCAGCTTCAGGGTTACTACTTTGAGGCACCATGGTGTGCAGAGGGTAGAACTGCTGCCTCAGAGTAGATATGACAGTGGGTTTGGATGTCGGTTTGATTCTCACTCAGGTGGGGGTTTGCATGTTTGTGTGAATCTCATCCAGGTGCTCTGGTTTTCTGGCTCAGTCCAGAGACTTGACTTTCAGGTAGATTTCTAACTGGCGTGCTCACGTATGTGTGTGTGTGTGTGTGTGTGTGTGTGTGTGTGTTGTGCAGGTGGATGCTGGTTTTTTTCCTCAGCTCCTGCCAGGGCCTTTCAGGGACTCCTGGCATGGAGCCCCCCCCCCCCCCCCATGTGGAAGCTGGACCTCACAGGGTCCCATGTATGCTCCCACCAGGGAGCATTGCGAGCACAAGGGTGCAGAGTGTGACCAAGGTGTGTGAAGCAGCCAGATATGTGTGGGGAACAGCAGTACAGCTCTGGTGAGTTGGGACCCTGTGGGCTCCTGATATCTTTCAGTTAGCAGCACACTTTTAAAAACAGGTGCTCTGACCTCTCATTGATGCAGCGAGATTAATTAAGTAGTTAGGGACGGAGGTGGGAGGAATCCACCCCCCACCACCACCACCACCACCTCCCCACTCCCACAGGACCACAGGACCTGGCGTCATCTTACCGACACGCAGGATATAATTAAAACCCAACAGGAGCCCCCCAGCAGAGCAGACAGGACGCCTATGAGGGGCCAGATGCAGACCGACGGCAAAGTGGCAGGACGCCCAACTCCACCTGTTCCGGGTGTATCGCGACCTCACGAGGCCTCAGTACAAGCATGAGGAAGGAGACCCGGTGTGATCTGTGTGCATCGGTCCTGACCTGCCAATCAGCCTGTGGAGATCCAAAACCTGAGGCAGCGTGCAGAGGAAGAAATCTGAAATTCAATTATTGCCTTTTTCTCAAGGATATGGCTGCATCCTGCAGCCGCAAATGGAACTGCAGCCCCCAAATTAGCTGAGGAACGGCAGCGGCGGGAGGAAGAGTGCGGAAGACGGAATTAGAAGCAGGGACACAAGGATCTTGGCAAGGAAGCTGCTATTCTATTGATCGCTTGCTTCGTACCCCCCTCCCCCGCCTCCGCCACCCCGCCCCCAAACCGCCGCTTTTCACTTTCTCTCGTGAAGAACACGCTCATATATTTAACAATAGCAGTTAGTGGGGGAGGAGTGGGCGGCTGTTGGCCGGGATCGCAGCTAATGACTTTTTAATTTACAGCGTGGCGATAATGCACTTGGCAGAGGGAGCGGCGTGGAACGGGCAGCGCCGTCCGCACACTCAGGCTGCGGCAACACAGCCGCCTTAATTAAAATTAATATCCATGGCGCCCATCAGACAGGAACAGAAGGAGCAGAAAAAGAGGCAGAGGGACTGAGGGAGAGGAAGGGTTGCGGAGGGGCGGGGTAGTATGGAGAAAAGAGACAACTACCTCCGCGGCTCTCGCTGTCTGCTGGCTTCACCTGGATGGGCCGGGTCATCTGCAACATGAAAGAAAGGTGAGATTAGTGCTGGTGAGGACCCTCACCACACCAAAACCACAGCCAGATAGCAACACTCCCAAAAGGATCTCTCACACATACACACACAGTGGGGTGCGAAGTAGGGGTGTCATAGTCTTGATCACTTCTATGACCTGGGGTGGGGGGTAGGGGGTTGTCACCTCTTTAATGTGACTCAGACTTCAATGCAGGGAGTAGAAGCTGTGGTTGGACAGCAGGGACAAACTGAGAGCCAATGACCCTCAGAATAACAGCAGTCACGAAAAGACTGGGATGAATCAAGGTGGGGTTTGGCCCATCTTTAGACTGGACTGTTTAGGCTGGTTCACATCTGGTTTAGGTGGATTATATTTCACCCATTTGGTGTTGGCTTGTATTGAGGGGGGGATTGAAATTGTCAGGTTCTGCTGGATTAGTACCACCTTTCAGCCGCTCCCATCAGGGGTCGCCACAGCAGATCGGCTCATCCGCATATTTGGTTTGGCAGATTTTTTTTTTTTTTTTTTTTTTTTTTTTTTTTTTACACCGGATACCCTTCCTGACGCAACCCTCCATTTTGCCCGGGCTTGGGACCAGCACAGGGGTGCACCCTCTCATGGCTGGATTCACATCAACACCCAATGTGGGGCTCGAACCTGCACCCCCGAGATTATGAGTTACATGCGCTACCAACTGAGCTAGCCAGGTAGGGACAAGGTTCTGCTGGATTAGTACTTGTGGTAATTCACCATGATCTAATAAGTAATTTCCTTTGGGATAATAAAGTTTTTCTGATTCTGATTCTGAAGATGGGCATTTGCTGGATTAGTTGTTTTAATCAGCTGACCTGCCATCCATCCATCTGTTTGTCTATCTAGCTCTGTGACCTGAGTTGTCATCACCATTATGTTTGTGTTGCTGGTCGAGGTGACAGAACCATGGGACACCAGGGAAGCCCCTCAGAGGCTGTCTGATCCCCTGTCGTTTTTACCCCTCGGTAGGGGACAACATGGCAATTAAATTACCATGGTCACCCTCTCTGATAAGCTGACATTGAGAAACAGTCAGATGATGTTTAAAACACCCTGTGGGGTTTTAATTCTGTTCCTCAACTCGAAGGCAGAAGGAAACGAAGTGGCGTCTCCCAGCCCTTCTCTTTCCGGGGAGCCTTCCCCCCCGTGGAGCAGTCTGCTTTAATAACATACAGCAGACAGAGGGAAAACACTGGGGACCCAAAGCAGTTCGTGTCGAGATCAGGCCGCATCCTTCAAGGGCTCCACGTCGCAATCTGGGACGAGCGCCATCTCATCACTGATAACTGTCAGTCCCCTTCGCTCCCTGATTTTTATTAAAAGAAAAGAAGGATCTAAGAAATATTTTTTTCTTCTCATTCATGTGTTCCTTGTTATGTCCAGCCGGAAAAGGTCAGATTTAAAGAGTGGTCAACCCCATAAAAGCATGACTTGTTCAAGGAGAAACACCATAATGGGATTTTAAAGTGTCTTAATAACGCGCTGATATATGGGGAAGAGGACAAGGTCAGATTCATTAAGTGCTAAACCTATCTTCTGTCTCCTTGGGGACCAAAGTAACCTTCTCCTGAGTGCGCTCAGTCTCCTTGGCTAACCAGGGTAAACGATAACAAATACTAGATTAAGGCGACTTGACGTTCTCAGCAAAACTAATGGGTCATCTGTTGTCTGTAGACTGAACCAGAGTTGGACTAGACTGGTTTTTGCGCCTTTTTCTTTAGTTTTCTCACAGTTATTTTCTTCATTTCTTGCTTTTCCATGTTGCATCTGTTGCTTACAGCTGAAGTGGTGGAGATGTTTTCTTTTTCCAGAACAAATGCAGAGCAACCATGGAGTCACTCCAGGAGAGGCATGAGGCCCAGGAGCGACAGGATGTCTGACCCTTTGACCCCTGTTGTGTCCTTGGTGCAGCACCATTTTCCGGGGCGCAGCTGCGGCCAAACAGGACGTCCCTGCTGGAGCCCCGCCTCTTCGTGGTCCCTGCCATGTGTGCTCATGCTGAACCCTAATTTGTTGTGTGGTCGAGTCCTCCTGGCCCATGGGGCTCCTCCCAGTTCCAGAACACTGGTTTCCGCCTCACTGGCCTTCCTCTCCCCTTGGCCTCCGCTGTCCTCAACTGCGAGCCCCAGGCGGCTCCATGACTTCACTCAAAGGCCATCTGTGCGTTTGGATCAGGAGCACGTGCTCAGCAGGGTGCTGAGCCGGCCATCAAGCGGCCTACAGTGGCAGGGAGTTTCTTTCCATGTTACTCTGAGGAATGAAGCCCTCGTTCACCTGGGGGGCCAGAGGCACACAGGAGGTATTGGGATCAGCCCCACCACGACTCCCAGTCACGCCAAACCAGGTGGGGTTATCCCTATAGTCCAGTGACACCATGACATCCCCACCGATGTCACAGAGGAGGCCGAAAAATGACTGATTGCAGGCCATTGCACAGGTCAATAAGCACTCCCTTTTAGCCACTGACCCATAATTCCCTACACACCCACACAGAACTGGCGTTTCTTTAATGGTTTACAGACCTCACACCACAGCAGCTCTCCAGAGCACCATGACGGCCTATTAGCAATTTCTTGTTGCATGTGCTTTTTTTTTTTTAGCTCCACCTACGCAAGCACCGCCCCAACCCCCCATCTGCTCATCCTCGCTGGGGACAGGTGACAAAAGCCACACAGGGGTGGAGGAGGGAGAATAAACAGAGAAAAGAAGCCAAAGGAAAGAAGGAGATGACAAGGTGTATTGCTTTGGCAGGGGTACTTTGGTTGGTGAGCACCATTACATCCATATGCCAGAAGGCTTTCCTGAAATAGCACTGCAGCTCCTGCTCTCTTCCTCCCACCCTCCGCCTCCTCTTTCCATCCCTCTCCATCTCCACAAGCAGAGCATCCTCCCTCGCTCAGCCCACCTCTGCGTGGCTCTGCGTTTGCACCCTGCTTGACCAGAGACCGGAAGAAGAGCTCCGCTCCTCATATCAGAGCCAAAGAGTCGCCTCTGGCAGCTCGGAGGAGACAGCTCATCATCCATTGCACCTTCCCTCCATTTCTACAGCTGAATTTTACCCTTCATGGGGTTGGATCCTGGACAACATGTTGTGCAGCTGTCTGCTTCTTGAAAAGATATTACTTAGTGACCCTCAGAGAACCTGCTTCTCTGACCCCACTGGCACCCGGAAACGCTCCTGTGTTCAGAAGCAAAGCTCCAAGACAACCATGCTGAGACAAATATCGCACAACCCGAGTTTAAACTCAAAGACGCACAGGAAGCTTCTCTCTGGGTTGCGTTTGATGGATGGCAGGATCTCCTGAGCTTTTCCAGCAGTGAGTGTGAGCAGCTACCGTTGGTAGTGCTGGGTGACTGATGGCAGTGAGGGTTGAGGGTGGGCAGGAGATGGACTTTTATAAGAAACAGTGATTAAAAACACTGCTGGAGCAGTTTAGAGGTTGAACGGACCTGAAAAGTTGGACCCCTGCGGGGAGGGTTTTGTAGCTGTGTTCAATGGACAGCTGGCTGATTTTTGGCCGGTTGAAGAGCACAGGTAAAACATCTTTCATCCAGCTCCCAGGTGTGCGCAGGTGTGTCACTCTTTCCTTTACAGCTTTACCTGCCTCTTCAAGGCTGGAAGGCGCACGGCATAAACCTGCTTAAGCTGTATGAGACGTGCCGCTTAACATGGTTGCTCTCACACCTTGTGCTCCTTAATTGTTTTTCCCAATGTCTGACCACTAGTGTCTTACAAACTTGGGGAAGGAAGAGGATGTTGGTGCAAACGCCCGCCTGCTGCCTTTTCACTTCCGCAGGTAGATAAGGAGAAGACCTGCAGACGCCTTAATCAGCATATGGCTGCATGTCTCGAGTGCTTAGCGCTAGCGCTAGCTGGAGAAGTGCGCTCTTGTGTTCCTGCCTCATGCCTTAAACCAGTAAAGAAGGACCTCCTGAAATCGAAGGAGGCCAGCAGCCCCGGGGTGTTGCTCGTTCGGGGACAGGGTCCTTTGTGAACCCGTAAGTCAGGCACTTGCACTGCGAAGGCCTGCTAAGTGGAATTAATGGGACTATCGATTATCCTGCGCACAACTTAAATTGAACCAAGCAGGGAGTCATTTTTAAAGCAGTAACTATATTGAACAGAGACACGGCTGCCACTGCTGAGCCCTGAGCTTCAGCCAAAGTCAAAGCCCTGAGCAATACATACACAGGCTTTCGTTAGCATGGAGCATATCCATCTGCAGAAACGGACCATTAGAAGAGCGAAATCCACACTGGTCTGCTTCGCTCCTCCTAGCTTTACTCCCACTCCCCACATGTCTTCAGCTGGGCCTGCAACGTTTTCCTCTTGTAAAGTAAAAATCGATTATGAAATAAAAAATCGGGATGGTCGGAAGGCCTTGCAGTCTTGTAAATCTGGGGCAATCACAGCACTATGGGGGCAGGGAACCGGCAAACGCCAGTGACAGTTTGTCCCACTGGAGCCCCGGATCGATGAGCGATTTCCATGCCTGTGAAATGCAGCGGAGCGCCGGGTGGAGTAACCGATGGCCCCAGAGGTGCCGGACTGCTTGTTCTCTCTCACTATGAACTTGCACTCTGGCCTTGGGTTTGCCTTTCCGCACGTAGGCTCTCTGTGTCTAAATGGATTAGACATTTTGTGCATCTCTTGTGTAAGTGCTAAAAATTACAATATGGCACTGGGCACTGCTATGAATTATGCACATGCTGTTGTGTTCTCAAAACAAGCTGGTTTGGGTATTTACACCAGAGGGTGAACACCAGCCTGCCCTGGAATGGGGACACGGCTGAGGCTCTGGAAGGAGGCAGTTTATTGTGTGACACCACGGGGAAGACAAAACAGCCAGGTGAGCCTGTGAGGAGGAGCAAAATGTATGCTTCTATTCCAGCGCTGTGAGTTCTGCCACCCCTACCCCATCGCTAAGCACTTTACCACTTTACCAGAGACTGTGTGCAGATGTTAGCGGCCTGGTGTTCCTGGTCAAAGGGGGGAACATGGGGGGTCAAGGGCAACTGCCACCTTCAGTGCACGGCCAGAAGGATCCTAGGGGTGATTATTCATCTCATAGATAAACATACATTTTCCTCACCCTGAACCGATATGATAAAAAGAAACCCTGCTATATGAATCGTAAATCATTGTAATCAGCTTAGTGCACAAACATAAGTTAGTTGCTTTGGAGAAGCACTTCAGATACATGAATGTAATTTGTGCAACAATGTATGATTGAGAAGGTGCAACACACGTGTGTGTTGTGTTGATTTTCATCAGAACCTGGGCAGTGGTTATAATAATAATAATAATAATAATAATAATAATAATAATAATAAGAGATGGGATGAGTTTGAGATCCCTGTTGGTCCCTTACCCAGGAAGAGAGAGACTGATCAGCCAGATGTGTGGTGAACACACCGACTTTGGGCAGGTAAGGGTGCTGCTCTGACTCTCCTTTCACGCAGGTCACACAGGGCAGTTGGGTCCTTCACGGCACTCCCACTCACGGCGCCCGGGATCGTTGGTCCGGCCCACCTCTGCTACGCACGCATCGGATTGTGAAGGACACAGCTGTCGAACTGCAGCGCGAGCTGGCTAATGGAGTGTGAGGTTGTGTTTCCAAACTGCCTCAGTCATGAGTAAGAAAGAATCATTCCACATCCTGCTGTTGAACCCTTGATCCAGGTACTTAACCTGAACTGATACAGAAAAATGGCCCTACTGTATAAATGGGTAAATCAGTGAACCTTAAGACTATAAGTCTCTTTGGAATAAAATGTCAGATAAATAAATACTTATAATATTCTGGGGGGTTGGGGGGAGTCCACCATGGGGTTGTTTGAAGTAATTTGGCTGCTTGCTGATGTCTGGTTTATCCTGTCCTCCTCGTGGCCCAGCAGTAAGAAGATGGTCAGCACCACGTGGTTGACAACTTTCATTTATATGCAAATGAGCCCACAGCAGCCACCAAGGCAGCCCAAACCCTGGCCATCATTGCACCTCCCTGCCTGTTCCTCTAGACCTCTAGAGCCCCCAGCTGTGGCTGCTGTGACCTGAACCCCCACTGAACCCCATGGGCCAGTGGGCCCCCAAACACCTACTTTTGTGCTGTATTTACTGGACCAGGCTGTCACCAGGGCACAGATTTGCACCAAGCATCTCAGTACTGTTCCTCCTGCTCCATTGTGCACGTTGACTTGTTTCATCTTACAACGGCCACCGTGTGATTGTGCATTTGAAGCGCAATCTTTTTTTTTTTTTTTTTTTAACTGTTTCCCTCATTGCTGTACACCTACACTACAGCGCGTGTTTATTTATCCCCAGTTTATAACCTTGCTAAGCAAAAATGTAATAATTCAGCACTTTGGGTTCTGCAAGTGTTTGATTTAAGTTTAGTAAATAATGAATGTGCTAAAGTGCACCAATCGCTCCACAAGGGAGGTCAAGTAAAGAACATGGAAGCGCCTTTCTGGTGAGGATAAAAGCTCCTCATTGTGAACATTTAACACTGGCTTTACTAGGGCACACCTCTGTTTCATGCCACCTTTGCTATGACTGAGTGAGAGTTTGGTACAAATCTGTACCAAGGGCACAAACCCAGGCAAGTCTGAAATCTTGTTGTTCTGCCCCCTATTGACCTGCCAGTGGAAAAGGCCACACCCAGAGTGGCAGCTGCCCCACAAAAAAAAGAAATCTGTTGATAGAACAAGAAGCCACAGGTGCTGTGAATCTATTAATAAAAATCTTCATTAAAGGCCTAGAGCAGGAGGGAAAGCGAACAAAGAAAAATAAAGAAAGTGGATAGATGGTTCTGTGAATGTGTCTGGTCTAGTTAGCACTGCACTGTTCAGAACTGAAACACTGGTTCAGTTCTCCCACACTTGTTCCCCACTTGGTCACTCCCCTGACCCAGCACAGCCCCTCCCCCCCCTCCCGTGCCACAGGTGGATTTTTATAAACCATTTTCTTGTTTGTTTTCCTACTATAATGATTCCATTCACATCAAGGCGATACTTCCAGCTGAAGAAGCCGATGAGGCCAGCTATATAGCCACACCGATGCGGTTTGTTTGAAATGGAAACCTAAACTCATTTCAGAGCTGAAATGTGAGCATACCTGTGCACACATAAACTCGAGTGCAGCTGAAATGGAAACTGGGTGGTACTGCTCACCACCATTCATACCACAGTGGTTTTGTCTGCTGGAAATGGATACTTGAGGCTACCTGTTGTGTTCAGGACAGCTAGCAGTGCAGCTTGCATCCTCTTTGGGGACCGTGGTTGCCGTCAGTATGTCCCAATAGCCCCACTGCTAAACCTCTCTAAATCCCTCAAAACAGAATACAATTATGCAGAATATTTATGCTCTACCATCCTGGAATCCTTTGTCCCTCTATTTGCCCCATGACCCATCAGCTCCCACTGTGAGATAATTCATTGCAGGGGGAGAAGCTCAAAATGCTCTGAAGGCAGTTTTGAGAGACCAAATCTCCATTAGGAGGAAGTGGGCATGATGTTCACGTCAACATGCGTTATGCCTGTTTGTTAAAGCCCTCAGATTTGAGGAAGGACCAGCTTGATAAAGAGTCGGTGAAGCTCAAAGTGCAACTTTGCAGATACATCGCAGCCTTAGGAGCTGATCATGGAACAGCTTGCAGTTGGTCTATGGTCCAGCACTGGAAGCTGAGTGTGTTGACTGTCTGCATTGAAGTGTGGAAGGTGAGTGTAGATCCCCCACAGGTCTAGCTGATGTCACAGAGATGATGCTGTCACGTATGACACAATGATGTTCCCGGGCACTTCAGTGCACCAAAAGGTTGGCTCGTGGAGTCACAGGTCCTTCATGACCAGGATGTTCAAATGGGCTGGAGGCCGCATTAACCACCTCCAGCTCAGAGACCCACTGAGACAAAATGCAATTACGTGCGCAGAACCATCCAGTATGTCTGGCGCCAGCTTGAATTGGTGACCCAACACACTTTCCACTGAACTGTGTATTTATGTTAGCTGGTTGATAAATTAAAATTCAAACCAGCCTCCTGTTGGGAGGGAGCAGCGTGACTTCAGAGCGCAGACCAGCCCTTTGTTGTGCTGGTAATTCTCTCTATGCTTTTTTATGTTGTGATAAAATCAGTGCAGAAAAAAAATCAGTGGAGGTATTCAGTCCTGGGCTTAAGGTCCACGTGAAGGCAAAGTTTTTGTAAGGGTGCCACCGTTGCTGTGACTCATGCTGAACTGTTGGAATAGCAGCCTGCCAGTGATCTGGCCCACCTGCCTCGGTCTGTGGTGGCCCTTCCATGCCACATAGCCCCCCGCGTTGATGACTCCTGGGCCTGCCTCGCACACTCCAGGAAATTGACGTAATGTGAAAGGAGGACAGCAATCGACACACGCCATACGTTTGACAGCACCCTCGCTCAGATCAGTGGGGCGGCAGAGCCGACACGACGGTTTGTCCTGCGCGCCAGTCACTCTGCCGTTTCCATCTCCGGCAGCAAGATGCTTTAATAAAAACGTCAACTCCGATATCCGAAGAGAGACCTTCAAAATCCTCCTCCCATCCCTTAGGGAAAAAGCGGGTGGGACACTGAGATGGGCAGAGGAAATGGAGAAAGGGTCACCATAGCAACCACCTGACCTTTAAAGGTGAGCCCATGTTAACTGAAGTTGTTCTCCTTCCTCACTTAAAGGACCTTGAGATTTGATAGCCCCCTTAGGTGCCAGGAGGGTAACAAACACCAAATGATAGCACACGGGTGGCTGGGAGGAAGGAGCATCCCTGGGCTGAGCTCTACAGGACCCCGTCTCTTCCTCACCCGCCTGCCTCTGGGAGCCATGTGGCCCGCATACGAGAAGTACTTGACGGTGACACGGCAGTGATATCCGTATGGAGGCGCAAATGTGTTCTGAGGACAGTAGCTCCCTCCCGCTCTCCCTTCCTCCCTTCCTCCTTCGCCTGCTCACTCACTCCCCAGGGCGGAGGTATATCCTCCATGAGCACCGCTGAGCAGTTCGTTGACAGCTCCTTTTTAATTAGCTACTCCAGGGGGTTTGTTCAGTGTTTTTCCCGCAGTTATTTTTGGAAAGCTTGAGCAAGAACCCAAAGAGGGGGCTCTTCCCCTTGTCTCTTCCTGACCCGCAGAGCCTGGGGAACGATTCCAACCGTCATCCACATGGTTGACCTTGGCACTCGGGAAAACCTCGACAAGATGTGCGCAGGAGGGGTACAAATAATCACTGACTAAGGAGCTCGGATGGGCGTCCGTCCGGTGCTCTTCCGTCCTCATCCTCGCTCATGATCCGGCCGCCCCTCCTGTTAATTAAGAAGGAACAGTAGCCTGGGGCGGTTCCCATTCTCCACCATATGTGTCGGCTCGCGATTGGCTACTGTACCAAATCTGTCTCTCTTTGGAGTGTTAAATGATGGAAACATTTGCCCTTCCCTTTTCCTGCGGAGTGGACAAACTGGACCTGTGCACATTTGCGTGGACGCCTGACTATCCATGATCTCCCCGTCTCTTCTTGGTGCTCCTTCAGGGGATGAGGAGCATCCCTCCACCTGGAATGGAAGCATACACATTTGCCCTGGTACTGGGGGCCAGAAAGTCGTGCCATCAGGGTTCAGCTCAGTTCAGGAAAAGGAGGCGTATGTGAGGCGTAATTGCTTTTTGCTCCATTTACTTGGATGCTAAAGATACCTGCTAGAAAAAACACAGCTGATCTCAGGGGTCTTCGAATTGGGGCAAACTGCTGCAGCTGGAACACATGACCCTCGTGGGGTAATGCTCACCTCGGGCAAAAGAGTGGCCGGCAACGAAGGAAAGTCGGAGAACTGTTTCACCGGCATGGGTATGTTTAGCAGGACCGGGGTCCGTGATTTGTCTCTGGAACACCACTATTCACACGGCGCCATGTTGTGCCAAGGGGATTGTTTGTCTCCCGTCATCACTGTGCGTGTGCGCCTGTTCCAGCAGGCAGGTCTTTGGGGGCTTTTCTTGCATCTCATAATTACTGAGTTATTACTTCAGAAGACACACGCAGCAGGAACTGTGTGGACTGGCAGAGCTGGAGCCCAGAGCGACGTTAATATCCCGAGTGTTTATGCAGCGGAGACCCTGGCAAAAATCAAATAAGTTGTCGGGCTCCTGTCAGTAGCTCATCCAGCCCCTCCCAGGGGAGCGGTAGAGATGTCGGCACGGCCAATGGATGCATAAACGAGTGCATAAATAAATGGCATCAAACCTCGGCTGACACATCCGGCATAGCACCGAAGGCATGGGGAAGCCTGTTGTTGAGCTCCCCTCTATGTGCCTCAGGTACAAGGAATGTTGTCTTCCAAATGCTGGCTATGAAGGACCACTGGTGGAAGAGGAGGAATAAAATGAGCCTCGATACTCATGCTAATCTCAAACTGCCCATCTGCTGCCACCTGGGCAGCAAGCTTACAATAAGGCAGCCTGGTTGGGTGATGGCAGCATCCTCTCATTAACATAGACAAGCAGAGCTCACGATGGGCTAAGGGGACCGTGGAGATGATACAACCGGTGCCAGCTCACTATTGATTTACGGTCAGAATTTTGCCGGGAGTGGATACCAGCACAATGCAATGTTAGCTCGGAGTGTTTGCAGTGCCAGGGGCTCGCACGTAGGGTCCTGTCGATGTAACAAATGGGAGAGTGGTGTGGCAGAGCACTGTGAAGACAAACTGGGGACACTGGTTCTTCTCCTGACCCAAGACTTGACCCCACATCACCTAGAGAGCCACCGGGAGCTGAGCTGCCTTGTGAAATATTTCCTCATATCGACCCTCAAGTCAGAGACGCGCTTAGATTTCTGTATCCAAAAGATAAGTGGCTTTGATAAAGTAAGTTAACATTGATTAATCCATGAAAATCCAGGGCTGCGAAGTGGAAATTAATGAGTAGCATTTTCCATTTTCTCTGCAATCTCTCACGTCGCCGATTCATTTGATTAGGGGGCCGCAGCAACAACCCCGTGGTTAGCAACACGTTATTTTGGAGGAAGATGGACAAATCGATGAAACCGGAATCTGTTAGCATTAAAGGTCCATAATCCAGATGCAGGGGAACGGTCACCTGGGGGCCCAGCGGGAGGGTTGAGCATGTCTGGAAGAAAGCCGTCGAGCAGGTTTAGCTGCGGGTTTACCACCAAAGGGCCTGCTGCACTCCAGGCATGGTACGCGCGTTGCAGCCGTGCTGGGGGAGCACTGCGGTTGACCTGCGTTAGAGGGGTTGCCGCGATCTAACCGTGTGCCCTGCCATGGTTCCAGACATCCACTTTCAACCAGACGGTTTCACATTAGTGCCCTGCTGTTGTACGAAACGCCAACTGCTGCATGAATCTGCAGTTGTATAAATAAATGAAGTGTAGATGTGTAATCTGTTTAAGGCACCCTGCATGAACACAGACTTAACTAAGCCAAACAACTGCTGAATATTAAACAGGGAAGCACTAATGTTTCCCCGGCAGATCTGGATTGTCCCACTTTCTGAGCAGGCGACAATGGCTTCTTGCTGCGAGCATCTGTCCACGTGTTCGATGCAGCGCCTACGGTGCAAAATGATATGACGCAAAGGATGAGCGACACATCGCTGCCGCCGAGGAGGTGTCACTCCAGGAGCTGCCTCACCTGCAGCTGGCTGTGAGACAAATGGACCTCTGCACCACTTTCCCTCTTGTGCCCGTAGGGCTCTTCTACAACAAGTCATTCCGATGGCTGGTAGTCATTCTTACGCGGAGCCTATTTGGCTTCCGAACAGGGTGGGCAGGGGCCTGGGAGTGTGACACACCAACGTCGCCATCCCCACACACAAAGCAGACCGCGGTCCCGCCATCAAGCCGGCTCTGGAACGGCTCCACATATGCGAACCCAGCTATCTGTCACATCTCCGCTGCTCCAGCTCATCACAGAGTCGGCACCACGGAGCCGTCACTCGCTCCATCAGAACACAGCAGAACAACAGGCCAGGCCGTCCCAGTGCTCATCCAGACGGAAAATGACTCCTCCTGGCAGATTTCATGCCCTTCTGCAGCATTTTTTTAACGCCGTGCTCTGAATGGCAGCAAAACTACGGCACAAAAGTGGCCCAGCAATCATTTTTCTCATTAGTATTTCTTGCTGTTTCCTATTAGCGTTTTATCATTACCACAATGTCATTACAGTTATCTGATTCACAAACACAAACACAAATTTCTTTAAGCGGGTAAAATACTAATTAAGGAGATGAGCTGTGACGCCGTGGAACTTAATATGAGCCGGGTGTCACGTATGGCCGCTTGGCCGTCACATTAGCCTGCTGTGGGAATTTACAGCGCGGGCGTGGCGTTCGGCCGGCTTTCCGCAAGGCGGTTTCTCTCCCGCCCTGACAAAATATCGCAGTCATAATTTTTAAACACATCCCTGCTGTATAATTGTCACGTTCAATGAATAACTGCACAGTTGTTCACAACTGACTGCCCTGATTACATTATGCAATATTAACACTGGGAATCACAAAAGTTTTGATCAAAAGGAGAAGAACGTAAAAAGTTGCACTTGACTGTTGACTTTGGTGGCTGCAGCTGCTGTGAAGCCTCTCTGAATTTTCAAAGCGGTTTGAATTTTTACCACCGTCTTCTTGGAAACTGGCCGTTTGCAGTTGCTCATCCCGCTTTTCTGCTGCTCCTGTTTCCAGGAGTTTGCTCCACATCAGATGGACTCTTTCCGCACTTTGTCTCAGCGGTTCATGAGATTTTGCTTCCACGCGGTGCTTCTCACCATCTGTAATGGACAGTTGCTATACGGTGACAAGAGGCAGAAGCGCATGTCACACACAAACACTCTTTTGCGCAACTGAAATTACCCGCAGGAAGGAAACGTGTTGGGTTCTCTGCTGAAAATGTATGGCATGATGTATTTGGGGTAAACATGTATGGACACCCTGGTATTTAGATGGAGAGCAACGCAGCCGGGTGGAACCGAGTAGAGTGGCGAGGAAGCAGCAGTGTAGTGGTTCACGACCTAGACTGAAGGGTCAATGCTTCACTTCCCATCAGCCCCTGTTTTGTGCTCTTTGTCTTGCTACTAAATGCAAATTGCTTCAGTAAAAATATCCCAGCAGACTGCGCTGCCTGAAACGGCCTCGGTGCTGATGCATGTCGGCTGACCCTTTGCCGGAGACTGTTGCCGTGGTTACGTCGCTTCTGTTTCAGCTCCACGGGGACCAGCCGAGTGTGTAAAACCATGGCCACGGGAGAGGAGAGCGTGTAGGAGGGAGGGAGCTTCATGCGATGCTGAAATATACACCTGGGAGAGCCATGACGACCGCGATGTATGCATGTGGGTGACTTTTCGTTCATCCCAATGTGCAGTCAGCCACCCCAAGCACAGAATGATGTGGGTAGCAGCAGCCGACGACATCGGTGATGCTCGGACACGGTTAGTGCGCCATTAGGTGTGACATTTCAGCGAGTTGGCTTCGTTGTTTGCTTCTCTTCTCTGCCACGTCCCCACGGACACACACACTCACACACACATACACACAAACAAAACAGCCTGCTCTGTCACACCTTCGCCTGCGCCCTTCCCCCGACTCCGCCGTATAATTAAATTCCACAAATACGCAAAAAGGTGAAGAAATAAATCATGTGGATGCTGATGAACAACAGGAGACGAAATACCAGTGATGCGTGCAAACAAATATTTCAAACCCTTCTTTAATAGAATCCTCACGATTCCTGCATCCCTGTTCACCGCTATCACTCATCCATCATCATCATCATCATAATCATCAGCACCATCAGCACCATCATCATCATCATCATCATCATCATCATCACCATCTTCACCACTCTCATCACCACCACCAGCATCCAGTGGCGGTGCTGAGCGCGACCGCCAGGTGTCGCTGTCTTGGCCCCCTGTCACGCCCTCCCCGCCCCATCCCCTTCCCTGTTCTGCCTGCCCTGCCCCCACGCGTCTCCTTTGCGGGAGAAAATCTGTCTTTATTAATGACTTCTGAAGCAGCGATTAATGCTGAATAATACATGAAGTACAGCTGTGCAAATGTGAACACCGCTGGTAATGAGGTGCTAACGCAGAGCGCTAAGGAGCAGCGCCACACTTTACTGCTCTCATTACAGCGGCGCCGGGCCGAGGGGCCCGCTGGGCCTGCCGCGGACCCCTGATCTGGTCGCCCTGCAGACTGCCGGTCCCTCTTTAATGAAACAGAACTCACCAAAGGCCAGGTATGATGTATCGCCTTCATTCGACCACAGAGGGGAGGCTCCCCAAGTCACCTGGTTCTTATTTCTTGGTTTAACCTCCTAGTTACCACATGACTCCTGGTTAGGGGCTAAGAAGCGTGGGACTGGTCAGCGGTGAAAACTGAGAAGGCTTTGATGAAGGGGCCTGGCTTCATCGTGTAGTAAGGGTCCTTAAAATCTCAAAGTAAGTTACAATAAAGGACAGTTTTGAACCTGCACTCCCATGCCCTGCATTAACCCTGTCCAATCTACGTGAAACTGCAAAAGCAGCAGCTAAGCAGAGGGCAGTTGGCGCTGTGTCAGCTAACTGCAAAATCCAACAGTGTATAAAACACTGGATTAGTAGAGATGTTTTTGGGAGTGTGTCCTGCTGTCAGTATCTGTGCGTTTGTGTGTGTGTGTGTGTGTGTGTGTGTGTGTGTGTGTCTGCATGAGGAGGACACACGCAAGCAGGTGTGTATCGATGCATCACACGTTCTTCCACATTTGGTCCCCTCTGTTGTTTCAGCTTAGATCATTATCAGATTACGCGTTGTGTGCTGAGATTAAAATTAAAAAGACAGTGATGTAGATAAGGACGCTGTTAATGAATCGGTATGGAAAACATTATTAAAATTCACTTTTGGGTTATTAACTAGCAGCCATGAGCTGGGCACCAGCGGAGTAGCAGAGACATCGTACTGTAGGGTGGGGTGGCCCATTGTAGCTGCCTCTTGTTTCTGGCTCATCTACATCCCCAAATTCCTCCTCCTTCTCTTCTGTAAATTCACTCCTGTTTTCTTTCAGGACCCCCCAGGTGCAGCTTCCTCCACCTCTTGGCTCTGTTTCCTGAGCAACAACAACTGACTGTGAGTAACTCACCAGGTAAGTCAGTAACTGACCGGGAGAAACTGGCAACAACATGGCTGTGAGGTTGGATGATCTGGTGGTAACAGCACTAAGAGGGGGTGGACAGGCAGTGTGGCAGCAGAATAGGTGACAGACTTGCGGTAAACAGGTGATGAACTGGGGGTAACTGAGAAAGATGTGCAGCGTCTTCATAAAATTGCCTCTTCATTTTCATGAAGCACTTATGGTGATTTTCTTACACTTATGATATTGAAAAAATATAATTCCGATTTCTCTGTTTCATTGTTTTAAAATGAAGGTTGTTGTGCAACACAGCAGAAATATTGCCACAGCTTTTCAGCCAAGGCTGCTCTACTCTCCTCAGGACTAAAGGAAACCATGTGTGGTCATTACAGCACATTCACACAGATTAATAATTTGTCAGAGTCTTGGATCTTGATGTGACCATCATTTCGCTTCCATTTTCCATGTTCTGGCAGTTTTCCGAACAAGTATGGAGGAATTTGGGTGTCTCCTCTATGGTGAGGAAGGAAGATCCAGTAGGAGCAGTCACCAAGGAGGTGTGTTTTTGATCTGTGTGTGTGTGTCTGTGTGTGTGTGTGCACACAAACAGACCTCCCAAATGGAAGATGCCCACAGTTGTAATGAGGCAGCAGTAAAAATGAGCTGTTGCCACGCCGGGCTCTCTGGAGCAGTTCATTTTTACGATAAGCAGCCTCCCAAGGCCTGACTCTTAATGCCATTTATTAATAGAAGGCCAGGGCCTGGAGTGTGGAGCCGTACCCCCGTGCGGGAGGCAAGGTGAGCGGGAGGCAGGCAGCACCAAGCACAGGCCTGCCTATTGATTGGCAGAATGGGGGGGGGGCAAGGTTCCTGAGCATCAATAAAAATGTTTTGATTGGCCGGAGACAGTGATTACGGCAGAATCAAGGGCCGCACGCAAAATGGCCCCTAAGGAGCATGAAGGCACAGGGCAAGGGTCAAGGGTCACGGCCTTTGCACACCTTGGACTAACCGCAAAGCATTTTCTCATTGGCAGGTGGTAGTCACAACCTGGGTGCCTTCAGGGTAGAATCCACAAAATGCTACCCTCTTCTGAGCAAATTTGAGGGAGCTTTCTGTTGCTGAAGGGATGATGATGATGATGATGATGATGATGATGCACACCTGATCTGGAATGTCATGATACGTTTGTGTTTGACCTGTGAAAGTGTTCCTCCCCTCATCTCTGTTCATTGGCTCCCTGTTACTGCCTGCATCACTCTGGTTACAAAATGGTTAAAGCATGTGCACCCCAGTGCCTACCAGACCTGATCGTTCCCTGCCCCCCAACAACAGTATCGTGTTCCTCCACTCGTGGTGACTCGGTGATCTTACTCTCAAGAGGTCCAACATCAGAAGACATAGGTTCTCGGCTAGAGCTCTAAGATAGTGGACTGAGCTTCCTGTGCCCTTCAGAGCTGCTGAATCCCTGCCAAATAGGACGTTCTTAAATCAAAATCAAAACCAATATGACCAGTCGACCACAACACATCTAACAGTGAAGTTGAAACATGGAAAGGAGCTGGCTTTGACACACTGTGTGTATGTGGGCTCTGTGGCCTTCCTCAGCTAGCTGCTGCTAGTGTCCAGTTATGGGTTAATGTGAGTTTTGAGGCTGAACTCAGAGGTTTGACTCCATGTTTCCATTTCCTTATTTATGAGAAATAGCAGAGCCTCTGTGCCTCCCACATATTTCTACAACCTTCCCTGCTCTCCAAAAGCCCCATCTCAGGGGAGCAGCTTCCCATGGGATTGATAATAGGACCACATGAGTATCGCTGTCCCAAGGGATACTGGTCTTGTACTGTGATATACAGGACAGGAGAGACTTCCTTAGCAACGTTGAGCTTTGCATTATGGTTTTAAAGCTGGGAGCTCATCACAGGGAAATTTGAACAGAGAGAATATTATATGAATCAGATATCTGGGGAAGTTTGCATAAACCGGGATGTGGCCATTAAAATTTAGCATCATGACCGTAAAATTAGCTTTCAGCTTCTTCTCTTTCAAACTGCCAAATAGCCGCGATGAAGCAGGCCACCGACTTATCTGCACATCCAACTATGTGAAATGGACAAGAATGACAAAGATTTCATTACAGTTCCATTGGTTCCAGTGGGAATCGCAGCAGAAGCGCAGAGCTGGACGGCAGCGCTCCCCATTTCTCGGATGATTTCTTCACCCAAACGTCCATGGAAGCCCTCATATTTCTCTCTTCATTATTACTTGTGCTTCTCAACCACCAGCTCCTTGGTAAAAACCATATTTACCTTCAGCGGAGGCCTCCTGCAAAGATCCCTTTTCCCCAGAAAGTACCGAGGCTGTATGTCGAGCGTCTGCATCTATAACTCTGGTGCAAGATGCGCTCGTATATTCTGAGCCGTATGTCACTTTGGAGAGAAGCAGACGCTCGAATCCTGATGACCAGTCCAGGGTCCCACCTCACAACAGAACTGAGGAAATACAGACGTGATGGTGGCTAATGGTCTGACGGTGCAGTTTAGACACCAGGAGGAAAGTGGGTCCAAATGAAATGTGTTCTGAGGATCTTTCTGCCCTGTATGCTACTGGAAAATTACTGAAAGGCCATGGACAGTGCAGGGCGGGGCCTGTTGCTGCTGTCACTGCTTTCCGCCATCCTGCCCTGACGTGCAGGTTTCTGTGAGGCGGATTGACATCCTCGCAGCTCCGCTGGTAGCCCGCAGGGGTCGCCACATGTGGCCATGGTGTAAGGCTGGTGGGGGAGCGGTGAAGCAGCTGCTTTATGCCGATGATAATAAACCAACGGCACGAACAAGACACAGGGATGCAGGGCTCCGAATTTGAATTTTGAATATCGCCATTTGGAAGTTGGCGATGTAATGAGTTCTGGCTGAAAAACAGGGCCTAGGACAACATCTGAAACGGAAAATGTTTTGAAGGGAGGCGGGCTGGATAGAAACGTTGCAAATAGTTTACAGACATCGACCAGTTAATTTGGTCACAGTAACCATTGTCGAACCAGGAAATGTTATCTAATTCTAACCGTTATGAGGCATCACATGCAAACCAGGTCTTAGTCATAGACAGCACACTTTGTGTACTTTTAATCTAAAGATGAAAAAGACACCGGGCTGCATCCGTCTGCGCTTCAGAGGAGCCTGAGCGTGACCTGGATGCCGGGTGACCGTACAGCTTTTTACCGCATGCATCAAAGAGCCAAATGGCGCCGGGTGTTGCAGAGGCGTAAGGCAAATGAAAGTAAAGTGGGTGGAAAAAAGTGTGTTGTGATTTATCCTCATTCTCATGTACAGCTACAAGCGCTGCTTTGACTGGCCACACACACACACACACACACACACACACAGACGCGCGGGCACGATCTGACACTTTAATCTGAGATGAGCCCGGTTGCGTCGCAGACAAAGCACAATCACCCCAGTGATAATGTGACCTCTCCTTCAATCAGTTCCCCAGTAATTGCATTAGTCACGTCCCCGTTTCGTCCCTCCGACTCGGGGCGTTTATGTGACCCCCCGCTGCACACGGATTCTGTTTCACCCAGAATGACAGAACCCGAATAATTAGACCTAAATAGAAGGGAATTATGGATCCTGATGTAGATATGAGTCTAATCAGGCTCATTCAAGCGCGGCCTTTCTCAATCTGTCACATTGTGCCTCGCCCACTTATCAGGGCCAATGCTGCGTGATTCAAGTTGCGTTCGGTAAAATGAGGTCAAGTAAATTTTTGGGTCCACACCGAGTCGGTCGGGAATGCAGGGGGCAAAGATCAATTCCAAAGGGAAATTGGTTCAGTACTGCCCTCCTTCCTTTGCCGCCATTAGCTTAGCACAAGGGGTTGCCGTGGGGTGGGGGCCGACCGCTAATTTACGATTTCGCCAAGTCCTAGTTTAATGTGCGGGGTAATTAGAGGTATGGATGTTTTGCATGTGCCATAATGTATGTGTCGTGTAAGTGAAATTAGGCCCTGAATGATTCATGGACCAGTTAAATTTTCATGGGACACAGAGGCGGCGAATAAGGTGCATTTATTATGTGCCGGAGATCCGAATTGGGCGAGGGTGCCCCGGGGGGTGAGGTCAGTCAGGACAGGGAGCGGTTTGTGGCACGGGCTGAGAAACGCTGAGGAAGCAAGGGCTGACATCCCAACACGCGGCGCACCACGTGACGCGTGAACATCTCAGCCTTCTGCCGAGTCTGTCACAGTGCTTTTCGGTCTCAGGTTCAGTCCCGGTACGTGCTAACGTGCTAACATGCTAACGCGCTAACGCACTGTTCCCCATTGCCTGGGAGACAGAAGTCAACAGATGCACTCACGCTTTCTTCACACATACAGGCATCTGCCTTCCTCACCTCGTGTAAATCTTCTGTATGCCGTACAGGCGGTAAGAACGGACAGACGGATCAATTTAGATGATCTATGAAAGATATTACTAATGACATTTATGAATATTTTATGCAATGTAAAAAATGTCATCATAAATTTTTATATAAGGAAATGAGGCAGGAATATAAAGCAAACAGCATTAAAATTTGAACATGGCCGCCCTGGTGAACAAATGGTGCCTGGGAAGGGAAGGAAGAGAAGGAGAGAAAGGTGTTGTACGTGGCTGCCAGTGTAGGAGCTGCTCGCTCACACCGGTTGCCTTCGTTGTGCCCAGAGTGTTGTAAGTTCAAACCCCGCATGTGGTGCACCAAAGTATGTGAGTTACAGTTCCCTGCATCCTAAACAGCAGGGGACACTTTGGACCCTCAGCATTTCTTGGTCCAAACTGGATGCTGTGCATTAAGGTACCTGTTGAGGGAGGAGACGTGCAGAGGCTGGAGGGGGGGGCCGTCACTCGCTTTCGTCCCCAGTAATTGCCGTGACTGCTGGGTAACAGGAAACCATCGCTAACAACCAGTCGTCACGTCGGACAAGGAAAGACAAGGCCTGCAATCTCAGCCCCCTGGACCCTCTCCCGCCTTCTATGAGCATACGACATCTGGTGATGTTGCAGTTACCACGGCAACACCAAACCGACTGCACTGTCAATGTGGAGAGGGGCGTCGGCCACCAGCGTTCGGTAAAGATTCACTGAGCAGCCATTCTAGAGGACACACAGCTGGCCACATATTTCTACCATTCGTGAAACACTCGACTGACACTCACATGGTGCCAGTTACTGGTGGGGTCTGACACCCCCAACAGCCCCCTTACTGGGGTCTCATTGGGAAAATGTGACCCTGAGTGTGGCAATGTATACTTCAGATGCTCTTATAAAATGTATTTTACAGCACCGACCTTTAACTTCCTGCAATAAACTGAGAAGATTAATACTGGTTCAGCGATGTGCGTCCTGCTCACTTGGATTCAGGGCCTCGTTGGACAGGGAGTCTTGAGCCAGACTGGGAGAGATCTGGTGGTTTAGTGAATAACCACCATGGCTTTGGCTGGCTTTGAGGTCCTTGGGACCAAGCGATCGATAGTGCAGTGGAATTAGCTATGCTTGGAAGCACGCCTATCAGTCGTGTTGAATGACAGCCCTCTAGCAGAGTCCTGTTCAGCCTAAAAGCCGCCTTGCAGAGCATAGGCCTGCCGTACAGCCGGCCCTGACAGAGGTCACAAACCTCATGAACGTGGCTGTTAATAGCCCCTTCCACTTACACCTTATCTTACCTGGCACCTTGCATTTTACCTTCACAACACCATGACTCACCAGAAAAGGCCAAGCAGTACAGCATGAGGCCCAAACCTGCTCCTGCAGAGTCTTTATTATCATCTCAAGTGATAAGACCAGAACTGGCCCAAACAGGCTTTTCTGGACTCCTCCTGTGGAGGGAGGTGCGGTGCTATAGGTAGCCCAAATTGCAGGACATCAGATTGAAAAATGCAGCATCATGGCCACACGGGCCACCATAGAGTCCACCCATGAACACATAAAGAGAAATGTGGTGATCACGTGAGCGGAGCCTCTGTGTCTCCTAATTTGCCCAGTAGATAAACCTGCTTGTCATCACTTTCCAAGGCAAAATTACATGGTACCTCATGGCAGCAGCTAATTAGCAGTTATTCCTGAAGAAGAGAAGCAGAGAGAGTTGAAAGAAAATGGAGAAGAGGAAGGGAGGAAAAGGAAATGTGTGTTTGGGGGGGTTGTAAAATCTTTCACTAATTATACAGTCTTGGGTTTGTAATATTGGGTTTTCTAATATGGCAACATGAGATGCCTCGCAGCCACACCCACTGCCCTCCATTATATCTCCTCAACTGGCTGCCCTCATACCCCCTCCTACTGCCCACCCCTATAGCCCCTCCCACAGCCCTCAGTCTGACAGTGCCAGGTCTGTGGGTGGCAGGTCTACCCACCGATACCTGTTTGTCAGCCATGCCCTCTGTGTTGGGTAAGAGGGGTGAGGAGAGATTACATTTCCGGACATTTAGACCCTCTATGTCTCCCTCTGCGTGTCCTACCCAAGCCTGACAGACACACACACACACACACACACACACACACACACACACACACACACACACACACACACACCAGACAGTGCAGTCTCTTTGTGTGCCTCTGATACCACTGGTTGGCTCTGCACCAATCCCATAAGAGGCCTCCTCTGTGCGCTAGAAGGAGTCTGTTAAACCCAAGATAGTCTCCTCTCAGCCTGGGTACCAGGATGCTCATTGTTCATTGGAGCACAACGAGGTATCCATTGCTTTGTTTTTTTATTATCCCAGCTGCCAGTTTTTTGGCCATAAAACGGAGCTGTACTGCTTAAACCTCTAACGGTCTTTGACCATATCACGTTGGCAGCTCCATTTTACAGGCACCCAGGAGCAGGGCTGTAGTTCCTTGTGTAAGTTTAAAGGAGGAACAATGAATTTTCATACGATTTTACCCCTGACACCTTTGTGAACATTCTGGTGCTTTGCCTTCAGCTTTGGGGTTGATGCACCACAAGATGCCCTTACACCAGCTGAGGAAATGATGCCCAGTAAGAAGATGGCTTAATCCTCAGCATTGATGGAACACTTCGTGGGGCAACATTAAAGAAAACACTGGGCACCAACTCTTAAGATGATTTTTAATATATACCTAAAACAGAATACTGTAGTGGGGCATTTGAGAGAAGATCTACTTGCATTTGGCTTTAATGTTAAAAAATACATTAAGGTTATTTTTTATCAGCCCTGTGGAGGATTATGTTCACACAGGAAATGTAAAGTGTATATAAAACACATGAAAATAAAATAATTTCTGGAGGAAAACATTCTTAATAGCACAAGTTGGCATTCTAGTTCATCTCCTGAGTTCTTCTACCTTTGCTACCATCATTACCGAAATGGAACCATCAGCCAATCTGGTGCTACTTTGTTTGCTGTTTGTTGTTATTTCTTTGTTTGTTTTGCTCCACCATCAGTAAGCTTGACTGTGAAGACCACCGCCACTAACTAAACCACAACTGGACAGAAAGGGGCATGTCCTCCAGTCACGCAGTGAGCAGACAACAACATTTACCAGCAGCGGTTCATCACACGATGTCTCTATAGAATGCTTCCAGAATGTTCTGCCCTTCACTTGTGTCCTCTGGCTTAAAAGGGGTGTGATGTCACCGTAGCCAAGTCCTTTTATCTGGTCATCTACCCTCTCCAGGGTTAAAAATATTTGCCACTAGCAAGCGTCATACTTCCTTTGCTGAAGATTCTGTTTTTTGTGGGAAACGTTCCAGAGCCATCTATCGTGCTGACTATGGGGTATAAGTGCCACTGAGCCCTGCCTGGCAGAGGGTCGGACCCAAACTGGCCTGAGGAGAGAGGCCCCCCTCCCACGGATATGAAAATTACACTGACTTGTGCACCAGTTTCTTAGCAACTGCCAAAAGAGGCCTATTGAGAGCTGTGTGCTCCGCAATGTGTAATTATTACCGATGCTGTGTGTGTTTGCGAGCAGTATGGCGCCAATGGCCAACTGTCTCCAACAAAGACCTCCAACAGGCGCCTGTGAGCTTTTTGTTTCCATTCCACTGCATTGTCGTGTCAAGATGGGCGTCTTGCGTTTTTCTCAGTGGGCCTGATGCGATGGCCACCACTGAGATTTACGAATGACAACTACCGGCGATGACTAGCCATCAGAAGGCTCTGAGAAAGGAGTGGGGAGCAGTCGACGGAGCTGAGGATGGTGAGAAAGAGAGACTGGGTACCTCACAGAACTGGAGGGGAAACATCAATAGAGTTGCCATGGCAACAGGTCCTTTCGGCACTTCAGAGTGTTCTGCTGGTACATTTTAGTGGGAAGAGTTTTAACTCCTTCGCCACCGCTTGGATGCAACAAGACATCGGCACTCCTCTCTGACAGACCTCTGTGGTGCTCCTCGTTGTGGCTCTTTTGCCTTCTTTTCTGCCTTTATGTGGTGTTATTTATAGTTTCAGATCAGCGTCAGTCGGGAATCGGGACAAAAAAAGCCCCAGCTCAGGATTTCCTGGTTTGTGAGACAGAATCTGCATAGTCATCCTGCTTCGATTTCCTCGTGTGTGAGGGTGTGTGTCCCCAGTACTTGTGGCTTTGCATGCATCTAGTTGGCCCCTTAGTGGCCTCAATATCAGCCCTGGTCTCCACTAACTGTTTCTGTAGTGGATACTGTGATGCTGTACAAAAGGCAGCCGTGTTGCCCCCAAGCAGACATTATCATCCCGCAGTTGGGACTGAGCAACATCTCCACCTATATCCCCCATCCAGGAGGGGAGGGACAGGTACAGAAGCACCCCCCACCCTCCATCCCACATTGTAGTTCCAGCATGCTTTATGGGGGGTGCAAGTGGGCAGGTTGTAGCGGTAAATGTGCACAAAGTTCCTTTGTCACCAGTCTCATTGACCTGGTTGTCTAATGCCACCGTGGGCTGCCATAATCCTAGGGCTCAAAAGTCAGAGGAGTGATGGGAAGCCTGGACCACATTAGAAGAGGGATAGCAGGATATGGGGAGGGGCAACAAGTCATGTTCTGTGACAGAGAGACAGGTTCGTAGACATTTTGTGAAGGAGCGGCAGCAGCAGTTGTGGCGGTTTATGCACACCAGTCCACATCATTCTCATCGCCGTAAAGAGCATCGTATGTCGGGGCAGGGAAGTGCCTCCGTTGACAGCACAGCTCCTCACTTTACTAAAGTGCTTGGCAAACACTGCACCTATAGACCAGGCTACTGACCACAGAGCAGTTTTACGGAGTCGCAGTCCTCTCAGGTGCTGAGCCCATCGACCCAATGCTCCACCATCTCTTCTATGCTGTTTTTTCACTCTCAATGACAATTTTCTCTCTTTCGGCTACGATTATTGTGCTGCTTTGTCAGGCCTGACCTCTTTTTGCTGGTGTCCACAGCCACCCAGCTGCATGGCCCACCCCTCCCCCAGCCTTCCTCTCTATCTTATTTCCAGCCCCTCAGTTATCATTTTCCTTCCTCTCTCCCACAGACCCTTTCTCTCATTTTATACCCCCTGCTGCCCCCCTGCAACCCCCACAAGCCCTAAGGCAATCACCCCCCCCCCTCCCCCAGCTGTGGTCCACAAATCAACAGCAGCATCTGCTTATATAACTCAGTGAAGTCTATACAGCAATGCCAGTGTCGGCTGCCTGCCTCCTGCCGCCTCGCTGGGGGGAGTGGGGGTGTAATAAACAGTGTGGGGGAGGAAAAAAATCCACAACAGGGAAAAAAGGAAAGAGGTGAATTTTGTAGATGGGGGGATCTCAGGAGAGATACACCAAGCATCTCGCATGAACCTTATCAGAGAAGTACAGTTTATACCTAGAACCATGGGACAAGTGAAGTAGAACACAAGACACCTGCCTCCCCAAGAACTCAGTCGCCATGACTACCCCCCAGAGGGTCTGCAGAGCATCACCAATCAAGTGGGATCTTCACTTGGGTGGCAGTTGATCGTATATTGTCCACTTGTCCACTGTGTGTGTGTGCGCGCGCGCGCTGTGTAGACAGGTGATCAACTGTAGGAAGTCCCGATTAGATAAATCAATCAGCTAAATACAGATTAATTAAAAAAAGTCACTAAGTTACTCAGAAGAAAAACACCTCTCACTCTCAGTAGTGATGAGTTTCTATAATGTAAAACATTTTCTAATGTAACCATAATCTGACCCCCCCCAACCCCTTGGTCGAACCTAGCACACAAACCCAAGGCCCAGCACATCATAATCATATCCGTGTGCCTGTTGTTGATACTCTGGTCGCACAGTAAATATCAGCATTACTGTCTCCATGATTCACAACCAAATCCGTTTGGCCACTTGCCTTTGGCACTCGACACATTCGCTTTTTATCTCTCATTCTCCTCTTTCTCGTCCTCCGGCGGCTCAGAGTGGCAGACATTGGGGCCCCATAATCGCCTCTTCTGAGGCTTGTCATGTCGCATTTGTCAGCGCGCAGCAGCCCAGACCGCGAATGAGGTGGCGTCAGTGGGACCTGCCCTCATGAAAAATGAATAGATATCAATAGGAGTAAATGAGGGGATGCAGCCGAACACGTTGGCTTCATAGGAGCTGCAGGTGGTGCCACTGTTGATTCTCTGTTTGGCATCTCCTTAGGATTAATGAAACATAACCCTCTATTTTTGATTTATTGTCTATAAATTTAGCATCTTGTTGTCTTACTTGATCTATGTCGTCTGTTTAGCGTGTTGCTCACTGTGGTCCACAAGAAATTACATCTTGTTCTCTTGTACGTCAGTTTAAGTGCAGAATAACAGTAAAGTGAGCCTTGAACCTCAACCTTCAAAATGTGAAATATTGGAGAATATAAATTATGGAAGAAGTTGTTAAGTCAGGCTGGTGAGCCCAGAACTGGAGCCGGTGTCCATCTGAGGACAAAATCTTAGCCTCATCCAACAGGGTAGCAAAAATCGGTGTAAAAAGAAGTAAGCCAGCACCACATCCACAAGGTCCCATACCAGCTAACAGAACATATCCGGTGATCAGGGATGCGACCCTGTGCACACTAGCAGCCCAGGTGCCCTCCTTCTTCCTCAGAAATATCAAAATCAAACGGAGAAGGTTGTGATTTACGACGAGATGATACCAGGCTAAATTAGTTATTGATCTAAATAGAAGAAGCACCGCTGCTATGATTGAAGTGGCCTTTTTCAGGCATCTCCAAACAAAACCGATGTTTTTCCGAAGGCTGCGCTGCCTTTTTCTCAAACAGCCGCACAGTTCCATGCTGGGCCCTCCCTGTCCAACCTGTGCATGTTTTATTAAATTATATTAATGTTGAATTACAAACGTACAGATGAATAAAACAGTGGCAAAGGAAGAGAGGCACCATGTACCACCCAGTTAATTTGCATGAAGCTGTCAATCATGGGGGGAGTGGGGGGGGCAGGTGAGGAATAGAAGGTGAGAGGTTCTTCCAGGTGACATACTGACGGATCAAAATTGACACACTGGGACAATGGTGGTGTCTTTAACTGTTCAAACCAATACATTAGCAGTAGTTACACAGTTTTGTGTGTGTGTGTGTGTGTGTGTGTGTGTGTGTGTGTGTGTGGTTGCTGATATTTATTGTACCTGCTTACACTGACCATCTATCTTGCATCTACAGCAACAGCACCAGAGGTCGAATGAGTGGAACACACACACACACACACACACACACACACACACACACACACACACACACACACACCCTCTTCCTGTCTGCAGGCGAAGGTCGCATTATCACTATACAGAAGGTATTGCCATGCAATATTGATGGGCTCCTCCTCAGCGAAATGAAAGGACAACCTACAAACGAAACACAGATGAGTTCGGGAAGAGGAATTATTTGCTTGTTTACGTCCGCAGGGCAACAGCGCCGACTGGCTCTGGTGAACTGTCTAAGTCGGATCACATCATGACCCCTGGCTTTGCAATATGTTTGTGTGTGTGTGTGTGTGTGTGTGTGTGATCTCAGCTTCCACTGCTGCACCTGCAAAGGACAAATAAGCCTACCTTTTGAGAACCATAATACACAGCAGCAGCTTCACAGAAATCTGGAAGGTGTGGTGTGGTGGTTAGAGCAGCAGGTGGCGTAATGCTTAGTGCTCCTCCTTGCACTATAAGGAGGAGCCAGGTTTGGAGCTCAATTCCTGTGGTAGTACCTTTCATCAAGGTACTTGCCCTGAATGGGCAAATCTGTGCTGGTAACTTTAAGCTGTAAGTTTCATAGGGAAAAAAATGTCAGGTAAATGAATAAATACAAATGTAGGTGTATAATAAACACACAAAGTTGTATTTATGATGCGTTTTGTTTACAGTGGGGCGTGACACAGAGGCCCGAATGATCTTGCTCAAAGTATGTCCGCCTGCAAAGAGGCTTGGGGAGGCGCGGCGGGGGGGTGCCGTAACACATCATAAATAGACTAGTGGGGGGGGGTCAGAAATCCTTTAGGCTGATTATAATGCATGGACCTAATTTGAAACCAAAAACAGTTCATTTCCATCACAAGCCGCCGCATGCATTCTTATCTCTTCTTCTGCTTCACTTAGGCTGATAGTTTTTTAATGAGGCCCGCTTAAAATAACACACAAAAGGAGCGTGCGCCGTGGCGGCCAGTGATGTAGAGTCGAAAATAAACAAGATACATAAAAAATAAATAAGTAAACACTGTTGGCGTCTGTTGGAAAAATTAGCATAATTTTGGCTGATGTTCCGCATGCTCGCTCAAAAGATATCTCCATAAATAATGTGGTTGGGGGTCTGCTGGCTATCGCGCCGTGGCTCCTCTCCCAAAGTCATCTCGGTAGTTAAAGGTTTTGAGAGATGCGGGTTGTATGAAGTGCTTCCACACAGCGTATGCCATTAAACAAAAAAAAGAGGATCCGCGGCAACACACATGGTGTCGTGCAAACAAAACATGCAGTCTCTGTTTCCACGCGATGGCTATGGAGGCTGTCGCACCTGGGACACATGGTGACCGAACCCTTTTATGTGCACATCTCAACTTCTGTCCGTTTGTCCTTTATGCATAGCTTTGTTTTTCAAGCCACCGGCTCAAAATTTTATCACCGTGGTGCTTCTCAGCCTAAGCGAGGTTTTTACGCAGTCAAGTTCATTAAACACCAAATGGTCCACTTAGTACCTTGAACATTTATAATTTGGGCTTTGACAAGGTTTAGAAAGCAGTGAGTACTGAAGTCACACACAGGGCACACATAAGGAGCATGACGGTGACGCATTTTCTCAATCTACACACACACACACACACACACACACACACACACACACACACACCTTTCTATTTGACCATGACTGGTACATCATTCTCTGTATTGTCTGCCTGTCCAGCAGTATTAACAATTCTTATGTATTAAATACAAACACTTTAATAGTAAAACAGTTTTTTGCTATATAATGTATTACAAATTTTTGCCCTTCTACCTTTACACTTTTTCACCCAGACAGCGCCAGGTAAGTTGGCTTGTTCTCTCGAAAAGACAGTGGTGATGGGAAAAGTTTAAGGAAAAAAGAAGATGAAGACAAGCAGCAACCTGATGGATGGACTCACTTAGTGACAATGGACACACCCCTTTAAACACCAAGGACACAAGTGGAGGACAGAACTTTCCAGAAGCAAAGATGCAGTAACATGTTTGTAATGTGTCCTTTGCCACAACTTTGAGAAGATAAGTGCAGCATTTTTTTTCCAGTAAAGGCTCACATCATGCAGGAGAAGCATCCTTAAAAACAGCCCACAAGTCACCTTCACTATGTCTCTTTGCATAACTGCAGTCAGACCTGCTGTTCAAATATGTATAAGAGTCATCTGAAATTGAAACCAAAATTTTGACAGAAGAAATGCCGTCAGTTTGTCACAAATCCCCCGGCTACCACGTTTCCAGCTGAGGCCACTGGGCCTAAAAGAAAGTGGCGTCTGTGTCGTGGGCCTCAAGCTCTCAGCCCCCTGAGGAGGATGCTGTACTCTAGGTTCAAATGGGAGGAAGTGGCTCTGAGATGGATGGAGAAAAAGGAGGAGAACAGTCAGCCTTTTGAGTGGAGCCGTGTGGGGTGGGGTGGAACTGGGCTAAGCAGGGACACACAGCAAGGAAAATGCATCTTATAAATACTATAAATATTTATATTATAGATAAAAATGTTTTTAAAACCATAAACTGCTCTGCACAGCATTAGAAAATGTACTCTATGGTTGTTTGACGTAAAAGGGGCCATGAGCAAGTGGCTGTGGATCAGGAGGCGGGGGAGGAATTGGCGCTCGGCTGTGGGTCACAGTGCGTTGCCAACGCAGACATGCGGTTTGGTTATAAACCACAACCGGCTGCTGTTCATGCTTGTCTCTGTGGGGAAAGTGGACTTCTGCAGTTAGAACATTACATAAACTTGGGAAAATATGCTTAAATTTTTTTAAAAAATGTTCAAAGGGTTGTCGCAGAGCATTTATTAAAGAAAAATTCAGGAATCTGTTGTGGACCAGGGAGAGAGAGAGCACTGTCCTCATGCAGTGCAGGTCAACCTTCTCAAATGTAAAGATGACAGTGGAAAAAGGAACTACTGCAGATGCACGCCATGTTGTAAATTCATCATAATGTATCCATGGATTAAAGATCCTCCCTCTGAATGGCAAACATCAACCCATTGGCAACCAACCCCCCTGCAACAGGGTTTAGCACCCGGCCCCACAAAAATGATGATTTATATGCTAATGGGGAAAAAGGAAGAAATATGGGTGCAAACTGTTGTAAAGAGAAAGAGTGATTCGATAAATCCCCTTGAATATACACTGAATTTTGGTGAAAACCACATTAAAGCCCATATGATCCCACATTTTACAAGGAACGTCCATCTTCTCATCGCGGTTCA
The DNA here is from genome assembly GCA_018136845.1 of Heterotis niloticus. Lineage (NCBI taxonomy): Eukaryota > Metazoa > Chordata > Actinopteri > Osteoglossiformes > Osteoglossidae > Heterotis > Heterotis niloticus. Next base: position 21,152,728 of record CM030898.1, on the reverse strand, counting down.
AAAACCAAAATGAATTAACTGTTGCCTGCTTTTTAAAAACGTGCAGCTCAGAGGCTCTACCCCCCAACTCCTGCCCCTCCCACACGTTCCTCAGCCCAGCGCCCCAATCTGAAGATCTCAATTCCCTCCATATTCTGATTTCTAAGCTTCAATAAACACAGCATTGCACCTGAAAGGCTTCCAGTTGGACTAATTATGCACCAAGATGGCGGCTCAACCTCCCGCTGCCCATCACTGTTGTCGGAGGCCCTGCATCACGGGTGACCGCATGGATAACATTATAAATAATAAATAGCAGAACAGCACCCTAATAAACTTAGTTAATTAACAGTTGTTGTTCTGTAGTGGTTGACCTGAAACCCCCACTTGGCTCAACTGGCTCTGCCTCCTCGCTCGCCTCATGAGCTGCGTGCAGCGGCTTGTCCATGTTGCCATGGTGACTATTTGGCGAGGGCATCAGGGCCAAGGTGTGGTAAGCAGTCCCTCAGTTGCCGCTGGTTCTCTCACATTTAGGCACACACGCCTTGCAGAGGGAAACAATGAGTTGACATGGTGCTGGGGGGTCAGCAGGGGTGGGGCTAGGACACTCCAATCCAATCACAACTGAAGTATGTCCGAAATCTACACATTTGCACACAGTGTACCACGATGTGTGTGTGCGCGCGCCCCTGATGAGTCAGACATTTGCTGACAACCACCTGCTGCTTCTTGTAAATATTACTCTGCTGTAGTCAGGAAGCAGGTAAATCAGTGTAAGTTGCTGTAAGTCACCTTGGAGAAAAATGTCAGATAAATTAATAAAATAAACAAAAAATTGCCCCTATCTCACCCCAATTACGTTGCCGCGAGCAACAAAGCTGTTTCCTCCCATTCTAATGTGTTGTTTCTCATTATCGTGCATGGCGTGGGGGGGCAGCAAAGTGGAAGTCAGGGTCTCATTCACATTTACAGAAAGGGGCTTTGGACAGAACTGTGGACTGACCAGAATGTTCCAGAGTCTACTTCAGTACAGCCATGTCGGCATGTGTATTGAGTGATGGCAGTTGAGGCAGCCTTCCTGAACATTCTGAGCACTCTCTAGGGAGATCTGGACAGGATGAATGTAATAAATGCACACTCACACCTGGGTCACTGAGGGGCTGAAAGATGGAGGTATGTGCTGGGGTGGGGGGTTTGACCATCAATTTTTCACCCCCCCCCCCGATCCTGACCCCAGACTATACTGCACCAGCCTTTATTTATCCCCCCCTTCATGCACCCCATACCGCCCTCCAAGGACCACCAGGGCCACATCTCCTCATATTTGCCTTACTGACTTGGTTGACCCCAAGCCTGCATGACCCTATGACCCTGGTTTACCTGCTTGTCCCATTCTGCACACCAACTGGGTCTGGCATGACCCACATCACAGTAACATGACTCTCTTACACAGAAGCTGGGTCCACCTCCAGCTTGAGTCAGGCTAGGGTTACGATTAAAGGGATTAAGAATAAGAGGTGTCAGGTTCACCATACCTCGTTTTACATCAGTGTACCTCAGTTCACCTCACTAAACATCAGTATACATCATTGCTATCCTACTTTAACACCAAACAGGGTCATTATTGATCAGGAGGGCTGTGTGGGTGGGGCAACCAACCAAAGTCAACCAAAAATAGGGCTGTTTCCTGTGAGCTCAGCGGCCACTCAGCTTGTCCTTGTCCTACTGTCCTGCTCTGTCTTGTCCCCATCAATCGTGTTGGCCCCCCACCCTGCCCAACAGTGCCACATACTCAACGACACTCCAGTGCTCCCCCTCCCTCCATGACAGAGGGGTTAATAAGCAGCTACTGGCTCATCAGAACCCCCCCCCCCCCAATGGAGAACCTGATACACATTAAAGACACAGAGCTACCAACAGGCTATACACCACTGGTGTGTGTACTTACCCTGAGCCAGCAACAGGGGGCAGAGCAAGGTAGGGCAAGGTGATGCACAAGACAACACACACACACACACACACACACACACAGAGTTCCATAATGGACACAGAGCACATGGAGCACACTCGAAATTTGTGTGTTTCTGTCCAAATTTCACCGCACAAAGCCAAACCCAGAGTCACACAGCAACTAGCAGACCGTTAAAGAGCTGCCCCCAGGGGGTGCTGTGGGCACTTACCCCAGGCAGTGTCTTCTGTTCATGGAGGGCGTTCTGAGCCTTGATGGCAGACTCCCGGGCGCAGTAGGTGAGGAAGGCACAGCCTGCAGGGCACAACACACACCAGTCGGTGAACAGCAGCTCACCATTTTACTAATTTTTGCTCCAGTATTTCACCAAAACATCACAGTGGTGCTGAGGCCCTACAGGATGTTGGCTGAGGGGTTGGATGTTGGTTCAGTCCCCATTCAGTTTGTGTGGGTTTCTTTTCAGTGCTCCAGGTTTATTCTACATTTCAAAGATATGACTCTCTATTACCTGCACTGTGTGTGTGTGTGTGTGTGTGTGTGTGTGTGTGTGTTAGTTACCTTGCTCTGCTGTATAGATGTGTAAATGGCTGTAAGGACCTTTGTGCAGTATGTCTGACACTGTAAGTCAGCAGAATACAAATAAATAATTTTTATTTAGGCATTATTAGAATGTCCCACTTGTGGGATTGGAACTGATGACCTCAGGGGCGTAGTGTCTGTCCCTGAACCTGTACACTTCTTCTGTCCGTATCCCTGTTCAGCAAAACTCTCCCTTTCCCTGTGGCCACTGATTCCTGACCTCGTCTCTGTCATCACCCCCCAACACACACACACACACACACACACACACACACACACACACACACACACACACACACACACACACACACACCTTGAGGATTGCCCCCCCACCACTGGCACTAGTAGATCAAATCTCCCTCGGTTGCTTCCGGCTACACTTTGAGATGCTGAGTGTTTCTGACAGGAGCGGGGGAGCAGTGGGAGTTGGAGGGGGGGTCTGGGAGCAACCGTGGGGGGGAGTGAATTGGCTGCGGGTCTGCAGGAAGGTCTACGAAGGAGACTCAGCACCAGTGTCTCCAGTGGCATTTCTCCCCCATGTTCACTGCTCAGGGCAGAACTACATGTGACCTTCATGGAGATAGTCTCTGTGCTCCCAACTCACACTCACCACTGTGATCATCCTCTCTCACCCACAGGAGGATGGCCCCACCAGTTAGGTTGTTGCATCCTCTTTGTGAAGCAGCATCGCGAAACCAGACCTGAGGAAATGCAACTCTGCCAGCTTCCTGCTGTGGAACTCCTCTTCATCACCAAGGGTCACAAACCCAATGTCCCTATGACTCCACAACCACCATCACATTGTTTACTCCATTTGCCTTCCCTCCAGACCTTTGCCTGGATGTGTACTGGGAGCAAAACCCAAAGCACCCCCCTCACAGCAGAATCCTTCTGCTGATGGGATGGAGTTGTGGTAAGAGACCAACAGCCATGACAAAGAGAGAAGGACCAACATGGTTTACTGACCATCTCCTGCAGAACAGATGCCCAAAGCTGCACACCTAAGGGCCTATCCATTTGAAATGCAGAGGTGCAAACCAGGCATGAGGCTGTAACCGCTGCCACACAGTTGCTGCTTCCCACCACTCTGCTGACACAGCCCCCCCCTACAAAGAGCAGACAGCATCTGCTACTCAGTAACCACGGCAACACTGCACACACGTGTCTCCAGGCTCCGGAACGTGATGAAACTGTGTGAAACTTGGAGCCGTGTTATGCTGCTACACCCTGCTGATGCGGCGTCCTGCTAAAGTGAGACCAGGACCACCCCCACCCCCATCATCGGTAAGAGAAACACCCGTCATAGTCTGGACTGTGAAGAAGGGACCGCCCCCTCTGGACAGTCCCGCCTCAGAAAACCACAGGATGCATGTCCCCATTTTTTGTTCCAGCTACCATGTCTCACAGAATGAGCCACTAATGAGGCCCCAGCATTCTCAGCACTCAGAAACAACCTGAAACCCTCAATTAAGAACCAGCATCTCTCCATGTGGCTTTGGGTCCTGACTGTGTCACCCTGGCTGTGCTTCCTGTCTATCTAACTGTGATCATTCTCCAGGGACCAGGGATCGTCTAACGGGACTATGAATCTTCTCACAAGACCATCCATTCAGTGGACCAGGGAGCTTCTACGAGGACCAGAGACCAATTTAATGGACCAAGGACCTTCTCACAGGGTCAGTGCAAATCTTGGGGTCCACACTAGCCTTTGTTCAGGTCTACTTATGAAGGAGACAATGGGATGGTGCTCGGCCCTCATCCCTTATCGATTCAGGTCTAATCCCGCTGTCTGGTGTGCCTCTCTGCTCCTTTGATTCCACTAATTGAAAAGGTGTTTGAGACACTGCAGAGCTTAGTGGCCCCAGGGATGAGAAGAAATAAATTCTACTGCAGGTTGTTTTTAAAGTTATCACTCAGCTGTCTTTTTTTGGAATACGCAGGGGCCTCCACTGCTCTCCGAAATCACGGATTCAAGTTCCACCTGCTGTAGAAAGTGAAAATATTCTGAGCTGTGAATGTTGTAATTTGGAAATGGGCTTAAAGGAGCACCTGGAGGTGGGCAAGGGTGCAGCTGGAGCGCATCCCCCTCCCCCAGGCCTCTTGTTTGTGAGACTAGAGAATCTGGTATCCCATGATGCTGCTCTGCCCTGTTCCTCCTGTGACGTCAGTCACCCCATTAGGGGTGTAGATGATGTAAACCATCAAAGATCAATTAGCTAAATGAGGCAGTGACAGGGAGGTCAGAGTAGACACACGGCAGATCTGCGGTGCCCCCCTGGTCCTCCGTGATACGAGTAAGGGAGGAGATGTCCATGGGGGTGGCAGCCAGGCACTTGGTGATGTCACACAGAGCGCAGTCCTGGCAGCTTAGCCTATTTTCGGAAATCCTGCCCATCCTATTTATAGCCACACGGCACTGCTAGCGATCCCACCCCCCCCCACACAGCCCTGCCCCCCAACGGAGTCGCAGGCTTTTCTCGTTTTCTGCTGTTCGCTCTGTTTGTTTCATATTTCAGATAACAAAGGAGGGGTGCAGGCAGGGAACCTAAGCAGGAACCCGAATTGGGCCACGGGCGGGCCTTTTACTGCAATCGTCTGTACAAAATATAATTTTTTGGCAATGATGGAGATGCTCTCAAACTCAGAGTGCTGGGCCAGAATGATGAAGAGCAACGGGGAATATATTCACATGCCACGACACCCCCCCTTTTTAACCTTTTTTAACACATAATATCCCGCTTCCTCTTTCATATCACGCTCTGTATCAAGCTCCACGGTGACCGTGAAAATGTCTGGTCCTTATCCGTGAACCCAATCGTTTTCCATCCGAAGGCCCTTTGAAAAACGCTGTAATCACAGATTGCTTCTGCAGAGGGTACAGCCTGGGGGGGCCTTGGAGGCTTATGGCATGGGGGGTGTGTCGCACTTCCCCTAGTGTGCAGGCCAAGTGTTATCGCTGGGCTTCTCCTGGACCTTCTCAAAACAGGGATGGATTATATAACAGGAAAAAACCCATTAGGAACCCTAGATTTCTATAATTTCATTTTCTCTCCCAAAATAAATCTGTCAGTCACGGCTAAAACGTGGCTCTGGGAGCTGAGCATGGCTCCCGTGCCCCCCCCCCAGCCATATTTATACAACTATAAATATGTTTCACTAAAGTAATTCAGACTATAGCTCAGGGGTTCAACAGCAGGGTCCCTCAGAGGATCTAAGCTGCCTCTCCCCTTACGAACACCAGCGGTTGATGATCCTGTTGCTCCCTACAACATTCAAACACATTTTCATGTGGAGTGAACGCAAGATGGCACCACGATACTGCTGGTCTTTCCGGCAGGTTCTGAAAGGCAATATAGTTCTTGATAATAAATTGTACATCAGAGTAAAACTGGGCCAAAGAACGGCTGTTTGTGGGAAAGGGGTCAAAGGGCAGAGTAGAAATATCAGTAGCTGGAGAGGAAGTGAAGTAATTGTGGTCACGTTTGTGGGGGTGTGAACTATGTACATCAGCGTATGGTGGCGGCTGTTAGTCAACATTAGAGAAAAGAACCTCTGTTTCAAGTGATGCCAGAAAATCTTTGCCTGTTTTTTAGCAGAGCTGCCCCCCCCGGTGTGTCACCGAGGAAACTTCACAGACAGAGGGGACAGTGAACATCCTTTCCCTTTCGGTCCCAGTCACTGCAAAGTGCCAGTCACCGAGCCCCCCCCCACGAAGAACTTCCCTTTATATCCCACACGCTGGAACATCACTGGCTGCCATGACAACATGCCAGGGGGGGTGTCATCACTGTGGAAGAAAAACAGCATCATCTCCCTGCCGAGAAGCCTGATGGAGGGAAAGTTCTAGATCGCTCCTGTGGATCCCAGCATTTTCAGAGCCACCCCCCATACACATTCTTTTTTTTGAAAATCTGTTCGCTCCCCCTCCCCCATCCGCAGCTGCTCTCTCACAGGCCTCCACAGGGCCCATCTATCACATGGGGGGCAGCAGGGAATATTTGAATAAATATTTCATTAGGCTGGTCGACTGATGGAACGCGTGTCTGCCGGTCGTTTACGAATGCATTAACACCTCCCTCCCCTGACGTTAACTTCATACAGTCCAACCCCCCTGCCGCCGTTGCCGCTGTCGCCACATCAGCACCAAACACTCTTTTCCATAGTCTTCAACCAGGTCTGCATGCTTGTATGTGAGTGTGTGAGTGTGAGTGTGAGTGTGTGTGTGTGTGTGTGTGTGTGTGTGTGTGTGTGTGTGTGTGTGTGTGTGTGTGTCATGTTTTTGTTTTGCCTATGATGTCGTAATATCTGCTGAAATATCATCTTGCATCACAACCACCAGGCGTTGTGTTTATTCTGACTTTTTTTAAGCAAAGGAGATTTAGGCCTGAATTATTAAAAAGGCAGAAATGCAGTGCAAGATAATGAAAGGATCTGAACCCACTACCTACTGGACCCGATCACTCACTGTACTACAGCAGGAGCATTGTGGCCTGCCACCTCCTCATTCACAGAATCCAACATCAGCCATCTAGATTCTCAGTTTAGCCCTGTGTCCCTCAGACCTGCTGAATCCCTTCCAGCATTAAAGAAGGGTCTCAAACCCATCTCCTTCAAAGCAACATTTCTTCTGATCTCCTGACAGCTACATAAATGAGTCTAATAACATCTGCTGTGATTATCTGCGTATTTGCTGTTTGAACTTCACTTCTACAGGCAACTGCTTAAGCAATGTGAACCAGCAACACGGTGGTATCAGATATATACAGGCTGTGCTCTAGTCATCTTGTGTCTGAGTATAAAGCACCTCCTCTGCCGTTGCTGTTTTGTTTTGCTGAGTTGGCACTTTGCAATGGCGAAAGTGTCTGATAGAGTAGATAAATGTATAAATGTGAAATGCATTATTTAATAATAGCTGTTTGTGTTCATTACACTGTCTCTCAGCGGGAAATTCAGGGAATGTCCAAGTAACAATGAAGACATTGACTGTGCATTCAAGAGACATGCAATTATGTATTATTTTTTCATAAATACAACAAAGATATGAAGAGCTGGAGGACAACGAAGCAGATAAGTACAGTGTGTGACAACAAGACGGCCATCAGTGTGCATTACTGTAATGGGGGGAGCAAGCAGGATCAGAGACATGTGGTCCAACAGAAGAGGCCTCATGAGGACAAAGAGCACATCTCTCACATACATGCACGCACACACACACACACACACACACACACACACACACACACACACACACACACTCTCACAGAATCTATGTATCACACTCGCATGTCACAGTTCTTCTGTCTCCCAGTTTGGTTTACTTTGCTGATTTTATTTTTGTTCATTTTATTTTATGATGGAGGGGTTGTGCCAGCCTGATGGGACACAGGGAATCAGGACTTGTTGGGCACACACAAAGGGATGTGAGGGCTCAAGGTGGACAGATGCACCAGTCACGTCGATTGATCGTGGCTCAGTGTTCCCACACACTTGTGTGTGTTTGATTAGTGAGTCTGTGTCCCAGTTCGTTGCTGTTCTTGGTGTGTTTATTTGTGTCCTGTGTGGACACATTGTCCACCACCGCAATATTTTTGCAGTTCATCTCCAGCCATCTGACTGTCACAATTATGATGAGGTTATGAATGAAGACAAAGTCCTGTTATGATGGAGGCTGTCGGAGACCCTCCTCCACGCACAGGGACACACATTGTTTATACAAAGGGGTTATTATTATTATTATTATTATTATTATTATTATTATTATTATTATTATTATTATTGTTGTTATTATTGTTATTATTATTATATGTGACATCTTTGTTATTACTAATGACTTCTGGATTTATGCATTTATAATTTTGCAGAATTTAGATATATTAAACATTATATTGGATGACTTTAATTATTTACCTCTTACATCACCTCTTGTGGCTTTTATTCTATAATATTTAAGCGAAATGACACGTTTCGTTTCACGTCTATCCCACTCAAAAAATGTACACACCGCGTCAACCTGCCGTGTGTTTAGGAGCGCTCCCTGTTCGCGCGCCACCCCCATTGTTCGCCTGACGGCTCGCACAGCGGAAAGGGGGGCGCGCAGCCTCGCGCCGCCACCAGCGACACGGTGGACCCCCGTCGCACGAATGAATGACAAACAAACAGGAGCGGAACGTGTGGGGAACAATGCGCGCACACGCACACACACACTGATAGACAGTTACACACGCACTGATTCACAATGGCAAGCATTGATACATAAAAGCACGCCACCGTTTATTATTATTATTACTATTATTATTATTGTTGTTGTTGTTAGTGTTATTATTATTAGCCATAATGAAAGAAAGCGTGTTGAAACGGTGATAATAATGGAGGTGGTGATGATCGAAATAATGACGATGATGTGCGTGTATGTGAATATGCGCGGTACCTTTGTGCATGCCCGTGTAGCGGTCCTTCAGCACTGTGAGCTCGTGGATCTTGCCGAACTGCTCGAATAGCGGTTTGAGATCCTTCTCCTCCAGGTTGCGTGGAATCTGACCCACGAACAGCTTGATCGCGTCCTGATCCTTCATGGCGCCGCCGCCGCCACCGTCCGCGTGGATGGACAGGGACTCCGAGGCGCTCATGGGTTTGGGGGCTGCGACCTGCGAGTGCTGGTGCTGATGCGGGACGAGGACCAGGGGGTGCGCGCTCGGCGCCGCCCCCGCTGCGCTCAGGAGCAGGTTGCTGTGCGCGGGCTGATGCTGCTGCTGATGCTGGGGCTGCTGGGGCTGCTGCTGATGCTGGTGATGCTGGTGCTGCTGGTGATGCTGATGCTGCTGGTGATGCTGGTGATGCTGCTTCTCTGCCTCAGTCGGGGTGAATCTGGCCATGCTGAGCGCGAGCAGCCCGGCTATGAACGGCAGCGCGCAGCCTCTGAGAGCGAGCAGAGCACTCAGCTGGAAACCCGGACACACACCGCGATCCGCGCTCCACACACACTGCCCGGCGCGGGGGATGGGGGGCCACGGCGACCGGAGCCCTGCTCGTGTGCGTCACCAAGAGGCGCGATGCGGTACTGCGGGTAAACCCGACAATGGAGCGCGGGCTCACAGGAGCGACGGAAGGAGGCTGATGCTGATCGTGAAATGTATAGCTCATATGCACACCTCAGATCGTAAAATTTTACTCAGTAATCGTTTTTTAAGAGCAGCCAAATTAAACTGATGGTTAAACACCTAGTGGTGCTGCAGGATATGGACCGAACCACTTGCCTGGTACCATGCTGAGCCCCGAGAAGGAGGACAAGCACACATGGCCACATCCCTCTTGTAATGAGGATTATTTTGCATGCGGAGATCACATTTTACATGCAAAGCGAGAACGGTGGCGCTCAGCAGAGAATGTGTGTGCTGCAGGGGTCGTCGGGTCGCCCTGGGACACAGGCCGGACGCCGTTTTGGTGTGCTGTCGCTGGAACACGGGTTCCTCCGAGGGCTGTGATGAAATAATGTGCAATAAGTCTGCATGTTGTTCCCGATGCCTGTTTTCCCCGCCCTGTTATGTTTGTGTGTCTCTGATCTTCTGCTCCCAGAAATGTTATAATAAATCCCTTCTTACAGCAGAGGAACCACTTTGATACTAAATGCAAGCACTGGGGGGAAGGGAGCATTCGCACAAGCTGAAGCTGCCATTGGTAAATGACTGTTTTTGGGGAACCTGGAAAATTATCTTTGTCTCTCACTGGCCGATTTTTGTTATTTGAACTTATTTGAATTTGGTTTGCAGTCTATCTACCTATCTATCTGCCTGCTGGCTTGTCTGCTTGTCTGTCTTTGCTCTTGGGAACATGCGCCATGGGTGTGGTTTACAGCACAGGGTTGGATCTGCAGTAGCATTTGGTCTGAATCCAAGGGAAATGCAGGTTGTGGGTTTTGTACTGCTGAGGGGGTTAAAAACAGGTGGTCGCACATGGGGTCAGACTCCTCAGTCTGTCTGCAGAAGCTCTCCTGTTAGGTGACAGGTGTGTGTGGGGTTGCACTGAGGACCAAAGACAGAGGAAGCAAAATGAACCGCAGCTGTCAGAGGGCCATTTCATCTCTCAGCGGCTGACAGCTGTCCAACTGAAGCGAGCCGTGAATTAAAGTGGTCCTGCAGCAGGTCAAACGGAAGCACACAGGAACATCTGATGAAACATTCTGAAGCAGGAGGGAAAAGGAGGCTCATGAGTCTGTTATGGTCAATGTGCTGAACCATTAGAGGAGTGTGGGAGACCTGGTGGATTGCGTTGTTGCTCTTGACCAGCTGTGTGTTCTGCTGCAAGATCTGAGTTCACCCAGATGGAACAAGGAGGAGCCCCTTTTCAGGAGATTAACTGGTGTTGTACAATAGAGGATAACAGTTATGGAGCAAACTCCAGTGGAAAAGCTGAGCTCTATAAATGGGCAGAAGTGTGCATTAAATTTGTTGCTTTCTGCTTCTGCCCTCCAAGCTCATTTTTACTGCAGTAACAATATGAGGTCAGCAAAGGTGGGCAGTAACACATAATATTTACTGTATTATTTGTACTTACATACATTTCTGGATAATTTTTACTTTTTAGAGAGTTTTTTGGCATTGACTCTAATTTTTCTGAATCATATTTACTTTTTTCTGCTACGCTTCACTCTCCCTCATCTTGTCACTTTTGATTCTAGCACATTTTGTGTTGTACCTCTCATTAAAATCACCATGGAATTATTACCAGCACCTGCTCCCTATCAGCTGTCAGCCAGAGTCACTTGTGCTGAAAACTTTGTGACATTAAACCCATCACTGTTATCTGTGTAATAAGACAAATCAGATCTTACTGCATGCCAATCAGAGGCTACCATTACATTCTGTCCAGCTTTGATCAACAACAATACTTTAAACATGTTTAATAAGACAGTTTTTTCCACATTGTGAAAGTTTTATTGTATAAATACTGAGTCAATCTGAACTGTTTTGAACCATGTCACTTGGGGAACCATTCCAGTTTTAGTCCTTTTCTGCTCTTTTCTTACTCTTTCTACTCTTTGCTCTTTCCTAAGATGCTAATAAGAAGTTAAAGATTTGAATAGAGCTGTAAAATTTGATAAAGGTTAAAGGAATTATTTATTTAATTTAAATACAAATATTCAAAGTATTACTGGACTAAAGTATTTTAGATTACTTGTAGCTGTTTTTGGAGGGTTGAGATTAAATAATAACACATGACATTTTAGTTTTATGGCATGATGCTACTTATGTTGCACAGCTGAATTTCCTAACTACTACTTAACTTTTATTTAACACCTCTACCTGCCTTGGGAGGGCTCTCAGGAAGGCTGTAAGATCACCTAAAAGATGCCACATTTTTGCAAAGAAGGACTGGTTCTGCAGCTGTTTTGGTTCTGCTGTTCCTTTCCCAACCTTTCCTGGTCCATCCACACCACACACCACAGTGCACCCATTTTGAGAAGATCCATAGCATCTGACAGAGCATCTCAAGGTCTTTCCTCTGAGCATGTAACCCAGTGCTTTATTAGTCAGGACACACACATGATGTTCTGTCCTGCAGGATGAGGTCATGGCTGCACTGGGGAGAGCAGCGGAGGAATGACGCGTGGCAGGCGGCTGTGGCAGGCAGGCGGGGCCACACCACCAGGGGATGCACGGCACAGAGCCCTTTAATGAAGTGTCTGCTCTGTTACCTTGGTAACATGGCTCTCTGTGTGGGATGTGGCACGGGTACTTTTGGCAAGGGAGTGAGGGAGCTGTGAGGTGGGGGGGAGTTCATGCATTTTATTGAGCACTGCCATTAGTAGCTCAGTGGGCTGAAGAGGCCGGGACAAGAAATCAATACACTACGCAGGTTCTATGAGGCCTAAAAAGTTACATGTAATTTAGCCCTTCTCATTAATGTTGTGGCTCATTAAAGGCTGGACATCAGGGACACTCAGGTAGAGTAAGCACACATGCAGATGGGTTATGAATCCTGCACAGACATTGGATAAGAGTAGAACACGGCCACCTGGGGTACCATACTGGAACTGTCTCAACTTTTGTGCTCCAGCAAACCTGGAACTAAAGACATAGGCAAAAGACCTGTTAATGCAAGATGTTCCACCCAGACCCCCTAGTAAGGAAACTGACCAGAACCCAGAATGTAGCATTTGACATGTGAGACAGCCCACGCTGCCAACCCGATTAAATGCCACCAGAATGTCCCCTGCACATATTGAGCTAGGATGTAGACATTAACAGACATATATCAACTACAGTCTGAGATCATCATGTCACCCACATCCATCTATACATTTTTGGCAACTTAGCGGGGGTGTGTCACTATGGTGCGATCCACATATATACAGTGCATTCCTTTCTCACCCAGTTTTTTTCCCTGTGGGTTGTATTTTTCCTCAGATTTGGACCTCCTGCCAGAGGCCTGGGAGTTTGAGGGTACAATGCAGTGTTTTTGTCTAGGATAGTGATCTTCTGGATTGGGACCGATGTTGTCATTCCTGGGATACTATGGAGTCACTCTTCCAGTTTATGGGTCACAGCCCCAAGTGCTCCTATCACCAGTGGAAAACAACAGAGCCAAGACCCTGTGGGACTTCCACATCCAGAATGATAAACAAGTATTGCCTACACAATCAGATACAGTGGTAATAGATAAGAAAGAGACAACAACAGTGGTGACAGATGTCTTGATTCAAAGAGACAGAAACATCAGGAAGAAGGAATACAAAAAGCTGGAGGAACACCAGGAACTGAGAGAGAAACTGGAGAGAATGTAGAAGGAGAAAACCAAGGTAATTCTATTGATGATAGGAGCATTTCAACTTTTATTTTAAAATTTCAACATCACCCCAAAACAATTTTGTGTAAATACATAATGCAAAACATGTATTGTGCTTTCTGTGTCTAGTTCACAAAATACGTAGGCAACATCTACATCCTCTTGAAGTTTGCATATTTGTTTTTTTAATATTTTTCTGCATTATATCAGATGCATAATTTTAAATGAAAACATTTATTTTGTTAGCGAGACAATATTTTTTAGGAAGATTTCATATTTCTTTCCTATATATTGTAGTATTTGGCCTACCAATATGATTTACACCGTGGGGGATATTTTCCTTATATAACCCTTAAATAAGCAAATAAAATTTTTTGGTTCGAACCAATAGGAGGCGACATGCGCATTTCTGTAGTCGAAAAATAAGGAACTACAACCCCCACTGGGGTGGCTAAAGCGGAAGTAGTGACGGGAACTGAGAGAATTATGGGCGGAGCATAAAGCGGAAGTCTTTTATAGACCGGCGTAAACCCGACAGTGATTTGTCTGTTTGCTGTGCCATGTTGCTTGCGTTTTATGTCTGCAGCCCCCGCTGGAAAAATATAACCTTCCCCAGAAGCTATAATGTCGGTGAACTATGCAGCCGGACTGTCTCCGTACCCGGACAAAGGGATGTGCGGCCTTCCGGAGGTATGAGGCGGTGGCAGAGCGATCTGTGTGAGCCGCAGGTCCTCTTCTCGGAAAAACTGTGCTTATAAAGCAGTGCGTTGTGTTTATAAGGTGTTTAGATACAACCCAGGTTCAGACTCTCGTTACAGCCGCCAGTGATGTCGATAATACGCCCTGTGGCCCCCTGAAGGCTCAGGGCGTATTATCATTCCTGTTCCTGGGGTCGGCGCCTCTCTGGTACAGATATGATGGCAAACATGTCGGTAAAAGTGTGTATTGTTTAGTGTGAGATGATGTCATGCTGATCTTAAGTGCGAAGTCATTTCAGGTTTTCCAACATAAACATCCTTTAAAGAGTGAAATAACCTTACCATCAAATTATTGTAATAATTTTTTTGAAGTTTGTTTTGCATCACTGTAGTTCTGTAACACGACAATAATATGTTACACATAAAGGGTAAGAACAAAAAAATGCAAACAAATCTCAAGTTGCAACATGGTAACGCACATGTGCATGCCAGAATATTGTACACACTTGCTGCACAACAGGGATGTGTGAATGTGAGTAACTGGCCTGCCGTCTCGGTTTTTGGTAGGATTGATTGAGGAATAAATTAATTCTTAAATGTACAGAGTGTGAACCTGGGAGTTAGAAACTGCCTTTCTGAAGGCATAACCAGCTATTTGCTCTGTGACACACGTGGGATGCCAGAGATGTTGCATGTGAGTGCTTTCGTGCTACGTTCCCGAACAGAGGCTAAGTTGACAGTTCCCGAAAGCTGACAAAGTCCTTGTCCATGTGTTTAACCCCTGGCCCACTTGTTCTTGCAACAAATCTGAAGCAGTATGAACAGAATGTGGTTGATGGCCTCTAAGGAAGTAAATGTGTTGCAGTACCATACAAATACAGCAAATATACTCAGTGTTTATAAGTAAACCAAGCAAACCAGTGTTTATAAAACCAACTGAATAACAAAGATAACTGTCTTGTTTTAATATTTAGACTATTTTAATATGTGATTTCAATAATAGTTGCAAAATTATCTTTACATATAAACTTAAACTGCTACCATTGAGACATTTTCCATTGTTCTAATGCTGTGTCCTGGTCTTGCTGTGGCTTCCTTGGGGGCCTCACCCTTTTTGCTATCACATGACCTGGAACACTGTCTCTCCCCAGGTGTTTGACTCCCCTGAGCAGCTGCACTGCAAGGTGGCTACCCTTGCCCAGATGGTACGTGAAGCAAAGTACCTGGTGGTGCACACAGGCGCTGGGATTAGTACTTCAGCAGGGATTCCCGACTTCAGGTTTGTTTTTATTTACAGGGGATCTGTCATCTTTTTTTTGAGTGTAAGCTACTACGTGGACCCCTTTCTTTACTGTGGAGCCACCCCTTTGTTTACTGGGAATCAGCTCTTTTGTTCACAGGTGATCTGCCTTTTCAAGAGTCTGTACCAGTTAGGTAGTTACACCACAAGAGGGAGATGGAGACCCATTATGTGCTAAGCAGCCAGCTCACCCACACTCCTCCCTCAGTCCAAAAGTAATCAGACATAAACTTGGAAACTGACCTGAAGGATATGATGCAAATTAAATATCAAATAAAGAAAAACCAGGCAAGCTTGTTGTACATTTATTGTATTTAATTCCTTCTGTATTGTTGGAATCTTTGGGAATTGCAATGTTAGTGCATGTTTTTTTTTTTTTTTTTTTTTTTTTTTTTGGTCCTAAAAAGTCATAATTTTCCCCTCCAGCTGCCAGCACATAATAATAACTTGTGTAGCTGCAATTTAAGGCATTGATTTCACCATCAGTACCTGCTGCTCTGTTTCACATATTGGACCGTAATTTTGCCAAGTGGTTTCCCTGTAATTTACTGCCTGCTGTGGCCACTTTCTTCACTTTAACGCCGGGCCTTCAGGTCAGAGTTAGCAGCACTCTTGCTGTTTGTAAAATAGCCAATGGGGAAAAATGATACTTGGAAAGTTTGGGGTCTCTGGAAGGTCTCTCATGACAAGACTTTTACCTGTGTAACTTTTATGGCAAGGTCTGTAGTTGAGTTTATAATATGGTAATACTTTGCTTAAATCAGCCACATATAACCCCCCCATCCTCAGTTCCAGCACATCTATTGTATGAGGCACAAGATGTCTATTCTTGGCACATGCTCTTAACTGCTGCCGCCAGCAGTCCACATGCAGCTGAGAGCACATTCTGACACTTTTCATGTGTGCTCTTGGAAGGAGAAGCTCTTCCTAGATGCAAACTTCTTGCAATTATAGTAACAAAACACACACACCAAGGATCCTGCTGAGGAGGATAACTCCCATCTTATCCTTTTTACTGTATTTTTACCATCATTTAAGGGTTTTTACATACTACATTTCCTTGGACATGTTCAATATGAATATAGGAGACAGTGTTTTATGTGATTACAGTGAATTTTTTTTTTGTTTTCAATAAAATCTAGTTCTATTGTGTTTGTATTTTCACTTCATTAGATATATTATAATGAGCCTATTTAGTACTGTTTTGGGTAGTCCGCCACTTTCTATGTATGCATTCTGAGCCCTATCAGGGTATTGTTGTAATTTATGGTAAACAACAATGTTGTAAGTGCAAGGATCAGGTGAGACATTTGAAAAACACAAGACTTTAATGAATTCAGGAAGTCTGAGTAGGACTGTACCAAAGTGCTGGCTGCTTCTTCCAATATATCACTTCCTGTTGTCCTTATGAGGATTCAATTTAAGGCAGGAAGAAAGAGCAGAAAGACAATTTAACCATGTTAACTTGCTTAGATACCAGCAACCCAAGGGAAACATGTTGTATGTGCAGGTTGTTTGGCAAATGTGCCTGTGTCGGCAGAAGACATTATGGCTCCTGGTTCATTCTTTCTTCATCTGTCCTCAGTCCTGATTCTCTGTTTCTGTGGGTATGGCTCTAACTGGATCCTGGTCTTGGGGGTGTTGCTCTCTGGCTATCCATCCTGGAAGATGAAGCTGCTTTGGTGCAGTTCACACAACTGGAGGAGAGCAGGGTTCACATCTCTCTGTCTGTCCTGCATTCCCCCAGGGGCCCTAAAGGTGTGTGGACACTAGAGGAGAAGGGTGAGATGCCTCACTTTGACACCACCTTTGAGGAGGCACAACCCAGTCCCACCCACATGGCACTGCTGGCACTGCAGAGAGCTGGTTACCTCAAGTACCTCATCAGCCAGAATGTGGATGGCCTGCATGTGCGCTCTGGCTTCCCCAGGTAATGCCCCCCACCTGCCAGAAGTCAGAGGTCACAATCACCTCTTAAACCACAGCTTCTCCTGGTCCCTTGCGTATCTTTTGTTTTCCATTTAGAAGATAAAGGGACCCAAGGTAAGTAGGTTGTAATGGTACTCTGTTGAGTTGCCTGTGGAAAAATGAAATGAAAGAGCTTCCTGCTGCCTTCTGTCATTATCGGAAATTTACAGAAGATTTTAATCTCGCATTTTCACACCCACTCGTGGTTTCTGTCTCCTATATTAAATTGTTTTTCCCTCTCGGGAAATCATTGGATTCATAATGAGTCACTGAATCCCTACGCTGTGTTTTGGCCCCATTATAATGTGCAGTTTTTGAAAAATGAAAAAATCAAATAATGGCCTTTTAATGTTTGCCTTGTCTGTCATCATTTATACAGAGACCTCCTCTCCGAGCTCCACGGCAACATGTTTGTGGAAGAATGCGGCAGATGTGGCAAGTATGTGTGCTCTGTGTGTGTTTGTATGCATGTATGTGTATGTGTTTCACAAAGTCCCTTACCACATGTGTCTTTATGTAGGCAATATGTGCGGGATACAGTGATTGGCATCATGGGTTTGAAGCCAACAGGACGATACTGCCAGGAAACACGCTCCCGAGGGCTCCGGGCCTGCAGGTAACTGCATGCATGTGTTCATGTGCGTGCATGCTTGTCTAAGCATTTAAATTCAGGACCAAACACTATGTGTCTGTAGGGGGAAGCTGATCAGCACCATCTTAGACTGGGAAGATGCACTGCCAGATCGGGACTTGACCCGAGCTGATGAGGCTAGCAGGTGAGTATGGAAGGAAGTCTGCAGGCTAGCGTAGGTAGGAGGCCAAGGTTGCCACTCAGTAGTGGCTGTTGCTTGTAGGGAGTGGGGGGTCTCTGATATTTTGCTGCAGTGCATTTTTAATGCCACTGCAGTGTCCACAGCACCAGCAATGGCTTATGGTGTTAGGAGTGGGATCAACCTCATGTCATTACTAAAACAAATTTGTATGAAACAAATGAAAATGATACTTGTGCTGTAATGGGTGATCATATGATGCATAAATGCAGGAAATTTGCATGATGACTGCTGGTTAAATAAATGTGATAATAAAGCACTTCATTTGGACCCCTGTGGCCCAGATAGCCTGCTGATCCAAAGGAGGGAGATCTTCTGCACAATCCCTGAGTACCACCGGTCTGCAAACATTTAAAAGGGATTGGGAAGTGCTGTGCTTTGTCTTTCATGAGCCTTGAACACTCCCAGAGACACTACAGATGACAGGGGATCATGGAAAGATTTGTGCCTTTTTGATGTGACAGGTTACAGAGTGTTGTACTGTGACGGTGACCTTATGGCTCCCTTCGCAGGCGGGCTGACCTGGCACTGACCCTTGGCACTTCGCTGCAGATCAGGCCCAGTGGGAACCTGCCGCTGGCTACCAAGCGCAAGGGGGGGAAACTGGTCATCGTCAACCTGCAGCCCACCAAGCATGTAAGTCTCTTGCAAACACACACACTTAATATTTTAGCTATAATACACCCACCCAGACCCATGGCCGTTTTTTCACTCGGACATGAGGACTGTAATGCTGTGCAATCTAACCTCTTCCTGCTTCTTTGCTGCGCGAACAGGTTTTGTGAAATTGCCACTTCAAAGGTCACTTAATTTCGGTGCCACGGTTCAGTTGCCATGGAAACCAGCAGTTCCAAGACTTAATGCACTCCCCTCTCCCCAGTGACATCTCTTGGTTCCAGTTCTAAATTTCACACTTTACAGTCAGATTGTGTACTGTACTCAGTGGAACAGCACCGGTCGCACCTCAGGGGTTTGAATCTGTAGCCTCCTGGTTGCCCACCCCATTGTGTTTTGTTATTTTGCCTTTTCTTGTCGAGGAAACAGGATTTATGGGCACACTGGGTTTTGATGGTTGTGCACGGTGGTTTTGCTGAGTGAAGAAGACATGTTTGACAGCGGCTGTTATTTGGGTCATATGAGGTAACGCAAACCCTTCCTAAGCCGGTGAGCATCCCCAAAGGAGCCAACTGCTTCTGTTTGTGTCATTAGATTGATTTTGGGCAACCTCGTTTCATCTGATAGTCTGGAAACAAGACTTGTTCACCAGTGGAAACGGAGGCATTTCCTTCAGAGTAGCAGCCATTTCTTCATCTTTCACAGTTTTACTTGTGTTTACCACAGTTGAGTTAGTAACTGTTAAGTGACACTGAGGAAGAGCAGTGCTGGAAAGGAGTCGAGATCTGTAGGATTGGGATTGTTAGAGTTTGGGTACTGCAACACCCTTCTCTCTATCTCTCTTTCTCTTGCTCTCTCTGTATCTCACATACACAGACACACACACACACACAGTTATCATGGCTATCAGCTAGGTTCCAAATTCTTGCTCAGTGCGAAGTTTGTGCCACTTCATGCATCAGTGTGAGAGCAGATAAGATCCCCACTCCATATTCTGCTTTCTCATTTATCTGGGCAGTGTGCCGTTCTACGTATCAAGGCCTCTTATCAAAGTTTGTCAAATGTTATTATATTAATCTCCGACTGCTCCCTTCAGGGTGAGCTTAAGCTGATGAAATTCAGCCATTTCATACTCCACATTTGTAACTAAAAACATACTTAAATATGAAAATTTGATTTAGCGAGGTAAGGAAGTGTTTGTCTTGAGTGCAAATTCTTCATCTTTTCAGGACAAGCAGGCAGACCTGCGTATCCATGGCTATGTGGACGAGGTTATGATCCAGCTAATGGAGATGCTGGGGTTGGACATTCCTGTGTGGGCAGGGCCAGTCCTCTGCGAGAGCTCCACAGCGGACACCAAGGCTCATCCCCTCGCTAATCCAAAGGCAGAGCTCAAGAGCGAGCCAAAGGAGGAGATGAAGACCGAGGAGGAAGAGAAGGGGATGAACAGGTTGAGATCCACCAAGAAAGAGGAACCAGCTGAGTGGATCTCACCACCCAACTACTCGACCCCCTCAGGATCAAATAATAATGAGGGAGAAGGTGACAGCAAGGGGGTTAACAGCAGCCCCTCCTGTTATCTGTCCTCCCAACACCCAGATTGTCCTCCTCTTCCTAAGAGACCCAGACTCCCTCCTGAAGCCTCCATGACCTTTGGGCCATGACAACCACGTTCTAGGGGGCAACAAGCAGGCGCCACCCACAGATGAAGGTGACCTCTTGTCGCCATCACACCAGTGTGGCCTCCAATGGTGCTATGACCCAGGTAACAGTGCTGAGTGACACTGCAGGAGGCGACGATGTAGCAGCCCTCCGGTCTCCCACCGGACCAGCAGCAGGTTCACACTAGCTGGATGTCACACAGGTTTGTCTCACCGAAGTCACAGTTTGGTAGCAACAGTGAACATGTTTATCTCTAAGGAAGCTGCAGAACGCAGGATTGTTATCTTGGAATCATTTCTACAAAAGCAGAACTGAATTCAGCAGCAGCTCCGCCTGGCAGGAAGTATAGATTTTGTTGTCTTATAACTATTTCTTTATATATAAAGAAACGGGTGACATGGGGGGGCTGTTTCTGACGTTTCTAATTTAATCATTTTCTGTTTTTTCAAAATGTCCATTGTCAGACCTACTTTCAGGTTATGGTGGAAAATCACACCAGGTCATCAAGTGTGTTTGTGTTTTTATAATGTGTTCCTTTTTTTTATCAATAAAGCTTTCATTTCACAAAAGGTTCTACTGCATTTTTCTTTAGCTTTATTTGGAAAAAAAACCTGGTTTGTCATGCCTGTACTTTGTTTGTTTGACTAACCTATGTGTGGGCATGAGTGTATGTGTTTGTGTGCCTGTTACAAAACTGGAAAATAAGTGCACAGGTGGGTGGTGTAGTGATTGTCATCATCATCTTGTTCTGCTTCTTCTCCTGCAGTATCATCAGCAGGTGAGCCTCAATGGGGTGATTGGGTTGTGAGGACCACAGATCCATTTCCTGCTTGTGAGGGATCTGAGGACGAGTCCTTGGTAGGACCAGAGAGGCTTGAACTTATCTCTCCAGGGTTCAGGGATGAATACCTTCCTTCATATATCTGACACTTCCATGAAATACAAATTTTCTCACTAGTGCTTGATTGTCCACATTGTTTATAGATGTTGCAGGATGGAGACCTTAATCGCTGCTGCATGTGAAAGTCCTGATGAGTGATGGTGAGCAGTCTTGGATATGTGAAGGGCATGAAGTTCACAGAGATTTATCCATGTGGTCAGGACAGAGATGATGCTGCTTGGAGTTTATTTAAACTGATGAAGTTGCTGAGAGTTTAATGTTTAATGTTGGGTGGAGATGAAGCTGAAAACATCTGGTGTTGGATGGGGGTGAAGTTGGAATGTTTCAGCTTGTATGGAATCACATGTGGATGAAGTTGAATGAAGTTGGAATGTGCAGGGCAGCGGAGGTGGGATAAGGTGGGGTGATGCAACAAAGATGAGTCACAGTTGACACAGGTGTGGAGATCTTCATCTCATTAGAGCTGCCGCAGAACCACAACTTTTCTGCCTGTGAGAAGTGGAGAAGAAGGCAGCAGAACCACTTCCTCTCCCTCCACCTCAGTTTAATCCTCACAATTCTTTGACTAAAAGAATGTGGATCTTTGGAGGCAGTCAGCCAAAATGTTTTACATTAAATAGGCCCTGGGGATAGTGAAGGGGGGCACCCCCCCCCCCCCCAAGGCTGAACGGTTTTCTGGAGAACACCAGGTCTGGAAAGAGGGTCACTGATCTCAGAGTATAGTATTAAAGAAGGAAAGCGATGGATGATGTTGGTGGGGGAGTTGCAAGCATCATGTTTATTCCAGAATAATTTAGATCAGTGGAGATGCACTAGTTGTACGTAACAAACTTCAAGGCCATGGTTTCCAATGAGGATTTATAACACACTGTTCACGTGAAGGATGCATTTTGTCTCCCGTCACACATATACTCCATATGCTTAAATACCACACTGTGTGTTTGGCACTTATAAATACTTCATACACGCATACATTAGGAATTAATGCAATGCTGAGCAAACTCTGCCACGTTGTGTCCTTGTGGACCTCATTTGGAGGATCGGACTGCATTAATTGTACAGTTTATATAAGGCCTTTGTGAATATTTTAATGAGGCCAAGTAAGTTATTTATTGCAATTCCTGTTGGGTGCAGTGAAAATGAGAATATAGTGGAAGTGGGGGGCAAAAGTACAGTACAGGGAGAATTCTCATCTATGGTTAGGACACCAGGTAGCGCAGTGGTCAGAGTCATCACTCATGGCGAGAAGTTCCATGGGCTTGAAAATGTATCTTCTGAAGGAGATTTTTGCTATAGTTGTGGTGTAACTGTTACCCTGGTGATGTATTTTGCACTTTTTAAGTTCTGTTTCATCCATTTTGATTTTTCCCTGCAAAGCTGCTCACAGCAGCCAGAGAGCTGCCCTCTGCCTCTGGATGAATCTGGCCTGGTTTTGGCTGGCACTTGGAAATTGCTGCACCTTTTCATCAGAAGGGGGGCTTCATCACACCTTCCCCAATCACAGATGTTTTCAGCCCAACCCACAGCATAGAGCCGCTTCAGACAGCATGAGAAAATCGACCAGTCAGGGCCGGTGCCCCTGAGGTTAGTGTTTCGGTTCAGCAGTGGATGGTGGGCAGGAAGGGTTGCCAAGGTTGTAAAGAAATGCACAATTTTTTTTTTTTAGTGTACCAGTGGATTTTTTTTTCACTAATTGATCAGTCACCCACATTTTTTTTAAGAATAAAGGTGATGTGCAGAGCTGTAGTAACTACAGAGGGATAAAACTGATCAGCCATAGCATGAAGTTATGGGAAAGAGTAGTGGAAGCTAGGTTAAGAAGGGAGGTGACCATTAGTGAGCAGCAGTATGGCTTAATGCCGAGAAGGAGTACTACAGATGTGATGTTTGCTCTGAGGGTGTTGATGGAGAAGTACTGAGAAGGTAAGAAGGAGTTGCATTGTGTCTTCGTAGACTTAGAGAAAGCATATGACAGGGTACCTAGAGAGGAGCTGTGGTATTGTATGAGGAAGTCGGGGGTGCCAGAGAAGTATGTAAGAGTGGTACAGGATATGTACAAGGACAGTGTGACAGTGGTGAGGTCTGCGGTAGGAGCGACGGATGCTTTCAAGGTGTGGGTAGGATTACATCAAGGATCAGCTTTGAGTCCTTTCTTGTTTGCAATGGTAATGGACAGGTTGACAGATGAGATCAGACAGGAGTCACCGTGGACTATGATGTTTCCAGATGACATTGTGATTTGTAGTGAGAGTAGGGAGCAGGTTGAAGAGACCCTGGAGAGGTGGCGATATGCTCTAGAGAGAAGAGGAATGAAGGTCAGTAGGACTAAGACAGAATACATGTGCATAAATGAGAGAGAGGACAGAGGAATGGTGAGGATGCAGGGAATAGAGTTGGCGAAGGTGGGGGAATTTAAATACTTAGGTTCAACAGTCCAGAGTAATGGGGAGTGTGGAAGAGAGGTGAAAAAGAGAGTGCAGGCAGGGTGGAGTGGGTGGAGAAGAGTGTCAGGAGTGATTTGTGATAGAAGGGTACCAGCAAGAGTGAAAGGGAAGGTCTGTAAGATGGTAGTGAGACCAGCTATGCTTTATGGGTTGGAGACGGTGGCACTGACCAAAAGACAGGAGGCAGAGCTAGAGGTGGCAGAGTTAAAGATGTTAAGGTTTGCATTGGGTGTGACGAGGATGGACAGGATTAGAAATGAGTATATTAGAGGGTCAGCACAGGTTGGACGGTTTGGAGACAAAGTCAGAGAGGCGAGATTGCATTGGTTTGGACATGTACAGAGGAGAGATTCTGGATATATCGGGAGAAGGATGCTAGGGATGGAGCTGCCAGGCAAGAGGAAGAGAGGAAGGCCTAAGAGGAGATTTATGGATGTGGTGAAGGAGGACATGCAAGTGGTGGGGGTGACGGAGAGAGATGCAGAGGACAGGAGGAAGTGGAAGCTTTTGATCCGCTGTGGCGACCCCTAACGGGAGCGGCCGAAAGAAGAAGAAGAAGATCAGTCACCCACACACACACACACACACACACTTTAGAGCTCTTGTCTCACCTCTGAGTTTTTATTTATTTATTAACCTCAGGATGTAATTCCTGTCTGATAGAAATGGTTCGAAATAGAATAGCAGAAAATGGGCTGAAAGCAGATCAAAGTGTACAAGGTGGAATTTCAGTCACTCACGTTGCTTTTAGAATCTATCTTAGCTCTGTGTGAGAATGCTGAACTCGGCTCCTCAACTTACAATCACAGTCGGTACCAGAAATGCGTTTGTAATGTGTGTTGTTCGTACCTCCAAAGTCATCTTTTGCATTCAGTCACAATCAGAAAAAGTTTTTAAAATATTTGATTAACTTTGAGCTACATAAGAAATTAAAACAGATTTTAAAAGAGTAAAGATAACCACATATCTCCCCCACAAACTGACTATTGAATAATCAGTCCCATGAACACATAAAATTCATCCTCTTGTTACAGAAAGCCAAAAAACAACACTGTGGAAGTGAGTTGAATTATGCTGGTTAATTATCCATCTGTCAGCTTGGAGGGAGAACACGAGCCACAGAAGTTTCACAAAACAGTTGGTGAAGAACATACAATTAAAAACAGAAAAATTCATATCTTTCAAACTAGTCACCTCCCGCAGCTAGGAGTGTGATGGGTTTGCAGAAACACTGCAGAGAAATGTGGGAGGTCAGTGGTTTTGAGGAGAGGTCACCTGCCTGGTTACAGTCGTCCTCATCTCACAATGAACTCCTTACGCAGCTACTCCTTCACCAGCTGTCATTAAAACAAATGTTCACCTTGTTGCAATACGTGTGTGTGTGTGTGTGAAAAGCAGTATTTCAGACACACAGTTACTAGACCTCACAGTCACACCACACCAGTTTTCCTGAGCCTTTTCTAACCGTTTATTCTTCTGAATCAGCCAACATGTATTTTTATTTTATACTATATATATACATTTATTAAATACTAATTATTATATTTATTTGTTGTTATTGTTATTATGACACTTTTCTCCAAAGCAACTTGTAAGGTAAGTTTTGTACACCAATTTACCTCTTTTACTATATTCCTTCTGGTTGAGTACCTTGATCAAGGGAGAACCCAGAAACTTTTATTGACACCTCAGAAACAGAGGGCAGTGAACATTGCCTACAGTAACTGCTGCGCCACCTGCTGGCACCGTATATAAAGTATGAAAATCAGAATTCATTACCGAAGCTACACGAACAGGGCAGACATTTATTTCACATCTCAGTATGACAGTAAAATGTAAAGAATTTCATATTCGTATGACGTTCACCTGCAGTTACAGTGAACCCATCAGTCGCCACTTGGTGGCATCTGGTGACCCAGCAAACGCCAGCACTGTGCAGCAGCCTGTCAGACACGGCACTTTCTGAGCTCATTTCCACTTCACTTGGCTTCTGTTTGATGTCTCTGTGTTACAGCTGTGTTCGCGGTCTTCTCTACCAACATGGGAAATGATTTCCTGTCTGAGATGCGTCTCCAATATCTGCACTTTCCACCTCCAGGCTGCCCCTGTTCCTGTCATCAGCACCATCCCCTTTGCTTGTCATGAGGTCACTGGGGCCTTTCAGCACGGTGGTATCATTATCAAGGATTTTAATATTCGCAGCCAAGTTCAGCTTCACACTCCTCATCAGTTCACCCCTCTGGCTGATAACGCTTTGAAAAATTAACCTTTAAGACGTTTTTCAGAACCACACAATAGAGCCCAAAGGGTTCTCAAACAGACTACTTTGTTGTGTGTAGTTAGGGTTAAAGATGAGATGAGGGCTAGGAGTAGGCGTGTCCTCAGCAGTGGTCTTGTCAGTCATTTTGTCCACAGCAGTCAGGTGCCACCATCAATTTGCACAAGGACTGGGTCGGTTGGTGCCTCAGCCACTTTCTTCTTCCGTCTTGCGATTTTGCTGAAGCTCGGAAAGGAGGGCGTGGCACGGAGGAGGAGCTCCTTTAGCTCTGCCCTAAACTCCTGGCGCACCAGGCAGTAGAGCACGGGGTTGAGGCAGCCGTTGGTGTGCACCAGGCAAACGGAGAGTGGGAAGGCGTACGCCTGTGCCTTGTAGAATGCCATGCTGAAGGGCACCAGGTTGAAGTTGATGAGTGCCCCCCCACAGGGTCAGCGCCTGGTTGGGCAGCCAGCACAGGAAGAAGGAGAGCACCACGACCATGACAGACCGGGTGACTTGGGAGCGGCGCCGCTGCCTACAACTGCCCTCAATGCTTGGGCCTGGAGCTCCACCCACCCGGCACCGCATGACAAACCGCAGCAGCAGCAGGTAGCAAACAGTGATGACAACAAGCGGTGCCACAAAGCCCAGCACCACCTTTTGTGTCTGGTAGAGGCCGAGCAACAGCTGTGGTGTCCAGCAGCCCAAGTCGGGGAAGCGCACCAGGCAGAGCTCCTCATCCGAGATCTGCACCGTCGTTGAGTAAATGGAGTGTGGCAGCGTGGCCACCAGCGCCGCCACACAGATGCCCGTACTTGCCCACCTAGCCTGCACCACAGCTGCCCGTGGGCTCGGTATGTGCAGCGAAGCAGCCAGTGAGAAGTAGCGTGCCACGCTCATGGCGGTCAGGAAGAACACACTGGCGTACATGTTCATGGTGGTCACGGAGCTGACGACTTAGCATATGAGCTTCCCAAAGGGCCAGCGGAAGTCGAGTGCCGTGTCTACAGCCCAGAAGGGTAGCGTGAGCACAAATTGCAGGTCAGTCACCGCCAGGCCCATGACGAAGCAGGTGAGGGATGAGCACTTGTGGCGTTGACGTACGCACAGCACGCACAGCGCCAGCAGATTGCCCACAAGCCCTAGTGCACAAACCACCGCGTAGATGAGAGCGATGGCGACACGCAGCGTTGCACTCGAACCATCGCCTGGCAGCTCCGTGCCTGATTTCCGCGACAGCAGGTACAGCCAGCAGCGCAGGGAAAAGTTTCCTGCCGGTGCGTCAGCTGAGCGGTTTGGCGACCCAGCAGTATCGTCCGCAGCCCACGGGCACCCAGTTTGACCAGGAGGGAGCACACTGCCATTCTTTTGCATGGAAGCTAAGTGGAAGGGGAAAGGGAGCAGGAGGTGAGGCAGAAATATCAGCAAAAAAAGGAGAAATGAGTCCTGAAGCACATGGTGGACACATACACACAGCTGCTTTCGCTACCCGACACCTCACTGAGCTCTGCGCTGCATCCCATGTGCTTTTTATACCTGAGCGCAACACGAGCCCCCCCGCACCCCAGACTCCCATTTGAGCATAGAGCTGCTGCCTTGGACACTGGGAATTATTTACTGTAGTGAGGACTTTGTTAAACACTGGACAAATAAGAAAATTAACCTTTTTTAAACAAAAAAGCTTTTATTGGTTTGACTAATGCATATTATAATAAACTAACCTAAAGATACATTATTATTATTATTATTATTATTATTATTATTATTATTAACAACCATTAGTCAGTTGAGTTTTTTTCTCCAAGGTGATTTACTGAGTGCTTTGCACACTGAGTTGCTTTTATATAGCAGAGAGCTATGGCAGCAGGTGGGACAAAGAGGCACACATACACAGACACACACACAGGCTGCTCTCTGTCTTTCTCTTTTCCTCTCTCCCTACTCACATCAAACTAGTTTATTTCTGGGTATGACTACCTTGTCAGTGATGTTCAAACACCAAACCACCAGGCACTCCATACACAGCACCCACTCCAGAGCAGAGGAGTTTGTGTGTGTGTGTGTGTGTGTGTGTGTGTGTGAGAGAGAGAGAGAGAGAGAGAGAGAGAGAGAGAGAGAGCCTGCTTGCACACACACAGTTCAGCTGAACCAGACTGCTGGGAAATGTGAAAAGTCAAGGTCAGCAGCAAACTGCTCAGCTGGTCACAGACATCCACTTACTCAGGTCACTCCTATTTCCTGCCCTCGCTGTCCAGGGGGGACATGGGTTTGGGACAGGGCTGGTCCAGCAGAGGGGGTAGAAACACACGCCACAGTAAAGGATGTGGTACAGGGCTGCTGATAGAACACCCCTGGCTTAAACCATTCTACAGCGGGGATGAACACACTACTGTAGGGAGGAGATTTTAAGAGGACAGAGGTTGGCTGCCCCTCCCCATGGGTGGAGAAAGGGTGTCTCCCTGCCCATCAGATAGCCATGGAGAACTGGGAGGCAGGCCGAACTCACACACACACAGATGCCCCTCACTGCTTTCATCCTTTCACGATGCTGCTGTTATTAAATGAGCTGAAAATAAAATGCTTCCTAAACGGTTTTATTTCTATTTGTACAATGACAACAACATACAAAATGTGTTCATTTGCATTATAACACCAGACCTTCTTGTGCCTCACCGATAGATTTGCATACCGGACCTCCCTGATGCTCAAGATTTGACACGGCCTTCAGGTGCAACAGTGGCTGGACGTGGGTTCAAATCTTGAATCTGGTTCAGTCTGTATAGGGTTTCCTGATGTTCCTACAGTCCAAATATGTGTGTTTCAAGTGCCCTAAGTGTGTATAATTGTGTGAGAGTGTGAAGCTCAGAGTTGTGTGTCTAACACTGTCGGGCACCTGGGTGCTAATTAATAGTTACTGTACATCTGTGGAGAAAAGCATCTCACTACATGGATGAATGTAAATATATTCATATGTAAACCTGCCAGACTGTTGCCCCCCCCCCAGGGACCAGCATGGCTCACAAAGCTATTCTAAAATGTACTTCTACTCCATTTCTGTGTCCCTCCCCTGGCATCTGAGCAGACGGTGTACAGAAACTGCACCTTGTTTTCCCACGGTATATTCACGTTTTCCCTCAGAAATGAGGCTAGCAATACAGCAGTGCAAAAAATCATAATGAAACGTGACGTTAGTGACTGAAGATCAGACCAAAACCCCATAGCGCAGTAGGAGGAAGCATTGGCACAAGCAAGGGGTGCTGTTGGCTTCGAAAGCCCTCCTGTTCAGAAACGACTCTTCACATGTTGTCAGCATGGGGGCGAAGGGGAGCATTCTGTCGTGAGCTCCAGGAAACCGTGGCAACGTGGCCTGTGATGGGATCTCTGTGGTGATGGTGGTCCCGCTCCTCTATGCTGTGGTTTTGAGGAACGGCTTGGGCCTCGGGGAACTGCCCCTTTGGCTGCAATTTCACAAGGAGCGACTCAACGGCCTCCACCCCTCTGTCGCTGGTCAGTGACGGGAGTGACTGCTGCCTCTCCATTATCGACTGCAGTGACCGAGAATGAACTGCAGGGGGTTGGATGGAGGGAACAACAAGATTTTCATGAGACTGCTGCTTATTCAAAAGTGATTCATTATGGGAAAAGAGCGGGACTGACCTCTGGCTGTGCTGTAATCTAGTGTGCTGCTTGCCCCGCTGGTGAAAGAGGGCTGGAGGCTAGGGACCAGGATTAGAGAAAAGGACAGGACCAGCACCTGGGGACAGGGATGAGGGAAAGGGTCAGTCCACGGAGGTGAGAGAGGAGACAGTTGCCAAGGTTACAATCATGCTGGCCTCACCAGTATGCAGGTGCCCGTTTGTGCTGCCTTACTGGACCCGACCATGAGTAGTGTCTGTAGCCTGCGCAGCTGTTCCATCAGCGATCTGTTGGCACAGGAGATGTGAGCGCCTGCACACATACACACATGTCCCAGACACAGTTGGGGGAGAGAGCAGGTGTCTTACATGTTGCTTTTCTCCAACTGCAGGACTTTCCTCTGGAGTTCCTGGTTGTGGGCGCTGCAGGCTGCCATCCTTGAAGGAACACACCTGACACATAAGCGACATCGCCACGGCAGCCATGGTCCTTAGGACACTGGTGCTCCATCGCTACCCATTGGACCCTGAATAGATGTGTCCTGTTGCACGGTTCTGGTACCTTCCCTCCAGAGCATCAATGTATTCCTTCTTCTTCTTCCGGCTCTCCTGAGCTGACTGCTTGTTCCTGATCTTTCTGCGGATCTTTTTCAGAATCCTCTCCTCCATCTACAGTATAGGAGAGAAATGCAGATGTTTGGTGGGGGGCCTGTGGCTGGTGATCACTGGGGGGTGGGGGGTGTTACCTTAGTGAGAGGTAGCTGGCTGGGCAGACTCACTCCCTCTTTGGCTAGCAGCTTCTTCTCATCCTCATTGAGAATGAGCTCCTGCAAGGGCTGCTGGGACTGTAGGGCAGGCTGAGAAAGACACAAAGACCCCCCCCCCCGGTCAAATGCCATTGCTGTGACTCCACTCCTGCCCCCAAACCTCAGCTTCAGACTCACCAGCTCATTTGTGCCTGACAGCAGCAGGTCCTTGATGGTGAGTGGGACCCCTCTGGAGAAAGGCGCCTGGTGAGGGGAAGAACCCCCTGGAAGGAACCCGGAACCCCACCCACCTATGGACACATATGGGGGGGTGGGGGTTCCAGGCTTAGTGTCAGCAGGGCAATGCTCAATATTTTACCACATCGCGTTCACAGCATACCAGTGTGAATGTGGAAATAACACTTCAATTCAGTTTGCATTTGTGCAGTAAAAGGAGTTTCTGATGTATCTCAACTACCGTGATAAATTCCACCAAGATTTCGGAGTCAAACAGATAAACAGCAAACAAACAGAGAGCTTTTCAGACACGGCATTCATCGATTCATTAAAAAAGCTAGCAAAGTTTTATAAGTTTTAATGAGTTTCGGAGGCCCCTTTGATGTGGCATTGTGGGTTTTTCCTGCATGTCGACTGTCACACTTGCTGCTCCCCTCTCCCTCCTGCATGGGGCTCCACGTCTGTTTGTGAAACACTCCAAGTGTTATTGTCATTTTAATAGTGAGTCAAGCACCACGGGGGCTGTGCGAGTTCCCTCCTGTCGCCGTTTGCAGAGGGTCACCATGGTGCTGGAAGTCGAAAACCCCTTGCGGCTCACCTAGGTCAATGGCGATGTCCACCTTCCGGGCACTCCGGGATGGAGTGAGGGGTGTAGTGTAGAAGGCAGGGGAGTTCGAGGGCAGGGGGCTATCTATCTGATCTGATGGGGGGTCCTCACTGATTCCACTGTCACTGGGTGAGTGGGAGCACACAGGGGAGCCAGAGAGCGAGTCTGGGCCACTCAGCAGGCTGTCCAGGAAGTCACTACTGGGGTTTGTGGGACTCAGCACCTGTGGGGGTACACACACACACACACCCATGCAGCATGTAAGCCCTCAGGGAGGAGTCAGTGGAGATCTGTGGCCCCTCAGAGACAGTGCTCACCGAGGGAAGCAGACTATAGTCAGATGGGGTCATGATCTCCCCTGCACTGGGCTCCTGTGCTGGCCAGGTTCGGTGCCCAGTCACATCCTCACTCCACAAGGTCCTGTAGATTGTTTGATTAAATTCTCCCACAGTCCCATCTGTGTGGTCAAACAGCAGGTCCAGGAGCTCCACTGTGTCGAAGGTCTGTAGGGCAGAGCACCATTATTCCCCCACCTCACTTTCCACATCCTGGACAGCTGAAGGTTTAAAAATAACACTACAAACAATCACAGCGTCAGCCATATAAAGATGTTTTAACCTCATTAAATTTATTCATCTTTTCTCCAAGGCAACTTCTAACATTATGATCTTTACTGCAATTTACCCACCAATACAGTTGGGTCACTTTTACCAAAGTGATTCAGAAGCCTGGGGTCTGTCAGCTGACAGGCATCCAAACTGCTGCTGTCTCACAGCACTCCCTGACCATAAACCCTCCAAAACCCACAGCTACATCCAACAGGAGCAGTTACCTCTCCACTGTTCATGCAGGCTTGACGTTATGTCATCAAAATACATATTCTTAATCTGTATGTTGCGTGAGCCATTGCTGTTTGTTGACTATGCTGCTGTTTTACGGTACAAATTACTGTGTTAGGAGTTATGGAAAAATTCTACTTTACCTATTTTTAATGGCATTTTCTTCACATCTGTTTTCTATGACTGTATTTTCCAGCTGATAGGGGCAGTAAAGAGCATCCAAATGGATTAGGAGTGTAGGCCACCTTAATTTAACTCACTTCCATAGTGTTTACAGCTGCTGTATGGTGCTCTGCAGTGTTTGTGATTGACCAGATGAGGAACACTGGTCATGATTATAAGATGAATTAGTCAACAAACAGCAACAATTTTTCCCTTAATTTTACTTTAGTGTTTATTGTATCGCCATGCTAACAGATAGTATATTTTGTTTGTCTCTGCCATGTCCCAGTTTTTTACAGAACCTGACAAATCTAATCTAACAGTGAATAAACGGAGGGACGCCCGTATTGCTAAACCTTTACTGATAGTGACTGAGTTGTAAAAGCGACTTTGGAATTACGAATAGATTGAATTACACAAGCACTTCTGGTCCCAGTTGTGTTTGTAAGATGAGGAGCTGCTGTATTTCATAATCATATTTTAGATGAAGTCAGCAGGCACTAAAATGGAGCTGCTCCCTTCCAGCTGAAGGTCGCAAGTTCAAATCGCACCTCTTGCTGTCATTCCATTGTTCAAGGTACTTACCCCATGTTCATAAAGTAAAAATCAGTAAAAAAAAATAATGGCAAATTGGACTAATAACAATAGCTTAACACTGTAAGCTGCTTTGGAGAAAAGTGCCCAATAAATAAAAAAATGTATAAAAAGGGTTTGAACTGAGAATAATAAACCAATAATACATAAACAGTATAATATAGATTCATCAATAACTGAGAAACTTGGAAAATGCTCCATTTATTTATTTCATTTGTTATAATATATTATTATTTATTATATTTAACTAACTTTCTAAGACACACACACACACACACACATACACACACACAGAGCCCTCCTGATCTTTGGACTGTGATTCACTGTGTTCCTCCTGACTGCACTCATGATAAACTGCTGATATGAAACTTCTAAATAAACACAAAAACAGAATAAACACAACAACAGCCACTGTACCTTGTTTGGGGTGTTGGCCATCACCGCAGGAAAAGGCTTTTAGGAATCCAGCAAAGTATATTAGCTATATAGCACATGAAAACGTGTGAATGCTGTGTGTTAGTCCCCAGCACCCTGGACCATCAGGACCACACACACCTCTGCGCAGCTCCCTTGTCAAACTGGGTTTAAACTTCAGCAAAGTGCTTGGCTCACACACACCTGAGCTTTGCACGTACTGGCCAGAGTGCGGCGGCATCTTCGACGGACAGGACCGGCTGCACCAATCAGATGCACCATGGGGCAGGGCTTGCTATGCTAATTAGCGTGTCTCTTTAAAAAAAATGGCCAGGATGCAACCCATCTGTGATGGTCCTGTTTGCTGTGACCTTTCACACAACTAACTCCGAGGCTGTTTGTTTGGAAACACTGCCCAGTGTCAATATATGCGACCCAGGCCTGAAAACAACCTCCTCCTGCCTCGCATCCATGCCCACTTTCTGTAAATCTACTGTAAAATTCACAGTTTTACCTTATACCTCGAGGGGCCCTTCTGCTCCCCAATGAAAAATATTAATATCTACCGTTTACCATCAAATTATCACAGCTACTACTCTCTGTTACTGCTCTCTCATAATATTTCTGGTGAGGCTTTTATTGCTTTAAGGTGCTAACTCTTCTGGTTTCATTTCTAGCATGCCAGTGATTTTGTTCCAAATCCGATTTAAAATGTACAAGGTTCTTTCATTCTTTGCTCAGGGGTACAAGAGCAGAAGCAGTGAAAAGGGTCTCAAACCAGCAACCTTCTGTGCTAGCAGACTGATCTTATGCTGCAGTGACTGACAGCATGATGTAATCCCACAATGCATCACTCAGCTAGGGCAGGTATGTTCACATGTAGTCACAGCAAGGGCTGGACATGCTAATGAAACCCTAACATCTATAACTTATCTCAAATTAAGGGTCACACTTATGATCTCATTTCTCATTGTGGTTAAGGCATTCAGCACCACCCTGCCACCCTGTGTTGATATGGTAAAAATTACCCTGCTGTATAAAAGGGTAAATAACTATCAGTAGATTATACTGAAAAAACTAATTTTGGAGTGCCAGATAAACAAAATTTTTGTGATTTGGAAAATGACACAAATTCAGCACCTGTATTCTTCCCATCAAAGATCAAATAAAAATAATAATAATTTATTATTATTATTATTATTATTATTATTATTATTATTATTATTATTATTATTATTATTATTATTATTATTATAGGTCTTTGCTGGCCCAACATCTGCATTCAGGCCCCAGGTGGACACGGGGATGGGGACACCTGTATTCTGTTTCCTTGGAGACAATATTATCATTATTATTGCAGCACAGTCACTGCATCATCACTGTTACTTTATCTGCAGCCAGGAGGTGCAGAATGGGGGGCAAAGGGCAAGGGGTTGTTGAGTAATCGGGGGCAACAGGACCCAGGTGGCATTGCAACACCCCCAATACCGCAGTGCTGGTCTCCTTCCACCCCTCCTCCCCTCACGCCTCTGGTGCCAAAATGGGTGCAAAAACAACAAAACAATTCAGGGCTTTCACTGCAGTAGCATTTTGTGCTCACATTTTGTTGTCTGCGATTATGGTTTTTGCATACCTGCATAGCCTGGATCTTCCCCTCGGTGACTAATAATTTGAATTTTATCAGATTGTAATGAGAGTGCTGATTTAAAACGTTGATAACACCTGGAAGTGCCGAGCAGGTAAAAAGATAAGGACATGTAATCAATTTTGGTGCCTTTATTATATGTAGTCATTAGTTTTCTGAGGGCAGACAGACCTCCTAACCCACCCCCACATCTACCTGTTTACCTGATTTGCTCTTTAGCCTTGGCTTGGAAAGGGTTTTTTTTCACTTTCTTTTTAATATAAACACTGTATCCTTAAATGGCTGTTCCATTAAAAATAACCAAACTGTATGGAACCCGTGTTAATTTTGTAGGCCGTGAGGAGTCCCAGTGCGACCCTCCCACCTGCTGGACAGATACAGAAAATATTTAGGAGAAAATTGTTCACGTAACAAATTTCCAAATTACCTGTAGAAATGTGAGATAACAGAGGTATTCCATATAAACACAAAACATTATTTTTTTAAAAATATGGTATACTAACAATATTATATTTATGGCACAATTATTCACTAAAAACAGAATTGTTGTGGATGCAGATCTGTTATCACTTTTTAATGGTATTATGTAAGAAAAATACCAGCCTTCCCACAGTGTAAATCATATTGGCAAGTAAAATATAATGATATATAGGAAAGAAATATGGAATCAACCAAACAAATACTGTATTACTACAAAAATAAAAGAGGTTTCAATTAAAATCACTTCATTCAAATTTCAAAAGGATATTGGTGATTAACTTGTGTTTTACAAAGTAAATAGGCCACATTTATTCTATGACTGTATTTACAGTAAACTGTTTGTACTGATGGGGAAATTTAGGATGTAGGCTCTTGAAGGGTAAACTGAATTTCACAGATAATCTTTTTCTTTCGTTTAAACAAAAAGAAATTCAGGAAGATGTAAGTACCTCGGTAAATTTATGTGTAATTTTTAAACTTTCACTGCCAAAATTGTGTTACGCTAAGCCTGGTGTTACCCTATTGACATGTCAACCAGAACACCACATTAAAACTTTACATGTAAAAAATAAGAAGACACACCATCAAAATGTTTCAGCTGTATAGCTTATTTTGAATGTAACTGTAAACCTTGATCATTTTTATTGCTTGTTTGTTTTTCATTTATTTGATTTTATTTTTATGCCATAATTAGAATGGAATACATGTTTCTAAAAATATTATTACGCTTTCGTGTTGAAATAAAACGAAAAAAAATTTACATATTAATTACATACTAAATAAAAAATATAATGTTATAATATATAACGACAAAACAACAAGAAATAATAGACGAAATGTGGGAATTACACTTCAAATAAGGCCTGCAGGTGAACAACACACGCATGCGCAAACCTGAGAATAACACGCAGCTCGTACTCGGACACGTAGCAGCCGGACTGGCACTTCCGTATTATCCAGCGTCTGCAGATACGCATGCGCAAATATGACCTCATCACGCCGACGCACGCTATAATACGTAGAGACCTCGAGGCCTGCACCGTCGTATAAAAACGTGCCCGGCGACGTAAGCGCCCTCTTCCCTGCCTATCCCCCAGCGTGGTAGGCAGTGTACGTAGCGGGTCTGACATTCAACGAAGGAGAATCTCAATCCATCTGTCAAAATGGTGAGTTTTAGAGCAGGCATTCTATCCGAATTGTGTTCTGAGAGGCCTCCGGGATCCTTAGGGTGTCATATTGTGCGGGTGGCCGGAATAAGTTTCGTCATCTAGCAAGATGAAGTGGGACTGAGAGGCTGGCAGCCGTTGAACAAAATGGCTCCTTTTGTACGGCCATCGGTGGTCGCCGCAAAGGCGCGCGGCGGAGGGATCGGACCTCTGTTATATAGAGTTTATTGTTTAAAGTATCGGTAATAAAACTGTCTTTACGGTGTACGTTGATCTTTACCGTGATTTCCAGAAAACACACGCTATGGTTATCGTGGAAGACAGTCGGACCGTTAAATTAGCTTGTATTTTTTTACGGTTTTATGTGTTTCTGTCCACAGCTCAGCTGTGTGGTAAAAGACTGACGAAAATGTCTAAACCGTACAGCTCGAATCCATGTTCCTGTTGCTTTGCGGAAAACGATAGCTATAAAAGGCGTCCATGTTGTGGAAATGTAGAACTTTAAATTTTCTTAGTAAATAAAGGATGGATTTCTGTTGTCTATCCCGAATGAAGCTGAAAACCAGAGAAACTGAATAAAATATAAAGTGACGTCATGCCGGCTTGGGGCACGTGGTGTGGGCGCCTTGCGCCACCGGCCCGTTCCTGCTAACCAGGGCGGGTTAACCAGTTATCTAACCGCGGGTTGAGCCTTTCCACGTCTTTCTCGGTTTGAAAGTCATTAATACTATTTTTTGTGAAAATTGCTAGAAGAGGCAGCGGCGAAGGAGCTCTTATTCTTGGTTAAAATATTGATTATGAATCATCCAGTGGCAGTATCGGTTTATTGCAGTAGCTCTGTGTTGAGGATCTCTGAATCTCCTGCCTGTTTATAGTGCTGTATTTTGGTAACCTGCTAAACCAGATTGAGTCCATACACATCTAGAAGTGCACACCCATAGAGATGTGTGCATATGCAGCACTGCTGACCTGTCAAATGTGGCCATGGTGCCAGTAGTGCCTGATACTGCGGTGTTTAAGTTTGACCTCTGCTAGGGCTACAGTTACCTACTCCAAAAGTATCCACTTTTGATTTTACATGTACATGTTTATTTTGATAATAGCTGTTAAAAGTACAGACTTTGCTTATGTCTGGGTTGGACAGCAGTGTCTCAACTTGTCAGGGATGTGTTGTGTATTAAATGTGTTGTGTATGAAAGTGATGCAGTTACATACACTCAAAAGTTGGACTGTTCTGTTGTGAAGTTGGGTTTACTTTTTCATATGCAGTTGTATGGTTGTTCATAGGGCCAGGCTCTCAATGGCTGTCTCTCTTCCAGGTGAACTTCACCGTAGACCAGATCCGTGCCATCATGGACAAAAAGTCCAACATTCGTAACATGTCCGTGATTGCGCACGTGGACCACGGGAAGTCGACACTGACTGATTCGCTGGTGTCCAAAGCGGGAATCATCGCCTCCGCCCGTGCTGGAGAGACCCGCTTCACTGACACACGCAAGGATGAGCAGGAGCGCTGCATCACCATCAAGTCTACGTAAGCACTCTGTGCGAGGGAGTTACACAGGCAGCATTTGACCTTTGAACTTGCTGGTCTCCCATAGCAGCACCTGATTTTTGTGGCACCTTTGCTTCTCTTGCAGTGCAATCTCCATGTACTATGAGCTCAGCGACAACGACTTGGCTTTCATCAAGCAGAGCAAGGATGGCTCTGGCTTCTTGATCAACCTCATCGACTCCCCAGGGCACGTAGACTTCTCATCTGAGGTCACAGCTGCCCTCCGTGTCACCGATGGTGCCCTGGTAGTTGTGGATTGTGTGTCCGGTAAGATTCCAGCAGTTATTCTGTGCCCTTTTCTGTTGGATCATTTAGTTACTTACCAGGTTGTGTTGTAATCCAACTATCTAGTTTAACTTGCTTTCAGTGAGACCTCAGCTGTTCATCTGACCAACCTTCTCTCCTTCCCAGGTGTGTGTGTGCAGACCGAGACTGTGCTGAGACAGGCCATTGCCGAGAGGATCAAGCCAGTTCTGATGATGAACAAAATGGACCGTGCCCTGCTGGAGCTGCAGCTGGAGCCTGAGGAGCTGTATCAGACCTTCCAGAGGATTGTGGAGAATGTCAACGTCATTATCTCCACCTATGGCGAGGATGAGGGTGGACCCATGGGCAATATCATGGTGAGAGGATGTGGCATCAGGCCCTTAGTTTTCTTTGGAGCTGCTGCATGTTTCTGAAGCAAATAGTTGTGGTGCCAAGATGACTTTAGATTGCGGTTTAACACAGTGTTTGTTTATTTCAGATTGACCCAGTTGTGGGTACTGTAGGTTTTGGTTCCGGTCTGCACGGCTGGGCTTTCACCCTGAAGCAGTTTGCTGAGATGTATGTTGCCAAGTTTGCTGCTAAGGGTGAAGGTCAGCTGGGGCCGGCTGAGCGCTGCAAAAAGGTGGAGGATATGATGAAGAAGCTCTGGGGAGACCGGTGAGTTGCTAGTGTAAAAAAAAAAAAAAAAAAAAAATTGTCTTGTACCACGTGGTAGATGCTGGTTTCTGTAGCTAGGTGCCTCATACTGCCATGTCTATCAACCTACCCCACAGTTTTTTTGACCCAGCCTCTGGGAAATTCAGCAAGACTGCAACCAATCCAGATGGCAAGAAGCTTCCCCGCACCTTTGCTCAGCTCATCCTTGACCCTATCTTCAAGGTGAGTGTACAAGGAGGAGGCATTTTGGGGGTGCAGCAGCTCAACTAGATATACACTGTATTGCCTGACTGCTTACAAGGGATGACGTACAACTTTCTTCACTTTGACCTGACTGGCCAGTGATGAGAGCTTTCTGTCTGATGGGCATGGTGGTGCAACGAGAGCTTCCTCTCCAGTAGTACAACTTTTTAAAATACATCGTAAAAAGAATTCTTTGGCACTGCTCACCCTCCCATCTGTTGTCATTATGGTATCATACTCACCCTATAGCATGATTGTGTTGAATCTTACATTATTCCTCCAACCAATGTCTTGCCAGGTGTTTGACGCCATCATGAACTTCAAGAAGGAGGAAACAGCCAAGCTGATTGAGAAGCTGGACATCAAGCTGGACCCTGAGGACAAAGACAAAGAGGGCAAACCCCTGCTGAAGGCAGTGATGCGCCGCTGGCTACCTGCTGGTGAAGCTCTGCTCCAGATGATTACCATCCACCTTCCTTCCCCTGTCACAGCCCAGAAGTACCGCTGCGAACTGCTTTATGAGGGACCTGGTGATGACGAGGCTGCTATGGGTAAGCGGGATCTTTGCTGTGAGCTCTAGTTGATGGTAGCTGCTAAAATAGTGGTCAGCTGTCATGGTCTGGGTTATTTATGGAAGAAGAATAATTTGAACCTTGTTCTCTCCCAGGTATCAAGAACTGCGATCCAAAAGCACCTCTGATGATGTATATCTCCAAGATGGTGCCTACCTCCGATAAAGGTCGTTTCTATGCCTTTGGCCGTGTTTTCTCTGGAGTTGTCTCCACTGGGCTGAAGGTGCGCATCATGGGACCAAACTTCACCCCTGGGAAGAAGGAGGACCTCTACTTGAAACCCATCCAAAGGTTAGCGGCAATGGGCCGAAAGGTCCGTAGTGAGATGTGATGACAGTTCAGTGTTTTCAGCCATAAATGGTCTACGTGGAGTTCTTGACGTCTCTTGCTGCCACTCTAGGACCATCCTGATGATGGGCCGTTACGTTGAGCCCATCGAGGACGTGCCATGCGGGAACATCGTGGGGCTGGTCGGTGTGGACCAGTACCTGGTTAAGACCGGCACCATCACCACCTACGAGCATGCCCACAACATGCGTGTGATGAAGTTCAGTGTCAGCCCTGTGGTGAGGGTGGCTGTGGAGGCCAAGAACCCGGCTGACCTACCCAAGCTGGTGGAAGGTCTCAAGCGCCTGGCCAAGTCAGACCCCATGGTGCAGTGCATCATCGAGGAGTCTGGCGAGCACATCATTGCCGGCGCAGGTGAGCTGCACCTGGAGATCTGCCTTAAGGATCTGGAGGAAGACCACGCCTGCATTCCACTGAAGGTACAGTACACTTGTGCAGCTCTGTTTTAAAGTTCTAGGTGTTTGGTTGTTGGAACCTGTAGGCTGACAGCCATTCTCTTCCCTACAGAAATCGGACCCTGTGGTGTCCTACAGGGAGACCGTGAGCGAAGAGTCAGACCAGATGTGCCTGTCCAAGTCCCCAAACAAACACAACCGTCTCTACATGCGTGCACGTCCCTTCCCCGATGGCCTGGCTGAGGACATCGACAAGGGTGACGTGGCAGCCCGCCAGGAGTTGAAGGCCCGTGCCCGTTACCTGGCTGAGAAGTATGAGTGGGAGGTGACTGAGGCCCGTAAGATCTGGTGCTTCGGACCTGATGGAACCGGACCAAATGTCCTGGTGGACGTGACCAAGGGGGTGCAGTACCTGAATGAAATCAAGGACAGCGTGGTGGCAGGCTTCCAGTGGGCTACCAAGGAGGTGAGTGGGGATGCTGTTTATTTCAGGGAATATGGTTGGACTTGTTTAAAGATGCAGCGGGTCCCTAACTGCTGTTCCTCCTGCCACCAGGGTGCACTGTGTGAGGAAAATATGCGTGCCATCCGTTTTGATATCCATGACGTAACCCTGCACGCAGACGCCATCCACCGTGGTGGTGGCCAGATCATTCCAACAGCTCGCAGGGTGCTGTACGCCTGTCAGCTCACAGCAAAGCCCCGCCTCATGGAGCCAGTCTACCTGGTGGAGATCCAGGTAAATGCCCTCCCCACATCCATTGTTAATCTTGTGGTGGTCAGCTTAAGTACACAGCATCTGGTGAGTGGGATTTGACTGCTATTTTGTCTTCTCCTGCAGTGTCCAGAGCAGGTGGTGGGTGGCATCTATGGTGTGCTGAATAGGAAACGTGGTCATGTGTTTGAGGAGTCCCAAGTGACAGGGACACCCATGTTCATCGTCAAGGCCTACCTCCCTGTCAATGAGTCTTTCGGTGAGTGAAGCGCATAGATCCCCTGCTGTTACTGCTACTGCTATTTGTGGGGGGAGATGTGACCCCTGTGTGTCTTTCTGCTCAGGCTTCACTGCTGACCTGCGCTCCAACACGGGTGGCCAGGCCTTCCCACAGTGTGTCTTTGACCACTGGCAGATCCTCCAGGGTGACCCCAGTGACGCCTCTTCCAAGCCTTTCCAGATTGTTGCAGAGACCCGCAAGCGCAAGGGTCTCAAGGAAGGCATCCCAGCACTGGACAACTACCTGGACAAGTTGTAAACTCCCCTTGCTCCTCCCTACCTTGTTCCTCCTCCCCCCTCCCCCCCATCACGGTCTGAGCTGTGGACAGGACTGTACAGAACACACGTGTCATCACTTTGCCAAAATGGGAATGACTTCAATTAATGGAACAATATCATCATAATAAACGAAAATAAAAATCGCAACATTGTTTGGATCTTGACTCAGCATTAGGAATTGAGTTGGTCTCTGTTCTAATTCACAATAATAAATACAGGTGGGGCATGGGTGTGCATTTCAAACACTGCAGTCACGGGGGGACTGCTGCTGAGGAGATGGTGGGCATTTCAGCCTCGTGCATATTTGTGATGTAGAAAAATTTGGAAAAGATACCGTAGTACAATACACCATGGTGTCAGGACCTCAACACTTGAGTGATTCAGTTCAAGCTGGAGGAAGCAGGAAATGTACAGCTGGCGCTTGGGTGACGTCATCAGTTCGGCTTTCGAGGACACCGGGCTGGAAGGGAAATCCTTGCCTTTGCAGCTCCGCCTCATTTAGCTAGCGCTCCACGTGGCTAAACGCTAGTACCCGCTAGGTGGCGGGTTTTCGCTCCCTTTGCCTTTAGCGGAGGATAGACAACGCCTCAGAGCTCGGACCACAAGTCGACTGGTATTCTGGGTAACTCGGGTTTGGGGACAGCCGTACAGGTGGCTTTGGGAAGCAGTCAAGTGGTTTCCGTGTCCAGTGGAGCTGTTGTCATGGTGACCTGCAGGTGGGTTTATCTGCACGTTCGGCTCTGGTTTGTTTTTCTTAAGTGTGGTGTAGTTGTGCACAGACAAACCTTCACAGCATTGTACTCCTGCGACGGAGGTTCAAGGTCATGTGTTCAGGTAGGGGACTGGACATGGTGACACGAGTGAACGGAACCCAGCCTCAGCGGTGGCCCGGTGTAGGAGGACGGATCAGAACTTCGTAAGCGGCTCCTCGAGTACAGCTGACAGACTGGACCAGGAGTGCAGTCAAGGTCCACTGTGAGGACCTCACAGCGACCGCAGGTCACACAGGCCAGGATGTGACCCTCGCTGTCTGTGGGCTGCAGATGTTTCCACTGCGTCTCCAGGACAGAAAGTCGTACTACCATCTCGAATAATAAATGAATGCGATTTTGAGTCGCGGTGATTTTTTTTGTTTTTTCCACTTTAGTTCTGGATATTGATTGGAGGATTGAGTCGTGACACGTGGGCGTCACTCCACTCCCCCCGTAGGCGCGCGAGGTCAGGTGTCTCCATCCGTTAGTCAGACCGGAGTGACGTCACAGGACCGGTGCTCTTCGCAGCATCAGCACCGCTGCAAGATGGCTGTGGGTTGGAGAGCGGGGCGCTGAGGAGACACCTGAGGACACCCCCCGCGTTGCCCCCCCACTCACTCACACACACCGCAACGACAAGGGCTTCACGAAGCTCACCTTGGAGAGACCCTCGCGCACAGCTGCTCCCAGCGCCAGACTACCAGATCCCTCTCCCCCGGCGATGTCCCTGCTGTGTGTCGGAGGTGAGGAGGACACCGGGTGTCACTCAGCACTTTTTACCTCCTTCTGCCGCTCCTGTCCTGTGTTTTACTATGATTTACTCTGTTAGTCCCTCTGTGTCCACGGCGTTTTATTACAGCTTTTGAGGGCGAGCGAACGCAGGTGTGCGCTGTGTTGCGGCGCCCGGGGGGGGCAACAAAGCGTAATCAATTTTTCACTTTCACTCGTTGCCAACAGACTTGAACCACTTGCGGTCACAGGCAGCTGCGGTCTCTGTGCGTGCATAACGGTGTTGGATGCTCATCACCGTAAGTTTGCAGGATTGTGTTCATTGTTTTATTGACATCCAGCCGGGTAATTTTGTCCCTGAGCGTTTAAACGCGTCTCCCCGGGGCCGGGGGGGGGCAGTTTGAGAGGAGATCCCGACCGTCATCTGGGGGTTTTTCTGTTCCATTTCGATTTTGTGTGAGTCCCAATTGCGGGAAACTGAGTTCCATCCACGTTACTGCCAGGAGAAGCTGCGGAGTCACGTTCTTCACGCCGGGGGGGTCAGCGGGTTGCGAGGTGCTGTGGGGGTTCCGCTCACTGGGGGTCACGGTGGGACGCGAAGGGTTGTATGTATGTAACTGTAATATGAGCACGAGGCTCCTTAAGTATTGTGTATCAATGTACAATATTGTGCCCCCCCAACTCAGAGAGGGCAGTAAATGCTTCCATGGTAAAATTATCATTTTTTCAGAATGAAATAAAATTCTTAATGATGACGGTGAGGAAATCCTTTCTTATTCATAACTTGTCTGTGAAATATGATTCTGCCCCCCCCCCACCCCCGCTCAATATTTTAATATTCTAATGAGCTGCGAGGACCCCAA
This sequence comes from Heterotis niloticus, assembly GCA_018136845.1. NCBI lineage: Eukaryota > Metazoa > Chordata > Actinopteri > Osteoglossiformes > Osteoglossidae > Heterotis > Heterotis niloticus. The sequence goes on along the minus strand of CM030898.1, from coordinate 21,108,565 downwards.
TCGATCTGCGTCCGGCACCTTTTTCCTTTTAGATGATTTCAGCCTCAGGTGTGTTTCTGTCTTCTGCTTTGTCTGACCTACAGCTGTATTTATAGTCCATGCACGCACGCACACACACACACACACATACACAAACACAGGGTCTGGAAAGCATTCCGATGGAGAGGAGTGTCATCTCACTGCTGAATTAGCAGAATCCCCCATCGGCTCAACAGTATGTGCTGTCTGTGGAGTGTTTTTCACACCTGATGGAACCAGGGGGGTCCCTGACTACTCTGAACACACACAGTTACACACGCACACAAACACACATACGCACACACTACCACATTCAATCCACCCAGCCTGGATCTGTAGATGACGTGAGGGGCAACCTGCGGAATGTGTGTGTGTCTGTGTTAATGACTGCTGAGAGGGTGGCTGTCTTGCATCCTGTGAGGAGCATCAATAATGCAAGAGAGAGGGGGCGGGGCAGCTGGAGTTACTAGGGGGCAGGAGCACTGCGGTGTTTCACTGCAAACCCCCCCCCTCGCAGCTCGTCGACCCCCCAGCCACTGCAACACTGCGGGCCTCGCTCACTCGCTCACTCGCTCACCCGCACACTCTCTGCTGGAACTGCTCTGTCTTCAGTTACCTGTTGGGTGGGGGGTGTGCAGATCCTGACACCTGTGGGGGGTGCGGGGGGACTCCCCATCATAGAAGCAGCAGAGCATCATGGCCAAAAAACATTCTGTCAGCAGGAGCTAAACAGCTCCTTCCTCATAGGAGTGGTTAAACCCAATCTGAGGTGTATTACCATGTTTTTACCGCATTACTCACCACTGGGCTGTTTCTCTTTTGCAGTTAAAAAAGCCAAACTTGATGGACCCCAAGGTGAGTCACCTGCCGTCTCCATCACGCACTTTGCATACCCAGCCACTGCGCTTGTGTAACATTTTAATCGTTGCTGTGTGATGAGCTGTCTGTGTGTCTGGCTTTGGTGGGAGGGCGGCTGACCTCTGACCTCACTGTGCAGACAAGTTCAACACGTACGTGACGCTGAAGGTGCAGAATGTGAAGAGCACCACGGTGGCTGTGCGGGGCAGCCAGCCGTCCTGGGAGCAGGACTTCATGTTGTGAGTTGCTGCTGTCACCTTGGACCCCCTCCACTGCCCCCACACTGACTGTAACCATGTGATGACCTCACAGTATTTAACATGGGTTCTTTCTGTTACAGCAACAGTTGAGTTTAGAATTTTCAAAGGAACTATTTTCCTGTTTATGTTTTTTACTTCAGTGATTTTCTTTCCTGCATTTCTCTCTGTGGTAGAATGGACGTGACCTGTGTTAACATGGCCAGTCAGTAGGTGGCAGTAAATCCCCCAGAGGGGCCTTCAGAAGGACGTTTGTATTAAATTTTCACTGAGTGTGAGTTTAGAGCTCCAAACAAAATAAGTAACAACAGATTCTACGGTGCCAGTTTGCAACAGGAGGAGCTGCTTTGCATATTTCGCTCACCTTTTCTTCGTTTGACTTGCAGACATCATTCATGTGTGCACATGCACTGTCAGCCAGTAACAGTGTTCCGGCATCCTCTTCTGGACCTTTAACCTGACTCATGTGTCCCGTTGTGCAGTGAGATTAACCGCCTGGACCTGGGCCTCACCGTGGAGCTCTGGGAAAAAGGGCTCATCTGGGACACGATGCTGGGCACCTTATGGATCCCACTGAGCAGCATCCGCCAGTCCAATGAGGTGGGGTCTTTGCCTTACATACAAAATCATGGGTAGCAGAATATAACCGGCATTACTGCAGCTCTGTTTGGCTCCGTGGGCCTCCCTTCACTTGCTGAAGTTCCCATGTCCCTCCCTTCCTCCAACAGGAAGGTCCCGGTGATTGGCTCACCCTAGACTCACAGGCCATCATGGCTGACAATGAAGTTTGTGGCACCAAAGACCCCACATTCCACCGGATCCTGCTGGACACGCGATTCGAGCTGCCGCTTGGTCAGTGTCCTCCTCCTCTGCCGCCGCCACTTCCTCCCTGGCACATGGCGGAAGGAGGTGCTCACACTGTGTGTCTTTGCAGATATCCCTGAGGAGGAGGCGCGCTACTGGGCCCAGAAGCTGGAGCAGCTGAATGCCATGAGGGAGCAGGATGTAAGACAGGGTCACTTCCTGCAGTCGGAAACGCTAAACTGCATACATTCTTTTTCCATGATCTGCAAGCATCTGCTTTTCAAACCCTGTGAATTTATGTCTTTAAGTCTGATTGACAGTAATTTTTTTCAGACACAAACATTTCCCTGTGCGCACGATTTTTAGTGACCTTGGGCGCTGAGCGTCAAGGGAACGATTAGTTTGTATGGCTCCTCGAGGCAACTGCTGTGCTTTTTTTTCATTTCCTGATAAAAATCTTGCTAATCTGAATCTCTCACGGGTACCCCCCTGTTTTTTTTAACTTAATAACTAGTCAATTTCTTCAGCGTTTACAATAATTTATGATAAAATAGCTATAATCTTTTATTTTTCTGCCATTTATAGCTAATATTCCTTCCTTTATCATCATCAGACACACAGATACATGTGTGTATGTCCAAGTTGTATTTATTACTATTATTAGTGATTGTGACAGATTAAAAAATTATGATGAAGTTTGAAATTTCTCATAGCTATTTTGGCTGTTGGGTTATTTTTGGTATCACTTGGCTCCAGCTTTAGCTTTAAATTAGAATTCCCCCTAAAAATCAGTGTTTGTCATTTTGATTTCCAGATTGTTTTTCCCAAAAATCAAACTTTGTCGACCAAATCTGGGCTACAAACTGGGCAGTGGGGCCGTGTTCTTACCCTGGTCAAGGCTGTGGTCCTTGCTGTATAGTTGGTTTACTGCTCAGTGATGGTGACCCTACTCCCTGCCATTCCTCAAATGTGCTGTCAGGAATGGCAGGGAGTAGGGTCACCATCACCCTTTTACACATTAAGATTAAAATTCTGATTAATATTAATGTGTTCTGACATGTGGGAGAGTGAGATGGTCAGCAGCTCTCACCATGTTCTTCTTCACTGATAAGCTTGTTTCATCTCTGATCAGTTTGTCTTGTGCTAATAAGCTGCTGACCACTTTCGAACCCTGTGTGGAATTACCTCACAGCTAGACATCAGCTTCACATTCAGGGGGGCCAGCACGGGGAGAAGGGTTGTTTCTGAAACTGGACCACTGTGCTTTTCTGGATGTTTCTGTCACTGACACCATATCTCCCGCTGTCGTGTCCATCAGTACTCCTATAGGGGGCACCAGGACGGACCATTGGCCATTCCGGGGTCTCAGTGCTGTAAGTATCTTCTCCTGCCCTCTTCTTCCTCCCTCTCACTCCTCATGGTCTGCAGCTCGGCCAGTTGTTTGTGGTGTTTAAAAGTCCAGCTTCTCTACTGGAAGGTGGTTGATCATCTTCATGTTTCTTACAGTCAGGCTCTGTGATGATATCAGATGATCTCCACTAATGATCTCTGATCTGTGGTAGTCTCTAGCTTTCTTGTGGTCCATGATGATTTGGTGTAGTGTCTGATGGTCTCTGATCTGTAAGGGTGCCAAAAGTTCCTTCTGGTCTCTGATGATCCCTGATACGCTCTCATGTTTCCAGGTAACTGGAGCCTCTGGAGGGAACAGCAAAGTGAGTTCCTTCCAACTTCCTCTCAATCCCAGTCCACATCTGCCATCTCTCAAAGTACTTTCCTCAGGAAACTCATATTCCACCGATGGGCTCTTGGTTTAATCCTGTGGAAAATGAATTGCGGTCAAAGATCAACTGCTTTCAGCTCGCAAACGCTCACTGTTTAATTTAATCACATTAGATCTGCTTTGTCTCTGTCCTCTGTCCCCAACTGTCCTCAGATGAGGACCCTGACAGCGCTGTGGATGACCGGGACAGTGACTACCGCAGCGAGACCAGTAACAGCATCCCGCCCCAGTACTACAGCACCTCGCAGCCCAATGCATCTGTGCACCAATACCCAGTCCGCCCCCCCCATCGTGGCTCCCCCAGCCCCCACTCCTGCTCACTCAACAGTGGTGAGCTCCTTTACAGCCACTCGAGGACTCTGAGGTAACTCCATCTCATCATTCCTTACTGTCCTCCATTCATGTTTTACCTCACTCTTACTGTGGTAGACATCTCCTGCATCTTCTCCTCCTCCATTGCCTTGGCAGCCCCACAGGGAGCTATGCATCATCTGCTGAGCTGAGCCAGGGCAGCTCCCAGCTGAGTGAGGAATATGGGCGGAGCCCTGAGTTCTACGAGGAGAATGACTCCTACCTGTCCTGCCACTCGTCGGTCAGCTACAGCAAGGGCTCCCCCGACTGGGACCCCGATGATCCCCATGCCGGCTACAGCGATGAGGGCGGAGAAGACAGCACCCACTATGAGAATGAGGAGGTCTACGAGGAAGAAGAGGGCGTGGTTTACGCTGAAGATAAGGACCTTTATCCGATTGATGGTGCCCTCAGTGAAGAGTCAGAACCTCCTTATACACCCACACCAGTCAATTGCACCCCCACACAAGTTCCAGACACCCGTGCCTCCCGCCCTACCCTGGAGAAGCACAACTCTCTCTGCCAGCCACAGCAGGTGCCCTCCCAGCTCTCCTTCTTGACCACCGTGAGGCCCCTGTCCACCCAGGACCAGAGTGTCCCCCAGACACAGGCCCCTGTCTCAGCAATCAAGCTCCCAAAACCAGCAATGAAGATCCCTTCAGTTGTGGTCCATCCTTCTGTGAAAGAGACCCCAGCCCCTATGGCAGTGACTCCACCCCCTACAACGGTGACCCCGCCCTCAATGACTGTGACCCCAGCCCCTGCTGCCATAGCTACACCCTCTGCCTCATTCTCACAGCCTTCTGATCCTGGTGTCCAGCCTCCAGCCACCCTAGCTGAGGAGCCTCCTCTCCCTGAAGAGACCCTACCAGCAGCCCACCTGGAGCAGATAGAACCCCATCCTGAAAGGTGATTTTCCTGTCCTTGTCACTCTGGGTTCCAGCTGAAATTTTACTCCTGCTGGTCGGTTGGTTGAGTCTACCTTGCCCCTTCCCTGGCAGCAGCCAGCCAGTGAGGGACCAAGATCAGGATGCCAGGTCCCGTGCCAAATCCAACTGGCTGCGCCTCTTCAACAAGGTCCGCCAGCAGCTGCAGGAGGTAGGCCTCTGAGTGAGAGATGCTGAGCATCATCTTCCTCACCTCTTCTACCGTCCACCTGCAAGTTGCAACTTTTCTTTTTCCGCTTAAACATTTAACACATTGAGTTCTTTTGTTATTTGGTTCATTGCTATTTAAAACTGGCTGACAAAGCAACTGATTTCCTTGCCCCGGTTGCATAATAATTGGTTATGATGCACATGCAGTTTGTTTGCTTTTAATTTCCATTTTGCTTTAATTGCAACGTTTTGCTTTGTTTCAGTTTTTTGTAGTTTCATTGTAATGCCGTCTGAGCAGCCACAGCCGGAGCGTGCAGTCAGGTGGGTGCGTCTGTGGTTCGCTTGGGACGCCGCCTCCTCTGAGTTTGTCTGTTACTTATTGATTCTCATCGATTATTGACTGAGCCACAAGTTGAGGACAGTTTGGTGCAGTTTGGTCCTTTGCAGTTAGTTTCCCGCTCACTTTGACCGCAGTTTGAATCGCAGCCTCACACCAGGACTCTGTTTCTGGAAGAGATTCACATCTCGGGAGGAGTAAAAAGTGCTGAAGATGGTGTTCAGTGGGCCAGATGGAGTGGTACTTTAGTGCTTCCAGAAGGTTCTGTCCAAATGGTCACATTCTTCTTCCTTCCACAGGCTCGTGGGGATTCCGGAGGTTCCCAGTCCCTGTGGTTTAAAGGAGGGTATGTCAGGCCACAGCGTCCGGTGTTAGTTCAGCTCTGTGTGTGTGTGTGTGTGTGTGTGTGTGTGTGTGTGTGTGTGAAGATACGGTACTCTAGTTTGCAGTCACGTGTTGTGTTGTCTGCACAGGCCAGGTGATGCCCTCTATAGCATCGACACAGACAGCATGCCCAACCTCCGCAAGAGGAAGACCGTCCCACTGGTCAGAGATTTGGTGAGCAGCGTCACCTCACATCCTCACGTTTGTCTCCCATCACAGCCACAGACCCTAACCCTCCTAAGAGCTAAAAAAAAACTGTCTGCAAAGGAGACAGCCAGAGGTTCGACCTCTGTTTTGACGCAGATCAACCATCTCCTCCTTCGTAGTCCAGTTTCCTGTACATGATGATTTTTCCCTCTCTGGTCACTAAACTCATCAGCTAAATGACCCCTCCCTCCCACACTGCTTCCTTAAACTTTCCATCTATCCTTGCGAAAGGATTGTAGATGTTGGCACCCCATTCTCCTCCATTTTGCTATTCCTCCTCCCAGCTCTCTTTCCTCATTGACTGAAAGATCTCAGCCTTTCCTGATTGCTCCACCAGTGACCCAAGTCCACTCCAAGCCTCTTTGTCCCAAGTTGTTCCTTTGGCTGTTGTCTGTTCATGTCCTTTCTGATGTTACCACACATCCTATTCTGTATTGCTCTCAATTTTACTCACCTGAAGGTAACACTCTTCTGAGCAGCACTGTGATGCCACATCTGAAAATTAGATTTATAAGGAAGTCCTTTCTTGATAAACCTTAAAATATGATGAACTGGTTGCATTTTTCACACCATTCATGAGACGGTTCCACTCCTGCTGGGTATTTTACCACAGTATTAGTGTAAATTCAACACGTCTGTTTTCTCACCATGCTGTTCTGTGTGAGAAACATTTCCACTCCTTCCTGACTCATGTGCTTCTGTCCTCCTTCCTCCCGAATCGCCCTCCTTCAGGCTATGGTGAGTGACACAGAAACACCTTTGAACAAAATACTTCATGCAACTGAGATGTTGGTACTATAAGTCATCTCTGTTTCCTGCAGTCCTTGGTGCAAAACTCACGCAAGGCTGGGATCACATCAGCCATGGCCTGCAGCACCCTGAACAATGAGGAGCTGGTGAGTCTGGTGCTACTTGTGTGACCTTCAGGTGTGGCGCTGCAGCGGTTCGCAGCTCCATTTCCTCCTGAAGAGGATCTCAGTGTCCCTGTGTTGCCCCCCGCAGAAGAGTCACGTTTACCGCAAAGCCCTACAAGCACTTATCTACCCTATCTCCTGCACCACGCCACACAACTTTGAGGTTTGGACAGCCACCACACCCACCTACTGCCACGAGTGCGAGGGACTGCTGTGGGGCATTGCGCGCCAGGGCATGCGTTGCGCCGAGTGTGGCATCAAGTGCCATGAGAAGTGCCAGGAGCTGCTCAATGCCGACTGCCTGCAGAGTGAGACCCTCCTCTGGCCTGTCTTCATTGTCATTGTCATCCTCCTGTGCTGCTGCCTCTCACTGAAGCACTGAGTCACTTCTGGTGCTGGCAGGGGTAGCGGGGGAGGTCTGATGGCAATGAAGACCCTCCACTTCTTTATCTGTCCCCCACCCCCACCCCCATATAGGAGTTTGTCTTTATTACTTTCTTGAAGTAGCCTTCTTAATCACTTAATCCTTCTGCCACTTTCGGTTCCTACTACATGTAGGGTGCGGTGCTAATGGACCTAATGGTTCTTTAGCTATTATTGTTCTCATTGAACCCCAGGGGCAGCAGAGAAGAGCTCCAAGCACGGGGCAGAGGACCGCACCCAGAACATCATCATGGTCCTGAAGGACCGCATGAAGATCCGCGAGCGGAACAAGCCGGAGATCTTTGAACTCATCCAGGAGGTGTTTGGCGTGTCCAAGGCCACCCATGCAACCCAGATAAAGCAGGTCAAGCAGAGTGTGTTGGACGGCACCTCTAAGTGGTCAGCCAAGATCAGCATCACCGGTGAGGGTTCAGCTCGAGACTGAAGCCACAGCCCACTTCTTCCCAAATCCAAGTGTGGTGGCTAACAGTTGTTGGTTCTTGGAAACTGAGCGAGATGCAATGGAGTCTGAAGATGTTTCATTGCTGTTCTGCAGAATGTCAGCTATCAGTGCAGGTTATTAATATCTATTTATGTTGTCAGTCATAGGTGTAAACACACACACACACACACACACACACACACACACACACACATACACACTCTCACACAGATGTCAATGCACCCGAGTGTCTCCAGCACCTGATTTACCAGTTTTTATCCAAAACAAGAACCTTTCATGGTGGTGCTATTCTAAAACTGTCTGTAGAATGTAGTTTACAGTGATAAATGCAGTAAGATAATATTAAAATAAATAAAAAATACATTATTGCTATAACAAAGACCACATAATGGGTAAACAAGAGCAGAGGAACGAGTAGAGTGAATGAGAAGCCAGCTGGGAAGCTTTTGGTTGGAACACAGCTGTCCCTTGAGTCTCTGAAAGGTGACCAGGGCATCAGGGTGGTGTCTTTGGGGCAGCCCGGGTAGACAGACTGATCAGAATCAACATGAGTCCCGTCCACTTTGCCCCCTCCAGTACTGTGTGCCCAGGGGCTGCAGGCCAAGGACAAGACGGGTTCCAGTGACCCCTACGTCACAGTGCAGGTGGGCAAGACCAAGAAGAGGACGAAGACCATCTACGGCAACCTGAATCCCGTGTGGGACGAGACCTTCCATTTGTGAGTAGAGAGGCCCCGACTGGTTATGCCAGCGGGCGCCTGCAGGGGGCCATGTTCAGGGTGCAGAACTGCCATCTGCCAACCAAGTGCCTCTTTCCACGGCAGTGAGTGCCACAACTCGTCTGACCGCATTAAGGTGCGCGTCTGGGATGAGGACGACGATATCAAGTCCCGCGTGAAGCAGCGGTTCAAACGCGAGTCAGATGACTTCCTGGGTCAAACCATCATCGAGGTTCGAACTCTGAGTGGGGAGATGGACGTCTGGTACAACCTGGGTCAGTAGAAGCTGAGAGTCAGGGATTGAGGGGAAACTTAGGAGCAGGGGTGGCATGGGGTGGGAGATGAAAAGGAACTGGATCACGCATCTGAGTCAGATGTTACTTTAACTACAGTGCCCTCTGCTGACAAGAAAATGTTAATAAATTACAAGGGTACCTCAGGTACAGCAGTGGTGCATTTGAGATCATCTGATCAGGGAAAGTGAGTGAGAGCTGCTGGTTGGTCTTCTTCTGCAGACAAGCGCACGGACAAGTCAGCCGTGTCTGGAGCCATCAGGATGCACATCAGTGTGGAGATCAAGGGCGAAGAGACTGTGGCTCCCTACCACGTTCAGTACACCTGTCTGCATGAGGTGAGCTGCGGCGCCCTCCACATCGGGACTCCTTCCACCCCGGCTAGTCAGTCCTCTCGTACAGTAGCTGCAGGTGGAATGAGGGTGTGAGTGCTACCTCCTTTCTGCACAGCACCTCTTTCACTATCTGACCGACGTCCAGAACAACGGCGTGGTGAAGATCCCCGATGCCAAGGGTGACGATGCCTGGAAGGTATACTTTGAGGAGACAGCGCAGGAGGTGGTGGACGAGTTTGCCATGCGTTACGGTGTGGAGTCCATCTACCAGGCCATGACGTGAGGAGCACGGGCGCACACATATGCACAAAAGGCCATGTGCTCTTAGAGAATTCTCAGGAGCACTGAGTCACAGTAAATAATAATAATAATAATAATGCATAGCAATGTGGTCCTGTAAACTAGGTCTGTTTATCAGTGAGGGCTTTACAGACTGCACTGTCTTTCAGCCACTTCGCCTGCCTGTCCTCCAAGTACATGTGTCCAGGTGTCCCTGCAGTGATGAGCACCCTGCTGGCCAACATCAACGCCTACTACGCCCACACCACCCAGTCATCCAACAACGTGTCCGCCTCGGATCGCTTTGCTGCCTCCAACTTTGGGGTGCGTCACTGTCACGCTCCTTCACCACACATTTCTCATTGTGTGTCATGCCACTAGGATGAAACCTCCAATTTGTCCCACCATGTCCACAGAAGGAACGTTTTGTGAAGCTCCTGGACCAGCTCCACAACTCCCTGAGGATTGACCTGTCAATGTACCGGGTATGAGCACCTTCTCATCTGCTCCATTGCTGGAGTGCTTGGCCCTCACCTGTGGCTATGGCTCAAACGTGTGTGTGTGTGTGTGTGTGTGTGTGCGCGCGTGCTCACAGAACAACTTCCCAGCCAGCAGCCCAGAACGGCTCCAGGATCTGAAGTCCACCGTTGACCTGCTGACCAGCATCACTTTCTTCAGGATGAAGGTACCTCTTCAGGTTTCAAATAGCCAAAATGTCAAGGTGAGATCACCTGAATCTGAAAGATACCTGGAGATGTGGGATCACTGAGTCACACACCTTTATTAGGGTAAATGGCAATAGAGTTTTCAGGAGCGCAAACTACATTTCAGGCAGCGAACAATCATCACAAAGACATTAAACAGTGCCAATTTTTTATAAAGAATGACTGACAAAGTCAAAACCCCCCAGGCAAAATCTCACTGTTAAAAATAAGCGATTCAACATTGAAATTAAAATTATTTTGCAAAGTATAATAAAAGTGTTACCATAAGACTGAAAACATCCAAAAAAACAGATATGACTGAAGGACAAAAAACTCAGCAGTCAAATTTGTACTAAATGTCAGCACCAAATCATTGCAGTTAAAAATCAGACTAAAATGAACAGTTTTCCTAAGCAGTAACTGCCCCCTCAGCTTATTGAATTTGAATGAAGCGAACATGGGATCGAACCCCATCATCCGAATGGTCTGATTCAGCTTGAGAGGAGGGGTTCTTGGCTTTTTTGAGGGACCCTCAGTAGGAAGATTTGTATTATTTTTGAGTGAAATAATAATGAGTGCAACCGTACCCCCTGCCCCACCCAATCTCAGGTGCTGGACCTGCAGAACCCGCCGAGAGCGAGCCAGGTGGTGAAAGACTGTGTCAAGGCTTGTCTGAACTCCACTTATGAGTACATCTTCAACAACTGCCACGAGCTGTACAGCCGCGAGTACCAGGCTGAGCCGGTGGGTGGACCATAGCGCTTCTCTGCATTGCCACCTGCTGGTGGTGGTGGTGGTGGGGGGGGGGCATTTTGGTCCCAGCCTAAGCCAGAAGAAAGTAATGTTGGGTGACAAAGTGAGGAGTGGGTTAGGAGACTCCTTCCTCTGCCCAGGGCAAGAAGGCATATGTGGCCCCTGAGGACCAAGGACCCAGCATCAAGAACCTGGACTTCTGGTCCAAACTCATCACCCTCATTGTGTCCATCATTGAGGAGGACAAGAACACTTACACCCCCTGCCTGAACCAGTGAGTACCTCGCCCTTGTCCCTGGGGCAGCCCTGTATTCGGCTTCTCCATCTACCATCCCCTTCCACCCCTTGCAGGTTCCCCCAGGAGCTCAATGTGGGAAAGATCAGCGCTGAGGTCATGTGGACCTTGTTTGCCCAGGATATGAAGTACGCCATGGAGGGTGAGCCTGGAGAAGCAGCACCTGGGCCTGGAAGTCTGTTCATAACTCACTTTGTTTGTAACTCCAAGGTCACTTTTACTACTGAATTCACAGTGAAGTAAACGCTTAGTCATGAGTGGAAGTTGCTGTGCGTAAATGCTGAGTCATGCAAGATGCACCCCCCCACCACCAGAGCATGAAAAAAGCCATCTGTGCAAGAGCGCTGACTACATGAACCTGCACTTCAAGGCCAAGTGGCTGTACAACGAATACGCCAAGGAGCTGCCACAGTTCCAGAGCCGCGTGCCTGAGTACCCTGCGTGAGTGCTGCCACCTGCTGGTCTGGAGGCAAACAGTTGAACACAACCCCAACACCTCAAATGCTTGATACATACCTGTTTATCCAATTTTTGGTTTGTAGATGATAAGATGCATGATTGCTACAGTTTTTTATCTTAATCACCTGTAGATATTGAGCAGCAAGCTACTGCAAAAACTCTGAAAAGTTCAGGTTCATGCTGGATGGTATCTGCTCAGTTCAGGCTTTCCTTTCCTTTGCCCTTTTGGCAGCTGGTTCGAGCCCTTCGTCATCCAGTGGCTGGATGAGAACGAGGAAGTGTCCATGGACTTCCTGCATGGGGCGCTGGAGAGGGACAAGAAGGATGGCGTGAGCACCCCCCACTGGCCGCTCCACCCACATCCACCTTGGTTTCATTCTACTCTGTTTCTCCCTGGAACCCTGGTCCTAACCCCACATCATCTTCCTCTTTGTCCTCCTTTAGTTCCAGCAGACCTCTGAACATGCTCTCTTCTCCTGCTCTGTGGTGGATGTATTCTCCCAGCTCAACCAGAGCTTTGAGATCATCAAAAAGCTGGAGTGTCCAGACCCTGAAGTTGTAGGCCGCTACATGAAGAGGTTCGCCAAGGTGCAGCATCTCAACCAATTGTTTGGTTCTTTGAAAATTGTTTTAGAGTCATGTCAGAGTGGGGCCCCATCGTCCAACACACTTTCTCATAACCTCCCGATTTTTTATGGAAACTGAGCTTCATGTTTATTATTTATTTTAATGCTGATGTCTCTTGGTCATGGATTTCGCCCCACAGACCCTCGGGAAGGTGCTCCTCTCTTACGCTGACATCATTGCTAAGGACTTTGCCAACTACTGCAGCAAGGAGAAGGTGGTAAGTTTGTTGGTATGTGGTGAATAGGGTTGTCCTGCCTGCTCTGGACAGATGTCCAGCTTTCATCCCATTTCCTGTCCCACGAGTACAGCTTCACTGTCTCACACCTGTCCTTGTGTCTCCAAAGCCCTGCATCCTCATCAACAACATCCAGCAGCTGCGAGTCCAGTTGGAGAAGATGTTTGAGGCCATGGGAGGCAAAGATGTGAGTTGCTCCCCGAGCTCCACCATGCCTTTTGCCTGTGACAGTGACGTCATCATTCTGCACCCCTCACCTACTCACCCCAATGTCAGTGGCTGTCTCTGTCCTCAGCTCAACGCAGAGGCCAGCGACTTCCTGAAGGAGCTGCAGGTGAAGCTGAACAGCGTGATGGACAACCTCAGTAGGATCTTCGCCGTCAGGTGGGCAGTAGCATCAGGATGTCCCTCTCAGAGGACATTTGGAAGTAAACAGTGGGATGTGTGGCTGTTGTTCCTCTTTAGAACGTTGAAGCTGTTGGTCTTTTCAAACCGTGATTGAAGTTATTTTAAAACACGATTCCACATAATGCCCGTCATGTTCTGGAGATGCACTTATCACATGTCCACTGGAATGGACGAAACTGATCAGCTCCTTCCAGGAGGTTTAAAATAATATATATTCTTAAGATTTTGTATATAGGAAAAGTACATCTGTGTTTTTTCCACAGCAGGATAATTGAAGCACAAATGTCCTCTAGAGTGGAGAATGGTCAGGACTGAGGAAGACATGGCTATGGAGAAGGTGCCGACTACTGACCTCTTGTGTCTTGTGGTCCGTCCAGCTTCCAGCCCCACATAGAGGAGTGTGCGAAGCAAATGGGTGACATCCTGAGCCAGGTGAAGGGGGTGGAGAAGCCTCCGGCCGGGGGGGGCAGCGTGGCCCAGGACGCTGACAACGTGCTGCAGCCCATCATGGAGTTCCTGGACAGCAAGTAAGGATTGGCCAGGGCCCTCAGTGCTGCCATTTTGCTACATCTGTACAGTGGGGATCACATAGTATTTAGGCTTTCTATCCTGCCCCTCATAGCCTCACACTGTTCGCCAAGATCTGCGAAAAGACGGTGCTCAAGCGTGTGTTGAAGGAACTCTGGAAACTGGTGATGAACACCATGGAGAAGACCATTGTCCTGCCGCCACTCACAGACCAGACGGTGAGAGATGGAACCTTGATGGGGGGGCAGCTGAGTGGTTAAGACTACCCTGCACTTTGGTGATGATCACTCAGGTCCTCTTCGTTCTTCACTGCCCCCCCCAGTGTAAAGGATGGTTGTAAGTTTGGTGTGTGTGTAGTCACTTGTATTGTCCTTCTCTCCCTCTCCTCGTCCAGGGCACTCAGCTCATTTTCAATGCAGCCAAGGAACTCGGCCAGCTGTCCAAGCTCAAGGTAAGCGGGACCACAGGACCCTGGGGGGGGTTGCCCTGCTGGGTGGTATTTCCTACTTCATTCGCCTGCCTCTTGTCTCCAGGAACACATGGTTCGAGAGGAGCCTAAGGCACTGACGCCCAAGCAGTGCGCAGTAGTGGAGGTGGCGCTGGACACAATCAAGGTGGGCAAAACAGTGCCTACCTGGGTGCTTTGAGAACCAGCTGCACACGCACACACACACACACACACACACACTCAAAAGACTATCAGCATGCTTAGGTCTGTAACCATACTATTATTTTGCTTTCAAAATGATTTATCCAACATGTTCTCCAAGTTACAGTCTTATGCTGCTGAGTGACTGACCCATTTTCTGTACAGCAGGGTAATTTTAACTGCCTCATTTCGGGGTAAGTACTCTGCTCAGGGCATGAGAGCAAGAGGTAGGTCCTATAGGGTGGTGGCTTTGACCACTACACCACCTGCAGTCCTCATTAATATTGTGTCCATGAGCTCAGTGCCTCTTGGTTTCATCAGAACTGGACAGAACCGGTAAGGCCCAGACGTGAGTGGTCTAAACCAGTCGGAACCAGCTCTAGCTGGCATCTGCAGCATCATGGCATTCATTCTTATCTGCAGCAATACTTCCACGCCGGAGGAGTGGGTCTGAAGAAGACGTTCCTGGAGAAAAGCCCTGACCTGCAATCGCTGCGATATGCACTCTCCCTCTACACCCAGGCCACAGACACCCTGATTCGAACCTTTGTCCAAACTCAGAAAGAACAAGGTGAGGCCCCCCTCCCTCTGCTGTTTGAAAACCAGGGATTTCCAGCCCTTCCTGTCCAGGAGTCACAGGCGTCACTGTGACTTGTACCCTTGAGGGCTACACGTGGAAATGCCACAGTGATGTGCTGAACTTTAGATTCAAAACGACTCTTTATTTTACCTTTTACTTTGCCACACTGTCTCTCTTATTGTTGACCATGGGGGCTCAAGTATATTAATAATTTATTAACTAATATATACACTGCCTGGCCAAAAAAGAAGTCTCATGCACACACACTCTAATATTTGGTTAGAGCGCCTTTAGCTTTATGGCATGCATTCGCCATGGCATCATTTCAATAAGCTTATGCAACGTCACAACATTTATTTCTGCCCAGACTTGCATTAAGTTTTCACCAAGATCTTATATTGATGATGTCGGACTGCTGCCTAAAGTCTTCTCCAGCGCATCCCAAAGATTCTCAGTGGGGTTAAGGTCTGGACTCTGCGGTGGCCAATCCACGTGTGAAAATGATGTCTCTCTCATGCTCCCTGAACCACTCTTTCACAATTTGAGCCCAATGAATCCTGGCATTGTCATCTTGGAAGAAAAAATGCATTGATGGAAAAACTGGCTTATTCAGTATATTCAGCTCACCTCATTTTTTGAGCACATAACGTTGCTGAACCTAGATCTGACCAACTGAAGCAACCCCACATCATAAGTTAAATCTAGGTGGTGACTTTTTCTTGGCTGGGCAGTGTATATATAATCTTAGACATGTTGATGTTGGCAGCCCTTTAGGCACCCCTGCTGCTGAGCTTCCTGCCCTTCCTTTACTGATTGTCCTTTAGACGTGTTTGTGTTCAGTTCCTGTGGACCTCCATGTCTCCTCCTCCAGGTCTGTTTTTCACTCTTCCTTCTGTGTGTTTGTTTCTTTCCTCCATCTGCTGCCCTTACTGTGTCTCAGTCCATGGTGGGAAGGGTGTGCGGTACACTCTTAGTGAGGATAACTACCCAGAGAAGGGTGAGTCACTCCTGGGTCGTGTGCGAGCGCGTGCGCGCACACGCGCGCACACACACACACACACACACACACACACACACACACACAGAGCTCCATTTAGTCCTGTGTTGTAGCTCCAATGACCCAGGCACATTAGCATAGTAATATATATAGGTTGCTTCCCAGCAACCCCTGCTGTACATCACTCTTTGTCATTTGTCTCCCTGCCCAGGGGGTTTAATTAGGAAATGGCCACTCAGACACTTTATGAATTGAGAAGAAGCCTCATTTGCATCTTCTGCTTCTGCTGCCTCATGGTTTTGGGTTCACGTTCTCAGATTAAATGGTTGACCGCTGCAGACTGGCCAGTACTGACTCCTACTGTCCACTGTGGGTCTGTGCTCCATGTGATGCAGGGGACAACGTAGGACACTGTTGGTCATACACATGTTCTGTTGGCTCATTGCTGGGTTCCTGTGGTCTCCCCCCGATATCAGAGTGCAACAGCAGTGACTGCAGTACGATGCGCTAACTGCTAAATCTGAGCTGATCTTGTGATTGGGAGGTGTTTGACCTTTAACCCTCTGCTCGTAGGATCAGGTGTGGAGGATGCTGTGGGAGAGGTGTGTCTCCATGTGGAGATCTTCACACACCCCAACACTGGGGAGCATAAGGTCACGGTGAAGGGTCAGTATCTCTTCAGCCCCATCATCTTTGTGACTCCCCCCACCCCCACTGGACACCAATGTCTCCCCTCGCTCTCCCCAGTGGTGGGAGCCAATGACCTGCAATGGCAGACATCTGGAATCTTCCGGCCCTTCATCGAGGTGTTTATCATCGGACCACACCTCAGTGACAGGAAGAGGAAATTTGCCACCAAGTCAAAGAACAACAGCTGGTCACCCCGGTTCAGTGACACCTTCCAGTTGTAAGTCTCCATGGAGATCATGGCCCTGAGGTCCAAATACTTTATATTTAGTTATTTTTCCATTACGTAGATACTTTTCTCCATCAGTGTGAACAAAAGTGCATTAACAGCAGAGAGCACTTTAGACAGACACAGGATTACCAAAGCACAGTTCCAATCTCTGTTACCACTATGTTGCTGGTTCACATCCATCAAGCCACTGCTTATAGAATTGAAGTTGAAACAGCAAATCCGCAATCACAGCAGATGCGGTTGGACTCATTTATGTAGCTGTCAGGAAAGAAAAGGCTATGGAGATTGGTTTGAGACCCATGTTGGCAGGGTTTAACAGGCCTGAGGGACACAGGGAGTTGATTCCTTTGCCATTTTTCTACAGTGCAGTTGTGTGGTGTAAATAGATGGAATAACAGCAGGTTCTAGTCCTGGAATGGGAACTGATGTTTTATCTTTGGGGGGGTGCATGTGTGTCTCCGTTTCCTATGTTGCTATAGCAACATGCTCTGACAACAGCGCTGATGTGATTCTCAAACCTGTCTGCAGCACCCTGAGCGCTGAGGCAGGACCCGAATGCTACGAACTGCAGGTGTGTGTGAAGGACTACTACTTCGCGCGGGAAGACCGTACCGTGGGCGTGGCCCTCATGCAGCTGCGAGAGCTGGCATCTCGGGGCAGCGCTGCCTGCTGGCTGCCACTGGGAAAGCAGGTGCACATGGATGAGACGGGACTGACAGTGCTGCGCATCCTGTCCCAGCGCAGCAGCGATGAAGTGGCCCGCGAGTTTGTCAAGCTCAAGTCGGACCAGCGTGCCGCTGAGGAGGGTCAGGGGAGTTGAGGGGCTTGGCCCCCTGCTCTAGCACTGCTGCCGAGTGACAGCAATGTGTTAAACATGCAGGATGTCTGCCCAGCTGTGCTTGGTCTAGATGCACCTGTTGCTTTGACATACATTTCTTGCTCTCTTTTGCACACACAGTATGTATGAAGTCCAGCATGGCTCTAGCACTGACATGTTTAACAGGCCGTTTCCCAGGCTTCACCCAATCCTCTGAGCCCGTGTTAAATGTGTTCCAAAAAACCACCAGATGGTGCTGGTGTAGAGCAGTTTTAGCAAATGGCTGCTTTTATGCAGACAATGCATGAGTGTGCAGTACCACATGGGTGTGAGAGTCTTACAAATTAGTGATTAGATGGCGGTGTGTACCCCAACAGGAAGGAACCCCATTTCTGTCATGCACCCCCCCCCAGCACAGGCAAATGCCCTCCTCATGGTGTTTGTCTCTTTGCACATATGTGCACACAGCTCCTCCTCGCTGTATATACTGTTTCCATGGCAACTTGCACTGCTTTATGCTCTGCAGCCCTGTGGATCTCAAGATGGGAATGTGTTGTCTGTACAACTTTCTGGCGTTGATTTTTATACTCAACAAGTTTATAGTTTTGTAGGACAGAGGGGGATGCAGCATCACAGGGGGTCTTGCTTCCAGTAAAATATATATTAATTGTGGCTCTGTCAGTTATTACTGTTTCCTGGTCTTCATACATTCAACAGTACATTCACAGAAGTCAGTTTCCACAGCACATTCCAATAGACCCAAAATGATTTTGTACCTCAGTATGATACAGATTGCATTTTTACCAGTTCTGGTCAGATTCAAGTCCCTGTATCAGTTTCTACCCTCTGAGGATCACTTACCATCTCATTTAATGGACACAGTAGATGGTGCAGAAGACCATAAACATGGCTGCAGGTTATAATAAACCATTTATTACAATGCTTTTCTTTACTCTTTCTGTATACAAGTTTCCAAAGACAGACAATGAAAAAGGTATATTTTTGTTATTAAAAATGGCACATTTATTGCTACATTACTGTTATATACAGGACACATTTCTGTAGCTACTTTATATATAGGTATGTATGTACTGTATATATGTATAAAAGGAATGGGGCTGGAGGCATTCCAGAAACAAGAATGGTCAAGCCCCTGATTCTCAGACACCAAGTTCTGTGACAGATGTTACATGGGAAGGATTAGGTCCCATCCTCCCCTTAAAGAAAAATGAGGAAGATCCTTCCTGTGTTTTATGTTCAGATACTCATCTCAGAGGCTGGAGATGTTTAGACACCAGGTGCAGTGGCCATCTTTACAAGTGACCACACATGACCAAAGGAAATTAAAAGTAGACAGCACCACAAGAACATAGAAGCTCCATTAAGTCCTTATTTTCCACATTCAGTCACTACAGAGTGTTGAGTGCAGCTGCATCATCCCTGGAGGGGAAAACTGTAGCTTCAACTTGTTTCCCAGGCTGTGAAGAATCAGAATGCCAGTTGCCGTGTTCATGGGTTGTGCTCTTTTAGAACGTGCCAAACTGTTGGCAAGCAGCCTGGCAGCGCCATTACCTTAGTGGACAACATTTATATGAAAAGGGAGACAAATGCTGGTTTCAGTCTTGGAAGAGGAGGAGCACAAAGGCAAACGATTGCGTAGTTCAGCACGAGTCCCTGAAACCACACAGTCCCTGTGGTCACCTCTGAACCTGGTCTCCACTGTGATCCACACTGACCAGGCTTTGACACACTCAGCGGAACAGCAGCAAGGCGCACAGCAGAGAAGCTAAGAAATTGGAAGTTTTATCACTGAAAGCAACACTGCCTGAATCAGAAATGCAATGAAGTGCTAACAAGTCCCTGATCAGTCTCCAGAAAGTCATATCCAAGCAAAAATAAATGTGTGGGATGCAGAGGCTGTTCACGACCCACATCTGGAATACTACAGCATGACTTTAAATCTGTGAAATACAGTTAAGCTGAAAAATATATTTATATATTGAGGCACTCATATGGCATTATTTTCTGGTCATGACAAAATGTCTAGCAAAGGAAACGGGCCACAATATGGATCAATGCTCATTTTAGTATTAATGTTTGACCTCACAAATCCAACATGACCAGCTGCTGGAAGTCGCTACACACAGCTCCCCTGTGCTAAAAAGCTGATGCCAACAGCAATACGAGGTCCTGCTGGGGCAACACCACTGCTGCCTTTGGACAGTCTTAGCCACTGTACGTAAACTGCATGGGGGTGGGGGACCACGTTCATACAACACACACCAGTCAAATGATAAGGGGCTTGTACCCAGGGAGGACACACGCTTACAATCCCTTCAGGACTGAAGCTTACAGTTAGTTTGCCAAGAGGGACAATTTAGATTTTAAATATTACATGATTCTTGCATGTTTAAGCTCTCCTAGCACAAAATCCATATATACACGCTTGAAGGCAAATTCTATATTGGAATCATCCTTAGCACAAGGTAACTTACTCCAATCTGTGTGACAACACCACAGTCCAGCCCATGCTCTAAACCCATCCTCAACTGCACATCACACTCACATTTAACTTTGACAGAATAGACTGTCCAGCAGTAGGGTCTCCAGTGGTTCATCTCTTACCATTTCTCCAACTCCAAACATTTTAACCCAGCAAAAGATTACACATTGAGACTGAACATCTATTGAAACTGTCAAAACAGTACTCTGTGCTTCCTTGGGGGGGGGGGGGGGGGCACTATGCAGAACTACACTTCATCAGCATCAGATGCATCAGCATCACTAAACTCAGGGGAGGAGCCCTGGGCACCATGTTAGCCTGCCAGCTGAGGAGCTTATGAAGGCACTCTGGAGGACTGTGGCTCAGCTGCCAGGAGTCCTCAAAGGTGACCCAGCAGGAAGGGTGCCTGACAGGGGCCTGGGGGGGGGGGGTCCAAGCACGACATCACCAATACACACCCACTTCTCCTTGTGACCGACACGCAAAAATCCACCTCTGCACTTGAAATCCACTATTTTCCCTACTGCCCAACTCCTTTCTCCCATGAGCACTGTATCCTGAACTGGGACAGAAGACCAGAGGGTTACCAAATACTGATTCAGTCTCAGGAAAACACTAAAAACAAAGGTCTAGAATCCATCATGCAAAAAGTCCATGTATGCCATTTTCGCCAAGCCTGAAGTTGTGAAAACCTTTTGGGCCAAGGAGCAGAGTCAGACCATGGTGTGGTAACATACTTTTACTGGGAACGTAAGACTGCACTTGGAATGAGGAATGACATCAGCTGCTGGGTGACTCAATAGTCACTGGTTTAATGAACAACTCTCCTACTCCGTAAAGGAGGCGTTTTCTTGAAATACGACAACATCCACTGAGCAGAAGTTCCTGTGGTTTCCTTCCCAGGTTAGTCTTACTGGACACAACCTCCTCATTGTTCCATAACAGTATGGAAGCAAATATATGTATACACATACATATTAAAAATACTTTTTTAAAAAGTTCACATTTGCACTGTTTGCCGCTGTCAGGAATGCGGGCAATTTGCTGTTTTGGCAGTGTGTATTTGACAGTGCATGTCAACATGCATCTCCACCGATGCCTGTATATACACAGACAAAAGTACGCACGCACACTTCAGAATGATGGAAGAATAAGGCCACATTTCAGGTGCCCATGAAGTTCTGTAGGATCTGCAGGAAGAAACAGTGTATTGTTAAGTTACCTCTACTGTACACAGCATATTCACAGAATAACAGACTGTGTGCGTGTGTGTGAAAAAATAAATAAAAAAAAAAAAAACAGCGTAGGTAATCGACAGATCAGCCTCACCTGGCAGCTACATATGGCCAACCGGGTTGTGGCCTCCAGTCAGGGGCATCTGTGGGTCTACAACCACTGCAGAAACCTTCTCTTCCTCCCGCCGCTTCAGACATGCTGCCTTGGGGTTGAGGTTACGCTCTTCAAGGGAAACAGAAAGGACCAGACTGACAACCCCACCACTGCACCAGCATAATCCCCTCCGTTCCAAAACATTATGTACTCACACAGACTTGATTACAATGTTATCCAAAGATTTAAACTTAAACCCACACCATAGTCACATGACAAACCAAACACACAAGGTGCTCTTACATTCTAGCTGAGGTACAAGGTGCGGTGAATGTAGATCAACAGGCAGCATATGTAACCAGCTTGGTCCACCCCACACCCACCCCACCATACAGTCAAACACTCAGCATAGACAGAATGGCATGGGCACTGAAGCAATCACACAAAGACAGAGGAATAAAGAAGGTTTAAACAGAAGCACGGTGTCCTTCAGCTGCTCGGTCTGGCCTCCGAGGTGGGTGTGGCATGGGGCCCTACCTCGCACCTGCTTCTCCAGGCCCAGAATGACCTGTACAGCCTGCTGCAGGATGATGAGCTTCGTCTGCGCCTTGTCACTTTTCAGGTGTGCCTGGCACATGCGGCCGAGCTCCCGGAAGGCCTCGTTAATGTCACGAACACGCACACGCTCTCGTGCATTATTTGCCATGCGCCGCTCCCGGTCACGCTGCTCCTTCTCCTCTGCGGTCAGGCCCTCGTCCGTCATGCTGCTGCCAGAAGGGTGGCGTTAATTACATGCGGTCTGCAGCTCTACCCCCAGTGTGACCCGGGCCTCTCCTGCTCTGTGCCATACAGGAGGCCACAGGCTGCTGGGACACAGCAGCCCATTTTCTGGTCCAAAGCAACAAAGTACTTTACAGGGTGTCAAGGGGGTGGCCCTGTGTCTGTGAGGGCAGAAGGATGAAGGCGACAATGCCAGGGCCTCTTCACTGAAACCCATCAGACCTTCCACAACCAGGAGAGGCCTGAGGAAGTGCACATGCAAGGTGGTGTGCAGAACAGGGTACTGAAAAGGAACCAGTGACCCTTATAGGATCCTGCCTAATAGACTCACCCACAAAACAGACAGATGGCTGCCCCCTTGTGGACACACCGAGGAAGGACACTCCAGATGGAATGAAGGACGGTGCAGGAGAGAGTGGGAGGTGCGGACCCTCAGCTCCAGATGCAGGGTCAAAGTTGGAATCTCAACTTTGCCATTGTTTTAGCCTAATCATATCTTAGCAGCATCATTTTTCCAAATTAAAAAGTTTATACCAGCAACATTTATATTTAAAAATCTAATTAACAAAAGCAAATTTTCATGGTTTTTAACTTGCATAATCCAAGTGTGGACAAAGCACTCATCTGAGTAGAGACTTTAGGCAAGGCAGGCAAGTTAAGTGGGAGTCACTAAGGCCTACTACAGGGGGCTGTCTAAGAAAGAATGACAAGGTGAGGGCATCCTGCCACGCAGGTAAGGCACACAAGAGCAGCTCTGAAAAGCCAGGAAAAGGACAAGAGGAGTATCAAGAGCTAACTGCATGTCAAGCACTATTTGCAGATGCAGCAGACATGTATTTATTCAGCACAGTGGCGAGTTTACTGTTGGCACCCATGAGGCAGGGGGGAGCAGAACCAAGACGTTTTGGAGATACAGGAGGCAGGACAAGAACATCTTTAGAAACTCACAGCCTTAGAATGACAGACCAGCACATGCAATGTACAAAAAATAAAAAATTTTTAAAAAAAAGCCCAACTGCAAGACAAAATGAAGAGGTTAATTTCTGGGGGGGTTTGTTGACAGTGTTGTTCATCCACTGTGGAAAGGACAGGGGAAAGGAAAAAGGATTAACATTTAGGGGTTAAAGTGTCACTTGAGCAAAGCCCAAAGAGGCTGGGTGCACACACAGGCCAAGAAGGGGTGCAAGTGACACACAAGAGACAGGGTGCAGCCAGACAAGAAGCCAGAGTGCACACGCACACACGCACACATGAAAGGCCCATGCCATTCTGTTCCAGCACACATCTGTCTGCAGATGTGTGTCCACACAAGAGACAGTACAGTAGACAGCCCTTGCTGCAAGTATTAAACTAAAAGCGCTGCCTTGTGGCCCCCACACTGACCTCGCACTTGCTGCTCCAGGTTGAGAATAACGTTAACGGCCTGGTGTAGGATGAGCAGTTTAGTCTGGGGTTTCTCGTTGCTCAGGTGCAGTTGGCACATGCGGCCCAGCTCCTTGAAGGCCTCGTTGATGTCTCGCACCCGCAGCCGTTCACGGGTATTATTGGCTAGACGGCGCTCTCTCTCCCGCTCCGCTTTCACCTCCAGTGGAATGTCCTCCTCATCCTCTTCTTGACTGAAGGGATGTGAAGGATGGGATGTGGAAAGTAGATAGGCAGAGAGGGTAAAGACACAGCAAACTCATGATGTAAAATCGGATGTAACTCAATGGATATGATCATCGCACACAGGTTGGAATAAAGTCCGTTAACCAAAAAAAAAAATGTATCAAAACACTGACTTCTTGAGCCCCTCAGTGAGTGGACTTCTGAATGTAAGGATGACTAAAGGGATCTGACTGTCACCCAGGCCCCTGTGAAACTGCCCCAGGGGTGGAACACATGTGCTGGGGAGGAGACTTACTCTGCTCCCTGGTCTGAGAGGCCTGACAGGGTCTGGAGGGGAAATGGCTCTCCTCTGAAATCAACAGAGAAAACTCAAGCCTGGGGTTGGGGGGAGGGGCACAGAGCAAACCAACAGCAACTGGCACAATCCACCTCCATTAAAATTGCAAAACATACACAACTGAAGACAGCTATCCACATATGATCAAATTTCAAAAACACTGCAACATCCAAAATTTCAATATTTGCACACTGATGGATCAGAGAACAGAAAGTTCAAGTATCAGGAAACGTGTGAGAGCAGCCACCTGGTTCTGGTGCGAGTAGCTTTGGAGTCTTTCCTGTCTTCCTCAGACTTGTCAGGAAGGGAAGAGTTCTCATCTTCGTCCTTGTCCTCCCTCTTGATATCAGAGCCGCTTGAGGGATTGGTGGAGCGAGGGATATCTGTAGGTCCATCAGGGAGCATCTCAGCATTTGGCATCACATACTGTCACAGCAATGAGCCCTGGAATGGTGTCACGCAAGAGCAGAACCTAAATCACCTGAGGTATGATGGTAAAGGGGCCACTTACTGGTGAAGGTCTCTGGCCGATGGCTGAGCTCAGGGAGTGGGTTTGGCTGAGTTGAAACAGTGGCACGGTGCCCATGTAGGACAGCACCACCAGGGGGCAGGCTGGCAGAGCCATCCTGCTGGTGGTCCACCTGGTAAAGACAGGGAGCAGTTATTCCACTGTGCTTGAAGCTGTGACTGCATTACAGAAAAAACCCATATGGCCAGGAAAATCACCATGGGAGGGCGTGAACCAGGGCCCATACTGGCACTTGGGAAGGTCTGTGGCAGGCCTCTGCTCACCAGACCATGCACATCTCCCGGTCCTGAGCTCTCCACATGGTTCCGTAGGACCAAAATGGCCTCCTCCAGTTGATCCTCCATTTTGTTCTATTGCAATGCAGAGGTGAAAAGGCAAGGCCAGTTTTACATACTTAAAACCCAAAAAGGTTCACTTCAGGCAGGGTCACAAAGTCCCCCTACTTACTAGTGCATGAAGTCCACCCTCATAGTTTGGTGAGAGAGTGGACTGGCTGGAGGCTCGGGGCCACTGAGATACAGCTGCTGGAGGAAACACAGCCCTTTAGCTTGGAATTCACCCTCAGTGATATAAGGTCCAGTGTGTTTCAAAACCCATGCTACAAATACAAAATCACTGTGCTACAAAGCGTTTAGGAAAAAACACAACTTATTTTTCCATGGCTTATTTAATTTTTAATATTGCAATTGGTCAGGGTAAGAGACTAAGCTAGACTACACCTAGCAAACTCAACATACCTGCAATGCTCTGAGGAGAACCCACTGGGGTGGAGGGGTTGGAAGAAAAGTTGCTGTTTGGATCGGAGGGATAAATCTGCAGATGAAAACAGAACAGTTGAACTGCAGCAGCAGAACCAAATGACTAAATTGTCCTTTAGCAAGGAGATTTAAGGGTACAGAACAGTGGGACAGTTTTGCCTCATTGACAATGACCATGGCTCACTGTGACACTCACTGAAGCTAAAGCCTTCCCAATCTCATCTCCTGAGCTCCCTGCACTGGTACCTCGGGTTCCTGACAAAGAGAACAGTCCATTGTGAGCAACACCCCACTATAAAACCTTTGAGGAAAAAAAACAGTAGTCTTGTTCATGATCCTTGCAAAAATTAAACTTAAAATAGAAAATTCAAACAAGATGTTCTTGTGATTTAAAAAAAAAAGAAAAGAAAGAAAACTAGCTTGTAAAGATGCATTGTGGGCTGTGCCCTACCGATTAGAGGATCCGTGCCATTTACAGGGTTTGTGTGGTTAGACACGTTGTAACCAGCTGAGCTAGAGTGATACCCTGAGGGCAGGTTGCCATTCACTTCGCTACTAGGAAGGGGGTAATTCTGGGATGACACTGGCAAAGGCAGACGCTTCTGGAAAAAATATTACCACTGCATGAGAACCACAGAGAGAATAAAACTTAAAAGATTCAGTTGCTTAGAACTGAGAGTTGGGTCTCACCATCCTGTCTTCAGTGTTTAGGGAAGCAAAGGAACTTGGCTGCCCCAGGTGAGGGGAATTACTCAACAAAGAGGGGTACCCAGACTGGCCCAGTGGTCCAGGTGAAGCCCAGGGCTCTGGGGAGCTGTGGAGGCCATCTGGAGAGTGTAACAGAAGAACAAGCATGGCAAACCTTAACCACGTGTAAAACATACAATGATCATATCTTGAGTGAGAGCAGCAGAGCCAAACCCCTCACCTTGTATGTAAAAGGAGCCAGGATAAATAGAGCTAGGCTTAGAAGCCGGGTAGACCGAGGGATCACGGCCATAGTCCTCACTTGAGGCGGACACATAGACCTGGAACATTGTAGCACTGTCAGTGGAACAGCAGAAGCCTATTTGCCAGTCAAGCAGTGATAATATTCACTGTTGATAAAACAAAAATAAAAACAGTTTAAAGTGTATGACATAGTACCCTTGTTTCAAAGCTAAGGGGCTCTACTGTTACACAGCACTAACTTCCCCTCCTGATGAGAAACAGCTCAAGCCCTTGGCTGTCCTGTTCAGCTGTCTGCCAGTTTGAGCACCAACAAGCATGTCCAGCTCAAACATCACAGTTAAAAGCTTTGGATAGTCAGCACCTGACATTTACAGTACTGTATAACTTAAATCACTTACAAGGTGAATAAATTGGAATATTTAAAAAGAGAACAAAGTGCTGCCCCCCCACATACACAAGCCTGCGCACACAGTAAGCTCTCAAAGAGCAGCAAGGTGTTTACACAGCTCTGCTTCTGGACCAGAAGGATCACTGTTCCAACGGACTGCTTGAGATCCATATTTACATGTATGTATCCAGGCTTGTGTGTGTGCGCACACAGACACCTGCATACATTATGCCAAAATTATGTTTTTTGCATGACAGAAGAAAAGTAACAGTGGCAGGGAACACAAACCCAGCAAACCGACTTTTTTCTATAATTTGATTAAACAGGGAGAAGTGGAAAGGGAGCCGAGAGATGCACTTCTAATTACGGTGCCATCTGCCCATTGCTGGAGCTAGTCCAACTCCACGGGCAGCTGGGTTGGGGGGGGGGGGGTACTGGGAGCAGGCAAAGGACACTGAACAAGATGGAGGAAACAAAGTATGATACAACAGCAAAACAAGTCAGAACTAGGATATGGCAGCTAGGAGGATGATTGCAAAGCCTACATTATCATTTGTTACATGTTAGCCAAAGGTCATGCTACTGTATAGAACAGCATCCTGCAGTTTACAAACTTGGGGGAAGGTGTTAAACTTTATGAATCACAAAGAGACAAAGCTGGTGCAGACAACTGGGTAGGTGCCAGGAACCCCCCTCCCTTGTAAAACAGAGACAGAAATTTGTCCTAGGCCTGAAACAGCAGGAAACCAGTTCACAAGAACAGAGCAAAGAAAGGATAAACCACTCCCACCCCCCAAAGCAGAGACTTTCACAGTCTAAAAGATTTATACAGCGCTGATCCCAAAGCATCAAACCAGTAGCTTTCATTCACAGAAAAGACTCACCGAGGACGGCAGCCCAGGGGGAACTTTCCGAACCTTCTTCGGTTGGGTGTCTGGGTGAAAACGAAGGTCAGGTTTAGCTGACGTCCATATTGGGAACAAATGAGGTGTACAGAGCACTTTAGGAGACTTGGCCCACCACATCACTTCATCTTACTACCTCAGAACAGCAAAAAGGTCTGCAGCAACACCTCAACCTGCAAAACCATTAATTGACGCAATTTCCTGTTTGTTTTTATTGCCGATGACAACCAGCGTTTTGATAATGTGAGGCATAGGATAAACAGGCCTCCCTTACCAATGCTGGTCTCTGGAAGTCTTCTTCTCTGGTTGGTGGCACAAGATGTGTAAAAGTGGGATGCAGACTTGAGACCAGGGGGCGAGAGGGTGTTGGGACTGGACAAGGCCATGTCGTTGGGGAAGAACCCAGGCTGGGGGGAAGGGTTAGGTTAATAAATTTAACATATTACTTCCTTTGAGCAGAATATTTGTACTTGGTCTCTCTATAACAATTCTGAAAAGAATAATGCACAGGTTTGTTTCAGCAAACTAAGCTGGAAATGAACAGAGAAACAAATTAAATCTGCTAGTACCTGGGCACCAAAAGAAGAATAAGGGCTCCTGTCATTTTTACCTGCAAGACAAAGAAAAGGCAAATTCAGATAGTAAATCATAGATTTTAAGCCACTTTTCTGCCACAACAAAAAGAGTGGTTTAGAATGTGGAATGTCTTATTCTGATTAACAAATCTTGTTAAGTCAGGTGCAGGGTCTGACCAACAAGGACACCATGGCAGGCACTCAGTCACATTAAGTGGTTAAAGAGCCACTGCACTGCATAGCTGGGCATGCAACAGTACCAAGTGACCAGCACTGGACCTTCAATGAGTCCACATGGCTTCATGCTGCTAATCATCAGAAACTGACAACTTCAATCTCAACTTAATACATGGACAGAAAAATAAAACTAAATTTGTTTCATTAAACATGGCTCAGAAGTAACTAACCCCCCCCCTTACACAAACTCAACTATAAGAAGCTGCAGGCCAAAGAAAGCTCCTCGGGGTGGTTTGTGCTCTAGTGCTGCTAATTTACACCCCTTCTTCCACACCAGACCCTCTGCATGAGAAAGAGCTTCAGGAATCCAGAGACATTCATCTCCAGTGCAATAAATTCAAGGTGTAACCTGCCAAATTCTCATATCTTCTGCAAAACTTACTGGCCAAGGTCTAGCATAAGGAAGACTTGGGTCTGAGGAGGGCATTAGGAAATTCCAGGTTTGTTTAATAGAATAAGATGCAAATGTGTTCACATACCAATAATCCCTGAGCTGAGGAAAGGGGAAGAAGGGAGTCTGTCATGTTCGTTGTAGTGGGAAACATCTCCATAGCCCTGTGAGACAAGGTTAAGGGAGAGAGAGACCATGATAGAGTGTCAGAAAACAACTTGTTCCTCAACATATCTAACACAACTTTATTGGATGAAAGCATACTGTGCCTGGCTACAGTTGTGTGGGGATTTAGGCTACTCTTACCTGCCCCTGGCTGAAGGAGGGACCATTCTGCTCTGTTGGGCCCCAGGATCCTGAACTACTGTGTTCATCCACCACTGAAATAGACACAGATGATCAGAAAGGAGGATGCAACAAGGTAGCCCAGAGGACAGCAAAGACCAAAGGCACCAAGCAACCGCACATTTGCCAGGTGGCTGAACTTTGAGCCAATAACATTCTGGTAAAGAGTCTATTACCTTTGATAACCTGTTATGCAGTCTGAAACAATTTGTCAGTCTGAAACGAAGTGAACTGCCATCTAAGAGTATCTTTGTTCTACACTATAAACATATTTCATGCATTTAAAGACTTGTACAGCTATTCCTTGACCTTTGAAGAAAAAAAATGTTAAGCCATACTCGATCCCTTGGGTATAACATTAACAGATCAGGGTTCTACGTACATCATTTCACTAGCCACATTTAAATGTTTAATACTCATCTGGAGAGGAAAAATGTCACAGTGCAAGTGCACAATGAAAAGTGAAATCCACAGAAACTGTCCAAGGGACACTGCTCTTGGCAACTGTTCTGAGCTTCAGCCCAAGTTGTAAAGCACCTTGTGAGCTCATGGTCACTTTATACAACACTGTAGAATCTATGTTTTATTCCTACAGCTATACCAGTCTCTCTCTCACACACTCATTCACACACACACACACACAGCAGCCCATAATTCCTCACAGTAGGTGTATATGTTTCTCAGAGAATTAAAAGCACACCACAAACATGCATATGTACATGGCTATACAGACATTCAGGTGCGTTTTAAATATACACTTCAGTATTTTAAAGCAAGCAAATAATCAGTGAAGCAGAAATTTCTGAACCTCCCCCTTTCAAATCTTCTGCATTAATCCTGTTGAGCTTCTCCTGAGAGAGAAACCTTAATTGCATGCTGATTTGCATAATTGTGCATATTAACCAGGCCTCCTTATGAATATTCATACTTTCTTTTGATTTTGTTGTCTAATTAAAAAGAGGAAGGGGGGGGGGGTATCAGTGAGAAGAGGGAGACTAACGAAGATGTGAAATGGTCCCACAGTGAGTCCACCCCCCCAGTGCATTCACAAGTCAGACAAGGCCTCTTGTCAGCTCCAGCTTCCTCCTCTTCTTCCACTGCATCCATCAATCTGTTAAGGATTGACAAGGAAGGAGGAGGAAATGGGCACTGCCAACACAGACACAACTGAAATGGCAAACAAGTTCAGGCTCTATCCTTAGTGGAAGCTGTGAGGATCATTTAAGTGCCAAACACCAGTGAATTAAAAATGACTTTAATGTTATCATTAACAACTTGAACTCCAAACGTTAGACCAAAAAAAAAAAAAAAAAAAAAAAAAAAAAAAAAAAAAAACAGGAAGGAGGTTAAATCAGACAATGTTTGCATCAACACCAGAGGGGATGACAGCTGTGCCTGGAGTGTGTGTTGTAACAGGGTCACAGAAAAATACCTCCCAAGTTACTCAGGTTCCTTTCAGACAAGACTTTTATCATGAATTTGACTAAGACAATAAACTTCCTCACATAACAATCATGCCTAATTTTAGCAGTGGCACCTTATTGTTCTGGGAAGCCTCACAAAACCAATCAGGGAGCTGATTTGAGAGACGACAATTCTGAAACCTTGATGTCTTACTCACGTGCATTCTAACTGTTCACTTAACACATGCTGTTACACTCAATTGGGGTGCATTAACTAGCTTGCCTCCCAAGCATCAGTGAAGTTAATCCTCAATCTACCCACCATAGCCCTGGGACCCAACAGGAGAGGTGGTGGGATGTCATGGTACACAATGGCAGTGTTGAGTGAGTCAGGCCTTTGGCCTCCGTGCCACACTTGCAGCACTATAATTACTGGGTAAAGGGGGGTGGGGGATGCTGGTGAACACCAGTCAGCCTGAGTCACATGCCACAGGGCACACAGGAGCATCAGCGTGGGCGGACAGACACAGACACCCGTGTAAGAGCCTGGGAACAAAGCAATAATTAGCTTGTGTGTTAGCCTACATTGCTCTGCTCGTCTCACTGCTGACAAACAGAAGGCAGAGCCTGAACTTTATGGTTGCAACATCTCATTTGTGGACCAGTTCAGTAAAGCCATCACTCTTAGAAGACTGAAGAACTTTGTAAAATGTCTAGTACCACTGCCTGATCCACATCACAATGGCTACATGTGATAATTCATTTTTAAACAAATATAAATTGGTCCATAGAGCTGGCTATGGCTGATCACATACGAACATCAGGAGGAAAAAAAAAATCATTTTCATCCCCCTAGAAATGAAACTTCTGTAACTTCGTTGTTCTGCATTTTTCACCTAAGAGTTCAAAAATACCATGCAAGATCTCAGTTTCAGACCATCAGTAAATGAAACTGCACCACATGGGAGGGAGAATGCGGGGGACTCAAGGGGCCACTCGCCAGGCCACAAACTGACAAGGGGGACAGATATGTACTGACAACTGTCCTAAACACACCTTGCTTTTCTGTCATATGCCAAACATGACTAGTTTTCAATCAATAAACCACATTTTACCTTCAGTTCCGGTCACTTACAAACACAAACTTCCAGAAGCAGCCTCATTTATTTACGCATATCCAGGAGAGGGAAGGTCCAAAGCAAAGGCGTCACAATACAACTGCATGAGGACAGCCTTAAATCACTAGACTAGTCCATTCTCTACTGCCTCTTTTGTTTAGAACCCTCATAGGAGGGGACAGGGGGTGAGGGAGGGCAGACCCAGACAGGCTGCACAGCAGGACATTTCCTGCTTGTGGGCAGGCATCCTGCAACAGCCAGACTAGGGAACAGACAAGAACAGAAATGAAGGCCAGCAGGCTGTTACTCCCTTCCATGGTGGGATTTTCTCACAAGGACAGGAGGGGGTGGGGTGTCACCATGGGAATGTTACAATTCTGCCTTTGATTTGGGGCAAAAGATTCCCAAATTAACACCCCCCCCCCCATAAGGTCACTGTAGTGGAAAGCCTCCGATTACACTGCATTCTCCGTTACAGTGAAAGATTTAGTGGTGGCGAAAACTGATCATCTCCCTTGCTCCTTGTAGGTCTACTGTGACTGCCTCAGTAGACCACTGCAAGATCACCCCTTGCTAAGAAGTAAACCTCAGCATTTCAGAATGGAAACAGGAGCAAATAGACTCAATCGACTCCCCTACTAAACCAGTACAAAAAGCACAGAATTCGGGGGGGGGGGGGGGGGGTGGTTAAAAAAAATTTAAAAAGCAGAGAACCAATCTGGTTTGCTGGTCCACATGTTTTGATATTTAGCACTTCAGGATACCCCATCTCTCTGGAATTTCTTGGTAACCCAGTCATTTTTACACTGGAATTTCCAGAAACCCATGGAAGCCTTTTTATGACAACTATTAATTCCTGCACTGAAATTCAAAATTCATTTCAAACATTAACAGACATCTAATTCTGTCAAATTAGAGCCCTCCTGACATCACTTTCAGAGATCAGTCTACAACTTCTCAGGTTCATCAATAACCCAAGTCTAGACACCCCCATATGCTGACAAGAAAGACAACTTCAGCAAATAAAAGGCATAGTTCTTGCAGCTTCACAGAATCCAACTAAATGCTTGTAGCCATTTCAGGAGGCTGGTCTCCCCAAACAGGTCCTCCACACCACCCCCACTCAACACACCATTGCCTCTCTGCAAAGCAGGATTCCAGACACCCAGCCACACTGATGTCATACAGCTGCTGAGGGAACATTCAAAGGCACCGGAAACCGCCTCGAGCCTCAACTTTGCTACATCTTGGAACCATAAAATGAGCCAGTGGAGTGGAAAGAAAAACTGCTTTTCAGAAACCATGAGGACAACCCCCCTGCCAAAAAACCCTAACCATGACCTCAAAGTTCCACTGACCACACCCCTCCACCACAGGGGGTCTCACCTGTTCTGCACATGTTTCAGCTAGCCTTATACCTCAGACAACCTGGAACTGTTCTATACCTAAACTTTCAAGATTCCCCAGATAAATAAGACAACTTCATGGCTGACAGGTCATATGTTGGAAGCACTGTATGCACAGAAGGCAGTACTTATTCACAAAGATAAGTAACGTTACTAGAACCACAAAGAAAATGAAAGACGATGGGTTACCGGAGCCTCCAAACTGGCTGCTGGCAAGCGTTGTTGGTCTGCTCTTCCCATTTCCCACAGGTGGTTCAAACATCTGTAAAACAGACACAGGAGGGTGTTAAGAAACCAAATGGAACCTGCCGTAGGAGTTCCTATGAGCTAAGAAGCAATTGTTCAGACATCTCACATTCACTTTAAGCAAATAACGACCCTCTTTGGGTCTATGCACCACAAATACACTCTTCACACCAAGATGAGAAAATGATGTCTAGAGAACAGAGACAATCCTGAAACCTTGCAGTGACCAAATTGTCAGAGACACTTTTCAACCCCAGAACTCTGAAAAAGGTCTACTAGCATGGTGGTAAAGCTTACACACAGAGCTCCTCTATCCCGTTGTGCACCCATATGCTAGAATTTAATAAAGCACCTCTTTACCTGGTATTGTTCTTTTTATGTGGCAGATACCAGTGTTCAAACCACTTGCAGTATCAGGACAAATACTCAGCATTTGTGTTTGTAAGAGTCACAAAAGCAGCCAAAAAAAAAAAAAAAAACACATCAGTCTTCGATGATACAGAATAGATACTGAGTTTAAAAAAATAAATTTAAAAAAAAATCACACACTAATTAGATTTTTATAGTTTTTACTACAGACATATACACACGAGCAGCCAGTAGCAAACATTTATAGGTTTTGATACTTAGGAAGGTTTAGGCAAATCTTAATTTTGGAAACCACAACCCATGTTAAGCCAGGATATCCTTTTCAAGAAGAAAGACTTGTATCCACAGGTCAACTCTGTGCAAGGATACCTGCCCATTTTCACTCAGATTTGCTGCAGGGCATCACCAGTGCAAGTCCCAGAAGACAGGAGGTAGACAGAGCCAGGTCTGGGCTCAGGCTGAGACTCTCAGGGTTGGCAGAAAGGGCAAGAGAAGCATTTCCTCCCACATCTGGGGCACTATGACTCAGCCCGAGGTCAGAGTCTCAATTTTCACAGTAGGGGTAGGGACCGTGCAGAGAACTAGACATCCGCAGGTTGATGTCTCCAATCAGAAAGCCTGCATCCATCAAGGGCAAAGCTGTCATACTGCCATAAACCCTAACACACAACTCCGTATTAAAAGGTTTGAAAGTGCTCCACATGCAATGCGTGAGCTTGTGGACAGCTGACACTGTGCTCAGTGACCAAGGACGGCTGCTGCCCTGACAGCAAACACCATCACCTTCGTAACTTGGACCAGCTGTCATTGCAAACCGCATGTCTTGACTCACATCCACATAGAGAAACACATCCCACAGTCTAATGCTACTATACCTCAATGTCTGCTATAAATTAAACATTTACCACTGATATTCCAACAGAGGTTTATTCACTAGGGTGGGCAGCTAAGGGAATCTTCTCGATGTGCAGCTCCTGAAACTCGACCATCCACACAGTATGTGCTGAGGCATATATGGACAGACAACCCTAAAGAGGACAGCAGCACCCAAGAGTACATGGAATCACACTCCTCCTAAGGCAAAGGAAGGAGTTTGCACTTAGCACATCTACATTCCAGTGATGAAAATTTTAAAATTCTCCCAAGCAGTATGTCCCATCCACAGCAGACAAAGGAAAAGTAGATAACTATCCCAAATGCAAACACAACTCAAAGATAAGGCTTTCAAAAACTGAGATCCCCCCATCAAGAGATCCCATCCTCCCAAAAGCCCGTATCCACACGCTTACCGCACTGAAATCCAGGAGGTCGCTGAGTTCCTTGTCTGTCCCCACAGGAGCCATCCCGTGCGGATCCTGTGTGTTCATTCCACTTGTTGCCAACCACTAACTTCCCTACAGAAGACAGGTACAGAGGACATAGCACTGACTCCAATGCTCAGTGGCTCAGCAGATCCTTGTATTCAAAGACACTGACACAGTATACAGTTTCACACTCAATCTAAAATCAATCCAAAAAAAAAAAAAAGAAAAGAAAAAAAGACCAGCTGTATAAACAGGTCCACTCCTGGGACTCTACATGCTTACAATCTGTACTGCAACAGTTAAAGCAAGAAGCTTTTCTGGCAGAACCACATGAAACGCAGATGTATAAGCATGTATGTAAAAGTGCAAGCCTAGCTTGTGGCCTCCTCCCTGCTCCCAGCAGGCTAAGCTGAATGCCACAGCCAAGCCTCTCAGAGATGCAGCTGCGCAGGTCTAGTGCAGCCAACAACTTCCAAACGCCAAATCAACTAGACATATGTAGTGGTCACTAACCAGAGGCACCACCCTGGAACACCAAACATACATGCTTTCTACCCACCAGCCGCTAATCTATGACCTAAACTATTTGGCTCAATACCTAGCAGCTCCTCTGCAAGTGAAACCAAACAAACAAGGTACAGACAAGACAGATGAGTCCTTATTCTACATGCGGACTCCAAAATCTCCTATGAAGTGTCAGTCAAGCAGCAAACAGACATCTGCACACCAGACCAAAGATAAGGATTAAGTATGATAACTTACTAGCAAAACCTAAGAACCAAACCCGCTCTGTTATCTCAAAACAGTTGAGGAGGGGCAGCC
Organism: Heterotis niloticus; assembly: GCA_018136845.1. Classification (NCBI taxonomy): domain Eukaryota; kingdom Metazoa; phylum Chordata; class Actinopteri; order Osteoglossiformes; family Osteoglossidae; genus Heterotis; species Heterotis niloticus. Next base: position 21,072,772 of record CM030898.1, on the reverse strand, counting down.
AAAACTGACATACATTTTTTTTTTTGGGGGGGGTAACTTGGCCTTGAAATCTACAACTAACTAGTGGAAAAATTGGAATCTGCATTGGGTGCAGTGTATGAGATTGTTTCACTATTAAAAAAAAAAAAGCTTGGGTAATGTCTAGGTAGACAACAGTCATCAAAAGCATTTCCAGCAGATATTTCCACACCCACAATGGTCAAGTGGCTGGATTTACTCTTGTAATGATGCAGAAATAATGCACAGCAGTTTTAATAATCTCAGGTGAGACCTGATTTTTTTAAATAAACCTGATCTCAATTTAAGCAGTATTCGTATCAATTGCCACAAGAGACAGTATTATCGATAATGATAATCAACAGTAATAAAGATGACATGTCTAACCCCCCTGTTAGTATTATACTTCAGAGGGAACAAAGTAAATTACTTTGTGAACTACTTGAGGTTTTACAATACAGCTGTCAACAGGTGGTGCATTTTCAACATGTAAGTCTGTTTCTCATTGCCAGCAGCCAAAATAACAGGAAGCTTTGCTGCATTGACTTAACTGACCAACCTTTACTAACTCCAACAGAAAATCTCAGCTCTATGCTAACTTGCCGATATTATGTACCTTGAATAAACCCCATACTCCTCTGTATTTGAGTTGCAAATAACTTCTGAAATCCCACTGTCAGATGGAAACTGAGAACCCATAAGCTCAGACAGAAAAAAAACAACTCAATCGTACTTGCACAGGTCCAACTCCCACATGAAAAAGTGGCTCCATGTTTCAGCACCAACATGACTGAAGATTTTCTGCATAAACCAAGATTTGCAAACAGTTCCAGAAAGAGAACTGTGCTCAGACAGGGGCTTGGAAAGGGGTTGGCTAAGAAGGAAAAGGGAGGCTGTTGATCTCCAGATTTGGGGGTGTATGAACCCCAGAGACCTGCATGGTGGGGCAGGAACACTAGGTAACTTCTGTCCTGTATCATAAAATGAGCCAAACATTCTAAACCACAGAAATAAAAAGACATACATCATAATCCTGAATGTATGAGAGTGACATTTATATTGCACTCAAATTATAAATGTTAACTTTAAAACAGACTTTAGTGCAACAGTTTGTACAGAAAGGCTGAGAGCCACTGGAGTGCAATTGTGTAGGGGAAAAATTAATAATCTCCTTTTAATATGTACAGATATAGTGGCCTCAATCCTAAATAGCGTTTAAATATTTCCGTTTCAGAGTCCCGATGTACTCAATTCCCCTCCAGCAGATTTAAATGTTTCGGGCATTTAGAACAAGATGAACTGAAGCGACTCACAGACGTGGCTACGAGGTTCGCTACGTTTTCAAAGCAAAAACGAGATCCAGCAGCCAAAACAGGAAAGGCGGAGCAGTACAAAGAGACAGAAAGAAAATAAACTTTATAGATCCCAAAGGAAACTGAGTGAGACAACGGCGTGCGCGCACATACGCAATAAGTAAATGCTGCAACGCAGACTGAGCAGAGGGGAAAAAAAAAAAACAGGGATAAGATGCCGAAAATAACGGAGTAAACAAAGGTAGTGGGACAGTAGGAGGTCGACGACGGTCAAACATCTGTCCCGTCTGCTGCGTGGTGGCTGCCCCGCAGGAGGGGCTGGGGATACGCGAAATTTCCTGACGAAAAAGCAATTAAAATACGAGTGAAATACGTCGTCCCGTGGAAACCGGAGCTCTCGGAAAGGCAGCGAAGCGGCAGAAATTAAGGCAAAACCGACGGACCGAAGGAGCGAGCGCCCCGGCTGCCTCCCCCAACCAAACGCCTCACTTTTTCAACTCCTCCAGCGGAGTCTTTCTCTTCCCCTGAGCCGCCGGCGCGAGCGACGCGGCACCGCGCGCGCACCGCAACCGAGCAGGGGATTGGTGGTGGGGGTCAGTGCGGCGCGAGGGGTCGCGTGTGCTTGTGTATGCGCGCGCGCGGACTCCGGGGCGACCGCCTCGAGAAACTTGTCCGTTTCCTCAAAGTGAACAAAGGAGTCGCGTCCCGCAGGCAACTCCGCACGAAGCCGCGTCCCGCAAACTTTTCCGCCGCACAGAACAAACTTGAACGTTCTGAATAAAAAGGAGCATACACATATGCATAACAATCGTTTTTATAATCCTTGAAAATCACTTGCGGACATTTTGGCCATATCTTACCTTGTATCGAAAGTGTGGCATCCAACTGTAAAAAAAAAGGTAGAGGCGGCAGAGAGGAGAAAAGAAAACTTGAGAATTCCCTGCCACGTTCCTCAGAGAAACAGCGTGCTCCTTTATCCTCTGGCCGCAGTGTGAGCAACGATCCACAGCATGAAAGCCACGCAAGGCCAAGCTTCTCCGCAACTCCTCAACTCTTCACCGCGTCTTTTTGTCGCTACGATTGAAACCTCCTCATCCTCGCAGTAGACATCTTAACAACCTCCACATTGTCAGCCTCCGCACCATTATCACTCCGCTCAAAAATAAGGACGTTGACGAAAGCGGTGTCCGGTTTCAAACGCTTTTCAGGGACAATGTTAATTTATCTGCGGACGGCGAGAAATATGTGGAAACCGCAGCAGCGTCTGCAGTTTTAATTTTTGCATCACTGCTGCTCCATTCTGAAAAGAACGAGGCTTTTTTTGGTGGGACCCCTGGCACTACATCCGTCAGCGGAGGAAGACAGCAGAAGTGAGGGACGACAGAGCAGGGGCGGCACGAGATGGAATGATAGGCCTGCAGGTATCTGACCAATAGGGTGCAAAGAGAACATGATTGACAAGCAGTGCACCCAACCCAGTACCTAACCCAAAAGTCCAACCCTGGTCGAAGCGTGGGGGGTGCTGTTAAGATTATTTTAATACGTTGGGTAACATACCCGACTTTTAGTCAATTTCATTACATAAATGTACGAAATTTTAGTATGAGATAAACATGAAGAGGTTCTTCTCAGGTCAGTGACGCCTTAATTATAGTTTAGAAAATTATTTTAAACAAGTTGCGGCGTGATCTGCCCTTCAGTGATGTTTTGGTAGTAATGACGTCTCTCGAGAATCCGTGAAACAGGAAAACAATTATGTCTATCGCGAATGTGACTGATTCATACAGAACCACAGTGGTGTGTGTGTGTGGGGCCTGGCAGCGGGTGTACGGGGCTGTTTAAATAAAATTTCCAGTTACTGTCTAATGATCCCCATTCTAAGAAATATTTTTTTATTAAGTTTTATCCAGCCGCTATATTTTAACATTTTGCTTAACTCGTTTCTGTTACTTAGAATATGCATTTTATTTACCCACTGATTTGCATAGTTTTAATTTCTGCTCGTTTTCATGGCCGTGTGTCAGATGACCCCCCCCCCACCACCACCACCACCACTAGCAGCCAACCTTCTGTGAGAGAAATTTATAAGTTATGCTTTTAAAGTTAAACATTTACTGCATGTTTTGTACTAGTACTATGATTAATCAATAATGGAATGAATATTTTATTATGACTATGTTGTTTAAAATATTATGCTGCAACTCTTGTATCCTGTAACCTGTGAGCTGAACGAGGTGCGGATGGGGAATTGTTCTAGGATGTAATCGCTGCCCAGCTGCAAGGTCGGCTGAATTCTGTGCCTTTCTTTATCAACGTGGGACTCGCTCAACTGAGACCCCCTAAAACAGAAGTTACTCCACCGCGTCCAGGAAGGCTGTAGCTTATCACAACAATATCCAAGGCCGCACTCACAAAGAGATGTAGTGTAAAACTACTGAAGGGTTTAAGGGTAAGAGATGGACGTGGACGGTGATGCCACAGGGCTACACCAAGTCCCCAAGTGTGTATGGGCAGGAGGTAGGAAAAAATCTTGAACTGTTTAAAGCACCAAAAGGCAGCACGTTAGTTATGCTGTGTGTTGATGATCTGTTACTGTGCTCAAGAACTAAAGATGTAGTGTAAAATTACTGAAGAGGCATGAATACCTTGCGAACTGCTGTATAAATAACCTCTGTATCCTTTCTTTGGGGAGACTCTTTTTGAAGAGGCTCTCCTACACTGGTGTGTATTTCTATAAAAAAATAAAGTATAATTCTCTCTATACCCAAAATGTTACTTTATTTTTTCTTCCATACTTCCTGTCCCTGCACACTGTGGCCCATATGGGTAAAGAACCCAGACTAACCATAGCTGTACTGCATCCTCCCCAGGGACAGCACGCCAGCCTCTTGTGGCCAAGATGTCCATTCACTGTGGGGGTCCATTTATGCTGCATGTCCTTTGTTCCCAGTGAGATTTGCTTGTTGGCATCGAGATGTGTTTGTCTCTGACCTCCAGTCCAGGTCTTTCTCCAGAGGGAACAAGGTTCATGGGTGTCCTGGTATATGATGGGAAGAGGGAAGAGGTCAGTTTCCCTATCATCTAGTCCCTTGGACAGGTGAGTGAAAGGCAAAATGGGTGGACTGATTCCTGTTCTAAGTGGAAAGATGTTGGGGCTGCTTAGGATGGAGAAACATTGGCCTTCAGGGTGGAGGTGGATACGTTGTAAAGGGTGTCCTGCTGTATGCAGATTCAGCATCAGAGTGGGGTAACAGCTAGCATCTGGGCCATTGCTGACATCATCAGCATCCTTCAGCCATCCTGCTTGACACCAGTTTACATTGCTCTATGTTGACAGTATTGTGCCCCTCCAAGGACTAGACACATATTTATCATTTCTTTACTGGATCTGTCCATTTTGGCATAGGCTGAAGATGGGTGGGGTTCAGAGCTCTGAATATAGAGTTGCCACCAATCACTGGAACCTCTGGGCACTCATACCACCATCCCACAACATGCCTCCCCCCACCACCAGCTCCTCACCAAAGTTTTAAAGGGGTCTGAGGAATGACCTCCTGCACCATGACCCTGCTGTCTCACCAGGGTGCAAGATGTAGAATTGGTCTGCAGCCAGTGGCAGGTCCTCCACCTCCACAGGAAGTCAAAAGTGAACAAACAGCAAGTCATTGCCATGTGAGGGTGGAATGTTTGGAAAAGACACATTAACAGGTAAAAGCACAGTTTGGCACTGAAAAAGAGTGCATATCTGCAGTCTACCCTGCATATACACACACACACACACACACACACACACACACACACACACACACACACACACACACACACACACAGCAGTTAATCAGAGGATGATGCTGCTGCTCTCAACCCAATAACCCCCGTCTCATCTGCTGTGGGAATTAATGGATAGGCACCAAGGAGAAGATAATGTGCTGGGAAAATGTGTTTTCCATGTTCAGACACTGTTCATAAGTAGAGCTGCATTCATAGTTTAGTAAAAGGTCTTTATTTTAGCTTTTATAAAAAACAAAACTCCTCTTCCATTCTTATATTTATATAGAGGTTGTAATAAGATAACATATATACAGTTTTTTGGGTTATATTTTGCCTTATTATTGATGAAATAATGCATTCATTTCATGATAATGTTGTTCAGTGTTGTCCACGAGCGACACTGTGTGTTGTGTTACGAGGTTCACAGGGGGTCAGTAATTATTAATGAGTGTTATAGAAAAAAACCCAAGTGCTCAGTTGGTGTCCTTGGAGACATCTTGTGTCCAACCAGGAGGACAGCTGTCCCTGACAGGGAGGGTGTGGGGCAGGACTGTGGGGGGTGCCAGGGAGCAGGCCGACTAGCAGGCAGAGGCCTCAGAGCCTCGGGCTGCCATGGCAACAGTAAATATGCCATCATCTCCAAAAGGAAAGATTTGTGTGTGAATGCAGAGTTATGAAAGCACATAATTATCTTTGTGTTAATTGGGCAGTGAGAAAGGGTTGCGTCACACGCAGGGCATCAGGTCGCATCCCAGTGGCACAGCAGGCCCTGGGGGGGGTGCAAGTGAAAAGACAAGAAAACAAAATGAAGGAAAATGAATGTGTGGAAGAGGGGGAGCCAATTCAGCTGCTGCTCACATACACACATACTTCCCTTTATGTCATCAAGCGGTCAAGTGGCCCTGCTTGGATCCAGAGCAATTTGCTTGTGAAGCTCTCCCACCACAACCTTGTAGGATGTGAGTGCAGGTCCGCAGTGATGAGCTCAGCATCGGTAACCATCATCCTCCCCTCATCACTCGTAATACACAGTTGCACAGCACTCAAATGTGTTTGTGTGTGAAAACTGATATTTAAAGAGTGCAGCAAAACAAATCCAATATCTTTTATAAACTAAAGATTCCTGCACAATATTTTACGCAGAAAGATGCATTAGCTGCAAGGGGGTGGCAGGTGGTGCAATGGTTAGAGCTGCTGCCTTGGACCAAAGGTCCTACCTCCCACAGTGCCCTTAATCAAGGTATTTGCCCTATGGACATACAGTAAAATTTACTACATTGTACAGATTACAGCAGCTCAGTGTACAGACTTTGTACCCATAAAAGTAAGAGATAAATTATTATTACTACTAAAATTAATAACAAGAAACGGATGTACGTCAAGGCGGACTAGGCCAGTTTGCTGTCAGTTGTCACTTTGCTCATTAATAAAGGTAAATGTGCAGTAATTACACCTGTAAATACACGTAAGCATTTGTTAGGGTCACACAATTTGCAAAAGAAGCCCCCCCCTACAGTGTAGTACAGTACAGTACTACAGGAAGTGCTCTGAGGCCCTAACAACTGTCTCTGCTGTTGTGACCGAGAGGTAGGTGGAAGTCTGAGTGACATGACCCCCCAATATACACACCGAGAGCAACAGCACGGCAGCTACTGCATGTTACATACCACCGGATACAGAGCTCCAAACTTTATTGCGGTGCTGCTGCAGATGTGTAGTGTATTTGTAACCTGTTAATCACCATTTGCAAGAGTGTGTATGACTAAGGCTCATGAGAAAAGTAGCGGAGTTATAACTAATAATAATAATAGAAATAGATTTATAATTGTTTGTAATTAAACAGACCTGGTTTGGAGCAATTGGACAAACACAGATGGCCAAAGCCTCACAAATGTGGTTTTTGGGTTTAATTCCAGCAGAGCTTCGCTGGTGACGTAAGATGTCTGGAGACTGACTTGGCCTGCGGAGGGACAGAGGCATGGACACACACACACACACAGAGAGCTTCCACAGAAGGGAGCCCAGTCTCTTGCAGCAATGCAGCTTGAGTCAAATGGGAAACTGCATCAAAACACTAAATAATTTTAAAGTTTTTTTTTTTTTGATAATGTTTTACCTTTTTGCTGTCATCATTAAAGCACACAACAGGACAGAGGTTCAAAATCCCCTGGGCAACAGGTGCACCCAGACCCCCATGATGAGGGTTCCTGCTTGTACCCCAGCCACATGAGAACTGAATGTCTGCGTTCAGGGCTGCCCCAGTGCAGCCACCCACGCTCCAGGTACAGTACACCCACACAAACAGCAAGGCACAGGCTTCCTGTTGACAGACACAAGCAGCTTGGGGGCCTTGCGGTTGGAGTAGCAGCACACAGGGAGTGTGGGGGAGTGCGGAGGGGAACGGGCAGGTCTTCCATTTACCACATCACACACTGTCTGCTGGAGGTGCTCGTGCAGCAGCTGAGTCAGAGCTTGCTGTTGCTGCAGAAACCTGTTGACAATCACCACACAGTGTGACTTGTGAGACTCCACCCCGCCAGGAAAGGCACAGACATACACGTAAATACTGGGTCTCTGAGGTCACCAGCCTCTGGATGCAATGCTGTGGCCCTCTCTGCTCCACACTGTTAAAGTATGCAGTGAGATCCATTGTAAAACAGGGGCCTCCTGACCTCCCTCACTTGCAGCACTAGGAAAAACACCTGACAAGACCTGAGGGGGCAAGGGGCAGGTAGAGACATGCTTGGGGGGGTCACAGCCACCCAGCTGTTGGAAGGGGGTCTCTGCAACAATAACAGCAGTGTATGTGCAGGCCACTCCCAAAGTGGTGGTTGACATCACTCCCCTGGAGCAGCACAGCTGCTGCTGCCACCACACACTTCCTGCCAAAATATCAGACACCCCCCTCAAACCGCCCCTTCCTGGCACACCCTTGCCAAGCCCAGAGGTTGCTGTATATGGGGTGTGTTCACCCTGCCATCCAGCAGAGCGAGGTGCCTCAGGCTTTCTGTGACCCCCCCCACTTTCTCCTCAGTGTTGTGTTTCGACCTGTGCTTCTAGAAGGTTTTCTAAGCCACACCCCCAAACACATAGTGTCATTTAGCAAAACAGGAATATCCTTTCAAGCGGACAAACCTGACTGTCCGCGTCTTGGGGGTTTAGGCGACATGCACCTGGGGAAGGTCTGCCTAAGGTGTGTCCCTGGGGGGGTTGAGGTGGCATTAAGCTTTTCAAACCAAGGTGTGGCATCACATAGCACTGCGTCAGGCACTTCATGGAGGTTCTGGTTTTTCTTTCCTCCTCATTTCTCTTATTCACCCCCCCCCCCTTCCAGATCAGAATTCATTAGCAATCAAAAAGCCTCTGGAGAATTCATCCCTTAATTACCTACTCATTTGCATTTTTGCATATTAATGACTGCAGCGTTTTGCCTTTATTGCCACTGTGTTTTAAAGGAGCCTCATCCTGAGACTCTCTGGCAGAGACGAGAAGTCCTGGGGGAGCAGAACTGTGAAGATGGACGGAGGAAAGCAGCGGGGGGGGCAGATTAAGATGAGAACTGAGGGGAACAGTGGAGAAATGGTTTAAACTGACAGCTACTGACCTCAGTACAGCACAGAGTAAAATACGGTGCCTGTCCAGTTTGAATGAATCACAAAGGAACTGAAAGCTCAGGAGAGTGGGGTCCAAACCCGCAACCTGACAGCGCACCTACATCACCTTCACTACCGTCTCTCCCCCTGCTGGTCAAAGCTGAACACAACATGTGGCAAAAATTAATCATGCTTGCTGCCACCTTGTGGTGACACTAGGGAAGTGGCCCAGGAGAACATCTGCTGAGCACGACCAAGTGTAAGGTTTGTCGGTCAGTATTCTCTCTCTCTCACACACACACACACACACAAACACAAAGACTCCAGAAAAGTCAGTTTTTCTTTTTGTATAAAGTTCTTATTTCTCATTAGACCAGGATGCCAGACAGTATCTGAATATATTTGGTAAAAAAGAAACACACAGATGAAGCTACGACGTTAGTGGTCTCACATACATCGTCTTGCCCATTGTCCCCATCGCTTGGCTCCAGTAAGACCCCCCCATATTAAACGCTGTCCTTCTGGGGGTGTCTCTAGCACCTCCTTCTGAGGCATTGCAATGTGCCTGCCCTGCTACCGGGGGCACTGCACATTGCTTGGGAGAGCCATCTGCTGTCAGTGTTGCTCCATGAGATGGGGATCAAGCACGGATTTTGACTTTTGACCCCTCCCAAAGGCTGTGCAATAAAGCACTCCCCAGGAGAATATTGAATGAATGTTGAGAAGGGGAGCACCCCCCAGAGGGCAGCGTCTTGAGACGTGCAGCAACACAGACTTCCATCCCAGCTGTCATATATTCAAGTTTTTACATTTTCTTGTAGTTTTTGCATTTAAATAACATCCTCATATTAAAAAATAAATCAAGAAAAGCAACAATAATAGTAATAACTAAAGCAACATCAACAATGTCTGCGTGGCCTTTCGCAAAAAAAGTGCGTCTTTACAATCACAAGCAGGTGATCGTCCTGCTGCTGGTCCACCAGACCGGGGTCAGAGGTCAAGGGCCAGGCTGAGTGAGAGGAATGTGCATCTTTAAGACGTGGTTTTAGCCATTTATAGTTGCGCAATAACATCTTGGTGAAAACAATATGAATTAAGGAATTAACAGTGGAACATGGAATGTATCCTCACATCAGCTTTTAGTGGTCCAACCCTCCACCCCTCCAGGGAGAGAGGGGGGAGGAGAGGAGGAAATGTGCTGGGACCATGTGACCGTGGGACCAGGGAACTTCCTGTCAGCAAAGGGTCCTCTAAAGCTTTGGTCGAGTCGTGAAAACCAGCCAACCAGTAAGGAAACGGGTCCCACATGGTGGTGGTGATGGTGGGGGGTTGCGGGGAAATTGGAGTGCAATATAGCACCTCCTTCGAGTCCCTGTTGACCCCCACCCCTTCCCTGTAGCCCGCTCTCTACCTTCCAAGCCTCCCCCCCCACCACACACACACACCCTGATTTGTGCAAAACAAGCGCCCCCTCATGAGCTTTTAGTGCAAACTGACACACACAGAGCTGTGGGTTGGGAGGGTGGAGGACCAGCGGGACCGTAACTATGACAACAAACACAAAAAAGTCTGGCCATCAGACTCCCAGTAGCCATCATTACAGTTATTGTTATAAACTTTTTCCTGCATTTAAACCTTTTAAAACCTCTTTTTGTTAAATAAATTAGCCTGTGTGATGCACTCCAGCTACAAAGCACTTTCGGGGGGGGGGGGGGTCGTGTGGAGTCCAGTTGAGGCTGCAGTACTGATTGAAGATCACCTGTGGCCCCTCCTTCTCCTCACAGCAGCCTGGATCTGGGTTCAAGCCTCACCCATTTCCCCCCACCTTCATTCACTGCAGTATCTGAGGAGTGTGGGGGTGGGGTGCTGCTTCCACCTTCCTCTCCGCCTCTATCTTTATAAGGCACATTTCTCCACCCACCCTGCCAAAAACCCCTGGGATTCAGCCTCTGATTGGACCCAAGGATCGAAGGTTTGTCTCAGGCTCCCCAGGGGACACAAAGCCGCCCACCTTCCTCAGGTACCCGGACCCCCCCCCCCGGCAGCTGTGGACGTGTCCCACTGCAGACACCAGGGGACACTCAGTCCCTCAGGCCAGTGTGACAGAGCAGCTACCTGGGGGAATAAAAGACACCAAAACCATTTACATAAAGTTACTATCTGTTGTCTGAGTTGGAATCATCTGAATATTTTACAAACTTAAATAATAATAATAATAATTATCTCGACAGCACATTCATCTTGAACTTGTCGGAATGTCTCCCCCTGCTGGACGCTGTGTGTATCACACACACTGCGAGTGCTCACAGAAGCAGTGGCCACATCCACGAGTCCTGCCTTGAGCAGAACAACGTCAGCATTTTAGTGCAAACTCCTGCTGTCTCAGCTATCAGTCTTCACTCTCTCTCTCTCTCACACACACACACACACACACACACACACACACACACACACACACACATCCCTGCCTTTAACTTCCCCATACCCAAGAGTACAGGACTGAACCCCCACCGCTTATTTTTGAACAATAAAACACATCCATGAAACTGTAACATCTCCTTTTCCAGGAAAAAATAAGGATAAGGAAGCAAATCCAGAAGCTACTCAATGATTAGAAATTCATGGTTTCTACACTTTGAGCTAAAACACACAGCAAGATCCCCACACTGTGTCTGGGACATGGGAGGATGGGTGGGAGGAGCTTTGTCCTTCATGTGATGCTGGATGCTGTGATCCTCAACATTCAAACTAAACAGATTCAGACAACACGGGACCCCCTGTGTCCATCCAGAACCTGGTTAAAACCAGCTGTGGACTGAAAGAACTGAAGAAGTACTCAGATGCCCCCTGTAACCCCTGCAGTGATCCCCTCTGCTGGGGTCACAAAGGTCACAAAATCCCAGTTAGTGCATCTCTTACAGACCTGTCAATGAAACCCGCAAACACACACAAGCATGCGCACGTGCACACCCTGGCACTTTTCCCTATTAAACACAGATCAGTGCCCACATGCAATTTCACTTTGTTTTCAAAGGAACACGAAGGTGCCGGTCCTTCGGACCTGTGATTTCAGCATAGGCTCGACTTTCCACCACGTGGCCTTCAAGGTCCCTTTTGTCACACCAGAGTACGAAACCAGACAACATGGAGATGTACCTCACACACTCATACCCCCGTCCTACACACATGTCCAGCACATTCTTTGCAGAACGGGGCCAGCTACCTTCTGACACCCAAATCAACGCACACTTCCAACTGTCAAGTACCAAAAGTGTAAAACTTTAAAATAAAAATAAAAAAAAAAAACCCTTAAACAATTTAATTCAGACAACCCGGAAACGCTAATAAACCAGGTGGGGGGGGGGCAGAGGAAGGAGGAAATTTGACAAAGTGCTGCTCCCAAGTGGCAAAACAGTGGTAGTGCTTAAGAAACAAGGGAGCTCCTTGGTTTCTGCCCTGTGACCCAAAGACCCCACACAAGGTGGCAAGACTGAAAAGGGACACCTGTCATGCACCTCTTGATGTCATCTCCACAGGGGTGTGGCTTTCTTGCATATATTTCTGAGTCAGTGTTTTTTTTTTTCCTTCCTTGAGGGTCTGTGTTGGTGCCCCCCCCCATGCATTGTGTGTGGCTTTGCATGTTTAGCCAGAGCAGCAGAGGCACAGCACCTCATTCCTCCTTTCTTCAAAGGCTGCACTGGACTGTTACTAATTTTTCCTCCTTGACAAAGCCTTCCAACTGCATAGATGCTCACAGAAGGCCCCTCCCCACGAGGTGGGGCTCCTTGACCCCAAGCAAACACAGTCAAATGAAAAATTGTTCAATACCCTGAACTGAATCGCAGAGATTTGCTGTTTTTTTTTTGTTTTTTTTTTTTTCTCCAATCGCCCCCTTCCTGTCGAGTGATGCTCTGGTTCCCCCCTCAAGTGTCATTGCCCAGCCTCTACCTGCAGAGGAGAGTTGTGAGTAGGGCTACGATCGGAGTCTTGTGGATCATCCTCCTGCAGGCGTCGCTTCCCCCGGCCTGTGGTGTGCGAGCTATCAGGGGGTGTGGCGCTGGGTGAGCCCCCCAGCAATGCCGGGTCCCGGGGGCGGGGCTTGCGGCCGCGGCGCGAGGGCACGCCATTGCAGCCATCCTTCTTGAGGTGCCGGTGCAGGTGGTCAGAGCGCACAAAGGTCTTGAAGCAGCTGGAGCACTGATACGGCCGCAGCCCCGTGTGCACCCGCATGTGGTTCTTCAGGTCGTAGTTGTGGGCGAAGGCGGCACCACACTGTGTGCACAGGTACGGCTTTTCGCCCGTGTGCTTGCGCATGTGCACTTTGAGCTTGTCCTGCCTGTGGATGGACAGACAGACAGACATGAACCCATCTGTTACTCTGATCAAACAGATTTAGTGGCACATCAACCCTAACTAACTGCTGAAATGGTTAAAAAAAAAAAAACTGGGCACCAGGTGGCATTGTGGTTAAAAATTTGAAACCATAAACATATTAGTTCAAAACCCATTAAAACCTGTCATCCAGGTAGATGCCCTGAATAAATACAGTAAAAATGACCAAGTCGTAAAAAAATAAAAAATAATAATTAGATTAAAACTGTCAAAGTTAAGCAAGAAAATGACAATGATGTTTCTCAGCATTGAATGTCTATGTGTAAATCCTTGAAGTGTAGCCTACATGATGCTGTCTAGGCTCCAGGTTAAACTGATCACTTGCGCTCTGGCACACCAGACAGAAGCTGTAAACACTGTGGAAGTGACTAATTTATTCATTTTCTTTTTGGTTGCTCTTCACCCCTATCTATCCACTGGCCACATCACAGCAGTTCAGGCCAAATCAGCAATAAACAGATTTATAGAAGATTCATGTCTTTAAATGTGCATTGAATACTCACAGCAAGCATAACCATGGTATAACATATAACCACACAGATTGTTTATTATATTATTATCATTAATACCATATTGTTATTCTGATGCACATTTGCCAGCTCACATGAGTATTGATTTGACTCTAGGAGTCAAAGTATTGTTTGTACTCTACTTACAGTGATTTGTGCATTTATACACCTCCACAGCAGGATAATTTTTATTGTATTACTTCAGGGTAAGCACCATGATCAAGGGCACTATACCAGGGGGGTAGGATTCATACCTGGAACCTTCAGACTGCAAGGTCAGAACCGTGCCGTAGTTCGTAAATCTGCCGTTTGTGTTTTTTAATGATAAATAAGTGCTATGTCTACGATCACGACCCAGTGGGGCACTGCTCCTCACCTCACACACCAAGCCTCGTGCAAATCCAGGGACGCGCCGCCCGCTCACATCACCCTCCCCTGTGTGGTCAAACAAACAGTCGCCGCGGAAACGGACTCAGTGGGTGGGGGCTGTGCGGTGGCGCCCTGGCAGAGGTGAATTATTTAAAGGAGCGGACTGATTTATTACCACTCAGCCTGCACTCCTGACCTGGAGCAAACAGGATTAGGGCTGCGCTCCCCTCCCCCTCTGGCAGCCTGTTGCTGCAGGGCATCGGATCTGGATTGTTCCTGCCCCTCCCCCACCAAACAGCTTGTCATTGGCAGTACAGGAGATGTGAGGAGACAAGGGGCTCCCAGATCAGCATCTCCAGGCATGAAACTCAGTGCAACTCACCTGAGAGAGTCCATTAGGACACAAATTCAGGACAGCATTTTGCGTGCATGCGCGCGTGTGTGTCAAGATCTTGGCACAGTCAGGTGCACAGGTTTGAATTACCAAGCTGGCACAGGCCCTGCTGCTTTCTACACAAGAGCTGAGAGCCACAGTGTGAGGCCACAACTCTGTCGATCTTTCCCACTTTGGGACACAGCGGCCCTTTAAAAGCCACCTGCTGTGTTGTCTTTGTCCAGGAGGACTCATGTCTGACCATCCCTGGTTCCCAAGGTGCCACAGCACTACCTGAAGCTCACCTGGTGAAGCGCACATTGCAGATGGCGCACTCATAGGGCTTCTCTCCAGTGTGCGTGCGGATGTGCCGTGGCAGCTTGCCTGCACCCTGGATCACCTTGGAGCAGATGGGGCACTTCTGGAAGGCTTTGGATCGCACCTTCTTCTCACCCACACCGGTTGTCACCCCGCTGCCTCGCCCCCTGCTGCCCGCTCTGCCACGCCGTGGTGTCCATGGGGGCAGGAGGCCCTGGGCCAGAGCAACAGCCTCCTCGTGGGGTGTGCTGTTGAAGTAGTTCAGGTAGAATTCAACGTCAGCCTCCTCCGGGTCCTGGAGCTCCTCCCTGCCGTCTGCCACCCGTTCCTTCTGCCGCCCAATGGAGTCCATCATACGCTGCAGCAGTGCACTGGCTGATGCCCCATCCCGCCCCCACTCAGGCTCTCCTGCAGGGAGGTAGTGTCCATTCTGGGAGGGGGTGTGAGCACCTGGGGATGCCCTGCCTGCCTCACTCATCTGCCAGGACAGGATGGCAGTGGCTGGCGCTACAGCATTTACTTCCTGCTCCCTCTCTCCTTTCCCTTCCTTCGCCTCATCCTCTTCCTCCTTGCCCTGGGAGCACATCTTGGGTGGAAGAGTTGCAGGTGAGCAGCGCACAGACGGTGTCCCGTTACATTGGGCAAAGGGCAAAGATGCCAGTGGACTCGAAGGGGGGTCCCTGAGCTCAGGGCTACTGTGACCGCCGCTCCACAGTGCTCCGCTCTGGAACAACTCCAGGTACTCGCGGGCTCGTAGCCGGTTGCTCCGCTCCCCACTCCCGTCCTTCACCTGCTCCTCGGCCTCCTTGTTGTGCTCACCGTCTGCCTGCAGGTACAAAGTGGGCACAGTAGCAGTCAGCCTCTTGCTGACCCCTCCCAGCTGTCCTTCATAACTCTCAGAGGAAATGCTTCAACAAAGTATGTGTATGTGCGGATCCTCACCGGCAGGGAGAGCACTTTGGTGTCCAGCAGGTGGCTGCAGATGTCCCGCACGGGCGCTATCTCAAGGAGGCGTGCGGCACTCAGCACTTCGCCCACGCTGGCGCGGCTCACGGTCAGCGTGGCTGTGTAGGCGAAGTCCAGCAGCGCTGCCAAGGCCTCTGCGTGCACAAAGTCGATGGCATAGACGCTCTGGTGGTCGGCAGCAGCGCCCGACGTGAACAGCTTGTGGAAATAGGAGCTGCAGGAGGCCAGGACAGAGCGGTGCGCCGGGAATTCGCGGTCCTGCGTCACGAGCAGTACGTCACACAGCTGCCCGCTCAGGCGCTGCTCATTAAGACAACCCAGCAGCTCAGCACTGTGCTCTGGGAAGGGGATCCCGACAGGCCCCTCCTCCGCATTCCCTGGCCCTGCCCCCGTCCCGCCCCACCGCCTGCCACCTCCTCTGGCTCCAGACGACATCTTCCACCAGCCTGCCGCCGAGGCACTGATCACGGCTGCCGCCCGCGTGTCCGTCCTGCCGTCCCTGTGCCGGTCTGCGGAGAGAGGGGGCGTTAGTGAGATGTCACCTGCACCCGGCCATCTGCCGCTGGGCTGCCCACCCACACCGATTCCATGGCTGGAAAATCGGCTCCTGCTTTCAGGCTCACAACTCTTGGAGGATGAGAAATTAAATGAAAAACACAATTCATTACAGTAAAATAAGGATGGTGAAAATAAGGCTTAGTGCATTAAACGAATGTTGGTAAAGGAAACGGCTCTGCTGCTCCTCTACAGTTAGCTGAACCCATGCTGAAACAACAGTCACAACACAAGAGAACACACCAAAAGAAAGCTATCCAGAAGGATGACAGATATCAAAAGAATGATCAGAAAGTTCACTCCAGAACAGTGGTTAATACCAGCAGTATGCACAGTTGTGCTCAACTCCCATAATCCTTTGGGTGAGCAGACAGAGCTATGGTGAGCTGTGCCTCCCCATTGGCATTTCCTGGGTCCACAGCATGAGGGGAGTGGACTAGAGTGGGCGTGGGACGCATAGTCCTGGGGGTGGGGGAGGGCTGACAGTGGAAAATCCCCACAGGAGAGGTGGCGTGAGGATGAGGATGGGGGCAGGAGGAGGAGGAGGGCACCTTCACCCCACTGCCAGTGAACAAGGCTGTCAATCTAGTCTGAGCCGGTTACCCCTCCCTGTGCCATGGGCCAGTGCCTGTCCACTAACTTGCGTCCTCTGGGGGGGATTAAAATAATCGACTACAGCAGAGTGGGGTGGGGGGCTGGGACCTGGAAACTCACTGTGTTCCCTTTGCCCACACACACACACACACACACACACACACACACACACACCTGCAAGCCCTACACAGGAGCTGTGATCACACCACCTGTCTGCAATTCCAGACCAACAGTCCAACACTACATACAGCAAAAAGACTCCCACCAGCCGCACCACTTGGTTCCCCAAATCCCCGCCCTATGCTGAACCTGATAACAGCACTGGTGGGGGTGCGGCCACTCCGTTATCAACCACTGATTTGAATATCCCCAACGGAAGGAAGGCACAAAAACACCACGACCTATACAACCACCAGCCCCTTTGAACACAACCAGCCAAAAGCCAGTGGGAGCCCCCCCTTCAACCTAGGATCCGATCAAATCGGACATCAGAGCAGCATGGTGCATTTGAGATCAACTTGCTGCTCTGCCCGAGGCTCAAACAGTGGGTGAATGTGGCAACAGGCCGTAGCAAACGCTCACTGATCCAGGTGTACAAACAAAGGTGACCCTGGGGAGGGGGTGTTGAGACCACACCCCCCTGCCACAGCCTCTATGTACAGCAAAGGCACGTGAGTCGGTCTTCAGTCCAGCTTCATTGCTTTTTCTAATGTTAACTTTCACAAAGTTATGGTGAGGCTGCAGCATATTGCATACTTCTGTTGTGTTTATTTACATGTGTAAAATTTGCATTTATTCATTAATCTGACTTAGTGTGAAGCTACTGACAATGAGTTACTAATTTATCCAGCAGGATAATTTTTACTGTATTGTTTCAAGATAAGTATGTTGATTGGGGGTGGGATTCGAACCTGTGCCCTTCTGACAAAAAGGCAGCAGTTCTAACAACTGAGCCACCTGCTAATTACTACACAAGAGCTAAAATACGTTTACAAGATTTTTCAGGCTGCTGTCACACAAGGCCAGTGTAACCCTTTACCGTGTTATACTCAGGAAAAGTGTTATATTCGTACTAAGTAGATCTGAAACTGCTCCCGTGTCAGAAATGAGGATGCAGGGAAAGAGGAAATGACAGGAGGTGCCAGGAGATGGGGTTGCGCCAACTGTGGGCCAACACCAACACACCTTCTGAGCACATGGTTGCCTCCTGGAGCAGCTTACGGCAGGGTGGTGCAGCGCGACCCGGACCCAGCACTGTGTTTGCGCAGGCGGGGCTCTGTTTGCCTTTTCGGTAAGTAACAAGGTAAGGAATGCCAGCGGGTGGTGCCGCAACACACCTGCGCACTGCAGGGAGACAACGCCCATGGAACAACAGCGAGGCGTGACTAACAGGGCAGGAGCTGCAACAGGTTCGGAAAAACGGTGCCATCCATGAGAGAGGACGTCCTGGAGGACATGGGTCAAGGGTCATGATGAAGTGGGCCATATTTACATTTATTTACCTGACACCTTCTCCAAGAGTTTAACCATTTACAGACCAGTGTAAACTCTACAGAATCAACACATAAGTGTACTACAACAGGAAGTGGGTCTCAAACCCAAGCCTTTAGACTCCAGAGGCAGTGACCATTGTGCCACCTACTACCCCAGTCTGTCCTTCACTCTTTCACTACTCATTTCAAGAGGAACAGGCGACGGGTTCCATCTGCTAAAAGCTGCAAGAAAACAGGGGCAAAACCCAGAGCACATCCAGCAAGGCCCACGGTATTTGCATTCCAAACAGTCATGCCTTAGGGGTGGAACTCTGACCAAAGGTTCGGATCCCTGTGGTGGTGCCAGCACCAGCCCGGTGTGACCAGCGGCGACCGGCTCCCCTCTCCTCCATAAAACTTTACAAGGGAGCAGCACCCGCTTTTATGACCTTCAAGTCAAAGGTCCGAGTTTATTGTACACTTGGCTTACAGCCTCTCCTGGGTCCCAGATGAAGCCAGACTGCCACATAGAGCATAGGGTCTGCCCTGCTCCACCCTGACACACAGGTTGGTGAACTGCTAAACTTGGGGCCACTGACTGTGCCCAGTGCTCCCTCACCGCAGTTATCTGGCTCCTTTTGCTGTCAAACTACCTGTTACACATCCACTGCACAGACAATGGTCCAGGATAGGGGTGTGTGATGCTCTGCTGGCATCGTTACCAGTGAGAGGCGCCATCTTACAGACCAGAGTTCAATAGTTCAGCTCTACTTGGTCAGTGTCACTGCAGCCCATATTTATCCACAGAGTTGTGGGAACATAAAATGTTCACACACATAGACAAATGCACATGAGCACACACATGTACGCACACACACCTAAGTACACAGAGACAGGCTGAGTGCCCCACAAGGCAAATGATTAGGAAAAGCCAATGAGAAAAGGGCAGATTAACTAGCTGGTTATCTGCTAGGCGCCAGAGATGTGTGACACAGCGGTGCAGTGCTCAGAGCCGCTAATAGGATCCGGTTGTGCAGGTTCACAGAAACGCGCTGGAACACCCCACCCCCAGGGGGCACTAGACTACAGGCTGTACTGCTCCTAAACCATGCCTGCCTCCCCAAAGCGGCACATGTAGAGCTTTACCTGGCAGAAAGTCGTTAAGTATCACCTGACAATGGCGCTCCTCTCCCGTACCCTGACCATCCCAAACCCGTCCAGCAGGTCCTGCTGGGAGAAAGTATGTGCACTGGGATGTAACAGCAGTGGGGGCATCTACCTGCCTACATCTCTCTCTCACACACACACACACACACACACACACACACACACACACCCGCATGTGGGCACAAAAACACATTCCAGGTAAACTATGTGCTGGCAGCTGTGGCTGTGAAAGGAGAGGCACAGCTAACACAGGTAACACACTGGGCTACTCCCTGTGATCAGGCGTTTGTGCTGTAAACAACAGAACAATGAAAACTGCAGGCCTCTTGCCAATGAACCATCAGTGCTGACAGGAGTGCGGCTATGCCCCCCATCACAGACACATAGGTGTGCATAACCCGTGTTCTTATTTGTGCAATTATGAAAAACTTAAGTCATGTCACTGCCGGTTGTGTCCACGCCCCCTGTTGGAGCCTAAAGTGACCTGACCATGACCACTGGTGAACTCCAGCTGCAGCAAGAGGCTATGTGTGTTGTGTGTAGTCTCACTAAACTGGCCTTCCTGCCCACCTACCTTCGCTCAGGAAACTTCCCAGCAGTCATAGAGAATCCCTGTCTTGATCCCTTACCAGCTGCACCCATTCCCCCCCACCCCCCGATATTTCCATCCTGCTTCTATGGGTCCAGCCTCCTCTCCTGTACTATTGGCCACACTGTATGTCACTCACCACACCTCCCCAACAGGATTGGCCACATGGTGTTCTTTTTCCTGTGTGGCCAGAGGCAATGCACCTTGGGAAATGAAGTCCTGGGCTGCCAACCTTGGTGCTCCATGGCACTGGTCCCAAACTACACATCCCGGCACCCCCCCATCCAAGCCACTTCCACCCCCCCTCCCCAACTGCCACTTACCAACGTAAGCACTCAGAGTGCAGTGTGTTGCAGAAGGGATGCCAGGCGCTGAGAGCCGCGACCCACTGGTGACAGTGTGGGGGTGTGCGTGTGTGAGACAGACGGACGCAACTCCTGTAGGCACACTTTCTGTTCCTGCTTCTCATAGAAACCTCTCTAGATCCTTGACCTAAATTGAGGACCCTCCCCAGACAAAAAATTTGAAAGCAGGCTGACCTGCTGCTCTGTCCGGCACCCCCCGCAGGGAGCTGCTTCCTTCTCAGACACACCTACAGAGGGCACTTTGCTGGTGTGTCACTCAACCTTGTCCTGATTTCCTTCTCTCAGTGTCACCCTCCACCCCCCTCGCCCGTGAACTAAACCCTAAACTTTGAGCTGCAGCCTCAAAGTGAGCAAATGAAGTTGAGAAGGAGTGAAGGAGACGACAGCTGAGAACCAAACTCTAAGGACTGAAAAATACAGAAGTGGATAGACAAAGACAGAGAGAAACCAAGAGAGAGTGCCCAGAAGTGCCCCTCACCCGTCCTCCCCGAGTTCCCCACCCCCTCGGCCCCCTCTCCCTTGATCCCTGCGGTCACCAGGGCCCGAGCCACCAACTGAGGGGGGCACCGGGGACAACAGTGGCTCACCTGTGATGGCAGTAAGGAGTGCTTGCTGCGTGTTGCTGGTCTTCTCCTCTCTGGAGCTCGTTCACTCTCGCTCTCCTTCTTGCTCGCTCGCTCCTTCTGTGGCCACCCTCAGCCCGCGGCGCAGCTCCGTGCGCTAGCCGAGCGGCAACAGTGGCAGATCAGCTCAGCTCCCTTCCTGGTTTCTGGAGGGCAACGAGGTCCCTCCCTTTCTCGCTCGCTCACTCTCTCTCTTAAAGAAACAGTGCTCACCTTATGCAGCCCCTATCCCCCCTGCCGCCCGCAGCTCAGCCTCTGAGGAGCGCACTGCTCAGTCACGTTCTTCGCTTATTCAACAACCAACGGTAGGCCTTGCAGAGGCTGCCTTTGCTCCTTGGGGGGGGGGGGGTTCCCTTGTCTCTGTGGCCCTTCTGGGCTCTGTTGGTAGGAGGTGAAGAACTTCAGCGAGAAACTCCCAGGTGTCTCCTGCTCATCACGCTGAACCCTACAGCTGAAAGATTCCCTTCTTCTTTCTCTCCGTCTTCTTCCTCCAGTGTCGAGTTGCGTCCAGCCCATCCCACAGCCTGAGGTCATGGCGTCCCACCCCAAAAGCAAGCCCCGGCACATTCCTGCTACCGGCACGGACTACCAGCCACCCCCCTATTAGCCCCCGCCCCTGCCAAATCCATTCGCGGAAACTGGCGCCTTTCACAGGACTGCCGGGTGCAGACCCACCGCTGTACCCACGCAGATCCAACTTCCTCTTTCACTTGAAAAGTGCCCCAGCCACCACACCCCCCCCCACCGTACTTCCTCCATTCAGTTTTCAATACAGCCGCTTTCCCCCAATTTGTTGCCCATCGTCCCTTTTTTTTTTTTTTTTTTTGCAGAAGCAGCAGAATGAGAGTCATGTGCGTAACGTGAAGTCTGACGCTGCCACACGGAACAGAGCCACCCCCTAGGTGCCCCTATATACTGTCCAACTCCACTCAGGTAGTTTCTGGTAGCATTTCCAGAAATGTGAGACAGGTGGAAAAGTAGAACAGTGTGTCACGGGTGGGTGACATAACCCCATGGGTGGGAGAACCCACAAGGCTGACATAAAGCAGCTCATCATCACACTGCTGTAATCTCTGCCCACTACAGTGGTTCTCAGTTTAAATACATGGACACAGGCTCTTTGCTAGGTCCTCCACTGCCTCTGAGAAACACTGCTCATTCTTTAGGGGAGGTTTATTATGACCAGTTAATCAACATTTGAAGACACTAACATTAAAAGAACAATTCTACTTCCGTTATGTTCACATAACCCACAGAGCGTAGGGACTTCAACACCCTAGTAAGGAGTATAAAACCGAAAGCCAACTAACGCTTCCCACTTTGACTGCCAAAATGACAGATGACAGGATTGCACAGACCTTTTGTGGGAAAAGATATCCAACGTCACAATGGACGTATGTGTCACATACAGCATCCCCAACCACTGACTACCACCAAAACATTCTGCAGAAGCTGTTTGAGGCGCAGGTCCCCTTGCTGTTGCCGCACATCAAAATCAAAACAGGGCAACACCAACCATTTCTCGTTTGTCATCCAACATGCCATTTATTGACAATAAAAACTTAAAACAAAGACGTTCTCAACAGTTTTGCTTTAGTACAAAACACCCATGTACTAAACCAGAGTGGAGAAGCCCATGAGGACATCCAGAGCGAGAAGATGTCCCTGCCACCCAAAGGACCCAAAAAAAAAAAAAAAAATTATGCACCCCTTCACCAGTCCTCCATGTCATCATGCATGTCTGCAAAAGGAAAAGGACCAAGAAACAGCAGAATACACGCAGCGACGGACTCGCCTCGGCAAACTAGGACCGGGCACTTCCGAATCGCTCCCATACAGCATTCATTTATTTCAACTTCGCCCAAAAATAAAGTTTACATTCAATCCACATGGTCTAAAAGCCAGAAGAAAACCAAAGGGAAAAAAAAAATATATATATATATATATATATATATATATATGCACGCGTATCGCTTGTACATATGTGAAGACGTACACATACACACACACACACACACACGTACGTACACATTAATGTAACAATATATACACATTTCCATGGATCGCCTACAATGACAAAAGCTTGTTCAAATAACTGGTTTGCCACATTGCAGTCAGTTACAGGATGTTATAGCACTTGTTGCCTTTCACAATATGACAACAAAAAAGTTGTACATTTATAAAAACAAAACAAGCAAGATCATAAAGATAAAGAAAAGGGGGTAAAAAAGGTCCAGTGGGAGCTCAAGGTGTTGCGTGTGTGTGCGCGCGCGAGTGTATGTGGTGCGGGAAAAACCACCCGCAGGTCACCTGGGTTTCCACAGACATGAGAGGTTCATTTTTCTTAAGGCTTCCGCCAAATGAACCACTTCCTGCCACAAGTGGGACACCTGACTGCTGAAGGAATGGGGGAAACCCCATCTCAAATCGTAAGCTGTACTCAAGCTATCTGGACTTCCTGTGTCAGGCAATCAAACATGTCCAAGCGTTACAGCCATTGCAATGGATGGCCTCTGACCAGTCAATTGGAGGTTTTTTGTTTTTTTTTTTTTTTTTTTAAATTTAAATATTACTGGTAATGCAGGACAAGTGGCCTCAGAAAAGAATCCCCTACATTGTGATGTGGAGAATGGCAGCCTTGACACTGACAGGTAACTAATACTTTGAGAATGAGGTCAGTGAGCACTGAAACCTCTGCTTGTTTGTGGGGTGGGGGCTTTACGAACAACCGCATGAACCAGATTTGCCTATTAGTCAAATCTGCAGGTCTCCTTTTAGACACAGGGATGCTGCCCCCCTCTGGGGAACCAAAGCTAATGCTAACACAGCACATGCTAACAGTACCCAGCGATAGTGCAATCCTCATCGTCACCATCCAAATTGATAGACAGCAGGAGTCAAATTTGCTGTGGTCTGAAATGCTAACCAAACAACCACCTGCAACCCAGACCACTTCAGGCAAAAACGTTACACCCAAAAAGATAAATGAAGAAATAGGGGATGAAATGCATCCTGGGAGTGTCTGATCACTTTGAGTCTCCATGTTCAGAGAACCTCACAGGACTCCACCAGGGTCTGTAACTGTTTGCATCTGCCAGGCAAACCTGGAGAGTGTGGGGAGGGAGGAAGGGCTGGGGCTGTGTGTTTTAAGTCTGTGTGAGAGACTGTATGTATGTGTGTGCACACAGCCATGATTGCTTGATGAGACTGACTGCTTGTTCATACCATTGTGTGTGTTTGTGTGTGCTTGTATGTGTCATGGTTCATGTTTGCGTGTGACTACATGCATGCTGGTAATCTTTTTGCCTTTGCAAGAAGGTATGTATGTATGTATGTATGTATGTATGTATGTATGTATGTATGTATGTGTGTGTCTATCAAGGTTTCTTTCAAACGTGCCCAAGGCTATGTGTGCGGTGAGCTAGCTAATTTAGTGTCTGTGTGTGTGTGTGTGTGTGTGTGTGTGTGTGTGTGTGTGTGTGTGTGTGTGTACGCGCGTTTTGCATGCGCTCACTCAGTTTCCCGTACGGGTGGGTGTACTGGGCTGGTTGAGCCCCATGGTTCTGCATAACCAGCCAGCAAAGTCCACCTCCTCCACCTCAGAGCGCTTGATGAAAGTGTGGTTCTGGGCAAGGAAACAAAGGAGAAAACACATGAGTGCTGCATGACACACACCTGGTGTTAAACACCTCAGCTCTACCTGTGGAAATGGGGATGCTTGAATGAACAATTATAGAGTAGCAGTTTGATACAGTGTGAACAGCATGGGACAGTAAGCACCCACCATCAGCATCTTCAGGTCAGCCCTCTCTGCAGGGTTCTTAATGAGGCTGGAAATACAACATTGACTCTGCTGTATTATTGCACAC
The DNA here is from genome assembly GCA_018136845.1 of Heterotis niloticus. Lineage (NCBI taxonomy): Eukaryota > Metazoa > Chordata > Actinopteri > Osteoglossiformes > Osteoglossidae > Heterotis > Heterotis niloticus. The sequence goes on along the minus strand of CM030898.1, from coordinate 21,047,937 downwards.
AAATACACAACCACTGAGATCAAAGAGAAGCTACTACACACTGACAAAACACATTTCATAAAATAAAAATTAAAAAAAAAAAAAAAAAAAAAAAAAAAACAAATGATAACAGCTCAGCCAATGCAGTTATCCTAATAAATAAAAGAAATAACAATATGATCCCAGAGTAAGGTGACAAAACTCACCATTTTGTCACAAAGTCATGGAAATCATTGGTGAAGACCCCATGAGGAAGTTTGGGCGGAGGCTGCAGAGAAGAGAGATGTAGGAACTGAGGTAGGGTCTGTGGGCGCAGGGGATCAAAGAGGGGGGTGAATGCAATGTCAGGTCTTACCTCATTGACAATGTAGTCAAGCAGTTCAAAGATGGCCATCGCAGGTCCATGTCCTGGAACACAAACAGAACACAAATGGAGACACAAACATACACGGCTGTAGATCAGACTCCTTTCTGACTGCCACTGTGGTTCCTCTTATTTACAGTGCCACCTGGTTACTGTGTTAATAGTGTGTTAGGCAATGCTAAATGAGTTGTGCTGGAAAACCGGCTACAAGATGATACTCACCACTGACTGGTCGTCCAGGGGGTCGAGGGCGTGGAGAGGTACTGAGGGTGCCACCCTCAGCCCCATCCAACACGGGTCGTCCGAAGATGGCCTCCAGCTCCTTGGCATCAGGTGGTGGGATTGGGTAGCGGCCAATGGCAAGCTCTACCAGTGACAGGCCCATGCTCCAGACGTCTGACTGCACTGAGTAATGTGTGCCCTGGAGTCTCTCTGGCTGTGGTGGTGGGCGAGCAGAGACAGGCCTCAATGTACCAGGACCCACTCAGAGGTGTGTGTGCGTGAGAAAAAGAGAGGGAGGGAAAGGACCACCTACCGACATGTATGAGCGAGTCCCCACAAAGGAGTTGGCCATGGAGTCGATGAGCTGGCCACTCACGCCGAAGTCACACAGCTTGATCTCCCCACGCGAGTTCACAAGGATGTTGGACGGCTTGACATCTGCAGGACAAGAAGGCAAGGAAGATTAGCAGGACCCAGGTCACATTCGTGCCAGGTCTCTGCACAAGCAGTTACTACCAAGCCCAGCTTTCTCCATTTACAGGCAAGGGGTAAAAAATTAAAAAATAAATTATGGAGTATCACTAGAGTCGACTACATCCAGGATCTCACAACCTGTTTGTGAGCAGAGACACAGTAGTGGACATCAGTGTGGCAGGCAGAGAAAGCGGGGCCAAAAGGGTGCTGCAGCCATGCAAACAACCGGGAGGCTATAATTACCATTTCCGCTAGGGTCTTCTATAGTTCTGGTGCCCTGGCTGTGCTTAAAAGACCAGGAATGGCCTCAGCACCATTGCAAAAACTACAGCTCCTAGCAGACTATTTGTGTGCATGTGCATATGGAATGAACACTGGAATGACACCGATGGACAAATTACCATGTGTCCAAATGGGGGCCTAATCTGATGGAGAGGCAAAGACTCATCATGCTTGTGAAATTTCCAAAATTTCAAACACTGAACATATCCTCCTTGAATGGGGGACTCTCACAGGGTTTAAATCCCACTTCCTGCTGGTTTCGTTCCAACTTGTTCCCCTGATTAGCCAGTCATTTTTTGAGCTGTTTGTGAAATGGCACAGTAAAGTGCCACAAAGTTTGAACATAGTACAACAGATAAATCCATGCTTAAACAAATCAGGTTGTAGCTAAAACACACAAATGTGCTTGCTCACCCTCACACAGTCCAACTGTCAAGTGAAGAAGCAATGAAAACATGACAAGCACAAGACAATGGCACCAGGGCAGGGAGTGCTGTACCTCTATGCATGATCTGATGCTTCTCCCGGAGATATGCCAACCCTCGAAGAACCTGTGAGACACAAAGGTTCAGAGAAGTGAAACAGCAGCTGAGGACACCCACTTTGCTGACAGGACTGCATATCACAGAGACAGTACATGGTCCATGGGTTGCACAGCCATACTCACAGCGATGCTGACTTTCCCGAGGATTTCCTCTGGGATTCTCCTGGCCTCTTTCAACACCTGATCCAGGGAACCCCCATCCTGAAGACAGCAGGCCCAAACAAACACAAAGCTGACTGATTCAATACAATAGGTCATACCTTACAGCTGTCAATTTCAGGAAATTTGTTGTTCGAAATTAATTAAATATTACACTGAAGGAATACTTTCAAACACTGAAGGAGAGGACTCAAAGGCAATGGCACTATATTATGGTGCCCCCTACTGGTCCCCCTCCACCTTACCATATGCTCCATGCAGATGCTGATCTCGCCATCACTGTAGAAGGCGCCGTAGAAGCCAACAATGTATGGAGAGTTGCACTCGTGCAGCACCTGGAGTTCACGGATAATCTGGTTCCGGATGGCCGGCTTAATCTCCAGGTGGATCAGCTATGGGTGGGGTCAAAGCACAGAGAGTCAGGCGGGATTTACAGGTGACCACTGGCGACATCACCCTCTCTATACAGCTCTGGCACAGATTAACCATTAGAGGAGAGACACACTCCCTTACCTTCCGAGCCATCACCAGCCCAGAGGGCTTGTGGCGAACCTTGTTAACAACGCCACCGTTTCCTGCACCCAGCTCACAGATGTGATGGAAATCATCATCCTTCAGCTCGCCCACCTGGGCTTTCTGGGTGAGGAAGGCCTCCAGGCGCTTCTTCTGCTGTTCATCCAGGTCCAGCTCATCCAGCTTCTTCTGCAGTGTGGCCAGGCTGGCTCTGTGGGACAGCCCCCCAAGAGCTTTACAGGCAGCAGAGAGGTACAGTGCTGTGCTTTGGAAATGAGTCATCGTCATCATCATTATCGGCTGCACAACACTCTGAATTCACACCACAACCTCGATTCTCCACTGACGTGTGAAACATGCAACACTTAGACCCAGCCAGCCTCAACAGGGCCTTTTCCTGCCATGCGTCCTGCCAAACTTGAACTGTGGGACCCACCCTGAGGAACGAGGCATAGAAAAGCCTTACGTAGATGAGTGTGTTGTGCAAACCCATCTTCTCATTCCACAGCATCCATTAAACCCTCCTAAGTGCAGTTAGGAAACAGCTCAGGTCTTTAGAAGGGATTTTTAAAGGTTCCCAACAAGACAGTTAGTTCCCTTCCAGCGAGACAGGACTAGTCCAGGGGGAAAAAAAGCATCTTTTGTAGACACAGCCAGGACTTGGGAGTCTGTCCAAAGTCACTTCTACACCAGCATTCAGTGGTTTGGTATTGTAAAAATCTGGAACACGGGTATAATAAATACACGGTCAGATATCTGTACTTGTTTTTATAAGCTCTGAACTACATTAATACTAAAGTAAAAAGACAAAATAAAAATATACTGTATCTCCACAAACAGCTTATTGGTGCTGAATGTTGATCAATTCATCCTATAAACATGTGAGATGTTCACCATCTCAGCACTGAGAAACAGCCAATATGAGCTGTAAACACCAAGCAAGTGTGTTCGACTAAAGTGGTCTGGCACTCATACTGTTTCGATGCTCTTTACTGCCATCTAGCAACCCGGAAGGTGAACCCCAGTTATGTTCAATGCTGCAAACATTTTTTGAGGTGAGATGAGTGAAAAAATGTGCAAAAAGAATAGTCAACTGAAGTTTTCCTTTCAAAATATTTTAACTGGACCATTTGTAAAAGAAAAATCTGGCATTGACACAAGCTGTATATCCAAAAACACACATCCATAAAATATTTTTAGGTATGTACAGAAAACAGACCTGTGACGTGCCACTTTGAGAATCACTATGCTTCCATTACTAATAATAATAATAATAATAATAATAGCAATGAGGAGGAGGAGAGGGCAATAGCTGTAATTACTGACTCGGACGAGGCGTCCAGACCCCCGGAGCTCAGCTGTCCGTCCCCAGAGGGCGCGATGTTCAGGGGACCAGGCCGCGGCTTCTTAGGCGCCATGGCGGACACGAGGGAGGGCGAACACCTGGGGCTCCTCTTCCTCGCAACTGACGGGGGAGACTCTTTCTTTAAAAAGTCTGCGGTTGAGGTGGACCTGGAATGGACACGGCTCAAGTGACGGCAGGCTCGGCTGCGGACCAACCGCGAACCTCTGTGGGCCACCTAGCCCTCACCTGTTGACAGGTATGCGCGCTTCTTCTGCCTCCCTCGGGCTGCGACTACTGGTGCCTCTTCCGCAGAGACCTGAGTCCCGGCTGCGGCGGGGGGTCAGCTAGCTCTCCGCTCCCGACGCCGCGGCCCAAGGGCGTCGCCACATTTCCTGCTGCTGTTGCTCCCGCGCAAAAAAATGAAGATGAAGTTAAAATAAAAGCAGGCGACACTGTCGGGGCCTCGGGTTCCTCCACAGGCGGCCCTGGGCAAGCGCTGCTCTCGGCGGAGCCACAGGAACCGGGGTTTCACACTACCGAAGTCGGCTCTCGCACCTCGACGGTGTCAGACCCTGGAAAGCGACGAGTCCGATGTCGCTACAGATGTCCCCAGGATGGGGGCAGGGGGCGCGGCTAAGGCCAGCTCTCCCGGCAGCGCTGCGGAGACTCACAGGGCCGGGACTCGGCTCCAGAGGTGGGGAAAAAAGCGGCGAACGTTGCGAGAAGTTGGTGGGTCTCGCGAGATCTGGCGCTTGGTCCAGGAAAAAGAAGATTTCGCGAGATCTGAAACTTCAGCCGGAAGAGACAAGGAGAATCGACAACATCTCGCGAGATTTCTGCATTGGCCGGTAAGCAAATTAATTGTGCCATTGCTCTTTATTCATAGTTAATAGTAAATTTTAGTCCACCGGTATTTATGCTTTTGCCAAACGTGATTAAAAAACTGAGCAAACACAGCACAATTTCCCGGATAAATTACCTCCATTTGATGTCTCCTGCAAATAGAAGTTTGACTCTTCAGTTCAAAATTTAAGATAATGAATGCATTAAGTTACTCATTGTGTGTAAAAAAAAAAACTATGCAAATGCATGCACAAGAGGTAGTTATTAAAACACTATGTATAAATGTAAAGGACTCAGTTCCAGTTGTTTCGTGTAACCCTTCAGTGTTACTCCCAAGATACCTTTGACATTACAAATGACCTAGAGGGTGACCTCTGCTTTAAACAACTACCACTGGTTGTGTATCTCATGGGATACCACTCCTGAATATTGATAAATTACAGACTATCTCCTTCCATTTATTTTCAGAAGCTTTTTCACCTGTTAAAAGGCTTGGAATTGTAAAATAGTATTTGTTATTTTAATATAAACATGTCAGCACATTTGAGGGACATCAAGCCCTTGTCCATCTCAGACTTAGGGAGAATAGAGTGAAAGCCCCCATATTCTTCTTGTGTACCTTCCCCTCACTGTTTCATGACTGAAACAAAAGGGAGACATTTGTATTTTGCTGTATAAACATAATTGCATTAACAACATTAAGTTTTAACAGCACAATGGTATTCATAGACAAGATTAATGTTCACAATGAGTCATATTTAGGTTTATTTAGGAAAGAACCTAAATACATAAATCAAAACTACCATACCCTAAAGAACTTTACTATGCATCTTAAGCATATTAATTATTTTCTCATTTTACGTTGCACAGTACAACTAGGAAGTCTGAACTAATTAAATGTAAGTTATACGACTTTGAGGAAACCTGTGCAGATCCTTTTAAATGTACTCTTTAGCAGCTCTTTGAAGAGAACCTTTCTGCATTTATCTCAGTAGGAAAATTCATTTGAAAGAAAAAAAAGTCACATTTATTTTCCTCATTCTTTAAAACAAAAGCAGCCAGATTCAGCCGGACTCAAAGGGAAACAAGCCATTACTTGTTTGTTGTCATGTTGGCGGCTGGGGGAACTATAATATCTCACTGGAATTGATCAGTCTCAACTAAAGGAGTAGAGACATCTTTCAGGAAGAAGTCTTGCCTAGTTGCTGAAGCAGTGAACACAAAACCATGTAAAACCAACACACGGCTCAGCTGGGAGTCGGGTGGTGGTGTTTAGTTTCCTACTGTGGTCACCTGTTTGCTCCACTGAGACTGATCACACAGGAACAGAAGCCCATCATAGACCACCCCTACTGCAGCACCAGTGCAACACTGTGTTTGGAGGGGGACTATACAGTAAAAATAACTTTTTCAAAGAAGAAAAATATCTCAAAAATATTATGTTACTGTGTTTCCTGAATCTGTGTAGAAGCCGTGGCAGCAGACAATCACAACATCGACCAGCAACTGTATTCAGACCAATGAATCGGCAGATAAATCAGTCAATTCAGAATCTGGTCTAAGCACCATTAAGTTATGTTCAATCTCAAATGATAATTTAATTTTTCCTTCTGTCTAATGTGTTGGTAGGTACACTTTTGATTCAATTAAAACAAAACAAATGTTTTAGAACAAACATCCCACAGGTTCCAATGTCACAGCTGGTCAGGGAGCTTGCGGCAAGCAACCGCTTTATCAGCAAGACTACCTGAGCCCAAAGCAAGAGGCCACTGATCAGAGCTCTCCATCCTTCAGCACTGTTGCAGCCACAGCCAAAATCATACACCAAGCAGGGCCTGCAAGTGACTGACCACCAGTCAGGAGTCCCCAGGAATGCTGTCCCTGCCCGTCTCCACAGACCCTGCCAAGACAGCAATGAAGGACTCCTACTTAATGCACTAAAATGGAAAGGCATTCAAAGCTATGACAGCTGAAGTGGCTCTTCTCATCCCCCATCTTCTCTGCCACCCTGCAAATTATTGCATTGGAGGAAGGAGGTGGAAAAAAAAGTGCCCTACATGACTGGTACCAATCAGACAGCCATTACTTTCTGACTCCTCATGCAATTTCCAATTTTGGCACCAAACAAAACTGAGGTGACTTGCAGTGGTCGAAATGTCAGTGACTGTTTAAAGCTCCACCCCCTTGTTTCCCATCAAATACAGAACAGACGGGCAGGAAAGATGGTGAGTCGGTCCATTGATCTGTTCACACCAACCCAGCTATAACGAAAGCTCATTTTATCCACTTTTCAGAAAAAAAGATTATATACAGAAGAAAGCGCCTTTACAATGTTTACCCACAAAACCGACTGCGATGAGCAAACAGAAGGTCTCCATGGCGCCACGCTTTCTGTGTGAACTGAGGTAGGTCGCCTGCTGTACGCACACAGGACCGAAACCGCAAAGTACAGTTTCACTGCAATTGCAAATATTTATTAAACATGAACACAAGCACTGCTATTTCTGTCTTATGTGTTTTTTTTTTCTTCAAACTTTGTTACCAATATCTATAAATAACACTGCAACCGAAGTGCAGATGGGGGGGGGGGGGCTTGTGTTTTCAGTTTTATAAACCAGCCGTTCATAGCTCATGGGTCCAAAGCCTCCCCTCCTCTCTGTCGAAGATCCTTTCCGTCCTTTTGTTTGCCTTGTAAGCTACAGATGGTGTTGAGCATTCAAATATGCCAAAGCCCTCCTCACTTCAAGGGTACAGTAGATGTAATGCCAATGCACAAAAAAAAAAGAGAAAAAGGGACTGACAAGATGCTGAGGTACAGTCAGGGAGGGGGCCATATGGTTATCCAATGGCTAGGGGAGGTGGGCCAGGGGGTGGTGCCAATGGACCTGGGGTAGTTTTACTATTGTATTTTTTTTTATTATTTTTTTTTGCAGTGACGACTTGAAGAAGCCTGACAGGCTGACAGGGCATGTATGTGCATGTGTTTCAGTGCTGCTCAATAGCAGGGGGCATGGTGGGGGATGGGGTGGGGTGATGCATAGGAACCAACAGCTGTTCCTCCCCAGTCATGGCCCCAAACGTAAATCGCAACCCTCCCCCACCACTGCCTGCACCCCACCTCTCCGCCTTCCAGTCAATGGGTTCCAGCAGTCAGTATGCGGTGACCAGGTCCTTGTCGTAGCCATATCGGCCCTTTTTAGGAGGGGGGCTGTCCTGGCTGTCCTCTGTGTCGTCGCTGTCTCCTGCCCCAGCACCACCCTCCTCCTCCTCAGAGGACGAGTCCAAAGTAAGGTCCACCACAGCACCACCACCAGCTCCAATCCCACCTCCAGTTACAGCTGGTGCTGGTCCAGACCCTGAGCTCCCCAAGGGTGGCACGCCAGTCTTCCCAGCCTGGGTGAAGCTGCTGTGTGCTGGGGAGTGCCCATTGGCCTCCAGGGAGCCTTGTCGAGGAAGACAAAGACTCATTCAGTATTTCTTATACTAACCAATAGTCCAGCTAATCACTACACTGAAACGATACCATCCCTGTCAACAGTTTCACACATAGTAATTTCTGCACAATCAGCTGTTACCCATGTCCAGCAGGGGACACTCTGGTGTACTGTTGCACTCTTTCTCCTTTTCATCCCGGATGGGTCTCCAGGAGCCGTCAGCCAAGTACTCGATTTCTTCAACGTCCTCGGTCTCTTTAAGGATTTCAGACAGCAACCTGGAGGAAGAAAAAAAAAAGCAACCTAAAGGACAGCCCCCATCTCCACTTTTTTGCCTGATCCCAGTGCTCTGCTAGGCAACACCCCCCTGGGTCAATCAGGAACATCAATGGCAAGAAAACATGGAAAAAGAGCACACTCCAGCATCTAATCTGATGTTGTGAGAGCACTGCTTGTCAACCTCATAACTTGACTGAGGCAAAAGCAGGCTTCATTAGTTCAGTTAACACCGAGTGACCACTGGACAACGGTATCAAATATAAAAAAAAAAATAATGAAAATAGCAATTAAGAAAACAATCAGATGAACTGCTCTGCTTGCCAGCAAGAAACACCTGGAGGTCCATCTGCCCTGTTTGACAAGAACAAGCTCAGAAGCCAATCAGCAGGATGGAGGGTGACATACCCATCAATAGTGAGCAGCTCAAAGGGGGCAGGCTTGTCACAGACAGGGCACGTCCAGGTGGGCTTCTTTTCGTTCATCTGCAGGAAGAAGACTGCATCGAAGCACTGCAGGTGAGCACAGGTGAGCACACGGCACGGCACACCCAGGCGCATCTTCACCAGCTGTGGGATGGAGGGTGAGAGGGGCATGTGTCAGCATCTGTGACATGTTCCATGGCCTGGATTGAAGTGGAAAAGTACAAAGGGGACATTCACCGGGCAGATGAGTGATACTCGCAGACCTGTTGTGGCTATCTCGCTCTCAGGGTCAAAGCGCAGTTTGTCCTGGACTGGACAGAAGCAGAAACCTTTCAGCTTCAACCATGTAACAATAACCTTGAATGTGTTTAATATTCTTAAACAGAGAAGAAGGGCAGGGAAAGAGAAGACCGGGTAAAATGAAGAAGGGTGAAGCCAGGAGGGGCTACAAAGCGCAAGGGCAAGATGGGGAATACTTACTGCGCTCTCGGCAGCGCTCTGCGCTCTCCACAGAGCAGTGTTTAAGCTGGTTGAAGAGTTCAGCTGACGTGAAGACCCGAACCAGGTAGAGGGCTAAACAGTACCGCTGCACAGATGGAGACAATAACATTATCTTCTGATATCATCATTATTAAAAGATTAAACCCAGCTAAGTCATGGATAAAAATGTCTACATCTGGAGGACTGGCACCCACTTAGGAGTGCAAGTTTCCTGTCTTGCACCATAACACCAGGGGGGCAGGTTCAGGCAGAACCACCACCAGCATGAGTTTCTTTCAGAGCATAACACGGTCACGTGCTCTTTCTGAATGCTGTTGTTTGAGTCTGGTTCTAATTCCTAATTGAGACACTAGTTCCACTCTTTGCGCATCAAATGTGCCTGCACTAAAACATGCACAACAGTGTGTAACTCCTAAAACCCATGTCTTCAGGATATTGTAAGGTTCTCATTTGACTGGCTATGATGACCAGCACCAGACCAGTTACTGATTTTTTTTTTTATATAACTCAGGAACTAACAGGTACTATGGATTAATTTAGCTTTTTAATTTTTAAGGCTGATTTTTAATGACATCTGTCATTAAGCCTCGTGAACTTAGTTTGACCAATCTGGCTCCAATATGACGGAATGAGTTTGCTCTGTCCGTCACAATTGTTGAATCCTTCAGTCCATTCAAGCAGGGTCTCAAAACTTTCACAACCATTTCTCTCCTTGATTTCCTGACTGCTCCATAAATTTGCATCGTAACACCTGTAACCATGATCCTACATCCAACTCAGTGTTAAGGGGGTGTTCTCATATAGAACTGTACTGTGTGCTGTATAGAACCAAAACTGATCATCTGTTTGTAAACTTTTGTTGTTGTTGCACATTTGTTTATTGAACACTGTATGTCACGTTTGGGAGGTCAGACCACAACACTGTTTTCCTTGTGCCGGCTTACGAACAAAAGTCTCATTTTGAAGCTCCGGCCACAAGGGGGGAGGTAAAGCGTTGGTCTGTCCAATCAGAAGCCGTGCTACAGGACACGCTCAATGACGTCGATTGGGACATGTTCAGGACAAGCTCGGACAACATCAACGAGTTCGCGGAGGTAGTGGTCAGCTTTGTTAGCGTGCTGGAAGACAACATTGCCCCCACGGAAACAATTAAGAGCTTTGCCAACCAAAAACCGTGGGTTGATGGAACCATCCGCAAGGCAGTGAATGCGCGTACTGCTGCATACAATGCGGGAGTCACCACCGGCGACATGAGCACTTATAAAGCAGCTTCATATGGTGTATGGACTGAGAGACTTGGGACTGAACAGCCACCTGTGTGCCTGGGTTCTCAGTTTTCTCACAGGCAGATCACAGGTGGTGAGAGTTGGCAGTTGCACTTCCAGCATTATCAGTCTTAACACAGGAGCTCCAAAAGGTTGTGTACTTAGCCCTCTGCTCTAAGCCCTCTACACTCACGATTGTATGGCCACGCACGCTTCCAACTCCATCATCAAATTTGCTAATGATATGGTGGTGCTGGGCCTCATCTCCAATAACAATGAGACAGCATACATGAAGGAGATGGAGAACTTGGCATCATGGTGCTAGGAGAACTGCCTCCAACTGAATTTCAGCAAAACTAAAGAGCTGGTGGTGGACTTTGGTAGGCTACAGCAGCGGTCCTACACCCCCTTTAAAATCAACGGACTGCAGTCGAGAGGGTGAGCAGCTTCAAATATCTGGGCATTCATGTCACTTGAGGATTTGACATGGACTACGCATCCAAGCTCAAGCCAGTAAAGCAAAGCAGCGTCTTTACCACCTCAGACAGCTGAGGAAGCTTCGGGTCTCTCCGGTGATTCTTAAAAAGTTCTACTCTGGTGCTGTACAATCTGTCCTGACTCAGAACATCGCCTCCTGGTTTGGGAATAGCTGTGCTCGCGACATCAAAGCACTGCAGAGAGTGATCCGGGCGGCAGAACGCTACACCAGATCTACAAGACATCTACACTAGGAGATGCAGGACCAGAGCAACTAGGATCATCAGCGACCTGTCTTATCCCAGCAACCATCTGTTCGACCTGCTGAAATCAGGCGAACATTTCAGAAGTATTATGGCCAGAACAGAGAGGCTCAGGAGGAGCTTCTATCCACAGGTCATAAGACTTCTGAACCCAGACATGCCATCACAATCCTCACAAACCAGGGTCTACAATATCCATTGACTACTCCCCTCTCTGTCACTGTCCCTACAATGCACCTTAAAGTTTTATTTATTTGTTTTATTTATTTACTTACTTTTTAATCTATTTGTTGTTTGTTACTTGTCTTCTTGGTGTTTGGTTGTTTGTTTTTACTCGTTGTAAATTTTTGGAATGGAACCACACAGTCTCCTGTTGAATCAGGGCACATTTCACTACATGGTATACTCGGTAACCATGTACGTGACAAATAAACTCTTTTGACTTTGACGTAGGAAAAATGTGTCTGATAACATAAATGACCGAATAGTCTAGTACAAAACTGATGGAAAATTTTCATTTCTACCAAAATCATTTTCATTATCATACCCAGTAAGTTTTACCATGTATTCACAAAGTTTCTTCCTTCTCACAGCAAGAAAAAATAATTCTCAGGAATTATTGCAAAATATCCTGAGATTTTACAAACAAATCAATGACATCAGGAGACCATCTGGATCTGCGCACATCTGCTACAAGGTGGATAACAAAGAATGGTCTTGTGATACTTTACATTTACCAAAAGTCACCTATAAGCAATGGCTAATGATTTTCATGTTTTCTGAAAGGAAACTGGTAGCGTTATGTTTTTCATCATCATCATGACCGCAGAACCCGTATTCCACTTGCTACTCCAACACATTTGCAAACTGGAAATTGAAAAGTAAACCAAAAATTCACAAAATAAGGACTGCTATGTGGCTGAAGTTTGAGTCCATGCTCTCATTGGCACAACAGCCCTTACAACGGTCTGGATATGTGTCAAGAGGATCCACACCTTGGCTAATGGTTCAGGGAGAACATAATGATGCCAGTGGAGATAAGGAAGGTGCTGCAGAGGATTAGGGCTAGTCTGTGCAGCCAAGGCTTTAAAAAAAAAAAACACTACTGGACATGATTCATAGTTTGTAAGGGATGTAAGCAGAATCTTTTGCTGTAGCTGCACAAACAGCAGAAATGATAAAATATTGTACTCAGGTAAGGTGGAGGACAAATGAATACCTTCCCAAAGTTTCCCCAGGTGACCGTGATGCGATTGGGGCCGGTGGAGAGGTTCAACCAGGGGGTGATGTTGACAGGGCGACAAGGTCGTCTGGGCTCTACACCTGGCTTATTGGAGGGGTAGTAACCCTGCATTGTTAAAGCACACAATAATTAAATCAGCATATCCTGGCTGCATTGGTAAAGTATACTAAGCACAACTGGGGAGAGTGCTACAAAACAGGGGTTCGTTCTCATCACCTACCGGTACATGACAGTAGGACCCGTTCACCTTCACAGCAATGTTGGGGGGGTACTGGTCTTCCTGAACCCCAATTGTGTCTGCATAACAGATTCTGAAAACAAAAAAAATCTTAAACTATGAAATCAATTCCTGACTTTATTATTACAGCCTTTCGGCAAATGTCTTCATGCATGCCAACTTTCAACTCCTGAAAAGATGTCTATCAGGGAAATTTTAATTTAAAAAAAATAAATAAATAAACTAGGCTAAATACTCCCAGCCCTGGCACAGCAACTCTACCCCACAAGGGTGACTCAGTAAAACCCTTACTACAATAGACTTATTGTGTCACTGTGAACTTTGCAAACTAGTCAAAGGTTTTCTTCTGTGCTCCTAAGATCATGGCTCAGCAGCCACTGTGGATGACTATTTGGTTTTGATATGGGACACTGTATCCTCAGCTTTCCTTGCTGACAGCACTGTAAATATGTTTCACCATAGTACATTTCTGCACCTGGTCTAATATAGAACACAAACATAGCTGGATCTGAAATAAGAAGCACCTTTTTCTTCTTCACCTAACTGGTGACTGATAGCCTGCTCACCTGAGCACCACCTGAATAGACTTCATTCCTGGACGAATCTCTCTGAAGAAAGAAAAAACAGGCAATTATGAGCCACCAACCATTTTTGTTATTAATGTTGTTATAGTCCTCATTCTGTTCACATCTTGCCACTACTTGTACCATGCACTCTAGCCCACCCCCATGACGGTGAGTGGTCTTTGTGTCGATTTTTATGCATCTCCACTGCTTATGTCCATTCTTGGCCCACACTCTCCCCACTGTTGCAGCTGCTCCTGCACACAACTTGCAGTCATGCACTCTCATACACATTTCTCTCTCACTTGTACAAAGCACATTGCAGTACCTTTTCTTTCCTATTTTTCACATGCATCTCACATTTTTTTAAATCTTGGTTTTATTTATGTATATTCCACTAGATTGCAGTGATGCTCAGGAAGACTAGGACAAATTGGCCGGAGGAGCTCACTGTAGACAAATATTTCCTGAAGAGAAGCAGCAGCAGAACTCCCATGTTACTATCATTCAGCTCCATCTTACATAAATAGCAAACAACATAATGGGATGCAGATGAGAAGATTCCTAATAAAAGTTCTTTACTGTTCTATTTTGCATTTTCACCCGTCTCATAAGTGTCACGAGGACCGGAGGGTATGTTTATATTTTTTTTCACGGATTGGTGGAATCAGTAGCTACAACACAGTTCAATACATTTGCCATGCAATGGTTAATACAATATACACTGCCCGGCCAAAAAAAGTCACACACTCCCAATATTTTGTTGGGTCGCCTTTAGCTTTCATTATGGTATGCAATCGCCATGGCATTGTTTCGATAGGCTTATGCAATGTCACAACATTTATTTCCGTCCAGAGTTGCATTAAATTTTTGCCAATATCTTGTATTGATGATGGGAAAGTCGGACCACTGCGTAAAGTCTTCTCCAGCACATCCCAAAGATTCTCAATGGGGTTAAGGTCTGGACTCTGGTGGTGACCAATCCATGTGTGAAAATGATGTCTCATGCTCCCTGAACCACTCTTTTACAATTTGAGCCCAATGAATCCTGGCATTGTCATCTTGGAATATGTCCATGCCATCAGGGAAGGAAAAAAAAAATCCATTAATGCATGGAAAAACCTGGTCATTCAGTATATTCAGGTAGTCAGCTCACCTCATTTTTTGGGCACCTAATGTTGCTGAACTTAGACCTGACCAACTGAAGTATCCCCATATCATAACACTAAGTTAAATCCAGGTGGTGACTTTTTTTCCCCCCCCCCAGGCAGTGTACTTGGCAGCAGCAATACCAGTCACCTTACGCACTTAAGACATGAAACGGTGTATAATATGATATTAATGACTATGAGTGAGATTCTGAAAAATGTTTATTTGAACAAATTTACATAAAGTATAGCTTTGATGGCTTCACCGTCTTGTTGGAAAGAGTTTCTGTACACAGTACACATACTAGATATGGTACGTAAAACATCCGTCAGAACAAAATCATACACGATGAAGCTTACTTTTAACTGAAACTTGGTTTGCTTTTTAAGTTTTGCAGATCCTATGTTACCTTCCTTCTTCCTTTTACATAAATAGCCTGCCAAAAAAAAATGATGTGATCTTTTGCACACAAGACAAAAACAAGTTGGTTACTATTAGTTTATATTGTGCCTGCTCTGCATCTATGAATGGGAACTAATGAAATTAACCCAATGAATGCAAAACATTCCTTTTATCAATAAATGTTTGACATTCTATGTATCAGATAAGCATACATTTTTCTATGGTGCCCACAGAAATATTTAGACTATTAATTTATATATTTGTTTCCATCGCCCAGCAAAGTAACGTTGGTGGCTCGGTTGTGAAAATCTCTGTTCTATGCAAAATGCAATGTTTTAATTACCTTCTTCAGTACCTTTTCTGTTAGCATTCCACTTTCAAGGCACATTTTCTAAACACTGCCCAGGGTGTTACTGTATATACTGTATTTCAGACCTGCAACACGTTCCAAAAAAAAAAAAAAGTTGGGACGGTAAAGCATTTACCACTTTGTAATATTGCCATTCCTTCTGACAACACTTAAAATACGGTTTGGCACTAAGGATACCAAGCAATGAAGCGTTTCAGGTGTTATTTTGTCCCATTCTTCCTACAAACACGTCTTAAGGTGTGCAACAGTACGGGGTCGCCGTTGTCGCATTTTTCATTTTAAAATTCTCCACACATTCTCTACTAGGGACAGGTCAGGACTACAGGCAGACCAATCCTGTACCCGTACCTTTTTCTTCTGCAGCCATCTCTTTGTAATGTGTGCAGAATATGGTTTTGAACTGTCTTGTTGAAAAATGCATGGACATCCCTGGAAAAGATGTTGTCTTGAAGGCAGCATATATTGCTCTAAAAATCTCAGTGTACTTTTCTGCATTAATGCCACCGTCACAGAAGTGTAAATTACCTTTCCAAGGGCACTGACAACTCCATACCATGACAGACCCTGGCTATTGGACTTGTTGCTGATAACAGTCTGGATGGTCCTTTTCGTCTTTGGTCCGGAGCACATGGTGTCCATTTCTTCCCAAATTGATCTGGAATACTGTTTCATCTGACCACAGTACATGTTTCCACTGTGTGTTGGTCCACCCCAGATGCCTCCGAGCCCAGAGAAGTCGATGCCGCTTCTGGACATGGTTAACATAAGGCTTCTTTTTTGCACAGTAAAGTTTTAAGTGGCATTTGTGAATGTAACTCTGTATTGTAGTGCTTGACAAAGGTTTGCCAAAGTAATCCCTTGCCCATGTGCTTATATCAGCTATTGATGAATGACAGTTCTTGATGCAGTGCCATCTGAGGCATTGGAGATCACAGGCATTCAGCTTAGGCTTGTGCCCTTCCCCTTTACGCACTGAAATTCCTCCAGATTCCTTGAATCGTTTAATGACATTATGCACTATAGAGGGAGAAATATGCAAATTCCTTCCAATCTTTCTTTGAGGAACAGCTTTTAAACATTACAATAATTTTCTTCCACAATTGTTGACAAACTGGAGACCCTCTGCCCATCTTTGCACCTCAAAGACTCAGCCTTTCATGGATACTGCTTTTGTACCAAATCATTAGTATAATCACCTCTTTGAAATCACATTAATTTTTTTTACCTCATTACTAGCACTAAATTGCCCCCATCCCAACTTTTTTTGAAATGTGTTGCAGGCCTGAAATGTAGGAATGGATGTATATTAACAAATAAAATATTAGCTGACCAGACAAAACACAAAATATCTTGGGTTCATACTGTCTGCAATGAAATAAAAGTCAAAGTAAATGTAAGAATCGCTGCTTTTTTTTCCTTTTTTTTTTTTAAAATTTGCATTTCCTATATTGTCCCAATTTTTTCCAATTTGGGGTTGTATATATGTTAAACCAAATATGCGGATGAGCCGATCCGTTGTGGCGACCCCTAACGGGAGCAGCCGAAAGTCGGTTTATATATGTTTACATATAGATCATCATTACTAAAAAAAAAAAAAAAAAATACTTTTCTTGACGTGAATACATTTGTATCCAATTATTTGTAATTATATGTGTACCTATATTAACCTATATTAAGTTAGAAGCCAAAAGAATACCATATAGCATAATTCCTGCCCTACTTACTGTCACCTATGCTACATAAACAAGTCTCTCCTTGCAGTGAAACTGTCTTCCAAGATTGAAATTCCTTTCTCTTGGGGTTCACTGGTAGAACAGCCCCACATTCTACTCAACTTCCTGCCTTGTGTCTTTGTGAGGCAGTCAGGACAGGTTGGCACCTGAGCATTACCTGCAGCTCCGGATCTGGTCCACCTGGCTGGGAGTCAACTCGAAGGAGCATGGACTGTCCTGCAGTTTTTCACTGTTCTGGGCAACTGCATGAAGGAATATAATGAGCAGCAGGAGCTGGAATCAGACAGAACTCACACACATGCACACCAGCCTATTTCACAACAAGGGCCAGAGAAAACACACAACTGACAATCTTGGCACCATTACAGACACCTAATATCTACACACACACAAACCGTTCAGACTGCTAGTACTGTGAGCACATGGCTGAAATATTAGAGAACACAAAACCCCACGTGGGCAACACATTTGAGATGACATTGCTTACTCAGCTCTGTAGGGGGCATCAGTGTTTCCAGGGTTTGATAGAAGGGGAGATGGGCCAGCTTCACTTCAGGCGCCGAGCTGGACGTCGGCTTGGGCAGCCCATTGAGGTAGTCTGTGCCGTGCACACTGGGGACGGTTGGAGAGCTGTGGGCAGAGTACACCTGCTGGACAGCCTCAGGGCGCCGCTGCGTTGCCCAGCTGGCCGCTTTAGGGAAACGCGATTCGTACAACTGTCGGATAGTTTTCAGCAGCTCCGGACTGTACTCCGTCTGTACCAAGCGCAGCGCTCGGCCAACCAGGTCCTGCTTCAGACCACTCCTGCTGCGGCCCATGGAGGTGAGCAGCGTTTGCAGGTCCAGCACCCGGAAACTCTTCACCATGTTCTGTAGCAGCAAAGGGAGCAGGAAAACAGGTGAAATGAAGAAAAGAGGGTTCACGCAGACACTTCAACAAACAGACCTCTGCACAATATGACATTTTTAACACAACTGTGGAAACACATACTCTGGACCCCCTGCAGAGTAGCTCAATAACCTAAACAGAACTGAAAAGGGGGCTCCGTGCACGTGGGAATAGAGCACCAAGGTACACATCATCATCACCATCACCAATATCGTGCTCCAGACTGCTCCTATTGCTGCCGTCACTGGACATACTGGGATGGGAGGGGTCCGTGTTGTCCAAGCTCTTTACACACCCTCCACACACAAACATCGTAGGTTTCAAAAACCCAGACGCAACATGAGGCTGTTTCCTGCAAGACCCAAGCTTAAGAGAGCCATCAGTTACTCCCCCATCATTCATTGCTCGCCTAGCTAGCCTAGCCTGTCCCATCTACTGCCACCCTTACGGCTAGCATTAGCAATAGCTAGCCTGTTTCTCCTAACAACAACAGCAACGTGCTTCCCACACCCCGGTCCCCAGAACAAATTCGACCCCTGCCCAATGCGCAGCATTCTTCGCCAGCCGTACAGCCGCTCGCCCCACCACGTCCCTTCGCCCCGCCGAACGAGGCTCAACTTGCCATCGCTTCCACCAGCTCGGCCGCCATCTTCACGCAGCAGCCCCGCGAGAGTCAAGGGCGCAAGAACCGCGCTGAGAACCAATGAGAGGCGGCTGGGCCACGTGCGGGTGCGCCAGACCAGCAAATCAGCGTTGGCCAGAGTCACGTGACATGCAAAAATATACAAAAGAAGGGCGGGATGCTGCTTTTAAAGTGACAGCGCGCCTAAAAAATCGTTGCCACTACGAGGCAGGCTTTCTCTGAGCCACTAGGCCCTTGGCCCCAGTACAAAAGCTGCGGGCCCAGTGAGCCAGATGCGTGCTTTCTGAGTTTGATATCGGGAGCAAAATTGTAGCTGCTTGCTCACAAGTGTCTGGTGACCGAATACTCGCTGATGCTGGTGCGGTGTCTCCGCAGAGAAGGCATGCGCCTCATCAACTCCCATCCTTGTGGACTAATCCATTCCTGAGCTTTTTTCCAACCAAAGAAGACTTCGGAACGGATTGCCTACTTTGTCTAACATACTATCTTTCACATTAAAACAGCTTTAATTTCATACTTGGTCGGGGGCTGACTTCATTCAAAACTTATAAGAATTATAAAGTTTTAACTATTTTTTTAAATTATTTGAACCAATAACCTCTGCCATCTCTTAGAAGCCATAAGGCAACATTCCCAATATTCCATGCCTGGTTTTACGTATGGTATTCTTTTGTATGATATATTTGTGCTGCTACCGTTTTTGGGTCAGCTATTTAATAAAACACTTCATAAATAAACTTAATGACATTTAAGTCGTTTAATGATTTCATTTACTGGGAAGCATTTATAGTAAATAAAATTTTAATTTTCAGTAGAGAACATACAGTTCTTGTCATACTGCACAATTCCAATAAAACATAAATACAAATGTTTGCATGTTAAATGTGTCGCCTTTGCTTTATACCTATAGTCTAATAAATGTTAATTTCCTTAATTATGTATTTTCAATGTTTTAAATGCAATGAAATGGTTTGTATAGTGATTTATAGCAAACAGTATTCATTTTAGCTGTATAAAAATCAAAGTGAGTGAGATGAATGTGCAGTAGGTCCTGCAGTTGCCAATAGTAAACCATTAGCTGTTTTTTGTTGGTTTACTGTCTCGTGTTCACTATGTTTTTACACATTTGTGCAGTATCTCCATTTTAATTCCAAAGTAGCATGCAATTCAGCAAAATACTGTCAAAAAAGGTATAAGGCTTGAGAAAAAAAAGAATGATAGGGGTACCCTGGACTTTTTGATATTCTTGGAGTGGATCTATCTGTAAATCAAAGTCAAAGGTGAAGTGCGCCTCTAAGAGACCTCAGTGCAAACAGAGTGGAAGTGAAGATTAAGGACAGGGGTCACAAGAGACCACTGAGATGTTGCTGAAGAACAGACTTTTTCCAACTTGTAGACAGTTATGAGCAGTTTCACTTTATCCTGCAGATTATAGCAAAATAACACTCTGGTCTCTGTTGTCAAAGAAATCAAATCCATCATTCTCATCCATATCAACATGCAAAACTGCAGAAATACAATCTTCCTCTGTTGCACAAATATCAATTTGGATCCATCACCCTGCCAAATGTTCAAAAAGCTTTAATTCTGTCCATTTATTCATTTGTTTTGATTGGAGAGAACATAAAACTATGAATGGAATCAGTAAGAACAAAGAGTTCCTCCTTTTTATAATTAAATGTTACAATTTTTTATGGTATGATATTCACTGTTACCACAATGCAAGGCTAAACAATGCATAATTGTCGAGCTTTAGAGCAGTACATCCATCATGGAGAAAGCATGATCATAGTTAAGCTCTTTTCAAAATGCTATAAATAATACATGAATAAAAGAGTGAATTAATAAAAGTGTGATTCGAGTGCTGACCTCTCACCTTTCACTCCCCCCACACTGAAAGGGAGAAATCCCCCTGCCAGTTGATTGATTTGCAGCGAGATCCGGCACTCAATAGCAAGAGGAGATGCAGCTTTGCACCTGCTGTACTGCAGCCCTGCAGGGAAACTGCACACGTTGAAAAAAAAATAGGATGCATTTGTATACCATGTGTTCTCTCCATCACATCATTGTTTTACTGTCAACCAGATTACGTTATAGAGTAACTGCTGGTAAAAACAAGTCAAAATTTGACTTCTGAGATTGAAAGGCCTATTATATGTTGTATTTTCATATATTTATACTTTTGTGAGAAAGAGAAAAGTGCAGTTTGTGCAGTTCGTGTCTGAATGGCAGAAGTGTGTAGTCATGGCCAAAAGTTTTAAGAATGGCACAAATACTGGTTTTCACAAAGTTTGCCGCTTCAATGTTTTTAGATCTTTTTGTCAGTTGTTTCTGTGGTGTATTAAAGTATGATTACAAGCATTTCATAAGTTTCAAAGGCTTTTATTGACAATTACATCAAGTTTATGCAAAGAGTCAATATTTGCAGTGTTGGCCCTTCTTTTTCAAGACCTCTGCAATTCACCCTGGCATGCTGTCAATCAACTTCTGGGCCAAATCCTGACTGATGGCAACCCATTCTTTCATAATCAATGCTTGGAGTTTGTCAGAATTTGTGGGTTTGTTTGTCCACCCACCTCTTGAGGATTGACCACAAGTTCTCAATTGGATTAAGGTCTGGGGAGTTTCCTGGCCATGGACCCAAAATTTCAATGTTTTGTTCCCCAAGCCACTTTGTTATCACTTTGGCCTTATGGCACGGTGCTCCATCATGCTGGAAAAGGCATCGTTCTTCAAACTGTTCTTGGATGGTTGGAAGAAGTTGCTGTTGGAGGATGTTTTGGTACCATTCTTTATTCATGGCTGTGTTCTTAGGCAAAATTGTGAGAGAGCCCACTCCCTTGGATGAGAAGCAGCCCCACACATGAATGGTCTCGGGATGCTTTACTGTTGGCATGAGACAGGACTGATGGTAGCGCTCACCTTTTCTTCTCCGGACAATCATTTTGCCAGATGCCCCAAACATTCAGAAAGGGGCTTCATCAGAGAAAACGACTTTACCCCAGTCCTCATCAGTCCAATCCCTGTACTTTTTGCAGAATATCAGCCTGTCCCTGATGTTTTTCTTGGAGAGAAGTGGCTTCTTTGCTGCCCTTCTTGACACCAGGCCATCCTCCAAAAGTCTTCGCCTCACTGTGCATACAGATGCACTCACACCTGCCTGCTGCCATTCCTGAGCAAGCTCTGCACTGGTGGCACCCCGATCCCACAGCTGAATCATCTTTAGGAGACGGTCCTGGCGCTTGCTGGACTTTCTTGGGTGCCCTGAAGCCTTCTTCACAACAATTGAACCTCTCTCCTTGAAGTTCTTGATGATCCGATAAATGGTTGATTTAGGTGCAGTCTTAGTAGCAGCAATATCCTTGCCTGTGAAGCCCTTTTTATGCACCGCAATGATGACTGCACGTATTTCCTTGCAGGTAACCATGGTCAACAGAGGAAGAACAATGATGTCAAGCATCAGCCTCCTTTTAAAGCATCCGGTCTGCTATTCTATCTCAGTCAGAATGATCTCCAGCCTTGTGCTCGTCAACACTCTCACCTGTGTTCACGAGAAGATTACTGAAATGATCTCAGCAGGTCCTTTTGTGGCAGGGCTGAAATGCAGTGGAAATGGGTTTTTTGGGATTAAGTTCATTTTCATGGCAAAGAAGGACTTTGCAATTCATCTGATCACTCTTCATAACATTCTGGAGTATATGCAAATTGCCATCATAAAAACTGAAGCAGCAAACTTTGTGAAAACCAGTATTTGTGCCATTCTTAAAACTTTTGGCCATGACTGTAGTACCCAGGATATCCACCAGATTACCAGATCTCACAGATGATTTCTGTGCAATTTAGGCCCTCCGAGAACACTCAAAACCTCATGCAAGAAGACTGGCACCAATGCTTTAGAATTTAAGTACAAAACCGAGATGGACAGATGACGTGATGAGCACCCTGAGCCTCCCCTGTCATCTGTGTTACTTAAGGAGGTCCATCTGTTGGCTTGAACTCCAGCCACACCCTGTTGTTCACCTGAGATTTCTCTATAATCTGACTTTTCGAGGGTTATAATGAGATCCGTCACTTAGCCGAATATAAGTGGGTTGCCCAGGTCAGTGTTGTCTTCAAATAGCATCCTAGGAAACAATAGAAGCAGCTGTAGTACTGCACTGAGAGGCTTGGGACGTAGTATAAAAGAATTGACAAACATTAAATCCTCTATGTACTGGGATTTTTTTAGTTGTTAAAGTGCTCATTTTCTCAGATTTTGCTTTCTAGAATTTGTTTTCCTGGCCATTTGAACCATATTTTCCATCCACTAGGGGGTGCTGTGGTCCAGGATAATGCACGCAAAGCAGATGGAGAGGAAAGGTTATCGCGGAGCCAGTCAGGCCAGTGGGGTTGCCATGGTTACCAATTTTTGGCCAGTGCTGTGGTGATCACTGCTGGCTCCTGTTTGTGACCTTTGACCTGCGTGGCCACAGCTGGGATCAGGGGTCAGTGGTGACCAGAGGGCATAAAGACTACTTGGTTGATTGGTTCTCAGACATTCTCATTGCCCTTTCACCTCTACCACTCAAATATTGATGTGTTTGCCTTGAATGTGCACTGTACACCAAACTGCTCATAAAATAGTTCAGCATCATGCTAGCTACATGTCAGCCACACACCATGACAGGTAAGGATACACAGCTGGACCAAAACACACCGTAGCACACGGCATCTGACAGAAAACAACCCAGGAAATATCTGTGTCAAGCAGACATGTGAAATTGGACACCAGAGCCTGGCCCAGTGCCATTTTAACTCTTTGGTTGCCTTCCCACACGGACGCACATCGACCTTGCTCATCGTCTGTAAAGCCACGTGTGTGCAGAGTTTGCAGCTACATTTACTGCAAGAAACTGAGGACAAACAGTAATAGTTGTAAAGCTGCTGATGATGATGTTCATAATACCATCAGTTCTGGTCCAGCACATGACTGTGCCAAATGGGGGAGGTGCGGTCCTGCTCGCCTTCAATTAATGATCATCATTCACTGAATAATATGCTTTATTCACATTTTGTTCAGTCAGATCTGGCCATCACAGGAAATGAATGGGTGAGACTGTAATAAAGAGCAAAAACTACACACACACACACACACACACAGAGGAGTGGCATCATGTGAGGTAAATGAGATCCATAGACCATGAATCTCCAAAAATCAATATAGAAAGTAGCGATAAAGGCTGGGAATGTAGTTGGTTAAAAGTTTTAGCCCAAATATATCTTTAAAGTTTTAGCCCAAATATATCTCTGTTTTATAAGTGATTTATAAATAACTTCTATACAATGAGCTGCCCAGTTCTGTACAAGCAATAGAAAGTTCTGGAACACAACTTGGGATGAATGAACAAATCTCTCCCAAGTGCTGCCAGCGCCCAGAAGTACAGCCATTGAGTGTTTATTGTTCATATGAATCCTGCCCGATTGTACACTGGCTTTGGTGTATTTGGTGTGGGGAAACATCTCACATAGCCAGCGTAATCTGGCCAAGGGGTTCATGTACAATAATTAAACTCAGATCAATTGTTTGCCTCACATAGTAGCAAAGTGATGTTACACAACTCCTGCCTGAGAGCAACTGCAAACAAAAAGCAAAGAACAAAAACAGCTGGCTGAGTTTGCCCAGAGATGTGCACCACAGTAGAAAAAAGTGAGAAATGAGTATCCTGGCAATGGTCACTGGAAGAGACGGCAGTTCACACTTCCTGTACAAGATGGACTATAAATACGGTATGGTGCTGCTCTCACAGCAGTGGTGAAACACAACTGTAGGGCCTTGAAGAGGTTTCCTTTACTGGTGCCACTGACCTTTGACCTTTTCCTCTGACTTCTGACCCCACTTTGTTACTCCACCTACCACCAATGAGCTACAGTGTCCCCGGCCTTATCCCCCACAGCAGTGTTAGAGCCACCTTCTATGGACTCAAAAGGATCTAAGTTTGAATCCCATCTAATGACCAAGGTACTTGTACTTAACTGACACAGTAAAAATGGCCCAGCTGTACAAAACCAGTACTCTGGTATTCAGTGTAAACAGATTAGCACTGTAGGCTGCTTTAGAGAAAAGTGTCAGGTAGTTGACTGACTGCAGCTAGAGAGGACAGGGGACCTGTCATGAGGCTTCAGGAGCTCTGGCAAACAAGGCTCTGGGGAACCTGAGGATCCTTCAGTCAAGCCTCACTTATCCACTCATCCTGTGTCCCTGTAGTGACTGACCCTCAGGATCCAGCTTCAGTCCTGGGAGGGATTCAGCAGCTCTGAGGGATACAGGGAGCTCATTCAAGGCTTGTGGCTCTCACATGGTCTGCAGCATGAATGGCACACTGGCACGCACACCTGGCAGGGCACACGGGGCACAGTTCGCCTTTATAATTTAGAAGCTTTTAAGACCAGTGTTTGTGCCCAAGAACTACCAACCAAGGAATTGCTGCCACTCAGGTCAAGGGGGGTGACTGGCCTGTTGATCCCTAATGCAACGCAGAGCATTTTAGCTCTATACCAAGTGCATGTGAGTGACCCCCCCCCCCCCTTCCCCTGCCACTCATCCAGACCCCCGACGACCCTCAGCAGCACTGACTGTCTGAGCTCACATCCATTCCATTCCATCCATTAAGACACGCTTTTTAGCCCTGTTGCCATAGAAATGATCTGAACTTTGTCATCCGCATGACCTTTGGCTCCCCGACACGTGTGGCTGAAGTTTGCATTTGAAAGGCTGACCTCAGTGAATCACACAGACACCCACACAGGGAGAAGCAGAAGAGTAGTTAATGAAATTCCATAAGTGACTGGATGACTGGTGGCCCGACAGAAACTAACACTGGTTTAGGACAGCATTCAGCTATGTTCATTTCCTGGTCATACCCTACTCCCCAGTGAGAACACTGTATTGCTCCAGCCTCTGCTGGTTGGAGGTCTAACTCGCAAAAGGTCCAAAACCAAAACTCCATCATTGTATCCTTCAGAGCTGCTGAATCCCTCCAAATTCCATCTCCTTCAGAGCCATTTCTCCCCTAACCTCCTGACAGCTACATAAATGAGTCCAACAATATCTGCTGCAATTATCTGTATATTTGCTATTTGAATTTCACTTCTACAGGCAGCTGCTTGAAGAATGTGATCCAGCAACATGATGATATAAGAGAAACTACCTGTGCTTTTATCATCCTGTTTGTTTGAGAAGAAGCTCTTTATCTGTTGTTGATCTTATGTCACTTTGGAGAAAAAGTATGTGATGACCACATAAAAATGGAAGATTTACGGGGTTCAGGTGCATGTTGGAGCATCTGCAGAGCAGCTAACAGCCCCACCTGAAGTTCACGTCTCACTGCTCAGTCAGGTGCTTTGGCTTGGGCCAATTTCACTCATCACCGACCCTTTGTCTTCATCCATCAAGCCGCAGGGAGCCCATTCCCAGACCATTTACTCCACTGCCTTCATTCACATCTCATCACTCTGGATGCTTTAAGCATCTCCGATAGCAGTTAACGATCCTCACGTTCTTTCCCACACATCTGAAGTTTTCCCACTGAGCTGAGAGCTCCACGTGAGAAACGGGCTCCACAGCACCCCTGTGTGCCAAAGCCTTCCTTCCTCCCAAAACTTCTCATGAATTCCCATCCCTTCTCGTGAACTTTGCTGTCCGTGTGAGATCTGTGAAAACAAGGCTTTGAAGATGTGGCCCAACAGCCCAGACAAGAAGCAGAGGTGTAACTGCAAGCACCCATCCTTACTGTTATGTGTTACCATAGTTACGAGTGGAGACATACTGTTTACATCCACTGCCTTGTAATCAAACAACCTGGGTTTGAAGCTCACCTCCTGCAAGATTTTTCCCCTGAACTGATACTGTAAAAATGACGCAACTGTATTTTTGAAAGAAATCACTGAGGAGCTTTGTGTACAAACTTCACATTTTAAGATGCCTTGTAGTAAAGCATGATATAATAATAATAATAATAATAATAATAATAATAATAATAATAATAATAATAATAATAATAATACATTGTTTTCTGTGGCCTTCAAACTGTACCTCAAGGCTCTGTGTCCCACTACCATGGTGAAAACATGGCTGATTTCAGATTTGCACCACTTGAGCGCAGGGCTGCACTTGGCAAAGCTGTTAAGGAGGTGCAGCTTTGACCAGTGATGCTGGTGAACCTTAGGGTCAGCCGTCCAGAGAAGGTTTTCACAATACAATAAAGCTGTAGGTAATATAAAAATCTATCCTGTGAAGAAGACTGAAATATAACAGTGCTGTGTATTTTTTTGTTTATATAAGTACCAATATGCAAATTCCTTCTGCTCTTTCAGGGCTGCAAAGATGCTGTTGGTTCTATTTGTCATGTTCACAGTAAAGGATTTTTAAAAGTCAACCTGCAACCCAGCTCTACTCCTCTGCCCCTCCTCTCCCTCCCTCCCCCTCTGCAAGCCCCCCCACGCTCCCTCCTGACTACGATCAATAAGCTATCGATCAGCTCTCTCTATCACCGGCGAACCAGACTAATCACCCTCACACCAGCTCAACACTCTCTCTCCTACAGTTAAACACCGACCTCTCACACAAATGTGTTTTCCCACCTTCTCCATTGTTCTTTAGCATACATTCAGAAAAGGAGAGTTTTACCCATCATTCTCTCCCTTTACCTGTTTTATTATTGTTATTATCCATTCATCCATTATCATTAACTGTTTAATCCTGGTTAGGGTCACTGTGGTCCACTGTCCAACTTGGAATTACTGGGTGCTGGGCTATGGAACCACAAGCTGTACAGGACCACAGTCCATCACAAATTATTATTATTATTATTATTATTATTATTATTATTATTATTATTATTATAGTAACTGTTGTTTATCTGACACTTTACAGTGTGATTTTTATACACTACGCTACTTATAAGTCCTTGAACAAAATTGTCAGGTAAATACAAAGTCATTTTCACTGTTCTTAGAGGACAGCTTCTGCTAAAAGATGAAGTATAAATGCACTTTCTGTTTCATTATTAATTTGTTTTGTACCCCTGCAACTTCCTGACACTGAAGCAGGGGACAGACGGACAGACAGACCACCATATCAATGTGCAGCCATTTTCTTTTAGACTGACCACTGTGCATATTTTGAGTTGTTCTGATGTTGTTTACGGGACTGAGGGGCCACAGCAGCCATGGCGGACGTGGCAAAGGGACGGATGCAAATGCAAATCCATCTTCTCTGAGCCTCCCTCCATGTTGGCCCCTGCCCACAGACAGTGCGCCACAGGCAAAATCAATACAAACAAGGAGAAAAGCCGGCATGCTGCTCCCCCCTGCACTGTACGGTAGCCCCGAGGATACAGCTTTGGGGGAAAGCGAACAAGCAGCATTCTTGTGGAAAGGTACAGAGGCAAAACAACAGGAACTGAGGTGTGAATCAGGAAGAGGAGGTAAAGCAGTAAAAAGAGGGACAGAAGAAGCAGTGATGGCAGAGTTTTAACCCAAGTTTCATATGCAGCATAGAGGGAGAGATGTGTAACCTTGGGGAAATGGCGCTAGCTGGGGCCCACCTGAAGTGGCATAGCTGACTTGAGAGCATGTAACCTTTGTGAAACAGCACATTAGCGTGCTGCAGGTATCAGACTGCAAAGCGTGATGAGATCCACCTGGTCAGTAACAACATTTTGGTAACTTGTGGCATTCAAACCATGCTCATTTGGTGGTAACTCATTCCCCACACCATTACACTCCCGCCACCAGTCTGCACCATGGACACCAATACATTCAATATTCAGTTTCTCATCTGGTCATCACCACATTGCAATAGAAACTCAGCTTTGACAGATCAGGGAATGTTTTGTCACCCTTCAGTCATCTGGTTTTGGTGATCCAATGCTGGCTGGCACCATAGATGATGTTCAGCGTCAGTTGGCATACATCTGGCTCGTTGTAATGTTCATTCAAACAGGAACCAGGCTTCTTAACTCTGTCTGCATGCTTTATATACAGAGTCACAACTCTGTGGTGTGTGCTGCATGTATAAACCTTCACAACAGTATTCGACTCCCAGTTTCCAAGTTCCCGATATATCCATCAGTACATATCAATATCCAGATTGGCATCCATGTCATGATTCCCACCATGATGAGTCCTGTCATCAAAGAAAAATTGGAAATTTTTGTGAGTGTGAGAATGACACTAAGTGGTGTCACTGTGCCCAGCATCTGCATCCTCAGTCTTTGTCCTTCATCATTTTGTTCAATTCTATTCAGTAGATCAATCTCCCAGCAACAGTTCATGTAGCAATAGCCATTACTGCAGTTAAATGTTACTGTTTTTTTCTATTTTACATTGTTTTCATTTCTTAACTTTTACATGAATTATACTATTAAATATTTGATGCTATTGTTAATAATAAGGAATTATATGATACCAAATTTAAAAACCCATTTAAACAGACAAATCCATATTAATGACCTATTAACTGCTTGCTAATTAAGTAATTGGTGTATAAAGTGTTCTTCATCACAATGAAATGTGTAAAGTGTTAGAGTTATTTAGAGGAAATAAACTGGAGTTTCTCAGATGAACCTGGAAAGAATAATGACTGTCTTCATAAGAAATAATGGAAATAGTCTCCCCAAGTTTGTCCTGTTTGTCGAGTCATTTCCAGCATTGAGTTACCTTCAGATACCACAGTACAGGTGTAAATGGTTGTACCTGTGTGCCTAATAAAGTGGCCAGTGCATTTGACTTGATGGGGAATAACTATTTGTTGCATAAGCACAGTAACCAGCAACCTGAGGCACTGTGCTCTATCTATCACCAGTGGGATTCTGATTGACTCCCATTACTCCCTGTAGCGCCACCCATCCGTGCCTCAAATCAATATGCCACCATCTTTGTTCCCATTGACTGAGGAGCTTCTGTCGATCACACTGAGAGGCATCTTATTGGTCGGTTCACCTCCACGCACAGGTAGGCATTGATTTATCTGTGGGTATTAGGGGATCAATTAATCCCCATTGTGTGTGCCAGCACAGATAGAACACCTGATTAAGGACGACTTGTTTCTGTGTGCCCATGATAAAATTCTCCCAGCATCCTCTGCTGCGTTCCTCCAGGTCAGCCAACACAACCTGAACTCTCAACATAGCAGGTTCATCTGCTTGGGGGTTTTATTGCTGTCAACAACAGCAGTGCAGTAAGGTACAAATGAGAAACGTTTTGGGGGAAAAGCTTGATTCTGAATGGTCAAAGTTGAGAGGAACCCTTCCTCACGTTCACAGCATGTGATCCTGGTGTGTGTTCATGTGAGATGACCATGCCTGAATACAACCGCCTTGTACAGCAGATAAAGTTCTCAGTTTGGTGGCAACAAGCAGCATCACCCAAATAGAACAGTGAATAGGCAGTGTGTCTCAAATTGCAAAAGACTCTGAGACAGAGGAGGAAATGGTCAGGGATCATAAATATACACTGCCCAGCCAAAAAAGAAGTCACACACTCTAATATTTGGTTGGACCGCCTTTAGCTTTGATTACGGCATGCATTCACCATGGCATCGTTTCAAAAAGCTTATGCAATGTCACAACATTTATTTCCGTCCAGAGTTGCATTCACTTTTCGCCAAGATCTCGTATTGATGATGGGAGAGTCGGACCTTTGCGTAATGTCTTCTCCAGCACATCCCAAAGATTCTCGCTAGGGTTAAGGTTTGGAGTCTGTGGTGGCCAATCCATGTGTGAAAATTATGTCTCATGCTCCCTGAAGCACTCTTTCAAAATTTGAATCCTGGCACTGTCATCTTGGAATATGCCTGTGTTATCAGGGAAGAAAAAATCCACTGATGGAAAAACCTTATATTCATTATATTCAGGTAGTCAGCCCATGTAATTTTTTGGGCACATAATGTTGCTGAACCTAGACCTGACCAAGTGAAGCAAGTCCAAATCATAACACTAAGTTAAATCCAGGTGGTGACTTTTTTTTGGTCAGGCAGTGTATTTCTGACCTTTAGTTGGGAATCTGTGGCTGCAGATGCCACATTAAGCAAATTGCCAGGAGAATGGAACGATTTTTGAACCTGTCACAGTGATACAGAGGTAGGAGGGAGGGAAACAGAGAGAGAGTGAGAGGTATGGAGAGGGGATCGTGAACCAGTAGTAACCTGAGCTCCAGGCAGGACAGAAGTGGGTGGGGTGTGAACCTGGTTTTGGGGGATGTTCAAGGGAAAAATGGAGGCCAAGCACTAATGTCCACCTGGCAGCATAAATAACACCCTGGGATGGAAATCTCTGCAGGAGAAATGTGGCCAGGCACACGATGGAGGACAAAAGTTGAAGGGAGGTGGCTGTGGGGATCGATACGCAGTCAATGTACTCAGCACCAGGCTCCATGGAAGGCCCCTAGGGTGGGGGGCACAGTGCAGTGTGTGTGTGTGCATGCGTACAATTACAACCTGTTTAGACAGCAGGAGGCCTAATGCCAGCAGGAGGCAGCTGGGGGGGGGGCAGTTGCTGAGGAGATGGCATCCTGTCATTGCTGGACATACTGAGACAGGTATATCGGGGGCACTGGAGGGCATTAAACATCACTCATACACAATGGGGTCACAGTCAAACACCCACCTCCACAGCCCACTCCACCTAGCATCACCCCACCTTTTTCTGTTCCGGATCATTCTCTCCTTTCCCTCCTCTCTCTCTGTCTCTCCCTCCAATTGACCACCCATGCTTTCTCAATCCATCTCGCCCTCTGTTGCCTAGCAACTGCTGCTCCAGTGGGCGGGGAGGACGAAAGAGTTCCCTTTTCTAGCTGATTTTGAGTGTGTCGGGGGGGGATAATGTCGATCGATAAGATTTGTTTGGGGGACACATTAATGTACTGTGCATGCAAATAATAATTATAATTAATAATTAATAAATAATCACTTAAACTATTAAATATACCAAGTGTTTATGATGATCAGTCTTAGTGTGAGCTTACAACAGTAAAATGACTTTCATTAAGAAAAACAGTGATGTTCCATAATGTTCTGTTTCATTGAAAACATCTGAGATTTTATTTGTAATAACAGAAATTCCTTTACATTTTAGCACAAGGCCCAGTGAGCACCTCCTCCTGCTCATCGCCAGCCATCACGCTTATCAATGTGTTCAGCAATTGGGGTGTGAAGATTAACTTAAAACTATCTGACACAGTGATGGCGGGCACAGCATCTCAAATCAGCACGAGATAACCTTCTGACTCAGTGGATTATCACTGCTGTATGTGAGTACATGTGTGTAAGAACCTCAATCATAGTGTGATATAAAGATGGTTCAAGAAGTTTGCTTTGTTCTCATGGCAAGGAAATGTATTTAATTAACCAATACAAAACAGAATGTTTTTTTTTTATATTTTCATGTAAAATGAATGAAAAATTAAATACATAAAAAGAGTAGAGAACACATGAGTGTGTGGACTGTGGAAAATGGGCATTATGGTGTCCTGCTTTGACCTCTGACCTGGGGGGGGGGGGGTCACAGGTACAGGAGAAGTAGAAGATATGCAACGTCCACTAGAGTGAACAGCATGGCATAACAGTGTGAAAAAACTAATTTTTGCAAACAATGTCACTTTCGATATTTAAATATTTCCACACCCAAACAATGAGAGGCCTCACGATGTGAAATGGCCTTTGTGTAAATAAGTAATAAAGAAGAATAATGTAGCAGGCTGTAACCCAACAGTACACTGGGATTGCAACATCTGTAAAAAGGGAAGGGAGAGGATGAGGCAAAGTAAAGTTCAGAAAAACAGATCTTTTTCCTGCTCCATATACATACATGCAGCAAAAAACAACAAATAACTAAAATGATAATAAGATTAAATTTTCTTTACATGCAGGATGTGGACACGGAGAAGACTTAAAAAGTAAATAAATCATTTTTGTGGTATAATCCTCTAATAATAATAATAATAATAATAATAATAATAATAATAATAATAATGTGCGAGGGACAGGGCAGTTGCTGTGATCATGTTCCAATTGTGAGGTCACCACATTTTATCAATTACAAATGCATGAGGCTGTGATGATAATTTTCCTAAAGATTACTGTAACAAAGATTATTGTGAAAAGGTCAGTGTTATACATTGTTTATTATAATAAAGGTGTTTGGGTTGAATGTCACCTACTTGCCAAAAGCACCAAGATCATGAGAATACAACACCAGGAAACTGAGATCAGTCATTCAGTCAGTCAGTCAATCAGTCAATCAATCCCTATCATAGAAGCAGATGGGGGTGAAAGTTGACTGGGGCCTTTAGTGTCCTTATTGTCACACTGTCACTTCTTCAGTCCCCTCTGGTCTTTGCAAACGTACTTTATGATGTTACTGATACTGACGAAGTCTGCTGATCACTGATTGACCACTGACTACTGACCACAGACTGTGTGTCTCAGGTGATAAAGCAACATCACCACAGGCATCACTTGACCAGCAACTTCTTTCACCTGCTGGATTCCAGAACCGGGTTTCTATCTGACTGGGTTCTGATGTTGCGTGGCCAGTCAGTATTTTATTTAAAACTTTATTGCCCATTATTGCTGAATCAATTATAATTATGAGCGTTATTAAAATGTTCCTTTTCATTCTAAAATTTAAGCCCCTGCAGGGAATAGCAGCCATATACTGTAATTAAGGACTCAAAAATAATATTATTATTTTTAAAAAAACAACTGCTGCTTATTAAAAAAAGTTGTTAGACACTGTCTTAATTGTGGTGTTAAAGTCTCAGCTCCTATGACTGATTTATCTCACTGTAAAAATTTTAGTTATTAACATTACCTATTAGGCTGTGAGTTCAGATTTTTACTTTTTTAATAAAAGGAGAAATTAACAAGATGAGTAATTATTTGCCTCAAAGGCCCCGTGATCTAAAAATAAAATTAAAGAATAAAGCTATAAAGCTTGTATGAAAATAAAAGTTTCAAAAACTAGAATCAAGCTCGTGTCTTTATTTTTAAAGTCACTCCATTTGAAGTGGATTTTTACAATTTTTCGTTGTTAGAGAGAGGCGACCTATTCGGTTAATCAGAAAATTCACGAAGAAAATCACATTTTTCAATTACAAGCAAATAAACAGATATAGCTGAATGACGCTGCGCAAGTGGGACCTAAACAAAGCCATGTCCTCATGAAGTAAAACATGGTAAACATATTAAAGCCGCTTCTGGTCTCTAGAGCTTCTCTGTTTACGGCCATCGCGCTGCACAACAAATTATTGATTATCAATCAATCGATCAGCAGAAGGCTATTCGAAAGGATGAAACAAATTTCCTCCGCGCGGAATTTAACGGCCCTGATCGCTTTCTTACGTTTCCTGAAATATTTCTCTGAACCACTTAATGTCACAAACTGACTCAGGTTTCATGGCCATTTTTTATTAATTCTGAATATCGGCACGTCCACGTAGAGAAAGACAGAGTTTTCATCAAAACAAATAAAATAAAACACATTAATTCACTGAGATAGTTGAGTTGGTACTTATATGTGCATATTACATGACCAATGTGAGAATCTGGGTTTAATTTGAACGTGCAAATGTCAAAAAAATATGTCATGTTAATATTTTTTGGAAAAAAAAATGCATTGGATTTTGTTTGAACCAGATGTATTATTACTATCATTAAAGATAACGATAATTTGTTTTTACACTTTGTTTCCATCTAATAAAGCAGTATGTTTATGAAAAATATAAGTTCTTAAAAAAAACAAGTAAACGATCATCTATACTAAATTGTTCATGTTACACGGCTCACTGCATCTACTTGTATGGAATCGATAAAATAATTATATTTACAAGAACATCAAAAACTTATTTTTATGTAACGTCAATTAAAAAGATACAATGAGTAAAATTAAAACAGTAAATCTCCTACAGTTCCAAAAAAGAAACATTTAATATAACGCACAGATACATGTAATGGATAAAATGGAGGAAAAGCTGGAAGGGGGAACATACAGGTGGTCCCAAACCCATATTGACCTGTGGCACATGGTCCCATCGTGGGGGTAAACAGTAGAAAGATGGGTAAGGAAATTCTTTTTTAAAAATATCTGAGCAGATGAGAAACATACAGATCCCCACCGGCTCCGCATCGCCCTCGCCTCTGTTAAAACATCGCGTCTTTGCATTTTAAACACCCCGTGCCAGTTCTGTCGCTGTTTAACGCTGTTTGTTTCTTATATTTATTACACCCAGAGGTCAAACCTAAACACCCAGCAGTGCCTCTTCCTCCCTGCCTATATAGTCTAAGTAACAATTAAAAGATGTGTGCACTTTTTATGTGTAACAAGAACACCGCAATGAAGAGTCTACAGGTAGTTTTTTGGGTTCTAACACAGTCAGATGCAGCTACAGGAATGTTTTATTATTTCAGTTATCCTGTGTTTGTGTTGGCAGTGTGAGCTAAAGCCCGGACACCCCAAAGCAGAATCCGATGTTGGGGGTCTAATAAGAATTATAAGAGAGAATTTTTTGCTGCGTTAATCGTTCTGAACTCAATCCTCCTTTAACCAACGATGCGCAAATATGAAAATATGAAAATAAGAAAACAAGCTGGAGGCGGCAGAGCAAACAAACTGTAATCCATGTTGCATCTCTGCCGGACACTCAGAAATGAGATTTTCTAAAGAAACAAACACTTCCAAACTGCATTTGCCGATAATCCTGTTAATTTTGTTTCGTGAGAACGTTGGGGGGGCTCACCTGCATAACCCACCTGTGGATTTTGTTAGGTAGGTAAACGTTCCGCGTGTTTGAACTTGTGTCCAAATCGGAAACGCTGACGTCATCACTAGTCAGTTGATGAGTTTCCGTACGAAATGGCGCCAGGAGTGCCCCCCCCACTGGCTTAGGCAGTGAAACACACCGCACCGACACAATACAAACTCCTGGGTCTAACAGAAAGCGCCACCTTTGACGCCGCTCCACCTCCTGCTTTCCCAAACGAGGCCCCCACAGCGCCACCCACAGGCTCCTCCGGCTGTTCCGACAACCCCTGGCCTGTCCCGCTCTGTCTGACTTACTGCTGAGACCCGATCGATGGACGTCGCTAAACACAGGTACTTAACTTTTGCCAATACAGTCTTTCAAGTAAATATACTCTAGAATACATTAAGGGTGCGTGAAGCTTGGCGTGTGTCTCGCGAAGACCCCCGACAGTGCACCGGCGCTCTCACATTTATTATTCATACTTAAGAAGAAAGCACATGACTGATGGTCAAAAGAGGCCAGAGAGATTAAAGATGAGGGTCAATATGAAGGATGGGGCGATTTCGCTCCATTTTGGAGGCAGGAGAAGAAACTGGAGGCATATGTGAGGAAATCCATGTGACCCCAGCTGAACCCGTGACCTCCTGAGTGTGTGACATGGCTGGGGGGGTTGGGCTGACAGCAATAGGTGTATGTGTCCAGTCACCCTGCCTGGGTGGAGAGGGTGTCCTGCCTCGAGGGGGCTGTAGGAACTGGGAAACTGGGATTGTTGTTGTTGTCAAACCCAGATGGGAAGCGTATAGGAACCTAATTAATTTCACATAATAACGCAGTAGAACTGAATATGATTACTGTTATATAGTTAGAACATAAAATAACACAGTTTATCCAGAATATTCTCTCAAATACACGCACACGGGCCTCCCTGTGAGTCACACCCACACGTCGATTTCACTTGGGTCCAAACCTTTAGAACCTTTACCATCAACTTGTCGCTCCTGCGTCACCTGTACCTGTAGCTGTGCCCTCATGGGCCTGAGCCCCACCTGTTCACCCAGCTCAGCGGTGCGCGTTCACGTAGGAGTGCTCGTGACCGAGTGGGTGACAGGTGCCCATTTTGCCCCGCAAGTTTCTGATGGTGCGCACCACACGGATGGATGGGGGGGGGGCATCAACACGTCGGGGAAACCCTAGGACCCGAGTCCTGCTGTGGTCGCTGAGGGACACGGGGGCCCCTTGGGATGGCGTATTAGTGCGAGCATCCACGGCACGAGCACGAGCATCCACATAAGAAGTACTAGTTAACGGCCGGTTAACGACTAGTTAATGTTGCCCAAAGCGGCCTGTGCCGCGTGGGGTCCGAGTGTTCAGTGTTGGACGGTAGTGTTGACTGGGTGTTAAAACCTCCATGCAGTTCGGGAAAATTTTATTTCTGTTTTTTTGACGCACTACTTATTTTATAAAGATTCCTTACGTTTTATTTTATAACGATTCATTTACGCCAAAAAGCCGGTCTGTTTAATGAAATTCAGGATATTATTAAACAAAGAAATATTTATCAAAGAAAATGCTCGGCTGCAATAATCCATCGTGATCAATAACGGGCCCGCAGGTAAATGAGCACAATAAAATTATAAAAATACAAATTAATGTACCAGCTTGAATGGTACGAATGTTGATGTCTTATTAAGTTCGAAACTGGTTCTTCTAGAATCTATAATTAAAATTGAAATATTTATGTCAATTCATTTACTAAAATAAATTTTTACCAAAAAAATAAAAATAACAAATTTATAGCAACAGCAATAACTGTTATCGTATGATTATAATTATTATCGTTATTGCCTGCACTACTAGCAATAATATTAAAATAAAAGCTGGTGAAGATATAAACATCAAAATAGATAAGTATAAATATATAACACCTGTACAAAAATGATAAGAAAGGTTATTTCTGGTTTATCGAATATTTTTCAATTACATAATAAAAGATAATATAACGTAATAAACACGGAGTAATACAATCCAAAGCGCAAAACATTACATGAAACAATAGAACTTTCCTCAACATCATTCGGTCTAACAAAAAAAAAAACTTGCAGTAAAAAATAAGAGAATGTCCATTTTAACTATTTTCTTTTAAATTTCGTTATTGTTCGATATATAAAATCAGTTAGTTGATTAAGTTCAATAATCAAGTAATAATTAACAATAAAAGGCAAAATAACTTCCGAATTTATGAGTAGAGGTCACAGAAAAAAGGAGGATTTTTCAACCAGCATCGACAAATAACGTAGTAATATTATTATTATTATTTTCCTCACATTCAAAATTTCTGACAGGTGATCTCGTTAAACTCGACGTCACACAGGTCAGAAACCCTAATTAATCAGTGTCAGTCAATACATTGATCGACTCTAGGGGTCGATAGTGGGGGTGGCGGTGAGCGGGGGCTGTTTTGGGGGGAAATATTTGTATAAAATAAAAATAACAGACCTCACCTGTGTGAAAGTGGCCCTGGCGCAGATAGGGCCCAATGGAGCTCGCATCCTAAAACTGGCAGAAACCCTCCAGAGAAGCTGCAGAGACGGCCTAAAGAACGGTGCACCCCCGGACTAAAACTGCTACTTACAGTTGGCTTCGGTCCCTCAAGGTTCCTCTACTGAGGTGGAAATGTCAACAGCTCCACTTGATGCTTATACACTGTAATACTTTCTTGATGATTACAATATAATAATGTAATCTACTAAAAACACTAATAAAATGTCATTTTTACAAGTGAGAAAATGTAACCTTGTCGCTGGAGGGGCGGGTAATGCTGGGGGCCAACAACGTGTCTGGCTTCCTCATGAAACTAAAAATAAAGATAATAATAATATAATATAATGATAATAATGTTTCCTATTTTCCTAAGCGTGCGAAATGTCTCCTGGCACATAAGATTTCAGTTATATAAATTTATAATATAACGGTTAAGTTTTAGTCTCACGCTCTGTTTTCCTGTGTACATCTTAGTCCACAGTTCTGCTTATTTATTTTTCTCTTTTACACGAAAATAATGAAATACTGAATTATTTTAATACGCAGTCGTGGAAATTCTGAAAACGTTCATATATTAATAACATTATTTTAGTGCAGTGAATCACGCACATAAATCGGAATAATATATCTGTAATAAGTCAGAAATTATTCGCTATAATTTGGACATGACCTAGCATTTATATCTGCGTTTTTTCCCCGGGATTTTGTATATTTTCGCCTCAGAAAAATAAATCGACTTAATTTTTTTTCTTTCAAAGCGGGCGCGCGCCGCTTTCGCACAGGCAGCCCCTCTCGCTACGAGGGCTCTCGTGCCACCCAGGTGACGTCAGGTGATTTAAAGAGCGCGTGGGAGCGCGCGCGTTTTTCTCGTCGCCCTCGTGCCGCGGTGCGCGTCGTTCTCTAGCTTCCCGAGCGGCAGAGCGCGGTGCGCGCGCGCGCGCACACACGCGAGCGAGCGAGCGAGCGAGCACACAAACGGAGTCACACGCACGCGCGCGCGCGCGCGTGTTCGTCGCCCACGGCCAAGGCTTCTCCCCTGGCAGCGCCGTCGCGCAGAGAAAAGGGGGCGAAAAGGCGCGCGCGTCACGCCGCCGGAGCGCGCAGCGCTGATGGAGGAGCGGCGGACCGGACTGATGGATCGGCTGTGAAGCGGCCAGAAGCAGAGGGTGAGCGGCGAGCGTCCGTCCGTGCGTGCGTGCGTGCGTGTGCGACTGCGTGGAGGGGGACGCGAGGCTAAGGGGCGGGAGCGCGCCGGAGATCAAAGCTCCCGCAGCGATGGAGCTCACTATGGAGAGCATTGGCAACGTGCACAGCGTGTCCCACGCGCAGACGGGCGACCTGATGAGCTCCCCGCATGCGCGGCAGCCCCCGGCGTCGCACCGCAACCTGGTGTCCCACGCACGGCCTGCGATGGTGTCCGGCATGGCGTCCATCCTGGAGGGCGCCGGCGGGGACTACGGCCACCTGCACTCGGCCATGAGCATGTCGTGCGAGTCCAGCATGAGCCTGAGCAACACGTACACGACGCTGACCCCCCTGCAGCACCTGCCCCCCATCTCCAGCGTGTCCGACAAGTTTCACCACCACCACCACCACCACCACCCGCACCCGCACCACCACCACCACCATCACCCGGCGCACCAGCGCCTGTCTGCGGGCAACGTGAGCGGCAGCTTCACCCTCATGCGCGACGACAGGGGACTGGCTCCCATGACCAACCTTTACGGCCCCTACCCCAAGGACGTCTCCGGCGTGGGGCCTCCGCTGTCGCCCCTTTCCAGCGGCCTGGGGTCCCTGCACAGCTCCCAGCAGAGCCTCCCCGCCTACGGCGCCGACAAGATGCTCTCCCCAGGCGGGTTCGAGTCTCACGCCGCCATGCTGTCCCGCAGCGACGAGCACCTGGCGCGCGGTCTCGGGGGTCACGGGCCCAGCGTTATGTCGGCCCTGAACGGCGTCCACCCTCATGGCCACCTGCACACCCAGGCCAGCGGCGGCGGCATGCTGGGAGAGCGCGAACGGCCGGGGCCCGGGGGCGGCCAGGGTGCGGCGCAGGCG
Source organism: Heterotis niloticus (assembly GCA_018136845.1). NCBI lineage: Eukaryota > Metazoa > Chordata > Actinopteri > Osteoglossiformes > Osteoglossidae > Heterotis > Heterotis niloticus. Next base: position 21,007,967 of record CM030898.1, on the reverse strand, counting down.
GAGGAGATCAACACGAAGGAGGTGGCGCAGCGCATCACGGCCGAGCTGAAGCGCTACAGTATCCCGCAGGCCATCTTCGCGCAGCGCATCTTGTGCCGCTCGCAGGGGACCCTGTCGGACCTGCTGCGCAACCCCAAGCCCTGGAGTAAACTCAAGTCGGGCCGCGAAACCTTCCGCAGGATGTGGAAGTGGCTGCAGGAGCCCGAGTTCCAGCGCATGTCGGCGCTCAGGCTCGCAGGTGAGCGGGTGGTGGGGGGTTGTGCTCAGGTGGCGCCAGACAGGGAAGCAGCGCTTGGATCTGCGCTGATGTGAACCCCACTCCTTCGTCATCACCATCATGACCACCACCATGCATGTCAGGCATTTTCAACATCAACCAGAGAAACTGCGGCGTGGGGGGGGGGGATCGAGGACAGAGTTTCAAAACATAAAACTGAACTGCACTACCGCTTCTCCTACAACTATAACAATAATTATTAACCACGAGCAATAATAATAACAGCAATAATAATAGTCGTAATCGATTTTCTCTGCACACCCTTGTCTCTCCACGGGCGGGAAGATCCTCCTAAAGGTCATATGTGTGCGTGAAATGCCCCCCCCCACCGAAACTCTAGTCCCCCCACTTCGGATCGATACCATAGTTTCCCACTTCTCTTTATAAAAGTAGCAAAGTAATCGATATTTCTGATTTGGTGTAAAACACAGTGAGGCTCAAACTCACACGCGGGTCTTGTTAACTTTCCCTGAATTTTTAGGGAATTTTTAGGGCAGTTAAGTCGGTTAGGTTACTTTAGTTGCTGAAAGTTGTTTTTGTGTCGTCACATCGGAGCAGAAGGTTCTGTTTTATCAACTTGCCACAGACTAAGAAACGAATCTACTTTATCTTAATTTAATCTAAGTCCTTTAAACTCCTGTGGTTTTAAAACGTGAGAATCTGTAATTATGCATTATTATAATAATCTGTATTATTCCGTTTAATTTTTTTTTATTCTGGTAAAAGTCCCTTACTAAACCTTTAGGAAATATTTTTATTTTCTTTTTGAATCCGGTATAGAGAATGATCGATTGTTTTAATGGCAAAATGATAATTTTACCACTTAAAATTTGTTCTTGTTTTCAGTCTTCTCTCTTTTATTCGTGTTGAAATGTCGTGTTTATTAATATTTTAAAAGTGCAGATCCTAGAAATGAAATGTCTTCAGAAAAGGGTCGACTGTATAGCTGCGCTCCTCTGTTGCAGAGACGCCAAGAGACCCGTAAATGGGCCCCAAGTGTTCCTGAAATAAACATTTATTATCAGAAAACGGAAATAATTTTTTAAATTTCTGATCAAATAAACACGGGTACAAGCTTCATCTTGCTGCAATTTACAGCGATAAGATTTTTAAATTCAGATTAAACAAACATTTATACTGAATAATTATACAAAAAATCCCGTATAACGGAACAGGTTTTCCAGGTTGACCAGAAGAACCAACAGAATTGCTGCATTAATAGGCAAATTGAATGTGAAACCTGAAGGTGACACGAAAAAGCGGCTTTGTGGGATTTGGGGGGTGGTAGGAAACCCGCCCTCCCCGTCGTAACACCAGTCCACGTTTTAGTAACGCATGAAAACAGTACGGGAACTGATAGGTCTCATGCCCACTTGACATGATGGCCTGAGCAACATGATCGATAAGTGAGAAACGGGAGTCGAGTCTGGCGCTGTTCATGTATGTCAGACCGCGGGGACGAATGTGTTAAAAAAAACAAAAAAAACTGGCAAATAATGATGATCAAGTCGTGTAAAACATTGTATAAAGTAGTGCATTGTTACTTCCAACCGCAGGGCTGTAAACTGAAGACACCAGAATCCGGGGGGGGGGGGGATGAGAATGAATGACGAGATCAGATCAGGTGTGAAACAGGTGGGGTAAAACAGCCCTCAGGTGTGTAGGGTCCTCGTCCAGCAGGAGGCGCTGCTGCGAATCACAGCCCGACAATGGGCAGCAGAAAGGTTTAATTAAACAGGTGTTCCTGCATATTTCAGTGCCGCTCGATGCTCTATTGAGAGGAACTTAATGGCTTGTGAAGGACTCCCTACATGTTTACAAGGTTTAAAGATTTAAACACTTAAATAGGGTCGTCTTCTTAAACAATCTGCCTTACACCCCCCACCTGTGTAGATGGCTCTGTGGGATGTATCATGGAATGTCCATGTTCACATGCTGGGTTGCGTCCCTGAGATGTTGAAGGTCCAAGCTGAGATCTGAGATATGTGCTGCTGGATGTTAGATGTCTACCTTGGGATGGGTGTCCACATTGAGATGTTGGCAGGTCCATGGTAGGATCGTCACCTTTGACATTTTCTACCCACAGCTACACTTCACCCTGAAGGTGCCATTTGCAGTGCCACTGAGTGCTCTGTAGGACATCTCCACTTTGGCCAGATGGTGGGGGCATCATCAACATCACACACGTTGATTCATCACCCCCCCATTATTTAGAAATTACTTCAGTGGGATGTCACACCAAACATAGCACTTGACAGGGAAACACAGTAAAGGGACATGGGGGGCAAATGACATTGAAAACTGTACCCATATAAGTTGTTTCTGTGCAGAGTTGAGTGTGTGTGAGTGAAATGTCTAGGGGTCGGACCATTTGCTTCCCGACTGCAAACAATTAATCACCTGTGCTGCATGAATTCATTAGTCATGTTGATGTGTGTGGAGGGGGGGGGGGTCAGCTAGGGGCACGGTAGCAACCGTACAAACAGCTGTGTCGCTTCAGCATTCACATCACGCTCTGTAGGTGAGGCAGTTAAGGTCTCCTTCAATGGCTGAGTTAATCACAGCTGCATACTGAGGTTAGCAGCTCAAACGTGGCACCAGAGCTCAGGTGGGACCTGCTCTGCACAACTGGATTTGGCTTCTGCATGTTGCATTTGTTCATCTGACATTAAAGTACATTTCAGTCTTTAATGTAAAAGATTAACAGTTACCTCTAGGTTCCCTTATAAATGTAAAAGATCCATTCATTAACCCGCTTTATCTTGGTCAAGGTAGTCTGGAATCAATCATGGAATCAGTGAGCCGAGCTGTGAAACTAGGGGCAATTTAAAGTGACCGGTTAACCTAAAACACATTTTTGGACTGCGGGAAGAAACTCACACAGACATGGGGATAACATGAAAAACCCACATCCAAGAACCACAGGTGCTATGAAGCACCAGTGTTACCTGCTGAACCACTGTGCCATCCCAACATAAAAGGATTAATAAGAGCCATTAGCTGAATATAATTAATATACAGCTTCCTCTAATTATGAACGTAATGTACTCTCCTGGGAATCAGCCAAATAAGGTGAAATGTTTTAAATTGAGGTCTGAAGGGTGTTAAATATTACTTGTAATTGTTTCCTCAATTGTCCACACTAGGGGAGGGGGGTCTAGGTACAGTGAAAGTCCAGAAAATCCACATTTTATACCCTGCTGTGTAATGACCCTGTACTGTTGGTAATAAAATACAGTACAGTGGGTGCTGTAGCTGAAACGCACACAGCAGTGACTAAGGCACTGCTACGGGGGACTAGGGGGTGCTGTGCTGCCTTCATCACACTGACTGTGGGAGGTGGTGGGATGGTTCTGTAGTGACACAGGGCTAACACTGTTTACCACATCATTTTATATACCAATCAAGTTATTTTCTACAAAAAAAGTTTAAAATTAGATATTTATATTTCCCTTATATTTTGCTTAAAATTGGATTATTCAGTATTCGTGATTTTTCTTTTTTCGACTTGTCCAACCCTGACCAGATAAAGCAGTTTGTGATAATAGAAGGGCAGAATATTTTCACTGTCATAAAACCTGAAATTTGTAAAATTGAGGTCCGGAAAACCGTGGGTATACAAAAACTTATGAGACTCGAGGGAAAGCTGATGAACTCCAAGCCACATGTGGGATTTATCGCTTTGCAATTTGAGGTTTAATGCTGTTATTGGGCTTGATTTTCCCATTTATGTTTTGTATGACATCCTTTTCTGCAGGCTGCCGCACAGAATCACAGAAAACAGCAGTCAAACACTTCTTCCTCCCTCACTCCCACTTCTATCACTCTGTTTAACCAATCAAAATTATTTTTAAAAACTGCACTTAAATATGACAAGTGTAGAATTCAAGGGATGATGTTTTAGCCACTGAAACATTGATGTTCAGGACCAGATAAATTCCCAAAATCCTGTAATCAATGTTTCAGCCTATTTGCCACGATTATGATCACAGAACAAACGTCCACATCAGGTTCACCAGGAAGGCAGGGAACCGAGGTATCGGGTTCGAACATCTTCTGCAGCATCTTTATATAAAGACAAAATAGGAGGAGAAGAGATACTCGACAAAGATGTTCCTATTAAAGAGCTGCCGGCTCAGCAAACACCAGGCGGGACCCGAGCACAAAGGCGGCCGCGTAGGGGGCTGCAGTTAAAGATTGCATTATGGCTGCAGAGCCACCCCCCTCCCCATGATGCTCACGCCGAATTCCACACTCCATTTCAATGTATTTGGTCAGGTCAATAAAGCAGTGATCAATAAGGATGGCCATTTCATCTATCAATTATTCCGGTCGAGCGCTCCCAGCCGCCAGGCTCTCTGGTGCTCTGTGGGGATTGGAGGCCAAGTGGTAGTGGGGGGTGTTGTGTGGAGGGAGGGAGCAGCATGAGGCAGGAGGACCCAAACTGTGCACAGTGGAGTAGACGTGCGGCACTGCCTCTGTGCCTCAACCCTAAAACCTTCTCCTCGGCCTTTCTCTCCTGTGAGAAGCATCCATCCTATCTATCCTGTCCTGTGCATTCATCTAGCAACAGGACATGTGGACCTGTCTTGCTGGGCATCCAGACACCCACACCAGTTACAGTGTGTCTCATGCAGGGACTGGGCCACTCAGAGCATGGCACTTGCTTGGAGGTGTGGGTACAGCTATGAGTGAGAATGGTGTGGCTTATCTAAAATGTGGGTGTGGTTTAAGTGGGGCAGGGGTGTAGCTTAAGTGAGAGGCATTTGCTCCCATGGCTACAGTGGAGACAGGGAGTGGCCTATGTGAGTCAGGGGCAGGGTTAAGGAGAGAGGGGTGTGACCTATGAAGGACAGCAGCACAACTCCTACAAAGCATAAAACTGATCTGCAGCTGAGCACAACTACACACACAAACCCAAAAGGGTTCTCATGTAGCTACCACTTTTCTTCCTCCTTGGAAACACCACATAAGTTCAAAATCTCTGAAATTAATGACATGGCTCTATGAGGTGTGTATGTAATGGAAGGAAATGCAGCCTAAAGTTGTAAAAGCAGCAAAGCAGAGACAAATGGGAGAGCGGTTAACACACAGATTACAGCATGATGTTGTGAGACATGCAGAAGGCGCTGATAAAGAACTTGGCCGAAGTGGGAATTATCTGCTCCAGACTAAACCTGCTGACACAGGACTTTGAAAGGCCTGTCTGGAAAAATAAAATGTAATTTTGCTGTTCGTATCTGTGTGTGTATGAGAGCGAATTCTGGAGTTCAAGTCAAAACACCTTGAAGGTGTCAGCTGCCATTTAGCTGCATTTCTTTATGAATGTGCTGCCCTGCAGTGGTCTGAATGCTGCGTGGGGCTCAAACTCAAACTGTGGTACAGCCATTAGAGCCAAGCAGAAGTGACACCTCATATGGATTTCCACACAAATGCTGATGCCACATAAGGTTCCAGGGGCTGCAGAGTGAACATCACTTCCGGTTCATTAGCTGCCCAGCAACATCCTAACAAACTGAGTAATTATCCCCAGAAGCAACTTAAACTGCACGAAAATGAGCATCCTTTCACTGTAGATGCGGCATCAAAACCTGATCGGAGGATCAATACTCTGAGAACCCGGCGGGATGGACAGAAACCCTGAATCAATCATCGTAAAGAAGATAAATGTGCGTGAAATGGACCTTTGAGATCCACACCACCAACCACAACCTCAACACACACGTTTCCACAAAAGAAAATTAAAAATGATCCTTCCAGGCATGTGAGCAGCTCTCTTGCTGCACCGACTGCAGATTAATCAATATTATTATTATATATGAACCATAAATTTAAGCCATATGCACAAAACTGATTTTAAAAAGAAGATAAGAAAGGGGGGTGGGGTGAAGCATGTTACAAATCTGTTCCCTAACTCCTTTGAAACCATTATCATGAAACCATTGGCATCCATGCCAAAAAAAGATCTTAAAGAACAGGTAATTTCGCCAAAATTGATCAATCAGGGTTGTGGTGGCCAGGAAAAACATCTTTTCAGCCACAAAATTGCTGAAGATGTTCCCTCAAGGATGCCACCTCCTGGACCTCTTTGGTTCTCAGCCCCAGCAACAGAGAGGTAGGCAGTATGATGCTGCTGCAGGGATTGAGTATTAAAGAAAACACTGAAAGGTCAAGGAGGATTTGTGGGGATGGGGGGGTATCTTACAGGACACGGGTTCTCAAGAGCATCTCAGCAACCTTCATCCTACCGTGTGAGTCTCACCACTTCCCACAGATTACTGGATTACATTTTGGAGAACAAGCAGCCAAACCGCAGTAACTATTCAACATGCAACGTGTGTGTGGGGCGTGGTCCTTGGTTAGGCATAATGCAGAGGTCAGAGGTCACCACACAGAGGGCTACATTTGAGGATTTCTGTGAAGGAGAATCCCCAGCCACCACAGCACCCGTTTCATGGCATGCGGACACTATTTAGCCTGGGGGGGGGGGGGTGACCCAACCCGGTGAGAGAAGTGCTGGGGTCTGTGGGCCGACAGTGGACAGTGAGCAGACTGTGCCGAGCAAGACAGCAGTGCAGTGCAAACGGGGAATCAGCAAACACTCTGAGGATTTAGATTTTTTTTTGAGGAGAGGCAGATGGAGGGAGGTTGCTGTACTGATCAATACTCACTTTAATAATTAATAAGCAGGGGAAAGGAGGTGGGGGTGTAGAGAGGGAGTTGCTCCTCTGTAAAGGAGAGGGAAGAATGTGGGAGGTCAAAGAGTGTGGTGGGAAAACAGAGTGAGAACATGCAAACATTCATGAAAACATGCAAAGGGAGGGGGGGGCTTATGAGGTCTATGACAAAAATGTGGTCAGGAAACATGCAGGGAATGTAAACATGGTAAAGCTGAGCCCTATAAGCAGTGCAGCGATTTCTGTGTTTGTGTGGCAGACTATGCCTCCCCTTCGCCTGTGTGTGTGTGTGAGATTGGGTTATAGAGTGTGTGCTATACGTTGTTAAGGCAGAAACGATGGCTCTGAATCTGTATTGATTTCCTTCTCCCCCAACCTCCTCCATCACTGGAGCAGCAACAGCACCGACCAGCCGAGCAAACCCCATAACACACACACACACACACACACACACACACACACACACACACACACACACAGAGCAATACCAGCACCCACCCCTATCCACAGCTTCCTTTTGCACCCATGCTGGGTCCAGCCCGTCCACCCATCAGCCCATCCTCACACATTGACCCTGGGAAAGAGAGTTTAATGTGTATTGATGTTGACACAATGCATTAATATAAAGCAGCAAACACCCCCCCAACCTTCATTCACAACAGGCAAGGATGTAAAAATGCAGTAAAGCCATAAAGGCAGACAGCGCATCCTTTGTAAGCAGAGTGCCAGGAACACCCCCCCATGGCATGTTGCAGGGCCACGCGTGCTGGGATCAATACTATCAAAACTGTTCTCCCCAGTGGCTGATTCTCCAGTGACTCACACACATGCACACACACCTTGGTCCCTGGTTTATTGCATTGGTTGATAATTGCATTTTAAGAAAATCAGACCTTTTCCATTTTGTTGGACATTTTTGGCTTGGGGGGGGGGGGGGAAATCAACCTTTAAAATTATACAGATTTTTTATACAGCTGTGGGGAAAAGGGCAGAGCCTTCTTTCACTCTGTGGATCTCAAACCCTCAGCTGCCCCTACCTGTCCTGCCTGACACTCTCAATGTCTCAAGGCTTGTACCAGAGATGTTGCATGTCCCTGTCATACTACACTGTGGCTGAGCTAAGGTAATTCCCGATTTCATGGGGGTCAAACATGCCGTGACCAAGCTAAACTAATTTCCTACTCTGTGGGGGTCAACTTTCACATGGGAACCCACTTCTGACATCAGTGCCACATGTTGCAGCTGTCAGGGGAAGAATGGTTGTCATCCCCCTGCGGTGACCCCCACCCTGACCATTCTTTGCACTTGTAGCTGCAAAGTAATAGCTGCACTGTGACCCCTGACATTCTGTTGTTTCTAAACACACATACAAGTGGTGTGCTGGTGCAGTGCCCCCTCATGCATTACTGTGAGTGACCCCCCCGCTTGCTGACAGAAAGTTAGCAACCTTTCAATGGCTGCCCATGTGCCCACCAAGAGAATGGGTGGGGGGATTAATGTAAAAAAAGCTAATAATAATAATAATAGATTACCAATTATGTAATACATATGTATACTATTACAATAATCATTGTCACAACTATATAAAATGTTGATATTGCTTATTGTTTATTTTAATTGGTTTACATCACAATTTTACAGTTATTTCATACCTATTATTATTATTATTATTATTATATAATCAGTTACTTGTGCAACACGTGGACACAAGGAAGGCTTAAAAAGGAAATTATTTTTGTGGCATAATCCTCATAATAAATAATAATAATAATAATAATAATAATAATAATAATATCTAACAAATGGGAGAAACCGGAGTGGAATCAATAAAAAAGAAACTGAAAATCTGAAAGACTAAAACCTCCCAGCGGCCAAAACTGAAATTTAAAAAAAATTTTTTTTAAATTTAAAAAAAAAGTTTTTAAAAGTTAAGATCATCACAGGATGCCACTGAGGCATTTACCGATGTCAAGCTTTAAAATATTACGTCATTCAGGCGCTATTAAGTAGCAGTAGAAATAATGTAATATCCACAATGTCCTTAATCGGAATTAAATTTAAATCGTTATTTCTGAACTTGATTTTATATAATAATTAACGTGGCTTATACTGGGCGTGCAATAGTTCTTGTTGAATTTCCATAGATTGTTTTTCTTGTTAAAAAGTTAAAATATGAGGCCCTAATGTCCAGATCAGAAAAGCCCTTTGCAAAATTTTATTCAGTTTTTAACAAATCTAATTTTCGGGCGATTTTTGAGAACTTACTCGTTAACAAAACCCACAACATCTGTGACGGTGGTTCAACCCCGGTTCCAGCGTTTCACCTCATTTTTGTGGTGGCAGCTTATTGAAAGAGGTGTTAACGGGAGCAGAACATGTAGGGAGAGTCTCTCCAAAAAAAGATACTGCTATTAATTTTCATTTTATGTATTTAAGTAAATAAAATATATTTTTGGACGGCGGATAAATTCGCTTCTAGAAGATGTTAGTACCCCAAAGCCTTCATGTCCTCCTGTGGACCAAGCGCCAAACATGAACAGGTCCGCTCGTCTGTAGTCGATCGAACTCTGCAGATGCCCTACAATAAGTGATCACCGCGACCAATTAAGACGCCAACATTGCTGCGCATGCGCTCTTCCGGCTGAACGCCCACAAACACCCCCACCTCCAATAAAAATAATGAATGTTTTTTTTTACACAAATCTTTTATTGCAGCTCCTCCGTTTGCTGACTCGGAATTTGTTAACTTTGTAAAAATTAAAATGAAGGCAATTTACTCCCCTTTATGAATTAGTAACGCTACTGCCGCCTTAAATTAAAACGAAACCTTTAGCAATCTTATCACAGAACTGCAGGGAGTCACTGTTACCACAGTGCACTTTTCGTAGACAAACCTGTAACGCCGAGTTAAACTTAGCACAGATGCGCACGTTTAATTGAATGCTTTTGGAACGGAAGTGTGGTGTTTGACGGGTGATTTACCACTGTTAGCCAACTCGTATCTTCATTATAAACACCCATTTATTGCAGTTAACTTTTAATTTTCTTAAACCGCCAAATTTTCACCCGATCGCTTCGTCTGATCACACACGGCTCTCGCACTCGTCGTGCTGTAATTTACTTTTTACTCACAGAAAGTTTCGCCCACATCCATTCATATCATAACTGTCCTCAGTGGTGCTACATTGTGGTTTGTGATGGGCGTTTCTGTCGCCTCATTTGTAAATGAGTAACATTGGGTTTCCCATCATGCAGTGCGCACCGTACCGCAGCCCCAAAGGCCAATCGTTGTCGTTTAAAAATTCCTTCAACTGCTCCATCTGGACCTCAAACAAGTAATGTGAACGCATTAAAAATACACATTAAAACGTTGTGGGTTCTGATCGGCCCACGTGGTTTCAGAGGTGAGCTGCGAAGTACGCCTGAACACGCCCGGTGTCTCCCATTACACGCCAATGGATTACAGTGGCCCTGCGTCATCCTCGCACCCTTGGCCACTATCGCCCCCTCCCATCTGGACGGCAGGTTGACTCCCGCCACCCTCCCCTCGCTTGAGTAAATAAGAAAATCCTGCCACCTGGAGCCACTTTGACCATGGCCATCGTCCATTCGTGGTGGGCAGTGGGATTGGGGGAGGCTGGGGTGCGATGCAGAATATAGTAATGAAGATGAACAGAAAGGGAGGGCTGGATGAAACAGGAAGAGGTGTCCAGTGCAACATCACTAGTGCATTGTGGGCCAGTCTCTTTCTCTCACTCTCTCTCTCACACACTACAGGTAGTTTATACTCACCAGTTCACCTCTGTAACATACATCTTAAGACTGTAGTTGGAAGCCCACACAAAACATGCAAATGCCACTTTAACTGAGTAGGATTCAAACGCATGTCCAATGACCCCCCCAACCCACCCTTTAAAGGTTAAGCCCAACACACAAGGCATAGCTGAGGGAAGCGGGATGAAGGGCAGCAGGTGGCAGTGCTGTGGCTGCATGGAAACCACTCTTTCCTATTAAATTACCACTATATTAGCGCCAATTGGCCCTCATTACACTAAGGAGCGTCAAGCTGGGAATACAATTCTACCTGCGGGGGGTGCCGCATTGCTGCTGCCCTTCTCTGTCAATAGCCTCACTGTCAATCTGTACACAAATTACAATGACCAAACCAGATCCTGGCAACAAGGGAGATGCACAAAGGATCTCACTCAGCAGGTTGGTGCCGTGTGTCTGAGGGGCACAGTTGGTGCAGGATAAGGGCGACAGGTGGGGATGCAGTCAAGGGCTTTTATTACTGTTGTTATTATTCACTTTTCCACTGCTGCAGTAGGAGGCGGGGTTCAGACCTCTGCCGCCACCTAAAAAACTGGTAATAATAGCAATAATAGTGAGTAGTGGTTCATTATAACTGGTTTGTGTTTTCAACACATGGAACAAAAACAACCACATAATTGTGGAACCTCAGACCACCACCGTACCGGTGTTCGTCATGGGGGATTTTGGGTTCCAGGCCCACTTTGTCCATCTCTGCGCTGGGTTTTAGGCTGTGGTTTCCACACATCTCTTTGCTTTATTGTTGCATTTTAAGGCTCCTGCTCCTGAAGCTGCAATGATCGATCCCTCCTCCCTCCCTGTTTTGTGCAGTGCACGTGGTTCAGTAATCAGGGTCCCCATCCCCAACCGGTCGATCGCTATTGATCGTCCCCGACCCAGCATGCTCTGCTCAGTTAGAGCAAGGCATTTGGGTGACACCCGCAGGTGGAAGATGGAAATGCTGCCCAAAGATGCCTTGTGTTCAAGAGGGTCACACTGCGGTCAAAAAGCTGAGGTACAAGGACCGCATGAGGTGCAAACAATAAGGCAATGCAAATTTAGTGGAAATCAAGATCGTTCTGTATAACAGGACTTCACTGATGCGTTCAAACATTAGACACAGGCGACTCAGACACCGCATACTTGGAGCACGTGGTCACCACTGTACACAGCTGTATGTGTGTGTGTGTGTGTGTGTGTGGCCTGAGGCCTGAGGCCTGAAGAGCTGGAAAAGGGAGAGAATACGTGCGTTACAAAAATAAACATATATCATAATATCATATCATTTTGCTTCTAGCAAAGAATGACTCACTGAAAAAAATCCACATTTTCTAGGTCTCGACACATAGCCTCATTTACAAACAACCCCCCCAACCCTGGTGTTTACTGCCATGATCACTTCATACTCACTGTAACCCCTGCATCCAAACACTGTGCTCATGACCCACACGACACATGCATGGTCATTCTGTTTCACACTGTGGTGGGCATGAGCCTAGAAGCTGCTTGGCCTGGGGGGGGATATGGTGGAGAGATGTGAAAATCAGAGATGTGCATGGGATAATGCAGGGGCAGAGTGTGGTGGGGGAGCTAATGCAGCTGCAGTAAACTGATTTGACCATGCGGGGGTTTAATGGGCTTTGACTTCTTGTTGTTATCTGTGACGTGGCGGCCGAGCACCAGTTAGACCAACCAGCACCAGTGAGGAGGGGCTCAGACACAACCCCCCCTTTCTGCTGTTTTATTAAAGAGATCGATTGTTAGTCTGCTGTCTGCCAGCTCTGCCAGATCCAGACTTCACACTCAGAGTGTGAATGAGAACCTGAGAACTGCTCTCGATGTGGGTGTCCTTGCTTGAGCCCCATGGGCTTCAGACCCAATTCTTACCCACAGGCATTCCTATTGTGGTTAGGAGGTGAACTGTGCTGCCCTTGTTGCCCCCCACCATCAGCCAGATTAATGCCATTTACTCATTTTCTGACACCTACAGTATTTAGCTGCTGACAATGATTTACCCCACATATACAGTACAGCAAGGTAATTTTTACTGCATCGACTCTGGGTAAATACCTCAATCAAGGGAACTACAGCAGGTGGTGGGATTTGAACTTACATCCTTTGAATGGAAGCAGACCACCTGCTGTTCCCCAACCAGGCTGCCCACTCCCTCAGTTAACAAATAGATCTAAACAGGGTGCTCCCCCCAGTAAAAGCACCCCCACACCCAGCTAATTCAGCACTTCTGCCCCCTTCTGTTGGTGTAGCCTGCAAAAGGAAGGAGCAGGAGCAGCACAAGGACCGAACTTTGGCCCCCAAGAAGCAGCGGCTCGTCTTCACCGACCTGCAGCGCCGCACGCTCATCGCCATCTTCAAGGAGAACAAGCGTCCCTCCAAGGAGATGCAGATTACCATCTCGCAGCAGCTGGGCCTCGAGCTCAGCACCGTGAGCAACTTCTTCATGAACGCCCGGCGCCGGTGTGTGGACCGCTGGCAGGATGAACACGGCGCCAACTCTGCCCAGCCAGGTACCTCAGCCACCACCTTCTCCAAGGCCTGAGGGGGGCAGCATCAAGCCTGTCGCCTCACTGTGCCCACCCCATCCTCCATAGCAGACCCACACAAAAAAACAGATCAGCTCATTTACAAAGATGATCACACACTGGGGGGGGGGGGTGCTGTCAGCTCAAATCCTCAGCCACAGTCACCCATCACCCTGGGTGTCTGCCCACTTCTCCCACGGAACCCACAGATCTAGCAGAAATCAGCCTGCAAAATTGGAATATGATGGCAATAAGAGAGGTTCTCGCCCTTTATGGGACATCAGGTGGGGGGTTCGCTCCAACACGCTTCAAATCCCCGGATCATACAGCACAACAGTGGGTGGAGAAGCTGATCGATAATCAATATTGGAACCCAGGCTTAATGCCCCTTCCAGACTGAAGGAAACCCAGACACAGGAAACCCAGTCTAGCTCATTATTTTTGCACAGATGTCCAAGGGGATTTGGGTCAAACCTCTTCAGTTTGAGACTAAAACTTGTTTGTTTACCGACCACATTTAGGAAGGACAACACAAGAGTCAGACTTCAAAACAGCTCCACAAGTCGCGCTCATGTTTACTGAAGCGCAGCACCGCCACCTGCAGGCCAGCGTTGAGAACATCTAGCATAGCTCTCAATGGGGGGCGGGGGTGCAGTGACACAGCGGCCTGTCTGAGGGCCGAGGATAACCCATCCAGATGCTGGGTAGACCAGACAGGTGCTTCTCTTCAGAGGTTTACATCCCACATGAGTTCCTATAACTGCAGTTAGCAACATGCTAAAGTTAGGCACACTCAGCTAACACTAGAGGCCATTGGTGATGTCAGCTGCGGATGTCTTGCATGTCATGTGCACAAGGAGCCGTTGTTGCACTGAAGGGGCACAACAAGTCACAGGCTAGAGTGCTCAGCAGCCCAAAACCATGAAGCGACATATTTCCACAGTTTACAGACAGACAGCACATATTTTTACAGTTAGTAAGCGCACATTCCGAAAGGAATCCACCATCACCCTGCCTCCTACACACACACTCAGGCGAGGGGATGGCTATCTAGAAGGGCCTTGGTGGGTCAACAGTCGCTGAAGATCCACACCAACCAAGATGAGCTGTGAAATATGAGATCTAGATTTAAAAAGTGAACCAACAGCACGACTCCCCACTCTAACTTGATGCATCTACAGCCCTCAAACACAGCAAGGTTTAATACTGCATCTCTCTGCTCCTGGGCTGAGAAGGTCATGCAGTCAGTAGGAACATCTCCACATAACCATGGGTTCCTAGATGGTTGTCGCCAAGGCCACACCTGGACCTCCACGTATCTGTGGGGGGGGGGGGGGTGGTCTGCAGCATCTGGATTTTACTGCAGCATTATTACTTCAGAACTGCCACACATCCTGCGCCAGAGCAAACACTGAGCACGTACAGGACCTCTACGTGGGATGACCGTCTGTGGGAGGAAACACGTCGAACACAAACACAATAAGCGTCTCGAGTGCCAATTATAACTGCCTTAATGATAATAAGGGAAGATGGGCGATTTGTGCCATAGCAACCGGGAGTCCACCTCCTGAGTCATAAACAAAGAAAGAAATCTGAATTCTGAAGAGGAATTTGGCAGCAACATCTTCAGAAAAAAGGAACCTGGATAGATGATCAATTCATTCTTTCTAAGTTTGACCCCCCCACCCCCTTTCATGTTCCTTTGTCTCTCACACTGATGCGGGTAATTTATACCATAGATAGAACATTTCTACATCTTGTTACTCTTGCATTCTGTTGTACATAAACTACATGTAAACAACTTTATTAGTAAAACCAAAAAAGGAAGCGATACTTCCGGAAGGACAAAAAAAGGCAGCAAATAAAAGCGACAGACTTTTAAAAACTGTGGCCACCGTGGGTGTGAAGGACAGTGGGGGCGGGACCAGAGTACCTGCCTTCTCCCTCTACTGGTTGGCGCCACTGCTATCCCAGCATTCTCTGTGCTGAGCTCCGGTGTCTGATCCCGCCCCCTTTTTTCCTGAGGTGTCCATGGTGACGCGGTGTCGGGTGTGAGGGGGCAGAAGGACAATCAGACTGCAAATGACACATGTTCACAGCCAAGGGTAGTTGGGGACAGAGGGGTCACTTGACCAGGTTCAGAGGTCAGAAGGATTTTCAACGAGGATCTATTAATACAAAGAGTGTGTAAATAGGAATTTAAATTCAAACAAAAAAGCGACAAGGAGCTTGTTTGTAGCACCGTAATGTTGCTACCTCACTGCATTGAGTGGTTCGTCAAACCGCCACTGATACCAAAGATTTCTTTGGCCTGCCAGTCCCATGATGCCTTGGGGATGCGACCCCAGAAAGCACCACTGTGGCACCCGGTCCCATGCTGTGGGGGACAGACAGATGGACACACTGACACAGTGCAGTCAGACAGAGTTGAGTGCCTTTTTCCTTCAACCACGGGTGGGACTGCACTGGACACACACACACGCACGCATGCACACACACCATGACAAGCACATTGTTGGACAAGGAGGTTAAGGCAGGTGCACATATGATAGTTACCCCCTGCTCCACACACACACACACACACACACACACACACACACACACACACACACACACACCGCACAGCATGTGGGCGGAGCCCCTTAGTCAGAGACACGCTCCTCTGCCCTGTTGCCTCTGCTCTCCCTTCAGAGATATTTTTATGAGACATTTAAAGGGGCAAGAGCAGAGCGACTGAAGGCCAGAGGTTGGTCTCCACCCTGCATTATAGACCCTTTCCAGATGACTTACACTGCAACCACCTGACCGGTTCATTACCAGTTATGCACACATGCCATGGACGCCCCCCCCATCGGCTGCACCTGGGACTCGGCAGGCACGTGTTGACAATTAAATCTGAAATACCTCAAACCTTTCGTGTAAAGTTTGTGTAATTTAAATAATATGAATGACGACGAAGACGATGATGATGCTGTTGAATAATAGTTTTGGACCTTGTAAAGCTTTATACTGTTAACTTATTACCAACTTGTTTTATTTCTGCTCTGCTCCGCTGTGGCAGCATGTTCTTGTGATGTTCTTGTCAAGGAAAGGCCCAAAGGATTCTGTGTGGCGACGGGTTCGAGTAGCAGGACAGTGGGGTGAGACATGGTAGGGGGGGTTTGTTCCTGACAACCAAAGCAAGCTAAAGATTCAGAAGCCCAAGCTAATGTACATTGTGATAGAAGATCTTCTGTTCCAGTTTTCTTTGCAGTTTTTTTCCTTTTATGCTGGAGTGAGAGCAGGTTTCATTGAAACGGTCTTTTTCTGTGTGTTTCCGTGTTCCTGGTGTTATTGAACATAAAAGGCGAAAACTCAGCACCTCTTCTGGAAGAATGGGGTTGCAAACCTTTTCTCCTTTATGCATGGATATTGTATAACTGTACAGAATCCTGCAGCAATGAGCTGAGGCAAAAATGGATGGTCAGAGAGGGATGGGGGGCAGCAGAACATGGGGAGGTCCCCAGTTTTTCACTTCCTGCCCTTTCCTAATTGACTCCTTTCCATAAGTTAATTGTTTGTATTTAAACTCTGCCTGTAGGGGGCGACATGTAGCAGCTGGGAAGAGGGCTGCAGCCAACACCGCAAGTTTGTATTTTTCTTAGTTCTGTTTGTATTCATATGAGGTCTCCTATGTCAAAGTTAACATGAGGACAGAACTGCTGACTCCTCCCCCTGCTCATCTGCCATTAGCGTCACTCACACGTTCCCCCCCAACAGCACCATTCTCTCCTCCGCTACCTGTCAGTCAATCAGAGCCAAGTGTCTTTGTGATGGTGGAAGACAATCAGTTTCCTGTGGAGTGCAGAGAGATGCCAGAGAGAACAGGCGAGGGATGGGAGGTGGAGTTCTTGGGAATTTTGACCCCCCACCACTGAGCTGTGAGGGACTCTCAGTAGCATCACACTAACACAAACACACACCCTCGCATCGCATCCCCATCGGCTCCCATGACTACACAACACACTGTTACACACCAGAGTCACGCAGAGAATGTGGGAAAGGGCTCCAGCGCTAAGATGAGGACTCCACCCTTCAGACTCTGCCCTTATCACTGAGAAGAGCCCATCTGGTAATTGAAAGGTGACAGAGAGATGGATGCCTCCTCTTTGCACAGAAAGCTATGCAAACACATCATCCAAACCCCTCACCGCCCCCCTGCCAATACACAGAACTCTGTACACCTGGACACACACACACACACGAAGCCTTCAACCCAGCCCCAGAAGCGCCTCAACCAAAAACCAAAGATTACAGGTCAGACAATCTGTTCATAAAAGACCAGGACGAATCCTGTCGCTAACAGGTGCTGTAAGGGCCGTCTCAATTTGACATCATGTTGCGCGCAGACACACACGCACACACACACACACACAGAACTTCATCTCCCCTCCTGGTTAGAGAAATTTAGAGAGCCTGGACACTGGAGAAGGAAAAACTGAGTAATAACTAACAGTAAATATACACTAAAAGGAAAATCTGGGTATTTTGCGTGTTTTGAAAACTAATAAATAAAACAAAATGGCTCATCTTGTCTCCCTAAGCCTTCCCAAGTCTTTCTGTGTTCAATTCTTTATTCTTTAACTGTGTAAGTTGTGTTTGTGTTCATCCTTCATCTCCATGAAAAACAGGTGAGGGTGTACCAAAGTTCTATTTACAGCATCCACCAAAGGGAGGTGCTGTTGCCAAAATCACACAATGGCTTCACAGTCTTAAGAGAAGGTGACCTGAAACTCAACTGAACTGCATCTCTGTTTCTTGTGTCCCTTGCATCCCAGACAGAACAGCAGAGACATAGACATGGGAACAGACAGACACACACACGTTTTATCATTGACTTCATTACCAGATTTGGAAAGGGAATCCCACACGAGTGTTTTGGGGGACTTTATACAGACGACATAATGATGGGGTGTCACGTGTCACCATGGAAACACTGGACTTTGCTGGACCTTGACATGTGAATGTTACACGACTGGGTTGGGAACTTGCTCCAAAATCCATGCGCACCATGTATGTATTGCGTGTTTGACATCACTACTCCTGCTCCTCCAAGCCTTGCCAGGGACTGAATTTTAAAATTTTGGAACAGTAAGTAGTCTTTTTGAAGGTTAATGAATTTGACTACGCAAAACCTCACTTACAGTGAGAAGTACCTGTGTATTAAATGTCAAGTTGGTGGCTCAAAGAACAAAGCTGTGCATGAAGAACAAACAGAGATTGACTTTTAGAGATGTACAGATTTCTTTGAAGATTTTTTCCCCTAAATGTCTTACACTGTGATGTCTGAATACTAAGCCACTTACACTGATTTACCCATTTATACAGCAGGGCATTTTTTACTGCATTAATACAGGGTAAATACCTTGACCAAGGGAACTGCAGCAGAAGATGGAACTCAAACACATTCTTTTGGGTCCAAGGCAGTAGCTCTAACCACTACATCACCTGCTGGTCTCTATCTGTTTACTTCAATTGGCCAACCAAAATCAGCCAATACACCTCAGGAGCCACAGAGTTACCAAGCAACCAGCATGGAAGCCACAACATCTCCACTGTCCCACAATCCCCCTGATGTGTAAGGACTAGAGGACAACTCTGGTTCTGCATCAAGATCTGAGCCAATTCAAACAAACACCTGGACCTGTGTTTAAATGTGGTCAGTTTCACAGTGAGAGGAATCAACACACCTCAGTGGCGCTGCAGTTGTGAGAGTAAATTATTACCGTGGGCAACGGCAGAGATAAACTTTTAATGACATGTAAATTATCCTCTGTGGAAATGACTTTCCACTCTTTCTTGCTGCTCCACATGGCAAAATACTGGTGGATGAACCTAAATTCTTAGGATTTTTGTGAATAAAGACTCATTTTAACAAGGCTGGAAGTTTGGTTTGAGGTTAAGAACACCTGAACTGGATTATGATATTATACAGCCTCTGCCAATGAGGTGTTCTGATGAAATTCAGATGAGGTACAACTACAGCTCCCTGTGACACAATAAGCGGTGTGTAAGGAAAACTCGTAGTGTCACTGCAGACCCCTAGCACCCGCTCCACTGTCTGCTGTCACTGCTACCCTCTGGAAGCCAAAATCTCAGCTTGTGGGCCAACACCAGCAGGCTCAGGAACTGCTTTTTGCTGCAAGCTGCTGAATTCTGGAAGGCATAAGGACTGATCACCATCACCATCAATGACCTCTCACTGTGTCATCACCACTGACTCTCTGCCCCAATTCTTGTTTACACACCTGGACCTGTTAGTAAAATATAAGTATTAAACTACTTATATTTTACCTCAGTCTGTCTTGTGTTGTCCTGTGCCGTCAGGCAGTCTGTTTAGTGTGCTGTGTACCACAGTCCGGGAGAAACTACATTTCATTCTCCTGCACATCTGTATGAGGCAGAATGACAACAATTTGAACCTCGCCATGGCAGGTACAATTCTATATGTCACCTCCTTAACCACCACACGCACTGCTGCCTGTTACCTTTATCTCCTTTAATACTGAGTCAGCACTCCCACACCTTGGGAGACACAGATCAGCTGCAGAGGATTCATCAAGTCACAATACAAGTTCTGAATGGTACAATGGAAGGACTCACCTGCACGGTACTTCCATCCACTCTATGACTGGTGGACCTTCAGCACCAGGACATCCCTTGTGAAGGGTCACCGTTTTGTTCACATCACTAGTCAATTTGTGCCGTTCCTCTGGAATCTAAATCCCTCCTCGTATCTTTGGGTTTACAGCCAGCAGCGCTGCTGTGAGCTGTGACCCACAGGCCATTTGCAACACGCATGACCGTCAGACCCTCCGTTGCCCACATACCACCCGTGTCCTCAGCCAACTTCAGTTGGCACAACTATGAAAGGACTTCTCCCTTGATTTTTGTTGTTCAACTTTCTACCTGCTGGTCATCTGATGATAAGAGCACTTGACTTGGTCTGTTTCAAGTCATAAACAAGCATTGCTAGGCCTCCATCACCATGACAACATATAAATAGCGAGACGGAGCATGGCGATAATCGGAAAACGGGAGGCTTTGCAATGACGTGCTTGATCTTAATCGCAAACACACACAAACATTCAGCAAAGAAGAGAGTGGAGCCTACTGGTGGTATAACATGCTTTTATAAACAAAAACGTGTTTCCATACAAGACAAGTATAAAACAAACAGAAGAGTAAAAAATATCCTAAGAGTGCTATAAACACATTTTTATTCTTTCACCCTGGTGTAAAACATGGTAATGCTGGGTTGGGACCAACTGAGTTCACCCACCAATAGGAAGGTTCCAGATCCCCACCAAGCCCAGTGGCACTGCTGACAATGGGACCAGCATCCTCTGGGTATGAAGCATCGTACTTTATGATCCCTCTGTTCATTGAGCAGTATACTGTGGACAATTCTATGGATGAATTTTATCTTTTTCATTCACAACATGCATTTGCTTTGTTGAATTTACATATTTTGGATTTACTCATTCAGTTGATGCTTTTCTCAAAGATTTGCCCACAATTCCTTTCCCACTTATAGAGCAGGGTAATTTTTACTGGAGAAATTTTAGAGTAAGTACTACGCTCAAGGGGACTGCAGCAGGAGTTGGAATTCAAACCCGTGACCTTAGAGTTTAGAAGCGGTGCCATTTCTTTGGAGAAATGTGCATTTACTTCAAGAAAGCTTAAGAAAAACAATCACCATCCTCAGGCACCAGACTGCAGAAACGTACCAGTAAGTCTATTGTTCACTAAAGTCTCAGCCTATCCGAAATAACCTTTGGGGTCACTGACTTGTATTTTACTAAACCGAATGATGATTAATTACTGCCACTGGTAAGGGGGGAGGTCCCAAGCAGGGTTTGTGTTACAAGCCTCCGTTTTGTGTCTGGTCTCTCAGTGGATACAGAGACTGAATTAGTGCCACACTGATCTCCCACAGGAGATGGATCCCACTGTGCGGCCTGGCGATCAGGTGGCCCTGAGCATGGCGGGAACCTTCCAGTACACACCTGAGCTCATTAAGAACCAGCCTGGCATCACTGGGACAGCCTGTGAGTTGACTGCTGAGAGTGGCACCCACTCCTAGGTCTCCGAGGAAATCACAACTAAACACTAAACTGGAAAGAAAAAAAAAAAAAAAAAAGAAAAAAAACACTTCTCAACAAGTTTGGCACCAGGTCACAAGGCTGGATGAGACTGGCTCCCACTGAGGAGCGGTACTGCCTTAGAGCAACGGCTGCCCAGCCAGCACCAAGAGGCAGTGATGCTGTGAGGATGTGGGAAAACTCACCCCCCTGGCAGAGGGTCCAATCCTCTTGCGGGACATCCTTTACGATGTCCAGCAGCAGAGAGGCTCATTTCTGTGGAGTTGCTCCTGCACGGCCAGGAGCTCAGAGAGGTTGGCACAGACATGGGCTCACAGGGGCTTCCTGGCACCATCTCGTTCGAGCACTGTTGTGTTTAACGGCTTTGGAGACCTAGGAACGGGTGCCAGCCCAGTCGGAGCAAACCCCTCCGAGAAGGAGCTACAGTTTCCAGAAAGCACTGCAGCATCATAGAAACATCCACACAGGATTCTTCTGTACAAAGTTCAATAAAAAATGTGCATCAACACAACGGTCCCTGGAAGACTAAGAACGCCTGTGCTGAGTAGAAAAACCTCGCTTGTAAAAAATGGCCAGAGTGCAGCATCAACATGGTTATTGCCTCAAGAAATGAGCCTCTCTGTTTACAGTCCTGTTGACAGCTGGTTCTTAACTGCAGGCTGTGGCTCCAAACTAACCCAGTCCAACGACAATCAGAAGCACAGGGTCAACCAACTTGTTCCTGGCAATAAAAACATTATCTGTGCAGTTTCTTTAGAAATACAGGACATTTTATACGATCATTTATCAATAAACTAATCGTTTCATCTGAAACTGATACACTAACGTGACAGTAAAAGGGTCTTGAGCCACAACAAGAGTAACGCTGCCGACTGAACTCAAAGGAAGGGGTCCTGTCTGGACGGTGCGTAAAAGTTAGAGTTCAGTCTCCTTTACACTTGCAGAGTCCATTACTGTGGAAACACTAGGGAAACGACATTTTAAATACAGACGTTTTCACAGTTGTTTCACAGTATTTACACGATATAATTCTTCATAATCACAAGGGCTACTAGTCTTACTGCAGCTCCTTCAGTCGTCACCAGAGGGCGATATAGTTGCACCAAATTGACAAACTGGGGTGCCTGCAACAGGAAAATGGCGCACATGTGCAGGTGGGGGGGGGGGCAACAAGCCACTGATGTTCTTATTTTATCTAAATTCAATACTTATAAAATGTTAACATCACAAGACTTTGAAAGGAAACAGATTTTTTCAATCACAGTACACCTCGTTTTATGAGGTTTTTGGGGCAGTGCCACAGATGTGTGATCCTGGTGACACGGCTTACATCAGGGACCAGATGCCAAGCCCACAAATCCAGCTCTCAGCAGTGAGGGCAGTTCTGGGTATCATATCACCCTTTGGGGGACAACGACAACGACGAGAACAAAAACAAAGATGACAACAACAATCGCATCGATACTATAGACTAATGCTGCTATTACTGTGTGTGTGTGCGCACGCGCGCCTCAGATCATTTTCATGTTGAACTTGCGCGTGCCGCCCTGGCTTGTGTTCGTCGTCGGGCCCTCTGCCTTCCGGAACGAGTACTCTACTGTGAAGTTGTTCTTGCGCTGGCCACGCCCGCGGCTCCACACGAACAACAGCAGAAAACAGAAGAGCACCACGCCCAGGAAGGTGATGCAGCCCATGGCGGTGGATACCAGGATGGTGGTGAGGTCCAGCGTGAACTTCAGGAAGACGCGCGTGCTGTTCAGATTGGTGTCGTTGAGCTCGCTGGCAAAGAAGGAGCGGTTGCCAAAGAAGGCAGCGTCCACCAGGGGGTGCCCCTTCACCGTCAGCGTGGCGAAGTACGTGTCGTTGCCGCCGGCGTTGCTGGCAATGCAGATGTAGGTGCCGCTATCTGTGACCTGAGCGTAACGAATCTCAAGCGTGCCACCGGGCAGTACGACCACGCGCCCACCACTCTTGGTCGTGATGCGGCGCCGCTGCGGCGAGATCCATGCAATGGCTGGTGGTGGCTCCCCTTCAGCACGGCATGCAAATGACACAGCCTGGCCCTCCCGTGCCGTCACCTGCTGCAGGCGCCGGTTGCGTATACGCGGCTTCTGGCAGGTGAAGTAGTCGAAGAGCGCTGAATCAGTGAAGGCTGCCAGCGTGTTGCCACGCACCTCGGGCGGCCCTGCGCACACAGGTGCCCTGCCGTCAAAGTTGAGCGTGCGTCGCCGCTGCAGGATCCACAGTAGGCGGCAGTCGCAGGCCAGGGGGTTCCCGTCCACGCGCAGCGTCTCCAGACTGTTGACTGAGTGGAAGGCACCCTCCTCCAGGGTAACAAGCTCGTTGGAGGAGACATTGAGGAGTCGGAGTTGGCGCAATCCCCCCAGCCCCCGTGGTTCCACCACCGTTAGCCCCATGCTAACCAGATGCAGCTCCTTGAGGCGAACAAGCTCGCGGAACGCCCATGGCTCGATCACTGTGATGGGATTGAAGGACAGGTTGAGGGCTGTCAAGTGCGCCAGATTGCGGAAAGATGCCGAGGGCACAATGCTCAGATTGGTGTTAGTGATGGATAACCATGTCAGGTTGAGGCCCTGAAAGCTCAGCGGCGAGACATAGTCGAGTGATGGCCAGCTATCGATCTCCAGGCCACGCAGGCTACTGAGTTTGCGGAAGTTGTGGTCCTCTAGGGCAGCGATGTTGAGGTGGCGCAGGCGCAGTGTCACCAAGTTTCGCAGGTATGACAGTGACTGGCCTGAGATGGATGTCAGGTTGCAGCGTTCGATGGTGAGCTCCTCGAGTCCAAGAAGGCCGGCAAAGGCCTTGTGTGATACATACACCAGGTCGTTGTCTCCCACGTCAAGGTGCCGCAGACTGCGCAGGTCCTGGAATGTGTAGTCAAGCAAAATGACAATGCGGTTCTCGCTCAGGTCTAGTGTGGTCAGGTTGGTGAGGCCCGCAAAGGCCCCAGCAGGTACCAAGCGCAATTGGTTGGCACGCAGCCGCAGCATGCGCAGACTCTGCAGGCCAGCAAAGGCATTCGGCTCTAGGGCACTGATGACGTTTTCACTCAGGTCTACCTCTTCGAGCCGTGGGAAGGCCGCCAGATCACCTGGCTCCACCCACCGCAGTCGGTTACGGCTCAGGTCCAGCACCCGTGTCTCTGTGGGGATCCCCTCAGGCACAGCTGTGAGCCGGCGCCGCTGGCATGCCACCGCCCTCTGCTGGGGCACACAGTCGCAGCGGGGTGGACAGCCCCAGCATGGCAGCCCCACAAGTGCCAGCAGAACCAGCAGTGTGCCCAGAGGACCCGTCATGGCCACCTGCCGTTGGATCACTGCAGGACACACCTGGAAGAGTGGACACAGAGAGTGTTTCAGTGTTATCACTCTTTATTGAGCAGAATATTGTGGGTCTTTTAAGGATTAAGTCTTTACAGGTCATAAGATGTTTATTTAATACTTGATTCTTTTAGGATAAATGTATAGTTTTAGTGACATGTACATGAAGAATTTTTTTTTTTTTTTTTTAAGTGGCCAAGAGCACTGTTCTCGTGTGAAAGCAGGAAGCGGCAGCCGTGTCTCAGACATCCAGTGCCATGTTCGCCCACTCTGGAGAGTCTAACCACAGTGAGTCAGTACTCTCACATTGCTCGTCCGGGCAAAGAACATGAATATTATGATTAATCTCAGAATTAATTGGTTTCCAAGCTGATCTTGAGTCACTGGGCTGAGAGCCAGCACCACAACCAAGTCCAAGCAAGAATACGAGTGGACCCGCCTCCATGGCACACAGAACAGCTGGTTGAGACTACATCACTTCCAGGGAGTTTATATGAAGTTGATCCTGGGTGTCCTACACACATGCACACAGACAAGTGATTTTCAGTCTGGGTCATGCAGCTGATCTCCTGAACTAGATAAATGCAGACAACAAAGCACAAAGACATGGTTGTCCATGTGGTGGGCAGTCAATATTTCCAGACTATTGTGGACTTTCCTCCATGTTAGGACCCAATGCCCCTGCCCTCAGGACCATTACGCCATCTCCACTACACTCACCACTCACACACATACATGACAATACCCACTCTGGCAGATCAGCTCTGCCCTCTTCATGCCACACCTCTTCAGCTTTGGAAAAGTCGATGTTTGTGTGTTTGAATGTTTGCAAGTGTTTGTGCATGTCCATCCCAGCAGGGTGCTGGCTCCAAGCCTAAGGCAGCAGCTTGCTTCCCAGTATGCCCCTATGGGTGCTGAGCTTGCTCTCATCGTCACACATTATTTACTAAAGAAATATTATCCATCTCTGTTGTTCCTTTCACAGCAAAATAAATCAGCTGACGGGAGTTGTGATATCAAGCACTGGTACCCAGCACCCCTGATCCCATGGTTCTGTCCTCAAAGGGTCACTTTACTGCCCTGCTGGTGATTCCTTGCACCATCCATCCATCCATCAAGGGCCCTGGGATGCTGAGAAACCCCCCAGCCATGGATCCCTGGACAGGTAGATTCAGGTCAGACTAGTCAGGTATGTCTAGTGTGTTTAACTGGACAGTAAAAAAAAAAAAAAATCAATTGTAAAACTCACACAGCTTTCACCTTTGACCTTCAGCAGCTCTGCTCTCCACACTCTGCGCGCACACACACACACACACACACACACACACACACACATATATATATACCAAGCATGAAAGCTAACAGAAGCTGAGGCTATGAAAACAGGTCACCGTTACGGTCACGCAATTCCACTCTGACCACATGTCCTCGGCAACACGCCAGCAAGCCTCCCTGCAGAGACGACCCTCAGGTCTCGTTTCAGATAACAAACTGGGTCTCCTGAAGCTCCCGCGGCCACACAGACCTCCCCCAACACACAGAACCGGCGCTCAGCCCTGGGGGTCGGGTCACCCTGGTCTAAAAGACCATAGCTACACCCAGTAGCCGTGTTCTGGCCAGATCCGGAGTAAAGCACAATGGCTGAAACACAGTTTAATACAAGTTACAGTTAGAAATCAGGATGCATGTTAGATTTCAGCTAAGATTAATATTTTCCGTTTGCCAATTAAAGTAAACTACACATTTTTAACACACATGCACAAAATCCTATTTAAAATCTGCAATTGTATTTTAGTTAAACTCAGAAAGATCTAACAGATACTGAAGGTTATTTTGCAGCAAAGTACAAAATGCATAAATAAAAAGAAACTGCTGGCATTACTCACTTGGGAGTGTGCATGCATGGAAAACACACTCCCACCTTCCAGAGGGTCTTGAAGGCCATCAACATGAAACCCACCGGGATGTAAAGAGCGCGCGACACTATCGGCCCACACAGCAAGCACTGTGTGGGAGGTGTGTGTGCGCGTGTGGCCTAGTTCAGCTTCTCCAACAAACACACTTACACACTAATCCCGTGGCGCTTGCCCTGTCTGCATGGGTTTCTGCTCCACGCGACGCTGGTATGCTGAGGAAACAGCAGGATATTAGGGACAGTCGACAGACTCTCTGTCACCAGGGAAACAACACAACGACAACAGGAAAAAAGGAGCCCAACAGACTCTGAGCAAAAGGTTAAACTCTATATTAGTTGCCAATGACCTTGTCAGTGACCCTGCAAAGGAGGCCTGTAAAGAACAGAATTTATTAAAAGATTTAAATCATTAGTCTCGGTGGCTCAGCGACTAGCACTGCTGCTTCACAGCACCTGGGCTGCCAAATTGAACCTTTATGTCCAGCTCCGTGGCTGTGGAGTTTGTATGTTCTCCCTGTGCCCAAGTGACTTTCCACCCACAGTCCAAAGACATGTGTCTTATGTTAATTAATCACTGTAAACTGTGCGTTTGTGTGGTGCTACTCTGAGGGACTGCTGTCCAATCGAGGGTGGGGTTTCATAGCCTAGTGATTCCAGGATAAGCTCCAGACTCTGGCTTTTTAGCAGCCGCACCTGAGGAGGGGTAAACTGACACTGAAAGCTGTGTGATCCAGGGCATCCTTCAAGGCCTCTTCTCCATCCCCTAGACTGTGACCCCAGGCAGTCTGGGGGACAGAAAACACCAGTGTTTGGTAGAGCATAGCCACCACTCACTCCCTCAATGACAGACACACACACACACACACACACACACACACACACACACACACACACACACACACACATTCCAAGCAAGTGTGAAAACAGGATGCGGTGATTTTCAACAATTGCATCCCAGGATGTCACAAGCTTGTCTGTTTAGTTGGAACTTTGAGTCCATCTGACCCACTTCCTGCTGATGCCCTTCTCTTCTTGCTCTTCTTGTCTACCACTGGTCCACTTCCTTTCCGGAATAACCTGGACCATAAGGGATTTTCAAACAGGAAAATCCCAGTTAACAACCACAGTCCATCAGGTCCTTTCTCACATGCTCCTCACACACAACAGATTAATTAACAACACCTCCTGGTCATTAGCTCCTCCTTCCTAACCTGGTTAAAGGAGATCCAGTTGGTAAGCAGAATGTGGACCTCCAGCTTCCATCAACACACCTCTGGTCAAGAGCTGACACCATCACCAAATACGGTGCATCGAAAGCTGATTAACTAGGAAGACCATAAGGGTTAAAAAAGAGTGCCAAAAACACAACCAATAAAGCACACATTATGTATTTGTATGTGCAAGTATAAATAAAGTGCATGTGCCAATGAAAAAGCAAAAGAAAGAAAGTGCCAGAGCCACAGTGGATGCTTTGCTTAGCAAGTTACCACCTAGTGAGCCACCCCTCTACTTCTCTGCCAGCAGAAGTCATGTGAAAGTCAAACAACACATTCCAACCAGGAAAACGTGCGTTCAGCACTGCGCTGAACCCCCCTGGATTGAGAGAGCGAGTGAGTGAGGGAGCAAGCGTTTGATGGTGAGCAAGCTGCAGTAACAGGAAGGCACAAAAGTGACGGGAAGATGGGGATGAATAGAGAAGCGGCCTGAATGATGATGGGTGGGGGATGGTGAGGACCCCCTGAGGAGGGTGATGGGGACTGAACAGTGTCACAGAGGCAAGGACACCAGGGACGGGAGGGATGAGAGCTGACAGCTAAGTCCCAGGGGCCCCTGTGCTCTCGACCTTTTTCCAGGGGTGAGGGATTGTCACCTCCTCTACACACACAAACGCACGCACGCATGAA
The DNA here is from genome assembly GCA_018136845.1 of Heterotis niloticus. Taxonomy (NCBI): domain Eukaryota; kingdom Metazoa; phylum Chordata; class Actinopteri; order Osteoglossiformes; family Osteoglossidae; genus Heterotis; species Heterotis niloticus. Next base: position 20,979,359 of record CM030898.1, on the reverse strand, counting down.
CAGCCTAGGGGTCCTCTGCTCATCTCAAGGTTAACATGGAGCTGATAGGGGGGCTGCACTGCCCTCCTGGGTCCGGGAGAGTCATAGCCATTCTACATGATGGTTTAGATCCTCCCATGATGCCTTTGGGTCAGTAAGGACGGCTGCTTCTCCTCTCATAGGACCAAACAGCACCTCCTACAGGATACTTCTGTAACAATAACAACAATAATGAAAAATTTGGAGTGTTGGAGGTGATAGAGCTGCACAAATGCCTTCGCGCGCACACACACACACACACACACACACACAAAATCCTTTCTGCCTCCCACTCTCTGACTGCCATGGTTACCTACTCTTAAGTGTCAAAAGGTGAAAAGTGTGTGAATGGTATGCACGTTGTGCAGAAGCTATCAATCTGCCCCATAGGTCACATCCCTTTCTCAGTCACCAGAAGTGTGCAAGTTTGAGTCCCAAGCTGCAGGTCTTGTTGCACAATTTTACCCAGTGGTGCTATTTCAAGCAAACATTAAATATTCTATTAATTTTTGAGGAGCTCATCTTCATTCAAGGCGAGTCATGTGACAATTGTAATTGAACCTGGCGCCTGCCTCTGCAGCCCACTGGAGCACTACAACCAGGCTGCTGCTTGTTTGACCAGCTGATCATTAATCGAACTGCATTATTAAACAAGTGGGAACCCAGGATGCAATGGGGGTCATGTAACATGAGTGCCCCCCCCAGCTTCACAGCATGGCCTCATGTAACCCTAGCACCTCCCCTGAGTATTGGGGTGAGGATGAGGCTCCCCTGCCGTTTGCTCAACACTTCCTCAATGCTGCAGCAACGGAAACCAAACAGAAAACAAACAAACGGCACTCGGGTTTTATCTGCAGGGAGCAGAAAATAAATAGACAAATGAGCGAAAGACCTTCAGGAAACAAATGGAACGAACGGAAGAGGAGACGGCGCTGCCGCCCACGTCATGCTTCAGAGCGGCGCTGCAGGTGTGGGGCCCCAAAGCGGGGGGGGGGGTGTTTAGTTCACTTAGGAGGATGGAGAAAATCACTGCCCAAGTAGAACAAGCAGGTGGCACAGGGGTCTGAGTTCATGCCTTCAACCCAAAAGACCAAGGTATAAATCCCACCTTCTGGTGTACCATTCTTAACCAAGGCAACCTAAGTTGATACAATAAAAATTATCCTACTATATAAATGGGTAAGCGTAACACCAGCAACTGCTTTGAAGAACTGTGTCAGATAAACTGAGCCTTCCAGAAGCTGTACAGTGGACCCAGAATGCCATGGTGACCTTTCTCACTCCTGCTTATCCACCTCACCCCCCTCCCTACTCCAAAGACCACAGTGCCCCACAAGGCAGTGAGAGTGCAGGATGGAGAAGCTCTGTCTTCCAGATGCCATCTTGTTCTTCTGGGATGGAGGAGCTGAGAGCGGGCTGACCCCCCATGGAGGACCGCTGTTGATTCAGCAGTAAACCTGCACCAACATTAGAAATCTGTCATTGGGTAAAGCTGAATGCAGATGCCCATAAGTCACTAACACTCCACCTGGAGGAACTTGACCTTTCCCTTATAGACAGCAGATCCTTCCTTTCTGACTGTGCTCCTGTCCAGGTTTTGGGGGGTGGGACTCAGGGACTCATCCCTTCAGTTACCTCCATGCCATGAGCCATCATCAGACACCATTCACGGTTTGGAATATTTACCTGTTCATAAAAAGGCCACCCAGGTTCCATTCATCATCAACACGCATTGGTACAGGGCAGCAGTCACAATCATCCGCAGCCTCCCTCAGTAACACACTCAGTGACCAATTCACCTGGAACACATATCTCTGGACTGTAGGTGGAGGAAGTACACAGACAGCATATAAACCCCAAAGAACTGGGCTGGATTCAAACCCACGACCCAATATCAAGAGGACCCCCTGCGAGCGGCTGTCCACCAAATGGGTGCAGGGAATGGAAGGTAAACACGTGCAAAGAGTGTACAGCTGGCACTACCGCCCCCCAACAAGCACACACACACACCGGGGAGGTCCAACAACAGAGTGGAGACAAGACAAACCCTGACCACCAACAGAAAAAGGAACGAAGTGAGGGGAATTTGCTTGTCAGAATTGTATTATTATTATTCATACGTTGAGCTTTGTATTACATATACTGCACTGCTAGCGTTTTCATCACTAAATAGTTTCTGTACGACTGTTCAGCTACAGGAGTGCATTTACATGTATGAACTGACAACCGGACACACACACCTGGGCGCCACGCGGTGACAGTGACGTCCCGGCGACCACGGACATTTAATGTCACCAAACTGACGAACAGAGACAGACCGGTACGTCGAGGCCCGCAGCGCCCCCCAGCGCTTACCCTGGCCGGCGGACCCTCGTCAGGGTTCGACTCCCGCGCGTTCCCGCTCTCCCGTCCTCAGCCGCCCGGCATGGGCTCGCGCTGCCCGCCGCTCTCTCTCGATCGCGCCCCCGTCTGGCTCCAGCTGCTCGTGCACGGCGGCAGGACGCGCGGCCGCAAACCCACGCTGCGCTCATGAACGTCGAGAGTTCGCGCTGCAGTGCGGAGCAGCTCGCGCCGCCGCCGTCGTTGCCGTCGTTTTCCGCTGCGGTGTGCGCGCTCCGGACCGCGATGCGGCGCGTACCTCGGGGAGCGCGGGCACGGGGGCCCTCCTGCAATTTCGCGAGCGGAGCAGAAACGTAAAGGGGGCGGGGCTTTTGTGCGTGCGTGCAAAACGCTGGAAACAGAACCGCCGTTTGGCAGACGCTCCCTAAACCGCCGGGCCTCCATTGCGTTAATTACAATGCCGGGCAATTAGTTACTGTGCGCGTGCACGGGCGCGCACACAAACACACACACCTGACGATTTTAGGCACTGTAAAGTTTTTGGGTCGCGACAGCGCCCTCATCATCATGCTGAACAGCCGGTTAAACATTAAATATACTGTAAATGCGTTTGGCATGAAGGGTAATGGCTATAGAACTGAGGAGAATGTTGATGCAGGAGGGCAAAACAAATGGGTCCACCTTGTTTGTCCACTGAGCTCCTTCTTACCTATCAGGAGCCCAGGAACAAGGGAATGGGTCTGGGAGCTCTGCTCCAGGTCAGAACATCATTCCCACCAGCCCTCCACACATAATCCCCATTTCTCACCAGCTCTTTCAGAAACTTGGAGTTGCTGGACCAGGTGCCAAGAGACAGGTAACATGTGGTCATGTATAAGGAGAAAGACACACACAGGGACACAGTGAGAGTAGAATGCAGGATTGGTGGACAGTGGGGGTGTGAAGGTGAAGGGCAGAAATATCTCCAGGATATTTCTCTGTGTCTGTGTATGTGTGTGCGCGCACCCAGATGAGCCCCCTCAACAGCAACTACCCACACCGTTATGTAACAAAAAAGACCAAGGACTCAGCAGCGATGTCGAGAAAGCAGCCGAGATGTTCCTGCTTCCTTATTCACGTGGCAGGCACCGGATAGATGTGTGTGTGTGTGTGTGTGTCTGTCTGTCTGTCTATGTCTGCGTGTCTGATTCCAGTCTTCATGGGGACTTTCAACCAAAATTCTACATGACGTTTGCATAGCAAGGGGATAGAAACGGAGTGAGAGTGATGTGGAATTTGGCTTTTCCCCACCACCACTCCAAAGGCCTACACACGCACGCACACATGCAACCAATCTTAATTAGAGATGACTGCTGTGTGACCCGTGCGCGATGGCAGATGCATCCTGTGAGCTTCCCCTACACACCACATTTGCCAACAGTCTGAGCAAATCACAGCCAACAGGGATGTCCACTCGGTCGCTGGATAACATCATCACTCGGGTCCGAGTGGAGGGAACCGGAGGGGGTGTTGCAGGGTGTCCAGGAGACTCAAAAGGACAACTGGCAACTTTCCATGTGTTCAGTGCTGGAACACGGCCCTCATAACACACAAGTGTCATGGCCACAGCTACAAGTGAGGAGTGTGTGACCCACAGGAAGGGTCTAATCAGATGGTGGGGACCCTGAGTGGGTGTACCAAGCAGCTGCTCCACCCTTGAGATACAAATATATGATTAACAAGACCAGCTTCATGCCGAATCATACCATCAGAAATGAGAAACAGCAGTGCGGCCAAAAGCAGCAGAGCGGTCAGAACCAAACACACACACACACACACACACACCGATGCTGGAATATATGCCTGGGTGTGTAAGTGTACAGTAGTTAGAGCTGCTGCTTTCCACAGAATGGACTTGGAGCACCTGCTGTAGTTCAAAATACTGATGTTAATACAATAAAAATGACCCTGTTGCATAAACAGGTAAATCACTGTAAGTCACTTTGGAGAAAATAGTCACACAACAAACATGTGTAGATGTAAGAACACCTACTATTTGCAACATCATAACTGGAGCATTCTGGGTGAGAAAAGCACATCAGCAGTAACTAACCCCTGGACACCGAGTCATGCACACACACACAGACACAAACACACACAAATGACACAACTGACACCATGTGGGCCTCTGTGCAGGAGGTCCTCCAGTTTTGGCTGGGATGTGCAGGAATGAGCTTCCTATATTTTTCATAGCTGCTGAATCCCTACCTGGCTTCAAAAAGGGTCTCAAACCCATCTCCATTCTGATCCCCAGTCCCCAAACTTGCATCCCATCATCATTTTCTGTCAAGTCTGTATACAGCTGCTGGTGCAACTTGGTATCAGAGTCTCAAACTTATCATCTGCTGTCAAGTGCACTGTTGATTCCAAGCGGTGTGGTGCATTTCGGAGGGAATGTGTTTAGTGCATTGTTGTTTTCCCAGAGCAGGCCTCTCAGTAAACAGTACCAGGACGTGATGCGTCCTTGTGGGTGTCCAGCCTCACCGTTTGCTCATGTCCCGTCAGCTGAGATGTGAGACGACGCTGGCGGGGAGAGTAGCTCTGTCCCTGAGGAGGTGGCCATAGCCCCTCCCTCCCTGCACTTCTGTCTGTCTCGGTTTGTGTTGGAGTCTCGGTCTTTAACAAGGCCAGCCGTGTGAGGCGAGCTGCCCTCGCATCCTGGCTCTGTCCCCCGGCACTCTCTCTGTGGACAGGATGGAGGCCTGTGGCCATTTCCGCTCCACTGCAGATACCTCCCACACTCCCTCTCTCTCCCTCTCGTTCCCTCTATCTTTCTCTCCCTCTCTCACCCGCCGACCCCTGTTTGACGCCATCTGTCCAGGCGTCTCCTGGCCGCTCCTTACAGCCACCGGGGGCGGTTTACACCATCTGCCCATCCTGCGGGGGGGGGGGGTCTCCTGCTTTCAACCACACTGCTGATCTGATTCTTGCCAAGACGCAGGTACAATGTTCATAACGGAAGTTCCTCCCACCTCTGTGAGTGTGTGGAGATGGGCAACAAAACCTCTGAGTGACAGCCAGGTCCAGGGGACCATTGCTAACCAATTAGAGGCTTTGCTGGGGCATAAAATATACTGAGTATGTAGAGCTTGGCTGAGATTCAACATACTAGAATCTAAATTAGTAAATTAGTTTGGTAGACAAGGGTTTGCCGGATGATGCTGCTTTGTTTGCATCACACTTGGAATTAAATTGAGGTGTTTAAATTAATACCAACAGCCCTCGGAAAACAAAGGATTCTTTTTAACAGAATTTGGGTTTATAAGATAATAAAGTCCACACAGAAGGTAGTACTGTTACCTCGCAGAGTCCCTGGAGTTTGAAGCCCAACCCAGAGGCACAGGGCACAAGGCTAGTTAGACTACACTGGGGAAGGGACCCCAGTCCATCACACATAATAACTTATGAAAAAATTAAAATTATAATGATGAATGTAATTATTAAATTGTTAATCTGTAAATTATTATCGTCCAAGTGAGATTTATCGTGGTCTGGAGGCTATTTTAGAAACACAGGGCACCAAGCAGGGTACATCCAGAATGAGAGGTAAGTTCACCAGTTGGCAATCATGCACTCTTTTTCTCTCTCTCTGACTCACACACCACACACACACGTGCATACACACAACACATCCATGAGAAGAAGCTGCTGACTGTCCAAATAGAGTGGACCCTCTTTGTAAAACACTGCTTAATGCAACGTGGGGTGGGGGGTGTTTACCTTGACAGCACAGAGGACACTTTTGAAACCATCAGTTCTGCAAGGAGCAGCAACACGGTGGGGGGCAATAGGGCAGGCTGGTAGCAATCACCCCAGAGATGAGCACGACTGGCAGGCAGACATTGAGCACCACAATCCCGGGGCTTTGCTTAATGCGGCCGTCACGCACCCGGGTTCGATTAACAAGGCGTCGCAGAGAGGATGGCTTCCTCCTCATGTGGTTCCTGTGAAAATGAGATTTTGTGCAGGGGGGAGGCAGGGCAAAACAAAGCATGGTGGAGAACATTTCGGAGTAGTGGCGGTGTGTCGGAGCGGATTAGCGCCAGTCGTTCGTTACCACGGCGCTTGAACTTGACATCAAAGAACAGGCTGCAGTAGAGCGAGTGCTGCAATTTCAGGCAATCATAGTGCTGTGGGTGTGGAGCAGCCTTGGCGGCCTGGGCTGCACAAACCTATAGTTCCACCATGAGACACACACAAACATACACACATGTTAGCAGGAGGCGCTCCATTCAACCCTAAAGGCCCGTTCGAACCTCAGAAGCTCATCATCCAGAGCTTCTTGGTGATTAGAAACAGCTTTACGTGCCAGAAGTCACAGCAGTAGCAGCATGCCTTCCCCGCACAAGGATACACTAGGAGGGGAGGCCTGTGAGTCCGATCCGTGATGTCACAGGTTACTACACGGCAGGGTTTTTAAGGACGGATTTGAGGGAGAGGAACCATAAGAATGAGAAGCAATAGAGGTGTCGCCAGACCAACAGGGAGCATCTACAATAACCATAAAAACAGAAATGTACCCTCATAAATGTGGCTTTTTATGCTGGAACCTCACAGTAACAGTCACTCTGTTCACTACAGCAAAGATAAATTTACATTCAGAGAAAACAGAGCTTTTCCACAGCAGATATGCAAATTTAACAATTTATACAGCAGGATAGTTTTTGCTGCATCAATTCAGGGTAAATAGCTCGATCAGTGGCACTACAGCAAGCATGGCATTTGAACCTCCAACCTCCAGTGTCCTTTATATTTCTCTAAATGCAGAATTTCCTTGTTTCTGCATCCCCACCTCCACCACACATCGTATTTGATTTACATTCAAAGGTAAACGTCACACAATAGTGTATATGTGCACATACACCAAGGTGTGCACAAACACACACGTGTGTTTGTGATGACCAGTCCATGCCTCTGTGTGCCATAGCAGGTTGAGGAAGGGCTCCGCATGCCTGCAGGAGTGAGATAACAAGACCCTGACCACGGAGTCAACCGGGGCTGCCAGCAAGCGATGAAATCGTGTTAGCGCCACAGAGGGGACCGTGGAGCTGCCAGCCAATGGGAGCTGGAAAGCACCCCCCACCTCATATCCCCCCACTAGAGACGGCCCAACAGGCTGTGGAATAACACAGGTATAACATTCTTTAAATGTCGACAACAACACTGGAACATCAATGGTGAGTGAGGTGAATGTTCTGAAACCCGAGAGCTTATCGGGAGGGTTATAGATGCCTATTCCATGCGCTCCCCTGGAGCTAGGTTATGGAAGCAGAAAAAACCCAGCTCCACATCAGTCCCTAAGGATGTGGTCAGTCCCATCAGCAGGAGGTCCTCTGGAGGGACGGAGCCATCAGGCACAAGGTGATGCGCCCCAACCGACAGGTTCTCTCCCGAAACAGATTCCCATCATCGGAACATGACAGCAGGGTGAATCACCATTAAAATAATCACACGAAAGGACGTGACGAGGGACAGACGCGTTGTCAGAGCTAAAAAAGGACACGGCGTTGGCGTTATGTCATCGGCAAGCGGTAGGAAGAGAGAGACTGTCACTGTGCGCCTCGTCTGAGGGCTGTTTTTGCGCGAAAGGCGAATGTCGCTTCAGCAACTTCATAAACACCATCCCCTACATTGTCCTCCTACTTGTGTGTGTGTGTGTGTGTGTGTGTCTGTGTGCACGCACGTGTCATCTCTGCGTGACGGATGGCGGCTGAGCGCTGCGCCAGAGGCGGCACATCTCGTTTGTATCAGTGCCGACATCAAACGGGCCACGTTGACAGGAAGGCCCAGCAGACGGTGCCGCCGCCACACGGCGTTGCTCCTTCAGCAAGCACCGCCATCCCATTGGCTCATATGGAAGCCAACTATGAATAATGCATGAGACGCGAGCAGCCACAGGGATCCCGCCTCTTATTGCCTAGAACCGGAACTGATTTCCGGTCCAAACTGTATAGAACATTTAAGTCAAATAAAATTACACACATTTAATATTCCCAGATAAAAAAAGGGAAATTATTAATTTGTGGAATATTGGAATAATACTCTGTTATATTGTGGAAATATAAAATTAACTCTTATTCTTCTTTGGACTCTGAGTAAAAAGTACCTCCTGCCATCCTGGACCAAATGATGATGAGTGAAGGGGCAAATTTGTCCTCGGCAGGAGCTGCAGACGGGATGAAATGAAGTATCGATTACCGCGGTCCCCTCCTCCGGTACAGACACTCCTGCTCCAAGGTGAAAAATTGCACTGATTTCCTGCTGCTTCATCTCCATTTTTCAAATGCATTTCACATGTTGACCTCCTGCACAATAGCTTGGGCTAGAGCACAGCGCCCCCTTTGGTGTCAACTGAGGACTGTGCTCAGCGATAGCATTAACATGGGTTGTGGCCTTGCAGACGCCACCCTGGGCCAGTGCCACACAGAGCCATTCTTCTTCATCTTTCGGCTGCTCCCATTAGGGGTCGCCACAGCAGATCAATTGTCTCCACTTCTTCCTGTCCTCTGCATCTTTCTCCATCACACCCACCACCTGCATGTCCTACCACACAGAGCCATTAATGACGGTAATTACTGCGGCGATAAGGACGAGCAGAGCCCATTGTCTTGCCAGCTACTCAACGCTTTCACAGCGGCCCCCAACAATCCCATCATGCACTGTACCTACAACCTCACATATTCATATGCACCCCCCACCCCCCGTACCTCATTTCTCAGAGTAAACCACCAATATGGCTGCCCTCCAAAAACAGCAGCAGGGTTGGTTTCAGTGGTGGTAGTTTGTGGTGCTTTGAGTGAAAGTTCACTCCACACACCCACACACACACACGCATATACACAAAACACACATTTGTATTTGTGTTATTATACTTACACAGCTACACTGCATGGCCAAAAGTGTGGGAACCCACCTTCTAATGACTGAGCTGAGCTGTTCCAGCCACACCCACACAGCATGCAAACACATTCTAGACAACTGTGTGCTTCCAGCTTTGTGGCTACAGTTTGGGAAAGTTTCTTTCCTGCTCCAGCATGACTGTGCCCCCCCCATGCACAAAGTGAGCTCCATAAACACATGGTTTTCCCAGATAGGTATGGAAGAACTTGAACTCAGTCATTGACCTCAACCAAACTGAACACCTTTGGGATGAACCAACTGTAAGCGAGGCCTCCTCCAACATCATATGTCCAACCTTACTGATGCTCTTGTGGTTGAATGGACATAAATTTCCACAGCCGAGTGCTAAAATGTGGTGGAATGCCTTCCCTGAAGAGTGGAGGCTGTTATAGCAGCAAAGGGGGGAATAACTCCATATTAATGTCCATAGGTTTGGTATGGGACGTTCAAAATGCACATGTAGGTGTGATGGTCATGTGTCCACATACTTTTGGCCATGTAATGTAATACAGAGCAGGATCTCCCAAAACATCAGGCACACATCAAAATGAAGATGTGTAACTGATCCAGAAATTCATTAAAGAGATTCAATTAAAGTGTCAAAAAATCTTCAGGTCGTGTATCAGCCTACAAATTAATTAATTCAATTTAATTTAAGTCCAACTTGAAAAAAGGAAAAAGAATCACAAGCACAGAAACTGCTTGGGGTGGAAATGTGTGATAAGATCATAAGACACCAGCAGAAATGCTCTAAAAGCAAGAACACACAAATCAAAAGCATTGAGTGAGTGAATCTCGCAGACACCATGTCCTCTCAGTGCAGCAGCAGGGGGCTCTTGCTATGAGGAACACACCTTACACCCTTTAACCGTGTTTGCTTTGCATGTAAACATGTGTGTCTGACACCAAGCAGTCACTAAAGATCAAACAAGACATTCCAGAAACTTAAATCCCAACATATTATTTATTTATGAGCTGAACTTGCAGGTTCTGTCCCCCATGTTTTCTGCTCAACTATTATGGTCCCAAAGGAGTGTTTAACAGAAGTGGGGATGGAGGGTCATGGGTTGTGAGACTTCTGTGGCTGCTGATGTTCACCTGAGTTGGTAGACCTACATGCAGGCCTACGTTATTGAGCAAGGGCAGCATGCAGCCCCCCCTGCAGAGCAGGAGTCCCCTAGACACCCCTTCTTCCACTATGTGGGACAGAAAAAGCCTGAAGCACCATTAGGACACATTATTCATGTGATACCATGTCTCTGCAGCGGGTCACAGTGGTGAAACACAGATTGGGGGAACATGACCCATTTCAAGTAGGGAATAATTTGAGATCGGTGAGCGCAGAGGACACCGGAACGTTCTTCATGGTCAGGTCATCCGGAAAACACCAAACCTAGATACGAGGTGGACTAATATGAAATTACATATACAGGTGTCCCCTGAGATGCAGGTGAAATTAATATCTTTTACAGAGTTATGACCAAATATAAAGCTGATTTTTGTGAGCTGAGTGTGGGGGGATTTTTAAAGTTCACAATAGCAACCACTGTGGTGACTATGAGTCTGTGAGAGATTAGTTATGTCCGTACAGAAGTGTCATTTAAGCTTGGTTGGGTGAAAATGTACGAGCGTACAACAGCGTGAGAGCATAAATCCAAGTTTTTGCAGTCTCCTGCATTCAGCGAAGGTTAAATGTAAATGTGCAGCCTGACTCTGAGCCCTTTTTGTCACCGCAAGGGACCTAAAGAACACAACAGATACTCAGACCACTGATGGTGCCGCAATTGCCACCTCCACACCTTGGCTTCAAGTTGTGCCCTGAGATTCTCGTGTGCCACCTTGTGATCTCATCTGTTTGTATATTGCATCTATGATCATATGTTGTTTTATGCTATTAAAGGAAATGTCTATTTTAATATAAGCAATATCTCCCTTTCGATGGGTTTTGCTGTTACGTGGGCAAACATGAGTGAGTTTGGGGGCCCATAAATGTGTGTAAAGTTTCCCTGTTGAAATTGATGGTAGTTATGTGTCCAACTTACGAGATTTCACCTTAGGTGTGACATTGTACCCTAAGTAGGGGGAAAGCTGTCAGTTTTAGGACAAGCTCGAATTAGTCGTGCATCTCTTTCGCCCCCTGCTGTCCAGCCTCCAGAACTGCAGCACTAACATGTTCAGACTCAAAACCAAACCTCTCAAGTTTTAATTGTTTTAGTTCAAGAGCGTTGTGTCAGAATTTTGCTCTCAATGAAAGCTGTGGCTCAGAAGGCAGCCATTATAGGTTCGGCATTGCTTTAAAAAGACCTTTAAATAATGCTTATTTACTGTACCACATAACCATCAGAATTTTAAGAGGAAATAATGTAGTTATAAGGTGTGCACTGCACAATTTACATATTAAACTTCCTCAAGCAGATGCATTCATCTCACAGCTTTCTCTACAGCTGTGCAAGGCCACTTGGCTGGCACTGCCAGCAGCTTCACACACACAAGAACCAAAGTGACCAACAGGTGTTTACAGAAATATGTGCAGGGTTCAGGCTGTACAGCTGCGCATAAACGTTTATCAGGTTGTGGTTTCTGGAAGACAAGCTCTGTATGCGTGTCTAACAGGGTGGTTAAGAACACATTAGTGTTCCGTGTGAATCTTACCAAAGGGTTCCAACTGGCATCCACAACTGCCATAGCGTTGGCTGTGATGTCACCATGGCTGTGAATAATTTACCATGTTTAACATGACTCATTCTGTGGTCATTATTCTCCCACACAGACGGCGCATCCAGCACACAACCATAACATCTAATTCTGTACGCGACATGCAAGACACCACATGTTTCGAGGACAGCAGGACTCAGCAACCCAGATGTACATTAGGGTGAGCAGTTTTATTTTGCACACTGGTAAAACATGCACGTCTGTCAACTGGGAAGAAAACTGAACACAATGCATTTCAACTGTGGGAACAACCAAGCAAACCAACATAAAATAGAGCCAAGTAAAAAGGGTGGATTAACTCTGCACAAATATTTTCATCTATATAATTTACATGAACTTTCACTCAAAGCACCACAAATAGCTTACAATTTTACCTGTTTATAAGGCTGGATGTTAGCTGTATACATTTTGATTTAGTACCTCAGGTACAAGAAATTGCCCAACAATTTAGCATCAAAACCTCATTAACAAAGTAGAACCACCAGTTGAGTCAGTTCCTTCACTCAATATCGACTCCTAGAAATCGACAAAATAGCCAAAGATGCAGGTTTGCTATCAAAGGTGAGAGAAACCCGACATTATGGTGAGGTGTTTCCATCACACACGTGAAGGTGTGGTCAGCCTAGTGTAAATAATCAGTTACTATATCTTCTAAAACAAAAAACAAAAAAAACCCCCAAAAAAAACAGAAAAAGAACTAGAACAGAAGCATGGGAACTTTCACAAAGCTGTACTGAAAAAAAAAGATAGAGCGGTGAGGTTCCAAGAGGCTGGTTCTTTCGTGCTACTCGGGGGAGGAGTCTCTCTCGAAGCTGTATGCCATGAAGAGAGCGTCGGGTCGTGGGGGGACGAGTGGATGACCCGGTCTCACAATCTCGAAGCCCAGGAAACTGAACGTACGCAGCAACGGTGCTGCAACACAAAGATAAAATTTCATTTTGGTTCCACATCAATTACAATATTGGCACTTTGAGGTGAAACATATGAGACTTGAGTGCATGTGGCACAACACAGCAGAGCCTGGCAGATCCACACATGGACGCGCGGGCACACACACCTCGGTCGTCTCGGCTCTTGTGGAAACAGATGAAAACGTGATCCACCTCCAGCTGTTCCTCTGCAAACTCCAGCAGGAGGGCAAAGCTGAGAAGAGAAATCATAACGTGTAATGTCAGCTGGAAACATAGCGAGTGGTCTTGAACATACAAACTACTGGATCTGGATTTGCAACACAGCTGCTGTCCAGAACCATATGAAAACACACCTGAGCAAGTACAACTTTAGGTGCTGGTCTCACCTGTCCTTGCTGCCCTCAACCAGTGGTCCAGGTGGTATCTCCACATACAGGTTTGCTCCCTTCAGAGCACCCCTCCAAGTGCAGTGCTTGAATTCTGTCCTATGGGGCTCGAAGTGCAGGAAACGCACACGTGCGGTGGAGGTGCCCCGATCTTCTCTAACCAAAAACCGGGCATCCTGCAGAGCACCACAGAGGACACGGAGCGTTACAATGTGGCTGCCAGCATGGGCCCACATGCGTTGACAGCTGAGTCATCACTGATGTGGGATGTGGCAGTGGCTCATCTGAACAACTTGTACCAAGAGCTACATCGTTCACACAGAGACGTCACTGTCATCCCCCACAGGACACCAAGCAGATGCAAAAGCAACTCACTGAGTAAAACAGTTCGGCTGAAAGATTGTGATCCCGCTGGTCTTTCCCTCGCCCACCTGGGATCTTCGGGGGTGGGAGAGGGGCATCAGGAGCACCACCGAGGCCCCGGACACAGGTTACTGCAGCACCGGAGGCACTGATGAGCACTGTGGACACAGCATTTTACATGTTAGTCAGCAAGAAAATCTGCAGGCAGAGGTCATCTCATAGACACAGTGACCAAGGGTACAATAGTCAGTGACTCCTTATGGGACCTGGGTGGTAGTATTTACCCCCCTCCCACCATAGGCCATTCTGTCCCAGCATTCCCATGGGCTAAAGTAAAAGAACGGGATATTCTCACTGACCATGTGAGCAAAAATCTGTTACTTCAGTAGGGTGAGTCATGTTCATGTTTATTCATGTAACTTGCAGATTAACATTGCACAGGTACGGTAAGTCAAGCACAAACCTCAGACTATACCAATAAGGATTTCATCTACAGATAGGAAGCAGGGACAGAGGCTCCTCAGGTTTGAATTTCCAATACATTAAACAAAATCAATAATGCAATGAAGCCAGACTCATCAAGCGACAAGTTCAATCAATGATGTAATTTTTAAAAAAAATTAAAAATGTGAGCAAATTTATACAATCACATACACAATTGAGGTCCATGGGTTAAAGGCCATCAAGAGTCAACAAGTACCTGAACAAGAAAAGGGATTGGGGGGGAGGAGAGAAAAAAAAAAACCCTCTGCCAAGGAGAGGAGACAAAGAGGAAAATAAAAATGATAGTGATTCATAATTTATCAGCTTCTTCATCCACAGGAGCGTTTGAGCACATAAGTGAGACTGAAACATGTTAAGTAACAGTGATGTCATTTTCCTTTGGGTCCCAATCCTTAAGGTTATGTCATGTAATGACCTCTTGCTCATAGAGAGAGAGAGAGAGAGAGAGAGAGAGAGAGAGAGAGAGAGAGAGAAAAAGAAAGAGAAAGTTCTATATCTGGAGTGAAAGTGAGAGGAAACAAACAGGACCCCCCCCTTGTTGCATAAAGCCTTTGATCCTGTCCAGGCGGAACACGTCTCATTTGAATAATGAGCCCAGTCAGCCTTGGCCCCCATTTCGTTACCATGGACACACGGTGTGGCTCTGGCCCAGGCAGCACCAGCTTACGGAGATCCTGTGTTGTTCCTCAGAGGGAAGGGTGCCATTGAAAACAACCTTTTCTGGCCTCCTCTCAAAGCGTGAGGGCCATGCTTTTTGACTTTTCCAAAAAATTTCTCTCCACACGTCATCATCTTCTACTTGTTGCCTAGCAACATCCCTTGCATGAGCCAGGGGATCTGATTTGTGTAGCTGGATCCTGAACCCCAAAACCTTCACACTTACAGTATATTAATAACCACCGTCGTGGAGCTCACACTTAAGTTGGAACAGATCGGAACAAAAGTCATTCTGACCCACAATGTATATGAACTTGTATTCCTCCTCCATTTTAAAACCCAGACAATTTTGTTACAAAAGATTTTTTTAATGTCCATATCTAGTTATTTATATATTATTTCCTAAATGAAATACAACTCGGGTCTGCTGAAATGAGGAAATAAGTCTGAGGACATCGCGTTGCCCAGAGTTGCTCAATTCGCCCCCCCCCCATCCCCCGCGCCAAAGGTGACGCACGACCGCGAGGCAAAGGGAGGGGGTCAGTATCCCCCTGATAAAATGTTCCTAAAACGAACAAAGGATAGAAAATACACCCACAAAGCTTTACGTGACTAACTAACACACTGGATTGATAGGTTAAATGTGAAAATGGTTAATCCGCGTTTGACGTCAGGGATGTCACCTCCTCAGTTAGCACCACATGCTAACCCGGCTACATAATATCAATGTCGAAAACAACCTGATTAAGTCGAGACTTTTAAAATACAAAATTGTAAAAAGCTAGCTTTTAATTCTAAAACAACCACTAAAAATAAATCTAATGTGTTTCTACTGACTAAACAATAAAACTTTATACCCCGTTTCCAAGCAACCTGTCGCAGTTAACCAGCAGCTAGTCAGCAGAAAAGGGGTTCCCAGGAAGCCACCAAATGCTGTGTAAATAACCTGACAGCCCGTCATGAACCGGGTATAAGATTGCTTTCTATATTTTTTATATGTTTTTATATTTTTACCTTTTTTATCACTACTGAATTGGGGACAATATCCGTATCTAATAGTTGGTAAAATGGAAGTAGGCCCCTAGCCACCATTAGCTTCTCCCAACTCACGGCCTGTTGCTAACATGCTAGCTAACAAAACATCTACCAGGCTAACAGCTACAGGCTAATGCTAACGGCTAATGTATCACGGCTAGTAAAGTGAAACCAGAGGCCAGCGGCCCTCCTTACCTACCTGCCACTTTCGGTAGTCATATTACTGGTCAGACTGATAATAGGCATTTTGGGTATATTTCTCTCTTTCTCTCGTACAAAGCAGTGACTGTTTAATATCGTCTGTAGGTTGGATTTAACCATCCGGCCTCCGTCGGGTCCAGCAGACTCCTTCTCTCCTTCTTTCTCAGCTCATGAGCCGGCCAGACTGCCTGTCGAGCGACTTTTAAAGTGGGGAGGTGCTTCGTCGTTGCGTCATATAACATCATAGCAGTAGGAGGAGTTTCACCAACAAAGTCACACGAACGAAATAGGGCGGTGCTGCGTGTCTATCTACTGTGATGGAAGATCATACACTTTCTCCTCATGTCCTCTTAGATGTCAGTGGTCCTCATGCTCTTCGCAATCTCCTTTTAATGTTCTCTTCATGTTTTTAATGCCCTAAACCTTTACTTATGCAGTACTACAGTGTTGATTCTGCCACATCCTGACTTTTTAACTATTCAGTACTAATTTTGTTCATTTTTTCAGAATAAACACAACTTGACAGAGAGATAGAGACATCCTGTTCATTCATTTTTTGTTTATTCTTTTATCTAGCCACTAGCACAGTTACCTAGTGCTGCCCAGTTTAGAAAGTGGAAAGGTAAGTAGTAATAATATATTATTTATACTGCAAAACTGTTTTACCATCAAAGTGGTTTAATTTAGTACATAATTATTGTAATGTTATTAGACAGGCAAACAACACTAAATGTAATTAACCTTACATTGGTAATGTCCCCCATGCTGTGTTTGTATCATTTTATCCTTCCCTTATGCCAGTTCAGGTCCTTCCACCAATAAACCCCACCCCAAACACTCCTCCCTGGTGTGTATATGTGATGTGGCCTGTTTATCTTCATCCTGATAAATTAGATGGGATCTGGCTGTAGACACTAACTTATGTAGCATTATGTGTATTTGTATGTCTATACAAAAACCTCATTTAAGGTGAGAAGTACCTTTTGTGTATCAAATTTCAAGTCTGTGGTTTGAAAAAGAAATCTATGTACAAGGAACAAAGAGATTGAGCTTTACAGATATAGATTCTCACCCCTTCACTGACCCACAGCACATTTTTACATTTTGCCACTGAATCATTTTTAAAAAGCTACCTATTCATTCATAATAGCTCTATAATTCTTCACATATAAAAATATCATTTGCACAAACATAGGTGCACCTTAAACAATTAGAAATGCTTCTTCACACCCCAGCCATCCTACTGCAGTTGTGTGAGCCACTAGTGACTCTCCTCTCACTTCAGCTTCTGTCCAATGAGAAGGAGCCCCAGCACAGACCCCCTGGGACAGCACTCCCCAAACCAGGCTGTCAATCTGCCAGCGTATCTCTGTCACACAGCTTTTTGTTTTTTGTTTAATGTTCTCCAGCACCTGTGCTTGGCTGTCACAAGAGGAGGAGGGGACAACTAAACGGGACCACAGCTCCCCAAATTAAGGCCACAGGCAATTTGGCGGAAGGGCTTTGTTGGTTGACCCAGGTAAGACCGGCTCATCTGTAGACATGGGGGTCCACCTTGTGTGTTCGGCATGTATGTGTTGAATAGCTGTGTTGTGAGGGATCTGGCTTCTGCTGTCCTCTTTGTTCTCTTCCTCTGACTCTCCTGCTTCAGCCTCTTGTCTATTTTTGGGTCAACCACATTAGCCACCTATTTAATCAGAACCATCTTCTCTGTGATAATAATAGCAACAAAAAGAAGAGTGTCATGTAGCATTTCAGCTGGGGTCTCCAGCTCCCTATACAGAGGATCATATCAAAGTTTGCATCATGGAAAAGTGTTTGAAATACAAACTTGGAGAACATGCTAAATTTACTCAGTAGTGGCAACAGATCCAGAAATGACTCAGTGATGAACATGTGAAGTGGGAAAATCAACCATGCATTTAAAATGGATCCATTTCTTTGTGTTTATTCATTTTCTAACTGCACTGTGGTTGATGCTTCCACTGATTTTGGCACCTTGCTGCTCTAATGTTGATTCAATTCAAAGTGCTGCAATGGCCTTGGCCTTGTGCTCATGTTCCTCTCCCCAGCAAGTGAGGAGCTATCTCTATAAGTGAGATGGATGAAAGCACATTTGAAACGTTTGAGGAGGAGCTCTGTCCATCAGAGAAGCAGGAACCACTGGTTAAACCCATCCAACAGCCTTACAGACCAGGTTAGCAGACCATGTTCTGTGTCACACTTTACTGACCTGCACATCTACAAGCGCCCCATAATTCTGGTGTCTTTGTTTCCAGACCCACAGTTGTCAAAGAAGATGAGAGAGGTGAGATGCAAAAAAGTTGTAGTGTCAGCCCCATAACTGAATATTGGACAGCTAACTGAATTTGTAATTGGCCAGTTTAAAATGTTGGTGAAAGGAGTTACCCATTTGCTTGGATAAAGCAAACTGGTCTGTCAAAAAGCTGCTCATTAGGGACCTTTTCTCCTGACCCAGGAGCCACCACGGGCAAAGCAGAAGGAAAGATCTTCTAAAGGTGTGTCTCATTTCCATTCCAAAGCAATTTCATCTTTTCAATCAGGTGACACAATAAAAACCCATTTTTCCTGCATTACTTTGCATTAGCTGACATCTCCATCTAAAGCTCAGGTCATACAGAACTTCAGTGTCCAACAAGCCCAAAAACTTGTAACCAGAGCTTGAAGTGAAACAGTATTCACTGGTGCCTAGTATTTACTGGCACATCCATGTTCTACTCTTTGGAAAACTGGGACTTTTATTAAACTTTTTCCCATAATCCCACGGTGCTCTTTTCTGTCCCCTCATGACCAGATTCCCTGTCTGAGCACAATATTGCAGAACTCCAACACTGCAAGTTGGCTTGTGTGATTTTTTCCATTTGTTCACAATTTATGTCCTTTCTATTAAAGAGCTACATATTGTGAACATTAGCAATATCTGTTAGTACTTTTTCATTGCAGAAATTTTAAGTTAAATAATTATTTGCTGATACTGATCATTACCTACACCAACATGCTAATAAGGAGAGTTCCACACTTCTTCCCACTTCAAGCATAGCTTTTTTACGTCACACTTGTAGGTGGCACAGTATCGCTACATCGCACCATATCGCTTCAGAGCTTGACTCGGATCGAGGCTCCGTGGGAATGGATCACTCTGAACCGGTGCCTAGTGCTGGCCATTGCCCTTGTGCTGTTTGGCTCCAGTTTCCAGAAGCTGCGTGGTGAGTGGCCCATGGCAGGCCTTGGGTACAGATCCTCAACAACCAGTTGAGACTGAAGAGCCTTGCCGACTTTCTCCTGCTGTTAATGGATGTTTTGCAGAAATGATGGAGGGTCTCGGGCAGAAGGTGGAAACACAAAGTCCAGAGATCCAGAGCATCGACTTGAGACATAGCCTGGAGCTGGACAGCCAACTGGAGCAGGTACGAACCCAAAGCCAAACACAGATGCCAACCTGTCTCTACACCATGCAGGCCATTAGAGTCCACAACATCAAAACCTACTCACCTCCTTTTCATTCCCAGATCGAGAGCTTTCTGTGGGACAACTGGTTCTGGAACCTGATACTGGATGATGGTGATAATGAAGATGAAGACAGTGAGGAAGAGGATGAAGAAGAGGAAGAAGAAATTTCAAGGTGGGTGGCAGAGCAGAGAAGTGAGCAGGGGAGACTGGGGGTGTTCAAATACATGAAGCCAACCAAGCACTTCCCCACTGAGAGAAAAGAAGCAAGGGGACAAGAGAAGATGTCAAGGAGGAAGATTGAAGAGCTTGGTGAAATAATGAAAGAGCACGGGATGAGGAGAAAGATTAAGAGGAAGAGGTCTGAAGAAGATGAAGACCTTAGAGAGGATGAGGTGTCACCCAAAAGGAAAAAGCAGAGCATGGAGTCTGAGAAACTACAGAAGCTAAAGAAGCAGAAACCAGAGGTGAAGAAGCTGCCAATCAGAGGCCACAGACATCATTTGTGATGGGCTGCCATTCTGCCAAGGTTTCAGTGCCTGACCTGTCCCTTGGTCATGTCCACATTAACCTGATCAGATAATGAGCTCAGAGAACTAACTGGAACCACAAAGGCCGCATCCAATGTTCTGATTCTGCACACCAGTCTAATATTGGGTACAGCAGAACAAAAGCTTATAGAGGCAACAGGCTACTTTTAGTTTAGTTCAGTTGTGGATTTTTAAACTAATTTGTAGGGGCATCTTGTAACAGTCATCTATCAGGAGCCCTCCAACTATGAAGCTTTAAGCATTTTCAGCACCAAATCACCTGTCTATAATTCTTTGGTCTTTTAAATAAACTGTTCTTTGTTCATCGGTTTGGGAGTACATTTCTACACTAATGGATACTTAAGTCATCAAGATAAAAGTCAAGTGCAGGAAACAATTGGATGTGATACAAAAAAGGCAGGAACTCAGGTTGAGGGTCCAGGTTTGTGAAGCACAACAACCCAAACAAGCAATTAAGTTCTCCTGGTCAGAGTCCAAATAAGATTCAGTTGAACAATTAATAAAACAAAAACCGGTAAAAACTAGCCAGGAAAACTGACTCATGGGAAAGGCAAAGGTAATTCCAGGTGCTGTACCTTTAATAATGTACATGACACAGAGATCACTTGCAGACAGAACACCTATGGTCCTCCTCATCCTTTATTTATAAAATTAATCTTGAGGCAGACAGCCATGACAGCAACACAATGGGGGCCGTGTATGTTCATGTGTAAGCTCTGCCTCTACTGCAGTTGTCACTGTGATCCTTACCCATCGTCAACAGTATAATTCATTACAATTACAAAACCAAAAACAAACAAGAATACAAAAACTCCTGTCAACTTGCGAGAGCTCAAACCTTTTACTGTCACAAAAATCTGTAGACAATATAAACGTTGACACTTCACCAACTTCTACAACATCCCATTGCTGAAAATGAGACTCAGTGTTCTATGGGAGGCAACTAACTGCTAGGTGGGGGTGGGGGCAATCCTCCTGCACCTTCTGTTGGAAGTGGTGGCCTCAACATGGGAGGCATGGGGCCTGGGGGAGGTATTCCTGGAGCAGGGGGCATCTGAGATGGAATCTGAGGAGGTCCAGGAGCACCAGGGGGTAAGGGGGGCATCTGCATCCCCCCTGGGGGTGGTGGTGGGATAGTGTCACCTGTAGGTGGGCGTGGACCTATCCCACTCATCAGAGGAGGGGGTCTCTTCACTCCTAGGGGGGGAACAGGGCCACTAGCTGGGGGCAGGGCTTTCTCCATCTTGAAATGAAACTGCAGGAAGAACTGGGAAAAAATGGCCAATTAGGTATAATAACGTACCAGTCTAATTTCTACACATCTTCAAATGTGCAATACAATCAGGTTTTTCCATCCATTTTTATGCAAAGTCATAGTTACTTGTTTAGTTTCCTTGTTCCAATGTGTCCAGAAACGATTCTCAGCCTTATCAATCTCCCTGCTAGGCACCTGTGGACACAGAACATTTATCAGCTACCTTCCAGTCATCTTTTATACTTGACACACAACAGTTAACTCCTCCTAATCTAGCCTTTGCCATCCTACCCCACCCCAAACCCACCTTAAAGGCGATGGTTTCATATGGCTCTGCAGCAAGAAGCAGGTACTGCCAGCGGCGGTCTGGGGGCTCAATGCGCTGCTCATAGGCGGACATGAAGCGGTGCCTGGGCCCAATGCCCTCTGCTATCTCTGGATAATCAATCTGATAGAAACAGAAACACAACAGGCCAAAAAAGTGACAAAGTTGAAAATATCTTCGAGATTCTCCTGCATTAGCGAATTTTATAAGTTACAATATAAAATATTTTTCAAAAGTATTTTATAATATTGTTTTACAAATATGAAGGAACAAAGAAATATAAAAACTGTTCTTCTCAGTCTTACCTGAAAGAGCAAGCTTTGCTGACCAGTCTCAGGGTCTCTCTGTTTTGTCACTAATTAATTAATAAATAAATAAATAAATACATACATACATACATACATACATACATACAAACAAACAAACAAACAAAACACACACAAATCTCCAGGTCAAGACAAAACACCAAATCATTAATTTACACAACTGGTGTATCTATACTGATGAAAAAGATTTACCTCAGATCAAAACTTATACATCTACTGACTTATACCACCCAATTTACCTGGTAACTGTCCAATTAGCTTCTTTCATCACTAATGAACACACACCTTTGTATCCTGGACGGCCGATTTTCACAAATTTCTTGACTTCCACCTTCACCTTTTCCGGAGCAGGCTGAGCAGGAGCTTCTTTGGCTTCTTTGGCAGCTCTTCTTGCTCTAAAACCAGCACAAAGGAAATCATGGTTTTACACTTTAGAGCCACTGGGACCTGTGACCACATTAACAAACATCTTATAAACTTACTCATCAATATCAATATAACCATTCAGTTTCACTTACAGATTAGTTTGGTGTTTCTTCCCCTGGGTATGAGCTAAATAGCTCCCCTAGAATGAAAAGACAATTAATAAAAAATCTGGAAATAGTGTTTTTTATTGCGTAAAAAATGTGCCAAAAATAGTTACCTCATTGTTGTGCAGTGTGAGACAGAGTTTGCATTCATAGGAGCCTAAATGGTTTTTCATAAAATAAGGGTCCTTGTTGATGTCAATGGTTTCCAAGGCCAGCTGCCTCAGGCGCTCTCTGCGATCACGGTTGCTCTCAGAGGCCGACGCTACACCACCGCTTCCCGTTTTACCCCCGGCTCGATGCTGGAAGTCCATGGTTGCGTAGTTGGTAGTGGCCTGTTGCTGATGGTCCCCAAAATTCAGCAGTCACCTACTGACACTGAGTGAAAGTGGAGCACATAATCAGTCTCAATGTCGATGATACTGTCTCGTTACTGCAGAGATTAACAAACATTTTCATTACTCGTACACTTATAGAACTGTCTGCATAGCTAAAATTTTAAGAGATTTTTTGTCTCAGGGGCATTTTATTAAACTGCTGCCTAAAGAAAAGCCAGACCAAAGCTGATGTCCATGTTTTAAATAGAACGTGGACGTATACAATAAACTCAACAGCAAAACTCAATTCAAGTAATAGTAAACACACTACCTAGTATTTTATAAAAATGTACAATTATAACTAGGCCATTTTGTCGAAATGGAGCCAAAACAGGGACCCATATACAACAAAGTATTACTTTATTAGTATTACAGGTGACGATTTAATTGCATTGCCAAAAGTTGCTGTAAATTACAGTTTACGAAAGTTAGGTGTCTTCGGCTTACATAATATTAAAAAAAGTCTGTATGGGATTAAATAAGTTTAGAGTTAAATGTATATTTTTAAAATAAATCAGAGGTAATTTACTTGTAAAAAAAGAGTTTTAGCTAATAGCAAGTAGCAAAGCTAGCCAGCCAAATACCCGCAAAAACGGCAAAATTCACAAAATATGGATGCAGTCATTAACTACCAAATTATTCGTAATATAACACAACATGTATGATAAGTCAAATAGATTAAAAATATAACCTTCAAACAAAAATTTAACTATTTGCAAATACATCCACTTACATTTCTCCTAAACGTCGCGCTCACGCTCACATTTCAGGCGACTGCGCATGCGCGGAATGGACTTGAAAACTTTATTGACAGCACGACAACAGTACCAAGGTGCATTTTACTTCATGCTCAAGAAACTGAGCATGCGCAAAGGGGTCACGCTGCTTCCTGTAAATTGATTCATAACTTTGTTTATAATCCATTTACTGTAGTGGGACGTGGTTTTCTGTTTAATTCTGTTAAAGCCAAATGTAATACAAATTCCCTGTACAACTGAGTTAATATCGGCTGCTCCAGGAGTTAATTTCAAGTGCATATAGCACAGGCTCAAGCAGCCGCTTTAAACATGTCGCCAATACCTCTCTCCCTCCCATAGTTTTTGGGTGTATCACCAAACCCCGAACACAGAGCATTATATTTGAAGATTCGCGGTTGATCTTTGTGTTCGACGCCCCGCAATGTGAAGACGGGCACGGTGCCGTGGACACAGCTCCCGGGGGAGTGTCCAGCTCTTTCTAGGGGGTGTGGACGGGGACGTTCAGTCTATCCGGCCTCCCCGCACCATGTTGGCTCGGCGGAGATGAGAAGAACGGAGAGAAAGACCTGAGTCAGACACCTCAAAGTGAGCAGCTCATAACTGCCCTGGCAGTCCTTGTGCTGTGGGAAAGGTGCTCGTTTTCATCTGTAAGGGAAATGAACCCGACGCTCTGACAGAGCCGCACGTCCGCGTTTCTGCTCCGTCTGATTCTCCGAGGTTTCGGGAGGAGGACCAGGGCCGGAAGACGCACTCCGTCGGCGCCCAGAACCTGCACTTTGGCCCGTTTGTTGGTTCCGGCATGCGTTTCAACGAGCGTGAACTCGTGTCTCTGAGCCGGCAGCCATCCGAGAGAGCAGCCGAGCTGGGCATGAGGGGGCCCAAGAAGGGCGACGGTACGAGCCGTGGAGGTCCCTGCTTCCTACGGTTTTCACCTCACTTCATCTTGGTCGTGGGACTCCGGATACTGCAAAACCTCACAGCTTCCGTACATGTCTTTGTTGTTGTTTTGTTGTAAATTTCTATGGTCACGTGTAAAAGAGTGAGGATACTGTGTTACTTCGTGTGTTTTGAAGTTTGTCAGGACTCCTTTGGGTTCCCCATTATCACTCATCTACTTTCTCTCTTGGCTGCAGTTGTGAAAAGGCGCCTGGTGAAGCTTGTCGTGAACTTCCTCTTCTATTTCCGCACAGATGAAGAAGAGGTAATGGCAGCAAGGGGGTCAGTCTGGGTCTGTGTGTAATAAGGAGGTCAGGTGGTTGTGTGGTCAGAACCTTAATGTGCTGGTGGATGTGTCTCTGGGCAGCCACTGGGAGCCTTGCTGTTGGAGGAGTGTCGGGTGGAGCGTGAGGATGACCACATCTTCTCCATCGGTGAGTGCTACTGTGAGGATTTTGCACAGAACTACTTATACCAATTTATACAGCAGGGTCATTTTTACAGTATTAATTCAGGATAAGTGTCTTGTTTAAAGCCACTACAGCTAGAGGGGGGGATGCTAACCCAGGTCCTGCAGGTCCCAAAGTAATGGCTGTAACCAATACACCACCTTAGGAACATGCCCCATTAAAACGCAATGTTTGTGCTAAAGTTTTCCTAGATGAAGCTGAGAGGAAGTACCTCTTTGAGTGTGATTCCCAGGAGCAGTGTCTGGAATGGACAGAGTCCATAGTTAAGGCCAGGTAGACATCCCACTTCCTGCATGGCAGCCTTCATGAGGGAGGGGGAGGGGGGGTGTCATCTTTCTCTGGCATTAACACGTGTATTTTCTCCAACCTGTAGTTACGAGTTCATGCGGAAGAGCCTCATCTTCTACCGCTCGGAGATTCAGCGAATGACGGGCAAGGTGACTGGACCTTCATCCTCGGCCTTTATCTCCTGCTTGGTTGGTCTAGGCTGAGTGTCCTCCCTCTCTCTGTCCTTCTCCATCCTAGGACCCCTTGGAGCAGTATGGAATATCAGATGAGGCCCGCTTCCAGATTAGCACCATCCCTTCCATCCAAGAGACTTAATCCCAAGAGCCTTTACCTACCTGAAGCTGGGCAAGCAGCGGGAATTCTACTCGTACCTTTGCTCACTTAACTTACCAGAGCCTTTCACAGTCTTCCCGCTTTGGCCCACAGGCCGACTGCAGACTGCTTTTTTTTATCGTCGTTACCAAGTGCTGAGCAAGTCGAACTGCACTTTGGACATCACTGTGATCCACTGTTTAGTTTGTGAACATCTGCAGCCCTTCATCCTTCTCAAATTTCCTCATTATGCACTAGGGGCTGTAATGCTGTACCTTGTATGCATATTATATATATTTTTAAATGAGTTTAGTTTTGTTTTAACTTTGCTTTCTTCTGAAACACACTGAGCAGGCATAGTGCTCTAACCTCCTGCACTGGTGTGGTTTTTACACTGTATTGTAATTCTGCCTTGCACCTTTTTACACCAGAGCCAAAATGACAGCAGGCAGTCCTTCTTTGGCCAGTGCCTTCACTGCGAGCACGATGCTGTTTTCTTTTGTACATTCAATTAAAAACAAAATGTCATTTTTATTAAGGATTCAAAATAAATCAACGTCACTTCTGTTTGTTGTTTCTGCTGGAAAGTTAAATGATTAAAATAAAGTTCTGAGAGGTTATCAGCCATTCTTTTTTTCTAGAAGCACTGATACCAAATGTATTCTGTTAAAACAAAGGCCTCAGAAAAGGTTATTGACTTCCTACGATTTAATTTCTAAGTTTTATTTTTGTGTGCAGATCGTGTCACAGATCTGATGCAGGGATAGTAGTGAAGATCATCTCAGAGGAAGTGGTCTATGCATACACAAAGACGGGGACCAAGGAACAGCTCTGCATCAGCAGTGACAGTAAGATTCCCCTCCTGGTGTCCCAGTGACTAGCACTGCTGCATTACAGCACCTGGGCTATTTAAGCATGGGTTTAAATTGAGGTTTGTATGTTTAGCTACTTACACTGATTCTTCCATTTATTCCACAGGACAATTTGTAGCTTAATTCAGCTTGAGTGACAATTCAAACAAATTAGCACTCGGTTGCAAGGGAGTTGCTTTAACTATTACACCACATGCTGTCCCCATGATTACAAAACAGTACCTGTGTGTCCTTCTGTCTGGAAAGGTAGTGCTACAGAAAAACCTTGCTTAGGTCTTGCAAGCAGGTTGTGCGTCCCAGTCACAAAGCGCCACACAGTGAGTGAGGAAAGGTGGATGCATTTCACATCACCCTGTTCTGCTGGATGCAGACTTCTCTCTGCACTGTAATGCAACACAGCAGCTTGCTACAGCAACCGTTATGGGTCACCCAATCACAGATATTCACCTATTCCTGCCGAAGATGGGACACAGACAGCCAGTCTGACCCCATGGGGCACAAGGTACAAAGACTTGTAGAGGGAGACAGAGTAAAGCATTGCAGATTTTGGGGTGAACTTAAGATGGCTTTGGAGCAAACTGGAAATTTTCCCTATTAGATATAATGCAATAAGAATTTTTTCATCTTTTTTATATTCAATCCAATGTCAAGAGCAAATAAGATTATTTAATTTTGATTTTCCAATATGGCTCTGATTGTGGTGCATTTACAAATCTATTTGGTGTCATTTTGCTCAAGATTTCCACTGGTCCATTGCTGATCAGACTGACTGAAAGATCTGGAACACCAGGCCCTGTGAGGGTCTTGGACTTGAGGCTGCCTGCATGGGCAACTGAGATTTCTATCACAGATGTGATTAGGAGTAATTCAGGACACGGTTTGAACCCGTGCAAAGAACAGAGCAGCAGCTGCCTCCTCGAACTCTCTCGGCTCCATGGTGGGTCCCAAATGACCTTCACCAGGGTCGTGAGCTGATGCCATCGCCTGGGCTAGCTTACAAGGGGCAATTTTGGCACTGGCTTCCAGGTAGCGGGCTGTGTCTGCACACTGGGATGTGTCAAGGGCGTCACAAAGCGCCTCTAGTACAGCCTGGCACAGTGCCCTCTGGGCAGGTGCCTCGGACCCTCCACGCACAGATGAGTACAGAGATTGCGACTTTCGAATGTAGTCGGAGAAGACGGCGCAGGTGAGCACACCCTGGCGGAACAGCTCAAAGGGCACGGCCTCGTGGTCCCGGCACTGGATGCGCTGCAGAAGGGGTGCTGTCGTGGATGCTGACATGCCCACTGAGGCACATAGGGACCGCAGGAGCTCTGTGTAGACATGGCCTCGAACCCCTCCGCCGGGACGCTGCTCAGGGGGCATCAGGAGCTCGTATGCAAGACGTACGTTGTTGTTGAAAGCAGATCTGTTGGCACATACTGTATATTATGCACTGCTCTGCCAAAAAAAAGTCACCATCTCGATTTAAGTTAGTATTATGATGTGGGGTTGCTTCAGTTGGTCAGGTCTAGGTTCAGCAATGTTATATGCCCAAAAAATTAGGTCAGCTGACTACCTGAATATACTTAATGACCAGGTTTTTCCATCCATCAATGGATTTTTTTCTTGACTGATGGTACAGGCATATTCCAAGATGACAATCCCAGGATTCATGGGGCTCAAATTGTGAAAGAGTGTTTCAGGGAGCATGAGACATCATTTTCACACATGGGTTGGCCACCACAGAGTCCAGACTTTAATCCCATTGAGAATCTTTGGGATGTGCTAGAGAACACTTTACGCAGGGGTCCGACTCTCCCATGATCAATACAAGATCTTAGCAAAAAATTAATACAACTCTGGATGGAAATAAATGATGTGACATTGCATAAGCTTATTGAAATGATGCCATGGTAATTGTGTGCTATAATCAAAGCTAAAGGCGGTCCAATGTGTGTGACATTTTTCACCCGGGCAGTGTACATCTAATGCAATCTAGCCACAAGGGGATGCACAAACCAGTGTATTTCTTTGTGCCAGTCCCAAGCCTGGATAAATGGGGATGGTTGCGTCAGGAAGGGCATTCGGCGTAAAAAATTGCCAAAACTAATATGTGGACAAAAATGCAAATTTCCATACTGGATTGGTTGAGCCCCGGGTTAACAATGACCGCCACCAGTACTGCTAGCCGACAGGGTGCTAGCGGAAATTGGGCTACTCTTGGCCGAAGAAGGAGAAGAAGCTGAAGGAAAAGAGGAGGAAGGCATGTCCGGAGGAAGGAGGAGAGGGGGAAGGTTAAGAGAGTGGATGTGAAGGTAGGAACTTTGAATGTTGGTAGTATGACTGGAAAAAGGGAGAGAGCTTGCTGATATGATGGAGAGAAGGAAGATTGATATATTGTGTGTGCAAGAGACCAAATGGAAGGGGAGTAAGGCTAGGTGTATCGGGGGGGGAGTTTAAACTGTTTTACCATAGTGTGGATGGGAGGAGAAATGGGGTGGGGGTTATACTGAAGGAGCAGTATGTCAAGAGTGTTTTGGAAGTGAAGAGAGTGTCCGATAGAGTGATGGTTATGAAACTGGAAATTGGTGGTGTGATGATGAATGTTGTTAGTGCATATGACCCGCAAGTTGGGTGAGATGGATGAGAAAGAAGAATTCTGGAATGATATGGATGAAGTGGTGAAGAGTGTACCTGAGGGAGAGAGAGTGGTGATTGGAGCAGATTTCAATGGGGATGTTGGTGAAGGAAACAGAGCAGATAAGGAGGTGATGGGTAGGTATGGTGTCAAGGAGAAGAATGCAGAAGGTCAGATGGTTGTGGATTTTGCGAAAAGGATGGATGTGGCTTTGGTAAACGTATTTTAAGAATAGGGAGGAAGATGCACACAAGTGGATTATATCTTACGCAAGAGGGCCAAGCTGAAGGAGATTGTAGACTGCAAAGTGGTGGCAGGGGAAAGCGTAGTTAGGCAGCATAGGATGGTGGTATGTAGGATGACATTGGAGATCAAAAAGAGAAGGAGAGTGAGGGCAGAACCAAGGATCAAATGGTGGAAGTTGAAAAGGAAAACTATAAGGTGGAGTTCAGGGAGGAATTAAGACAGGCACTGGGTGGCAGTGAAAAGTTACCAGTGAACTGGGCATCTACAGCAGAAGTGGTAAGGGAGACAGCTAGAAAGGTGCTTGGTGTGACATCTGGACAGAGGAAGGAGGACAAGGAAACCTGGTGGTGGAATGAGGAAGTACAAGAGAGTATACAGAGGAAGAGGCTGGCAAAGAAGTGGGATACACAGAGAGATGAAGAATGTAGACAGGAGTACAAGGAGTTGAGGCATAGGGTGAAGAGAGAGATAACAAAGGCTAAAGAAAAGGTGTATGGTGAATTGTATGACAGGATGGACACTAAGGAGGGAGAAAAGGACCTGTACCGATTGGCTAGGCAGAGGGACCGAGCTGGGAAACATGTGCAGCAGGTTAGGGTGATAAAGGATAGCGATGGAAATGTACTCACAAGCGAGGAGAGTGTGTTGATCAGATGGAAAGAGTACTTTGAGGGGCTGATGAATGAAGAGAATGAGAGAGAGAGAAAGTTGGATGATGTAGGGATTATGAATAAGGGAGTGCAATGGATTAGCAAGGAGGAAGTTAGGTCAGCTATGAAGAGGATGAAGAATGGAAAGGCTGTTGGCCCAGATGACATACCTGGGGAAGCATGGACGTGTTTAGGAGGGATGGCAGTGGAGTTTTTAACCAGATTGTTTAATGTAATCTTAGAAAGTGAGACGATGCCTGAGGAGTGGAGAAGAAGTGTACTGGTACCAATTTTTAAGAATAAGGGTGACGTGCAGAGCTGTAGTAACTACAGAGGGATAAAATTGATCAGCCACAGCATGAAGTTATGGGAAAGAGTAGTGGAAGCTAGGTTAAGAGGGGAGGTGATGATTAGTGAGCAGCAGTATGGCTTCATGCCGAGAAGGAGTACTACAGATGCGATGTTTGCTCTGAGGGTGTTGATGGAGAAGTATCGAGAAGGTAAGAAGGAGTTGCACTGTGTCTTCGTGGACTTATCGAGAAAGCATATGACAGGGTACCTAGAGAGGAGTTGTGGTATTGTATGAGGAAGTCGGGTGTGCCAGGGAAGTGGTACAGGATATGTACAAGGACAGTGTAACAGTGGTGAGGTCTGTGGAAGGAGTGACGAATGCTTTCAAAGTGGGGATAGGATTACACCAAGGATCAGCTTTGAGTCCTTTCTTATTTGCAATGGTGATGGACAGGTTGACAGATGAGATCAGACAGGAGTCACCGTGGACTATGATGTTTGCGGATGACGTGATCTGTAGTGAGAGTAGGGAGCAGATTGGGGAAACCCTGGAGAGGCGGAGATTTTCTCTAAAAAGAAGAGGAATGGAGGTCACTAGGACTAAGACAGAATACATGTACATAAATGAGAGGGAGGACAAAGGAACGGTGAGGATGCAGGGAGTAGAGTTGGTGAAGGTGGATGAATTTAAATACTTGGGATCAACAGTTCAGAGTAATGGAGTGTGTGGAAGAGAGGTGAACAAGAGAGTGTAGGCAGGGTGGAGAAGAGTGTCAGGAGTGATTTGTGACAGAAGGGTACCAGCAAGAGTGAAAGGGAAGGTCTATAAGATGGTAGTGAAACCAGCTATGCTATATGGGTTGGAGACGGTGGCACTGAGCAAAAGACAGAAGGCAAAGCTGGAGGTGGCAGAGTTAAAGATGTTAAGATTTGCATTGGGTGTGAAGATGGACAGGATTAGAAATTAGTATATTAGAGGGTCAGCACAGGTTGGACGGTTTGGAGACAAAGCCAGAGAGGCGAGATTATGTTGGTTTGGACATGTGCAGAGGAGAAATTCTGGATATATCGGGAGAAGGATGCTAGGGATGGAGCTGCCAGGCAAGAGGAAAGGAGTAAGGTCTAAGAGGAGATTTATGGATGTGGTGAAGGAGGACATGCAGGTGGTGGGGGTGACAGAGAAAGATGCAGAGGACAGGAACAAATGGAAACAGTTGATCTGCTGTGGCGACCCCTAATGGGAGCAGCCAAAAGATAAAGAAGTGTACATCTAATGCACATCATGCATATAATAGAAATAACCCATTTTATACATATTTTTAAACATAAAACTACATGTTTTTCATATAATTTCATTAAACCATTTTTGAATATGAGTTCTATTTACAACTACTATGGTAACATGCTAGTGATATTAAGATTAGATGTCATACTTATGAACGTATATAATGTATACATGTAAACAGACAATACATCGGACGATACATATACATGCGGTATGAATGAGTTTTAAAACCCTTGCGTGACAGATTTTTCATATACGCTGCTGAGTAACCATAGCAACATGACGGCAGAGATTCTCAATCAGTGTATTTCGTTTTAAAACCGTCACCTCTGGGAGTGATGAGCGAGGCGCAGGTGCCACAGCGCCCTGTCCAGCCGCTGCTGATGCTGCTGTTGGACGCCCCCGCCGCGCATCGATGC
Organism: Heterotis niloticus; assembly: GCA_018136845.1. NCBI lineage: Eukaryota > Metazoa > Chordata > Actinopteri > Osteoglossiformes > Osteoglossidae > Heterotis > Heterotis niloticus. The sequence goes on along the minus strand of CM030898.1, from coordinate 20,947,314 downwards.
GATCTCCGCCTCGGCTGCCTCGTTAGCGAAGTGCTGCGCCAGGAAGCCGAGCGGCTCCTCGGGCCGGAGCTCCAGCAGCCGAAGCAGCGCCCCCTCCAGCATCGTCTCCGCCCCCAGCTGAGCGAGCAGCTCCCGCTCCGAGTCCCGAGCAGCCGTTCTAGATCGCTGCTTCTCCGCCATTACCACCTCAGTAGGGGGCGGAAGTGACGTCAGAGGGAGGACGCTAACGATTGGCAAGGCAGCAACAAACAAATGGAAAACTTCACAAAAAAATTCTTTGGTCAGGGTAGCGTACGGGCCGGTTGGCTATGGAACTACACGGTGGACGGGACGCCACACAAATGAATGAGCAATTTATAGGGGGAAAACCCACTACGGTCAACAAGCTCCACCAGGACTGAGCTGAATTCAAACTCCCACCCAAAATCACAAGGTACTATTTTGCCAAGCCCCTGTATGTCCCCAAGACCCGAGAGAAATAAATGCACAGCAGTATGTTATTGAATTAGTTGTTTATTTAGGCTCAGTGGCAGTACATTTAATATTGCTATTGTCATCTAGCAGAGACCTGTGTAACAGTTGATTACCCTTGTCAGTAAATGAAACAATGGAAAAACTCTAAAGCAAAAGTAACCCACTTAAAAGCAAGTGGTTGATTAATACTAAACAAGTGTGTTCCTTATAAGATGTTCATTTTTTAATGTGTAGACAAACAGGAGGGAGGAGCTGCATTCTTCTACAGTAACACACACAGCCTCAACCAAGTTCTCTAGTCCTTTGCTCAGGAGCCGTTGGTTAGAGGTGAATGATGGTCCCCGTTTATGTGCATAGTGATGTGTTTGGGGGTTGCCATGGCAATGCAGGCTCCTTCATGAGGCAGGAAGCTCCTTTGCATCTTGTGCTCCAGTTGCATGTGGTTCTGAGGAGGGAGGCCCAGACAAGCCCTGGAACACACAGAAGCTGCATTCATGTTTCTACATTCACACAAGATTCTATTTATACTGTTGATGCAACAGGTGCCGTGGTTAGAACTTTCTAGTTTCCATGAATAAAGTACTTATCCTGAGCTGTTTAAAAAAAAAAAAAAAAAAAAATCAAATGATCTCCCAACTTTAAAGTAAAACAGGCTCTTGGTTTTGTTCAACAAGCTACTGCTTTCCATAATCTAATTCTAGTGAAGAACCTGATTATCAGGGTATGACATTTGGTTGAGCACATTTTCTGCTATAGCACCTCATAAGGTTTTCAATGCAGGAGCGCTGCCGGAAGAAGGCGTTGACCACTGGAGCCCCCTCAGGGACAATAGGTGCCTTGCAGAGATAGCTGAGGACTGACAGCACACTGTGGAAGGTCTGGAAGTGAGGATCCTCCTCTGTGCAGAAGCTGATCCTCTGGCACAATTCAGTCAGGATGACCAAGTCCAGGATGATGGGACTGGCCAATAAGGAATCCTGGGCAGAGGGAAACATTGCCTTTAAAACCACACAGATTCCCTCCCAACATTGAAGGAGGATCTCAGTCCCCTCCTTAGAACTACTTCTCTCCTGACTGCTACATAAATGAGTCAAACACCACCTGCTACAGCTAGATGTGTGAACTAACCTCACAGGTGTTGTGCATTACAATGGTGTTGGTCCCACCCATCATGATCTCTGATGTGTACTCATCCATGGCTCGTTTGCTGTCACCCACATTGGGCACATACTTGATCACAACCTGGGACATGGACACAAAGGTTGCCTTGGTCAGCAGCTCTACTCAATTCCTATTCATTTGAGATAGGAGGTGCCTCAACTACTACTAGTTACTAGCTACTCACGCAATGGTCTGGCTTCTCCCCGGGAGCATAGAGAACTTCATTGGACCGCACCATATCATCCACTACGTTGCTCTTGGAAATCTCTTTAGAGCGGAACTGCTGGGGTGCTGACAGATTCTGCCCATCGTTGTTGCCCAGGTGGTTGTAGCTGACAATGGATGTGGGCTGCCATGCACCAAGAGGACATCATCACAAGCAAGAACCAGCCAAGGGGGGCTGCTGTTGTACCCTTGAGAAAAGGGAATTTGGACAAATGGCAACAGTCGAAGTGGGTCTGAGCTATAGAGCCATATGGTACAGTGAGTGGAGGAGAGCAGTCACTGAATTCCAGAAAATGGAGCAGTGCTTGTTTCTTAAAATTAGAAGTCTACAATTCCTTATCTGTACTTCAGAAATCCAGCAGGGTCTAAAAGTTTGCTACCAAAAGCGGACTTCATGCTACCTACACCAGTTTGTTGGTAATGAAACAGTTGAAACAAAGGGGAGTTTGAATATTCAGAAGGCTGGTCAGAGAAATATCTGCAAAATATCTGGAAATTTGGTGAAAAAGCTTAGAAATAAGTAATGCAGTTTTTACAATCTACATTTATGCCACCCTTTCATTTGCCAGTTTATTATACCAATAATCTAATGGTGTTTATAGTCTCAATTTATCCCATTTTAGTGTAAATATTCATAGGTACATGTTACAAAAATATTGTGTTTTAAGAGATGCTGTCCATCACCTTCCTGATAGTGCTATCCATTGCACTACCTACCTTTCTATAGTCGGAAAAATACAGAATTCCAAAACACATCTGGTACCAAAAGTTTTGGACAAAGTTATTGTGGAACTCCATTTTCATTTCATGCAACTTTACCTGATGCTCTTCTCCAAAAGTGAGAAAGAACAATCAATCAGAGCATCCCCTCACCTTAAGGCCTGCACTGACCAGAAAGTCCACAAGGACAGACTTGACCTTGGTCTGACCGGACTTAAAGTCATCTCCACCAATGAAGACCCCCCTCTGGATAGCAAGCTCCACGACTCCAGGAACAAAGGTGTTCTGGGGGGAGCCGTTGATGTAGGCACAGCCCTCCAGGATGCTAGCAACCGCAAACATAGTGGACGGAGATACCTCATCCCCTTTCTGTGGACAGAGCAAATGAAGGGGGGGGGGGTGAGGAAGGTAGACACTGACCAATGTAGCTTTTGACAGCAAGTCTTATGAAAGGGACAGACTCCACTTGTCTGGGTGGCCTGAGTAGCATCCAATGTCACATTTGAACAAAAAGCCTGTCCTTCGGGTTCTATAATTGTGTCGTTTTATTCATTTATTTTGGCATCATTCATGTTCACTAGCGGTAGATACCAATGTACAAATTAATGTTTTATAACCACACCACTAGTATGTTAACAGTTTTATAGGTGGAAATTTTTGTTTTTATTCCCCCAATATCAGGATTCTCCCAGGTCACACAGATCAGTACCCACCTGAATGGCAGCCAGCAGGTTTGCAGCTGTGTCATTAACTCCAGGGACAACATCACACATGCGCTCCGTGTTGGCGGTCCACAACACAATGATTTTATCCACATTGCTCGTCTTCTTGAAGTCCCGAATGTCAGTGCGAATCTGCTCCACCTGTGGCCAGGGGTGGGAACACCCAGATTAGAGGCTCCGAGAGCACAGTTCAGGACAAATTGCGTTTCTAGCGTTCTTCAGCACTGCCATCACATAGATAACATTCATACCCCGATTTACATTCTGGTAGAAAATGTATTTAAAAAAAAAAAAAAAAAAAAAAAAAAAAAAGGCTCAACTATTGAGCTTCCCATACAATATTTTTTGGCCTAATCACATAGGCATCTCCATTTATGATCCAAAAGCATGATGCATTTTCCACACATTTGTGTAAGAAACTCCCCTATCTGTAATGTGTTGTTCTGAAATGCAGAAGTATGTTCCATGTATTGTTCCTGCTAGGTACTCATACTTCATTGCAGCCCAGACACTAATCTGGCTGTGTCCATTTGTATAGTACATTACACTATTACCACCATTAAACATTACTAAATTTTCCTTTTAAAGTTTGGTTTTCAGTAACAGATTAGGAACATAAACTGAAGTATGACCACCTAAAAATAAAAAATTAGGCCAAACCAGTGTGACGCTGAGTGCCTCTCACAACCCACCTGCTCCACTCTGCTGCCTGTTATAACATTGTCCACTCTCTGCTCCTGATTGGCTGCAATGAACTCAGGAATGTAGATAGACGGACGGGGTTTCAGCCTCTCCATGTGCGGTCGTAGCTGTTCCTGCAGCGCCCAGTCGAGGACCTGTGCCCTTTCCATGGCTTGCCCCAGGTTCAGGGAGGAGATGTCCCAACCTGTAAAGATCATGCAACAGCCATTTAATTCAAGCTGGAGTGTGTTGCACCACCCTGGATCACCATGTTTGCATACAGTACACCAGCTGGATACACAAACCAGCTCCAAGGTGGCAGAGAACCACACAGGAGACTCTAAGTTACTCTCACCGTCAAAAATTATGTCATTGGGGTGGACCATGGGTAGCAGATCTCGAAAAGGCACGTTCACATCTTCACCCGGCCCCGCACCCAAGCAAACGGTTGAGGCTTGGAGCAAAGAGCCAAAGTAATTGGCTTTCTATATGAGCAAAAGTAAGAACGTCAACAAAAGCAGGAACAGAAGGGGGGGGGGGCAGAAAATGTGTTCCACACATCTGAGTTCAACAGTTGGAATCTCTGCTCACCTTGATGCCCGTTTTGGTCCTCCAGGACAGGCCAAGCTTGTTGGCGAGAACAGCAGCTGTCACCGTTGTGCCGTTGTTCCCTCCCCAACCAACAAGCATCACTCCCAGGCGAGGAACGGTCCGCTGGGTGCAGAAGGTGAAGCGAGTTGTGTGGGGAATGACCTGGGGGGTGCAGAATGAAGAGACATGACTTCACAAGAGGTGATGAGGTGAACAAGTTCAGGGAAAATCAGAAAAACATGTCAGTGAGGAATGCAGACACAGGCACTGCTTATTTTCCTCCTGCAGATAGCAGGGGCACAGGCCAGGGAGCTGCTGGACTCCATAGCAACGAGTCCCCTTTGTCCATTTTAGGATCCCCTAAAAAGCACTCATTGTATAAGTGTTAAAAACTGAAGAAATTTGAGTGTGGATCTGGAGCATGAGACCGAGGTGAACTGTGAGAACCCTTTATACTATTCTGTGTGACTTTCTCAACACTTGTTTTTCCACTGAGTCCATCAGCTGCATTGTTTACCGTGTACGAGGCACCAGTACGGGACACGGTTGTCGTGTGGTACAGGTAACAGGCCTCAATGAACTCTTCGCTGTACTTGACATCAGGACTGTTTATTCGGATGGATTCACACATGATGGCACCTCTAGCGGGGGGGAAGAAAAAAAAATAGTGCAACGACCAGAAAAAGGAGGGATCCTTTAAATTCCTGCAATAAAAGGAAAAATGATGTAAACACCTCAGAACAATGCTGCTGACCAAGAAGCACACAGTACAAGTTGAACTACTTTTGAAACCTTACCCTGAATCTGCCATTTATACACCCAAGTTTCTGCACATTTAAGTGTAGTCACAAACAAAAGTAGTATAAATAACTTTCATGTCTCATACCATTAATCTATAATGATTTACCTTATTTTATGTTCTTAGTCATTGGTCAGTACCAGTGTTTTTAATTTTTCACATGTTCATTAAAATTTATACACAAAAAAATACTAGTAGATATTGCTAATGTAATTATATTATGAATAATATTCTCCAATGCCATTTGGAGAACAAGTTTAGGTGTCCCCTCCATAGGACCAAACACGTCCTTTTAAGCTGCAGCAGTGGTCAGCGTGTCCCGTCACAGTCCGGCCAGTCCAAGGTTCACATCTTCACACGATCATATTCCCTCCTAGCAGTGACTAAAGGTACTTACTGGCAAAACGCCATTTACAGGTACACCCACATAATGCTCTAGAAACATAACGCTACTGATCACTTTTCTGTCTTGAGGACTCCGTCCCACGGAAAAGGCGCAACTCTTTTACCACAAACTACCCACCCGAACCTGCGAGACGCGTTTTGTCTGCAGAGTGGTCGTTTCTTTCTATCGCTCTTAGTACGGCTCCTTATTGCTGAATCTCGCCTTTTGTCGACGCAGTTTTCGCCCCGATTGTCTGTCTCGCCGGTCCGACCACGAAGCTCCCGGTTGGCTCCGCTGAAGCTTAATTGAGCGGCTGACCTCGCGCCTCGCCTTTATGTTACCGGGGGGCGGCGCTATGCAAATAAGAAAAGACTGATCGTGAATAAATTTGCGCAAATTCCAGGCGTGACCCCCGGGGCGGTTGTGTGAGGACTTGACCTGTTTTAGCCCCAAGTCACAAAGTAAAATCAAGAGATTTTTTTCACGTTGACCTGTGACTCTGGGCGTCTTTTGGGACGCGCTCACGTGAATCCGTGTACATCCTTCAAGGGAACGTAAGACATCGCCACAAAAACCTGTCCTTCACCCTCATTTACGTTTAAGCCATAACATGGAAAATTCCAGAAGCCTCACTTCGCCTGCCGTCCCGTCTTGAGACGTGACCACGTGACTTGTTCGGCGCGTTTCATTCACGCTCACGGCGTGGACATACTTGACGCGGACTCATGATGCGGGGAAGAACTTTCCAGAACCCGGTTCGTCGGCGCAGCCGCACCTTGATCTCTCGAAACTTTGTGCAAGGCGGAAAAAAACACGGAGCGCGCAGCCAAAAACATCATTCCGTCCTGGCGAAGCTACGCCCCCCCCATACCGGCATCGATCATCGCCTACACTCCGGCACCCGACCCCGTCGTGGAAAATTCCCAAAGAGCGTTTGGAAAGTTCTGGAAGGCGGAGCCCCCGCACGTTGGGGGGTTGGCATGGGCTGCAGCAGCTCGAGAATAACGGTCCGGTCTTTGTTGTCCGATGGGGTGGGGGGGTCACGTTCACATTCACTATCAGTTTCGTGCGGTTAACGGAACTTCTAAGCGCATCGATGCACCGTTGTGAATATTTTGAGAAAGCGTTGCAGCTGCTGATTCAACGAGTCCGAATCGGTATATTTATTGAAGGACAATAACTACAACAGTTGTCATGGAAATACAAATGATAAAATATATTAAATTAATTAGAGTGGGGTTGCGATCGGGGGGTAGAACCTGCAGAGGAACGAACTGTGTGCGTGCGTCGTTAGCAACGCACCGGTGTTTTTCCATTGGCTACGTTTAGCCCGACAAATGAATAAACAAAGATGAAGCGACGCGCGGGAGGCCTTCAAGTCCTAACAAAAACAGCGAATTACGCAACCAGCCGAACTTCAGTCCAGTGCTTGTCGCTGTTTTCCGCGATCTTAAAGTTTTCCACAGAAGCAGAGGCGCCCTTTATACCGGCAAAGTTCTGGTGCTTTTAAAAGAAGTCGGACGTCCCAACTTTATTGACAGCCATCTTCGAATCGATCACAGACTTTGTTTTTTCTGTTATTTATCTGACTGCCCAGAATTATTGAGAATTAAGAAACTTGGAAATTTATTCGCCTGCGTTTACTGCATGAAACTTTTAATTAAAAAAATTCCATTGTCAATAAAGCACCACAAAACAATGGACATTCCTCGTCAAAACACTCAACAGGGCAAATTGCTCCCCTTCCTGCTTCACTTCCTTCTTATCTTACTGTCCTTACACTGGACCCGGAGGGACAGATCTCACTCACTGCTGGTCTCTGCTGCCCTCACCATCCTCACAATCATCTCCTTTTGTTCTTCAGCTGTCCTTAAGTTCTTATCTAAAAGGCCAAGAAGCAATTGATTCACTGTAAATACTTTAAACTTTAGGTTATAAGTGCAGATTTTTAACTGCTTTGCCACCTGCTGGTCAGATGTCAAAAAAAAAAGATCCAGGTGAGATGCACTATGTACTGTAATGGTCTATAGATAAACGTAAACAACATTCATGTACAGGAAATCTTATGGGAGTCCACAGTGTCTTACTGGTGTTTTTAAAATTCTTAACAAAAAATAAATAAAATATGTGAATAACACAAAAATGGAACAATTGCCAGAGGAACAAACATAAATTCCCCAATGGGTTAGAAAAATATACACAGTTCAGTAGACTCTGGCCATAATAGTGCTGATATAATATATGATATCAGCATGAAAAACAGCTTGCAAGATTTTACTAACAAATTTGTTACCAAAAAAGTTTTTATTCCATCATACACAAATGTTTGAATATGAAAAGTAGAAGACAATCAAGAAAAAAGGAACAATTGCAAATATGCGCGGCTCATTCACTGCTGTTCAGGAGGCAGACACCCAAATTCAGCAACAATTCAGCAGGGTCCATTACCACCATCTACAGGGGCCACCAAATAGGAACAGATGCTCTTGTGAGCAGCAACCAAAAAGCAGCCCAAATCTTCACAGTTCAGCACAGAGTGGTGGACCTGTGTTTTTTAACCATGTGATTTATACTTGTGACCCTCTGATCTTCTCACCCTTACCCCTACCTCTTCCTGAGGGCATAATTTTTCTTTAATGCTGGAGGTCCTGACCCTGATGCGGGACCCCCACCGCGGGCGCTGGGCCTCTTTGGGTCAAACAGGTTCAGCCAGCCCTTCGGTTCTTCCTCACAGTGAAATGTGTTTGAAGCCACTAATTGAACCTTTTTTTGGCCTTTTTCAGCAATAGGATTAGAGTTCAAAGACCCCTCATACCGTAATCTTTGCCCCAGGCAATGAACCACAAACTTTACTGTACAGCAACGTACAGTATGACAATTTCCATAGAGACCAGATGCTTTAGAGACCTTCTTGATAATTTTAATTGTGCTTAAAAATAAAGCACCATCGTCAGTTGACTCCCCGATAACAGTTTGTCAGTCGCAGAAAATGATCCAGGAGTAAGAAGTTGGGTGGTGAGGCTCCACTAGGATGATTGCCCAAGTACTGTGTTTTAACAACATTCTATTTTCCAGCCATTTTAAATTAGTTTTAAATCTAATTTTAAGTTAATACAAGTAATTGAATGAAACACAATGAGTACTTTTTATTATTCTGTGTGTACAGAAGGTCACAGTTGGGAGAAACATCAGCATTAAAGTTCTACAGATTTTTACTCAATGGTCAACTAAATTTAAGGACAAATCAAGTTATGAACAACCATCTGGGCCCATTTGTGTTGGTTTTAAACAATGACGACAACAACAACAACAACAACAACAATAATAATAATAATAATGTCTTGGCTGTTCCTCTCAGATGCCCTGATGTCAACTGCCTACAAGATGCTGGATTGGGCTATACCAGAACCAGGCGGGTTTTATCTCCTGGGTCTAGGATGACCCTTTGGGCTGCCGCTGATCGAACTCGGCTATGAGCTTCTTTATGTGGGCCAGCTTCCTGTGGAGGAACTCACAGCGGCTTTTCTCCTGACTGTAGGTTGGGTTCATCTGCAGGGGTTCAAGCAAGAGCTGGGTTGAGCGGCCTGGATGAGGCCTGAGACCAGGACCAGGCCGGGATCAGAACCAGGACATGAGCCCAACAGTGTAAGAAGAAGGCCCATAACATCCTGAGGGACCACAATCACCCCAGCCACAAACTATTCTCCTTGCTCCCGTCCGGAAAACGCTTTAGAAGCATTCGGACAAGGACAAAAAGGTTCCGGGACAGCTTTTTCCCCCACACTGTAAGACTGCTAAACCACTGACCCCTCCCTTGGACAGTGGAAACAGTTGATCGGGGTCTGCCTGTCTGTATGCCTATTCCCCCTCCCCACCGTTGTATAAAACGCTATCTGTGGTGTGTTGTTGTTGATTTGGTTGCTGTTATTTGGTTTCCGTTTCTGTTGGTTTTCTTCTGCCCCCCCCCCCCATACATTCTCATATCTTATTCTTATTTATTTATTCTCTTTATTTATTTATTTTCTCTTTTCTTAATTTCAGTATTTATGATTTACCTTTCTATACCTTATTTACATATTTACATATTTATTATATTACTGAGATGCCTGGAAACAAAAACTTTTCATGGTGACAACACTGCTATGCTGTGTTGTTCACCCATGACAAATAAACCTTGAACCTTGAATGAGCCACTGGATGCTCACCTCTTTAATGCTGTGGTATTCCTGCAGTATCTGGTTGTGGATCATCTGCAAACAAACAGAAATGGTAGCTTCATTCGATTTGTCTCAATACACCACCATCCCTTAATGGACCTGTTGCCGTTAGTGTTCAGTCTCATCGGACAGTTCTTTTTGTTAAAGGTCTAACTACCCTGTGCTGGCTGGTGCCAGGCTGGAGCCTTCGCAGCTGTGAGTCGAGCTCCGAAAAACGGCATGTGATGCTGGCGATGTGCGCGTGCAGCCGTCGGTATTCGCCGTACTCCACATCAAAGTCGTTCTTGTACTTCCGCCGCTGCTCCTGGGAGCACACAGCCGTGTACTTCCTGTTGGGGGAAAGCAAGGGCAAAGGCCACACGGTCAGGGGGCAGCAGGGGCCAACTGGGGCTTTTGTGCAAAAGGCATTGTCTTACTGTAAATAGCTTGACTCCTCCAGCACAGCCAAGAGCTCGGTGGGGCTCTGATGTGTCCCATTTTGGTCTGAAAAACAGCAAAGCCTTTTGGCATTAGAACATGTATGAGGGGGACAAGGGCCCCCAGACCCAGCTAAACACCGTCCACCATTTTAAGCAGAAATGTGATAATAAATATAATTTTAAAATTATAACAGTATTTTTTGTTTTTTAGTTAGATATCTTTCATAATAATTTTCAAAAATGTAAATATGTAGCAACATGGCGTTTGCCACTAGGGGTCAGTATCTCACTGCCAGCTTTCAGTTTCTCAGCCATGCTGTACGAAGGTCGAGGAGTGCCACGTAATACAGCAAAGACTGCACCTTTACCCTGGTATCTGAGGATAACTGGTTCCTAGAAATGGCTCAGACACTTGAAGCGCAAATATCAGGAGGCCATTTCTGTTATTTCTTATGAGGACAGTAATCATTCTTTCCAGGTTCATCTGAGAAACACCAATTTCCTCTAAATAACTCTAACCACTTTAAACTACCCACTTCATTGCAATAAAGAATACTTTACACACCAATAACCGAATTAGCAAATGGTTAATGTGGCTATTAGTATGGACTTGGGTGTTATATGCAGTTACTTTTATTTAATATCGCACATTATCCTTTGTCCTTATTGAGTAATAATAGCAATGAACATTTAATAGTCAAATGTATATAAAAATTAAAACAATATAAAACAAAAAACAGTAAAATGTAGCTACAGTAATGGCTGTTGTTGTAATGAACTGTTCGTAGGGGACTGACCCACTGAAGATGGCAAAGAACAAAGTGTGTTTGAACCCGGGCCACATGAGGTAAAGACTGAGGACACAGATGCTAGGCACAATGATACCACTGAATGTCACTCTCACACTCATGACAATTTCCAGTATTTCTATGATGTGGCTACTCCTCCACAGTTGCTCCATTTAACAGCATGAATTTCTTCATTTTTAAATGAATAATCGGCACCATTTTGGAAAGCAAACCAGAGAAGAATCTACCTGATCTGGGCAGGGGAGGGCCAGAGCCTCGAGTAGATGGTGACTGGTAAATGGACCCTGAGGTGAGGTGCCAGAGCCTCTCAGCCACAGGGGCGTCCGGGTCCTTGTGGTCCTTCCTGCTGTGGGCGGAGTCGTTACTGACATCAGACAGCGGGTGGAGTGAACGAGTGATGCCCTGCGTGGGGAGGTGGGATACGGTCCCCCTGTCTACCATCTGCACCCCTCTCCCCTCCACCCTGTTGGACTCGCCCAGCTTGCTGTCAATAGGTCTCTCCCCTATGCTGGCCAGCTGTGATTTCCTGGGTTTTTTGCTGGCCAGGGGGTTGAAGATTTCATTTGGGCGTTTCTGGAAGAATGACATTTGAAGACAAGAAGTCTCACCAAGAGGCAGAGTGGATGCAGGAATAAGGGTATGACCTGTCAAATAATTCCAGCAAGGCAAAGAACCAGCAAGCCCACCTGGAAATGGGAAATGTGGTCTTTTCGGGGGGCAGGGAAGTAAATTCCATGTGTAGGAGGGGCATTCTGGGAGTGACCTGACTTCCTGCAGGAGGGACAGAGATGCACAGTGTAACTCACTTGTCCCTTTAGCCAGCACAGCAGGATGTCCAGCATCATCTACTTTGCTATAAGTGCACAGGTTTCCCCAAGAGGTGCCAGCGCTCATTGCCACAGAAGGAGAGACCTGAAGAGGATCCGGTGCAGCAGGTACCGGTCCCGCTCGCTGTAGCCAGGCCAGTCTCTATGCAGCTCCTTAAAGAAGGTGTCCTTCAGGGTGAAAGTGTAGTCCCTGTTCAGAGTGGCCACCTAGGGACACAAACTCCACGTGAGTGTGTTGACCTCACCAAGCAGGTCAGAGTTTGAAGGCACTTCCTGTGAGAGTTCTGTGTGTGGGGTTGTGTGTGAGGGGTGTGTGAGAAGCATGGTGGCTGGATGGAGCTCACACCTCCTGCAGGAGGCCATCCAGCGCATGTCGGTCCTGTGCTGACATGCCATCCTCCTGCAAGCGCAGCATCAGCTCTGGCTTCTGGTATGGCTTGAGGGCCAGCAGATGGGTGAGCCGCTCACGTAGGGGTCGCATCCTCATGCTCCTCTGGCCTGGCACTGGTTTCCGGGTCCACATATGCTTTTCTGCACCAAGTAAAGGGTGAGAGACAGGGTAAAAGGTAACTGGAACCTGGGTATTCTACAGAATTGTATAATAATGCAGATTGCTCTTACCTACTTGGTAAGGAAATGTGGTGTTTCGTAAGCAATAAAAAGGTAATTTGGGGTGGAGTATGGTGGTGATGAGCTGTGGCGGTGGTGATGGGCGGGGGTCTTCCCACCTGGCGTGATGAAGATGGCACCCCGGCTGCGCATGTCCTCCTTAGCCAGTGTTACACTCTGCTGGGCCTTCTGGTACGAGTCGTCAGTGGCGCATATGGTGACCTTGTCCTGGATCCCACCCACATACTCCAGCTGGATATTTCCATCACTGAGGAAGGGGGTCAGGACATACCTGGCTGAAGATCACGCCCACATAGACCACACCTACATCATCTCACTTAACACACAAGCTTAATTCTCATGTTAATACTTAGTATTTAGTATATAAGTGTGTGTGTGTGTGTGTGTGTGTGTGTGTGTGTGTGTGTGTGTGTGTGTGTGTGTGTGTGAATCCCCAAGGCAGCTCTCTCACCAGGTGACATACTGCCTGATGCACTCAAAGGTCCCCTGGGGGTTGTCCCTGCCCACCCTGGACAGGTAGAACGTAAACCTTTGCACATCACCAGGACGATCCCTTCGTGGTATGCAGATTCTCTGTGGACAGATGTGGAGGAGGGGTGGGGAATCTCTTGAGATCCATAACCACACAAAACAGATATCAGCATGTGTATTGGCTGGGGGTGGAAGGGAGTATAAAAACTCAAAATGAACGTTCGGTCATATTGATGATGTCAGTGCAGCTGAAGATGGACAACTGCTGAACTACTACTCACCCCCTGGTTTCCAGCAAAGCGGATCGAGGGCTGACCCCGTGGACCCTGGAAGAAGGCAGGAGCAGGATGGTCAGAGGTGGTCAGAGGTGATCAGCAGTGAAAGTACTGAACCACATGCACCTACACCCCCTCCCCATCTCACCTCCATCACACCATTCAGCCAGGTGAGTTTGTTACATAAGAGCAGATGACCAGCATTTGGACCCCTCGCAAAGCCTCGCTACAGACGGGTGGCACTGTAGAGATGTATTGTGGTGACCTCAAAATATGTGGTCAAAGCCATGTCTATTATCTTGCATCAGCATTTTCACCCACTGTGTAAAATTCCCTGCTCACCATGAGGCTCCCACTCACTCTGACAAAGCGGTGATTTTCCAGCATCAGCCTTTCCGTGGAGAACCACCATCCTGACCACTGATTCGAACCCTTTTGGCCTCAGCTACACAGCTGTGTATTGTGGGGAGCCCCCTACCAACACCCACAAATTCTGAGTCACTCTGCTCAATGGGACGCCAGGTTGCCATGGTTACCATTGTCTACATAGCAGTGGTACATGTTACTGAGAAATGGCAGGTGGCAGGAGGCTGGAAGGAATTTGGTCTGAAGCAACTAAATCAAGGGGCAGAAGTTTAGCTTTGCTGCTCATCAAAGCTGCAATGTCCTGAGATGACCTGGAAGCACCCTGGAGACCTTGAGCTGAACTGCTAAGATATGGTCCGATCGCTGTGGAAGCATGACTGTGACTGCACAAGTTTCTTCCCCAGGAAGTGCTTCAGAATGACAGCGCCCCAAGAGGCTGCTTGGCGAACATTGAGCAAACGACAGTTGTGCACAAATGAAACTGCAGGATGGGAAACACCCCGTCTATTTGACATAAGTGACAAGGTCCTTTAGTAATGTCAGTGGTCACGGTTGAACTCCCACTGGGTGGAAGCAGTGCAGTGTCAGCTTAGGGCTACAGGGACAAGCCACCTGACACCAGTGGTACCACATGGGCTCAAGTTAAACAGCAAACCTCCAGACCCTCACCTTCATCATCCTCAGACTTTCAGCGACCACTTAGAAACACAGCCTCACTGGCACCTCTGACCTGGACAAAGTTGCACCAACACCTCATACAGCTGGGATGTCTTACACCTCCAAGCTGGACTTTCTCATAAAAACATCAGGTTTTGTAGAAAGAGGCAGAAGAAAAAGGAAGACACAAAAACACTGGAGGGTAAAATTTGTGAAAAACTCCACGTCGAGGAAGCAGTGCAGACTGTGAGAAAAACACACACACACACACACACACACACACACACACACACACACACACACACACACACACAGCTCTGAGTGTGATATCGACATGATGATCCCCTGCCAGTTCACAGAGAGACGTTTGTACACAAATACTGCGAATGACGGAACCCCGTGGTGCAAGGCGACAGGAAAGCTCATCGTGAAGATTAATGAACCCAGAGAAGGAACCCCAGTGATGAAGATGATGATAGAGTCACTAACAGCTGTTCAGTTCAGGCTGAACCGGTCATCAGTCATCATCCCTCAGTGCTCATCTCTGCAGTCTGTCATTAACCTGTGTGTATGTGAAGCCTCCTCACCCAGCAGCGCTGGTGCTCTTCCACAGACCTCAGTGCGCTCTCAGTCAGTTTCACGTGCAGCACAGACACCCTGCCCCACGCAGACGGACATGTGGACAATCCGTAATGTTGCTGTTCCACCAGCGCCGGCATCATCCCGTCATGGACACCCCAAGTGCTGTCCCCTACCTAGACCTTACAACCAGTTGCTCCTCCTCAGCTTTTACTCTGTTGCTAATGAAGTGTGTGTGTGTGTGTGTGTGTGTGTGTGAGAGAGAGAGAGAGAGAGAGAAAGAGAGAGAGAGAAAGCGAGAGAGAGAGCCTGTCAGACGAAACAGTCTTTCTGCTGTATAATCATACAGTGACTGTGTGTATGCTGTTAACGTAAGCTTTTCTCAGAACTGAGTAAATCACCCATTTACACAACAGGGTAACTTTTACTTTATCAATACAGGGTAAGTAGTTTGATTAAAAGTGGAAGTAGAATTTGAACCCAGGACCTTTACAACCAAAGCCTGCAGCTCCAGTCACTATGCCACCTGCTGTCAGTTACAAGTAGTGAAAAAGCCCAGAGAGAACAACATTATGCAAGTATCAGACTCAGTAAAGTGGTGACTGGTGTGTGTGTGTGTGTGTGTGTGTGTGTGTGTGTGTGTGTGTGTACGGTTCTTTTCTGCTGATGGGAGATGAAGCTCTGGCTGAGCATCACTGCTCTTTTTCTGTGGAATGTAATGTAAAGACATGTATTTTCCCAGATGCAGCTAAAGCCCATGGGGGAGCAGGATGTATGTATATATATGTGTGTGTGTGTGTGTGTGTGTGTGTGTGTGTGTGTGTGTGTGTGTGAATCAGGAAGGCCACCAGGGGCCCTGTCCACCCCACTCATTCACCCAGAGTTCTGCTTAAACACTTTGGTTTTGGGGGGGCTGATGGAAAGTCCCGGGGAGAACTGCACATTTGCAGCCTACAGCCCAGCGGTGTGTGTGGTGTAGCTGTGTGTGTGTGTGTGGGGGGGGGGGAGCAGGAAGCAGTGACACAACAGAAAAGAGATGACAAACAAAACACTGAACATATTTCACAGCGGCTCTGTTGGCAACACCGGTTATGGTCACGTTTAGTGGATCTGCACCCTGATACCTACAGGGCCTGGTCATTCCCCCCAGCCTAGTGAGGCCATTGTGCTCCTCCACTTCTGACTGCTTATTGGTTCTACTCACAGGAGGGCAAAATCAAAGGTCTACAAGTTCTCAGTGGGGGAATGAGCTCCCTGCTCCCTTCCTAACATTCAGGAAACATCTAAAACCCATCTCTTCCACAGTCATTTCTGGCCAGAACTTTTGAAACCTTCTGAGGTTTAGTCCCTCACCAACTGCTAGTTTTTAGTCTTGCTTTCCTATTTATATGTCTCTTCTCTAGGTAGCTTGGAGGGGGCATAATGACTAACGCTGCAGCTTTTGGAGGCTCCAGGTTTGAATCCCACCTGCTGTAGTACCCACTGACTCTCCAGTACCTGGGTGTATAAAGGGGTAAATCAGTGTAACAGCCGACAAACACTTTTTGGTGCCCTTTTCCTTACTCTGACCTAAATGCAAACATAAAGGCATGTCTGCAACAGCTGGGTGTGGAGTGGGAGTGAAAACAGCCCACACTGGAACCCGGACGTCAAACACTCAAGGGACCACTGCAGGCCAGGGGGAGGGTTGGTCCCAGCTCTGCTGTCCCTCACACCACGCCGACACGGTTAATCAACATAACGGCTGTTAACCCAGATGTGCTTCAGAACGTTCAGATGGAGTAGCATCCTGCTGCATGTGCCACTTTCTGCATCAGGAGGAAGTCGAGAAAACCCACTTCCTGTCACTCCTGTCAGCTGCTCCGGTAGACAGGGCTGAGATGAGGGGCAAGAAGCCTGCAGGTGGGGTCAGCAGGCCGTGAGTTCCCACAACCTGCTGAGCAAAAATACCACAGTATTCAAATACAAAGAGGCATTTGCAGAAATACAGTTTCTGCAACCAGCATGATCTCCACAGTGAAGATTCTGACTGCTTTCATGTCTCACACGAAACTGCTTTGGCTGTCTGCAGAAATGAGCGCCAGGGACCTTGAGAAAGTCCCAGGAGTGAACCACAGCAGACGCATACAGGTCCAGGAGCAGGGGTAACTGGGACCTCATGGGCTGTGTGGTCCCTGCCTATAAGGCCACATCCTGATGTCCCCATGTAAGTAGAGAGCTCAACACGTCAACAGCCTCACAGTGTAAACATGTTTGGAGAGAGAGGGACATCCAGGTAACATTGATTCTGGGACATCTGAGACCCACCAGGACACGCCCCATCCACATGCCCTTGCATTTGGGCTCCCCAGGCATGGCTGGTGGGCCTGGTGCTGTATTTAATAAGTGCATCTGATCACCCCATGTATGGTCACCTGACCTCCTCCATTCTGCCTCAAACTTGCATTGCTGTGGACACACAGCTGCTTTTGCTCCTGTAAAAAGCAGAGGTGCTCGTTTCACTGACCTCAGTCTCAGGAGCAGCCCTTACATAAGACCTGGACATGTTGGTGACCCTGCATGTCTTACCTCACATTAAGTCACCATGGCAACAGTGCTTCACACAGTGACCCCCCCCCTTCCAAAATAAATTTTAAAAATGTAAAAATCTAACTCAACAGCTGTGTTTCCAGATTACCCCTTTGCCTCCTGGCAGTTACAGTGAGCACTGTTAGTTTTCTAACAGCTGTGAATTCCATCTGAATATTTGAGGTTTGGACCATCCAGAAACCCATCAACAAGATCCAATCAGCAATCTGAAGTCCTGTTTAGGGGTGACACCTCTGCTCAAAGTAATCATCTGCTTGGTCACTGACTCCCAAGACCCTCAGCATCTCATCTAGAGCACTGGAGGAGATGCCATTTGCCCTAACTGGATGTGAGCCACAGTGTTCAAGTGCAGTGGTCAGCTGTGCATAAAAAATGTAGTGAAAGTAATTCAACCCCAAAGGTTGCATCCAACACAGGTGAGCAGAGGACAGACCATCGGTAGACATGCAGCTGGAGACCCCCACTAGCTTCAGTCTACTGGGTTTAGCCCGTCAATAACACACACATAGAGGTCCCTCCCTATTCCCGCCCTCCCTCTCTCAAACACACATTATACACCTCTAGTTTCACTCCAGATGCTGTCCCAACACAAATAGGTGAAGTGAGTTGTTCAGACACACAGGAAGCAGAAAAAGATTCTCCAGCCCAAACCTGAACACTGAAGGTACTGGAAGGCAGGAAGGAACCCACTCCCCCACAAGGAACACGAAGGACCAGGTGGACAGGTGGAATCAGACACATTGAGATGCACAAGGTCCTGTTCTGGGCTGTGGAAGGACAGCACTGGACGTGAATATAATGGACACCTTCAGCAGGACGGATTCACAGGTGAGTGTCCAACTCCACCTGGTTACAGGGAGCAGCTACATTCAGGCAAAACTCTTCATTTCATTCTTCAGCTAAAAACTATGTGATGATAATCTGACATTAGTTCTTCTCTTGTGTGTCTTGTGGCCATTGGTTAAACTAGTCAGTGGACAGAAGGGTGGAAGATAGTGTGAAAGCTAACAAAAAAAACAGAAAGGGTTTTAACAAACCCATAGTGTTTGTTAAAGGTGTGAGACTTGCAGAATTTGGGGAACTTTCTCATGCTGGACTGACCTCAGAAAAACACACACGCACACACACGCGCAAAGCAGGGCAGGAAGGTCCATGTTGTTCCTCATGACCTTCTCAAAGTCCTGATCCAGAAACAGACAGAATGATAAGAATTCATGAGGGGGGAAACCTGCAGAATAAATATTGTAATGCTGCTCTCTCTCCACACCCCATACTGTTGCTACTCTGATGCAGCTGAGGACCTGTGATGAATAATTACCTGTCCCAGGTAGTGGAAGCACATCTATGGTGTCACCGTGGCTGCAGACAGCTCATATTCCAGAGATCTGATACTCTGCCCTCCTCAGGGTATCAGCTCTCCTGCTGGGTCTCCAGCCTCAATCCTGACTCTACAGGTAGCAGGTGTGTGTCTGACATACCCACAGATCCCATTCCTAGGACTAAAGTCCATGATTGATAGTTGGCTCAACCTCTCATGCCGACTAATCAGAATTTACCCACAATCCTTCTGACTGGGGGTGTTTTCAGCTTCCTCTACCCTAGGGCAGGCAGCAATAAGATCTCCTCCCCAGGTTCCTTTCATCCCAAGCTGTGGTCCCACACATATGAAGGGGTTTCAAAGCCCCTGTTGCCCCTTCAAAAGCTGCCTCGCCCTTTGCGCACCCCACACCCCTACACCCCTCCCCTCCCATCCTCCTCCCACATGTTTTCAAGCTCAGTATTTCACACTCAAAGCCGTTCACAACTCTGGACAGGCAGACAGGCGAGGGGCCTTCAGAGGTGGAGATGATGTTATGTAGGATCCAAACTCAGTGACGGTGTGGAGGTTTGACCTCCTGCAGCTCTGGGTTCAGTAAAGGACCACAACACTTCTTACAGTGGTGCAAAAATATTCACCTCTGTTTTAACCTCTGCATCATCGCATCTTGGATGTGAGGATGTGGCATTAAATCATCACTGGTGCAACTTTTTCTCTCCAGAAGTGGCATAAAAATATAATTTCATTCCAAAAAGCTCCAAAAATAGAGAAGTAAAAAGGAAGCAAATACACTGACTGGCCAAAAAAAAAAGTCACACACTAATATTTTGTTGGAGCACCTTTAGCTTTGATTATGGCATGCATTCGCCATGGCATCGTTTTGATAAGCTTATCCAATGTTACAACATTTATTTCCATCCAGAATTCCATTAATTTTTCGCCAAGATCTTGTATTGATGATGGGAGAGTCAGACCTCTCTGTAAAGTCTTCTCCAGCACATCCCAAAGATTCTCAATGGGGTTAAGGCCTGGACCCTGTGGTGGCCGATCCATGTGTGAAAAAGATGTCTCTCTCATGCTCCCTGAAGCACTCTTTCACAGTTTAAACCCAGTGAATCCTGGCATTGTCATCTTGGAAGAAAAAATCCATGGATGGAAAAACCTGGTCATTCGGTATATTCATGTAGTCAGCTTACCTCATTTTTTGGGCACATAATGTTGCCGAACTTAGACCTGACCAACTGAAGCAACTCCACATCATAACACTAAGTTAAATCCAGATGATGACTTTTTTTGGCCGGACAGTGCATTTTATCTATAGCAATGTGTATAAAAAATGCAAACCTAGACCTTGCGCATAGTAAATGAAGTGTAAAAATAATGTGCTTGTGAAACTTGTTTCAGAGCTAACACTGAAATTCTGCTCACCCTTGGGGTCATCTGAGGACAGGAAAGCATCAAAAATGTCAGCCCCACAGGACTGCCTGGCGGATGGCAGCCCGCTCATCACCGCCGCGCACCTGGGGAAGCTGCGTCTGGTGCGGCTGCTGGTGGAGGGTGGAGCCCAGATCAACGAGCGGAACCAGAGAGGTGAGACCCCCCTGCTGGCAGCCTGCAAAGCTCTGGGGGGTCAGCAGGGGGGTGGCCCCTCCCTCAGGCTTATCCAGTACCTGCTGGGGAACCAGGCAAACCCCAACAGCCAGGACAAGGCAGGGCGCACTGCCCTCATGTATGCCTGCATGGCAAGGGCAGGGCCAGAGGTAGCTACCTCCCTCATTGCAGGTGGCGCTGACCCAAGTTTGGAGGACTATGCGGGGGCATCATCACTGGTTTATGCCATGAAGGCCCGTGACCAGGACACACTGCAGGTGCTGCTGGATGCCTGCAGGGAGAATGGATGTGACATCATCATCATCGCCACAGAGCTCACAGCAGGGGGCAGATCCATCACCCGCCGTTACCTGAATACGCTGCCCTCGCCAGACTCCTCGCCTGTGTCCTGCATGTCCCCCTCAGAAATTGAGCTGAAGACAGGTTCTCCTGGCTCTAACACCAGTGGCATTTTTAATTTTCACAGCACTGACAAAGCGGAGCAGGCGGTTTCCGTGGGCAACCACCCATGCAACCATGGCGTCCCCTCAGAGCCTTTCCTGGTCATTCAGGACCTGGACCATCTCCACTTGTCCTATGCGGAGGCCCTGGAGCAGCAGGAGAACAAGGAGGCTGTGAAGGAGGGGCACTTTCTGTCTGCAAGTCGTGCCACTCACACTGCCAGCCGGAGGTGGTCCCTCCACTCTCTTGGGGGTGTAGAAGGGGCTAATGTGTGGCCATGTCAGGTGAAGCCTCTTCCCAGACCTCCACCAGAAAGAGCCCCTCCCTCCAGCAAGCCCCTACTGCTGCCCCGCAGGAACACCCTCCCCACCCTGCAGGACCAGCCCGTGACACAGTTGCCCTCCCTGTGGGCCCCTCACTGTACCTCCGACTCCCACTTGCAGGACTCCCTCATGTGTCGAACCCTGGTCCCTGATGAGGCCCCTGAGGGGACGTTGCTCACATCTGACTCTGATGTCAGATGGAGGGTCCGGTCCCCCCGCCGGACCGGATTTCTGCCACCCCTCCCCATGAATCCCACCCCACCGGTGCAGGCAGGCCTGAGGCTAGGGGGGCATCGCAGCAGAAGGCTACGCAGTTGCTTCACACAGTTGGAAGGAGGGGGTCCAGAAGAGCCCCTCACGATGAGCTAGAATTTGTCATGCAAATATATTCACATGTATGATGTCACTTACCTTTTCCCAGTCAACCTGAATGGGTCAACAACCCCCCAGGAGGTGTAAACATGGTTGCCATGACTACTGCTGATACAGCTTGGCTGGGAACATTCTAGTTTCAGGAGCCCAAAACTCCCCTTCCAGAGGAGAAACTTGAGCAGTATGTAAACATCCCCCATGGATGGTCTGTGAACAAATACAGCCATTCACTTTAGATAATAAACATTAAAGGACATAGCAAATTATTTAGGGGCAGCAGCAATTAGACCCTCGAACCTGTGTTCACTGCAACACAAGTATGAACCCCCAAATGCTGCAGTTCTACTGATTCCAGTACTTACCCTGCTGTATAAACAGGTAAATCAGTGTAAATAAGGGAACACTGTAAGCTATTTTGGGAAAAAAAGTGTCAAGTATAAATATAATGTAAATGTATTTGTGTCTAATTTAGAGTAGAAAACCAAGGATGTCTGACAGGTGTCATTCTTTTTATTTGACTTTAAATACGTATGTACAGCAAAGGGACACGGGAGGTGTTAAAGCAAGAGCAAAACAAATTACATTTATTATTGATGCAGTTTGATCATTTCTTAATAAGCAACCTCTTCAATCTAAGAAATATTGCATTATAAAGAACCAGAGAAAGGAGCTCTGTATTAACCACGAGACAATTGAGTACCCCCTCATGCTGAGAGATGGAAGAGACCCCCCCCAGCAGAAAGATCCAAAATATCCGCACTCACAACGAGTTATGTGCGCCACTTCTGCCTAAGCAGTACGTCCTATTAGTACAGTGTGCATACAGCATCATGGCAGAAATCATGCAGGAGGGGTGCTGTTGCCATGTGGGGGGGGAGGGTCAGCAAGACCCAGCATTTTAAAGAGGTCCTTCTTCATTTTCTTACATAAATAAAATATTTTACATTAAAAGGTTTAGCATGGACACATTTTTTGAGACCGTGAGCCACAGCCGTTAATTTATTACTGTACAAGGAGTCCCACCGAAAGATGGAGTAGGCCTGACAAGCCCCACCCCTTTCATACCGAAATGGGGGGAACTAAGGGAGGTCCATCATGAATTCATATTCTCAAAATCCTCCTACTGCTTAGTCACTCACTCTCATATACAGCCATAGTTAAGTCCTTGCCCCCACCCTTGAATTCAAATTTTAGGTCTTAATAAACTATAAAAATGTTCAAGGTGTGCATAATGTAGCTGTTCAATAGAATATTCCATCACCCAGGGTCATTTGTGGTCTTCATACTTTATTTTTACAATGATGCATCTTCTAAAACAGTGAAATAAAAGCACACGCGTGTGGGATGAACACAGCTGCTTGTACCCCCCCCCCAACCGACCACCAGCACTTCTGTCAGGTAACATATCAAAACATGTCAATGATATCAAAATGCAATGTACAGTATTTACAAAATTACCTCCAGGGTTAAAATGAAACGGAGGTGAGGGGTGGAGGGGGCAGGAACAGGGATCAAATGAACTCGCAGTGACACCTGGTGAATTTGGGGGGAAGGGGGTTTACACTGTAATGGAACACTCCTTGTTTCTTCCCAAACTAAACCAACCAAATTCGCCCATCCAGAAGAGCTGGAGCTCCTGATAGGTGGAATCTGCTGTCCATCCTGTGTTGCTCTTGCACTAATGAGCAAATCAGCAGCTAAATGACAATTATGAGCTGGAGGGGCCAAAGCACAGCACAAAACAGGGTATGTGGGTGGCAACTGATGGGAGAGACCCAGCCTGTGGTGAGACTATGGTCACAGGAGCTTTACAACCTAACCAGACCTTGACCACAGCAACCACCTGACAGACCGCAAGAGCCGCTACATCCTGTGACCTCTGACCCTTCAAGAGTATGACAGTGCCTTTCCTTAAAAAAAAAAAGTGCAGTTAATACTGTACAAGCAGAGGACAGAAAGAGCGGAAGCGGTGGTGCAGGGATTGCTCTCCTCCAAGCAGCACATCGGACAAACTAGCATCTCAACATCAATTTCCACCACAAACACTAAATTAAGGTGAGCCCTGGGAATTTTCCCATTGGCTGTAGCCCATTTCGCCAATCAGGCGACAGAGGCCAGTGACAGTTCAAACAGGTGCTGCTCTGATGCTTGTGTCCTCGTGGGTCCCCACAGGTCACTGACTACCTCTTGTGGAGAGGCAGCAAGTTTGTAAAAATGGGCAAACTGGGAAAAAGGAACTTACAGCGCCCCCAAGCAGACACAAGGAAAGGTGGGGATATCCATGTAGTTTGTAGAGAAATATTTACATATGTACCAGTCCCCTATAAAGCTACACGACTTTACCCTAAACAGTCATGAGAAAAATAAGAATTTCTGCTGGAGAACAGTAAAAGCAGAGTAATCTTATTTTTAGATGTCCAGGGCAAGAGATGTCAACAGCTGAATGGAGCAGACCATCTCAGGCCAGTTACTTTTACCATGTTAAAGGGGTAAGAAGATCTGGACAATCTCTGCATGAGCTCTTCAAAGAAGGAGTAGCACTACAATCCCCTGGTTGCCGGACCTAATGGCGGGGGCGGCACAGAAAACTGGGAAGGACAGCAGTCGGGAAATGACCACCTTGACCTGGGCAATAACGGGGTAACAGTATTGTATATCCATCCACAGTACCACAGGAAATCTTCTATGGCACCAGGGAAGAGCTGGGACACCTGCAAAATTGTGGGACGGTTCTGCTGGAGGACGAGGTGTCGAGGACCCAACATTGTTCTATTGGGGGGCAGGGGGGATGCTCATCTTTACCCCAACTCATGTAAACAGTGTGCTGTGTGTTTAGGGGGGTGCTGTGCTTATTCTGCCATTCAGACAGAATGTGCCCTTTACAGGTCGAACATAAAACAAGAAAAATTAAAGCTAATCATCGTAACAGTATCAATAATAAAATAACAATCATCGTACAATAGGTACACAGCAGAGTGAGGCAGAGGGCGCTAGCGTGCCCCTGACACACAGATCAATCCTCTGAGTTCATGTGGACAAGAGGGCGGAAGCAGGTTCTTCACAGGTGCTGGTCCTTCAGGGGGATGCAGTGGGGGGATCCCCTCAGATTCACTGCCCAGGGCCCGTGAGAAAGCCAGGGAGGCAGGGTGACTCGGGCAGGAAGCTCTTCCTCTGCCTCTGCGACGGCTTTCTCCCCCCGCTGCCCATTTTACACACTCCAGGGTGAGAAGGTTTGCGCTGGGCGCTGGTGCGCTCTGCAGGCAGTCCCGGGGGCTGCGCAACACGTTCGGGGGGGTGGGTCATGGGAGGGGGGTGGGGGAGCCGGTGGAGTGACGCAGGTTTAAATGGGGAGGGAACGTAAGGCATAGGACCAGGGAAGAGTGGTGGGTTGGGTAAATTTTAAAAAATAAAATAAAAAATAAAAAGAAAATAAAATAAAATGAAGAAGTCACACACTCATCGTCATGTTGGGGGAATACTGTGGAGAGAGAGGGGAGGGCGAGAGAGATGAAAGGGAAACTCTTACCAACGTCCACATCAAAATAATAAAACTGCACGAGAGGTAGATCACGGCCCCCTGGGAAAGCAGCAAGGGAATGGGGCCATGAGGAGGCTGCCTGTTGGAGGGAGTTGGGGCTGTGAGGTGTGGAGAGGGAGGGGTTGGCGTAAATGGGGAGGGGGGGTACTCACACTTTCACTTTGGAACGGGTTCAGAAAGTTGCCACCCATCTCGCCGTCATCCCGTGGTGTCCCAGGAGGGTTGTTCATGCCCGCCATGTTGTTGGGAGAGTTCTGTCATTGGGTGTGTGTGTGGGGGGGGGGGGGTTTAGTATATCAGCAACACTTCACTTGCCACACAGACCCCACACAGGTCAGAGTTGTATACACCCACTGCACAAACTGGCAACAAAACAGAAGCAACTTCTGCCTCACCTTTGGCAGCCCATCCATGTCTCCTGAACCTGCGAATGAAAAAGCAGCATCAGAAGGTCATCCTGCACTTCTTCTGCACATACACTGAGAAGCAACTTAAACTAATGTACCCAGTCGAACAGCAGGGTAATTTTTACTGTTTCAATTCAGGGTTTGCACCTTGATCAAGTGAACTACAGCAGGAGGTGGGATTTAAACCTGGTTTCACTGAGTGCAAGGAAGGTCCTTAATCAATGTGCCACCTCCTGTCAAGGATCACTAAAGGGTTTATCTGGCACACTGTTTGTGGAACCTTGACTGCGTACTGTGTTTACCTCATTCTGTACACTGTATTTAGTATGTTTGTTTACTCAGACCTGTACATTGTATTGAAGAAAAGTGTTGGCCAAAACCACAGGTATGAGAACAGTTACACAAGAAGCTCACCTAGCGACCCATTCATGTGATGTGGTTCCATCCCAGCCATCCCTCCTATTGGGCCGTCAGGACCAGGTCCCATTGGAAACTGCAATACAGGCTCGGTTCACATTCCATTCACACAGCTGATCTGCCCAATTGCCAATCACAAAACAGGAGAACTGGACCCACAATGCATGCTGGTCCCCATGGAAACACCAGGACACTCAAAACGGGGAGGGACAGATGGAGCCACATGGGCACTGCAGCCCAGGGCAAGGGCAGCTGGGAGGAGAAGAGAGACCATGGAGTCAAACTCACGTTGGGTCTGTTACTGCCTGGGCCGATAGGATTCATCATTGTATAGATATTTTCGCTGGAGTTGGTCGAATCTGGAGGGAAATACAGGAGAAGAGTAACAATCAAATCCCCTCAGCCCGCATGTCTGAGTTTAAACAAAGTCCCACATGAACCCCACTATTACATCTAAATTAGCTGGCAAAGCAGTCAAGAGTTGCACTCAAAGCAGCCAGGTTTGAATCCCAGCTCCTGCTGTGGCTCCTTTCTTCAAGGTTCTCACCCTGAATTGACACGGTGAAAACAACCCTACTGTATGAACAGTAAATCGCTAAATACAACATAGCTGAAATTTTTGTGAAAAAAGCATTAGATACAGACTAAATTATGCAAATTTACATGTGTTCATCAGTAGTCCCTTTTCCCCAAATAGACGTACCACTTCACAGAAGCACGACTCACAAATAAAAATGCAAGTGCAATAAAACCAAAGCAAGCACATTCATGTCAACAGGAATGGAATGCAGGCATGTGGAGGCAGATTAAAGTGACGCACCTCCTGGACTGGGCATGATGGGAGTTCCCGGTGGACCTCCACCCCCTGGAGGACCCTAAAGCATAAGAACACCAGTCAGAATATCCTTTTTAACAGTAGCCCATTGACAGCACACTGGCCTTGGGTCTGCCCCCACCTCCTCATTCACATACAGACCAGATTCTTGATGTTTAATAGCTATGAAATGCAGTGGAAAAACAGAGAGAGGAACCTTAATCTACATGAGGATTCAGGTGCACCATAACACCTCCTGGAGGACATCACACTCCAGGCACAAGCCTTCACCATCAATGAGAATGTAAATTGCACACCAGTTGGAAGTCATTTTACTGGCTGGTAGGAACTTGCGTGACCCCAGGGGTGCGACCAGGACACAGTCAAGTCATGCATTTCTGAACATACAAATGCTTCCCAGTTTATTTTAAACCATGTTCTTTTTTCCAGAGTTTCAATGCACAACAAAGGCAACAACCTGTGTTCACTCTCTGAGCCAGTAAATAGCAGCAAAAAGCGCCACCCAGAACAGCAATGCGGGACTGCTGTAATTGAACTCACCCCACTTTCATTGTGTTTCAGTTTCCAAATAAAAAGAAAACAAATTACAAACAATCCTCTGGTCCCAGATATTCTAAGTAAAGGTCCATTTATAGCAGTTCAGGCTCTTAACCAACATCCACTACAGCAGGTGTCGGATTTGGAGCAAGCAGAAGACACTCACCACATAGTTGCCTGGTGATGAGGAGGAGTACGCTATTTGCTGGTGGTGGGGACAACACACACACACACAGTCAGTCAGCATCTTCACACCACTGTCAAACAGACAAACAACATGTGAACATGCAGGCACAGGGACATACCGAGTTGGCGTTCGGATTCGGCCAAGGTCCTCGTCCCCCAGGACCCCTAAAGGAAATACAGAGAATTGAAGTGACGTGAAGCTTTACATCAGAATGTGAACAACAGCTAATAAACACAGTCAGATTCTGCTCATGTGGATAGGACACACTCACATGTTCATCCCAGGCATCCCCGGACCACCCAGCGAGTTGGGAGGGGGTCGCATCCCACCGTAGTTCTACAGACAAATGGTAAAGACAGACGGACACAAATCATCAACTGGCTGAACAACAAAAAAAACTACCACAGAGAAAGGTGGCTGGAGGGTGAGGATTTAAAATAGGAGGCAAGAGGCTGGAAGTCACTTTGTTTGGCTGCAGGTGATGTGGTTATAATATATTAGAGATACACGTACCTGGGGCCCCATGCCCCCCATACCCCGTGGCGGGTTCATCCGCATTGGGCCACCCATGTTTGGATGTCCTGCAAGAAGAGGTGATGGATTAGTGAACCTCTGTGGCAATACATAGTGTGGGTCCAGGAGAATACCAGAGTACAATCACACCCTGAGGGTAACACACTGCCCCTCCCCTGCAGCATACCCTGAGGCCTTGTGGGGTCCAGGCTGTTTGGCAGCAGTGGCTGAGACCCTGGAACTCCTACCGGGGGCTGCAGCACAAAGATAGGATGGTTAAATGACACACACGCACCTTCTCCACATGCACACTGAACATGTAAAGCAGCTAAATTAACCCCTGTGACAGAGCAGGGGAGTGAGTTCCTTACCTGGTTTGGCATGCGGAGGGAAGCACGAGGGCCACCTGGGTACCTTGGCGACATGAAAGGCTATAGGTGGGTAGACAGACATCATTAAGACCCTGAAGGAGATTGAACTTGAAAGTCTACTAAACTGATTAATATCAAATTTTAACTGTTTCACTAATAAATACACGCCAATAACACACTGTGTTCTGCAGTTGTCCACATTTGTGAAACATACCAGTTCAGCAGCACTAGGGGGAGCCAGAGAACCAAAGGCAACAGATAACTAAAAGTACTAAATGTCGGTTTTCGCAAGCAAAGAAGAAATGTACTGCCCATCTGTGAAAGTCACATACAGTCATGCATCTCAGGGGTGCACTAACTCTGTCACCCACAAGCATGATGGCACACATGTGACAGGAACATGACTGACAGACTATCAACTATTGGTGGAGACAAGGAGAAACTACTCCATAATGAGGTGGACAGGGAGGTTAAATGGTGCTGTTACCGCCCTCCTTTCCCCCGTTTCAGTATTACAGAACTACTGAGCGTGTGTGTGTGTGTGTGAGTGAGCTGAAATACTTACCTGGTTATGAGGTCCCATCATGGGGTTGGTGGGATTGTGTGGAGGGGGCTGTGCATGTGGGGATGGCTGCGATCCAGGGGGACCCTTTGACAAAGACACATGAAGTAGAAAAAAGGGCCCTTTTGAAACAACATACATATCTATTACTGTTGGTCGATCTATTACTGTTGGTCGAGAGGATAACCCCCCAGAGAGCTCCCCATGTACAGCACAAACACCTCAAGCTGCTCAACATACCACTGCAGACAGAAGCGTTGTGGTGGTTAGAATCTTGGTAGGAGTTTTCAGGTCTGAAATGCACCTCCTACTGCACTGTAATGAAGGTACCTGCCCTGAACCAATAGGGTAAAAACTACCATTGCTAC